>BMAU01020250.1:15000-1215000 GCA_019973935.1 Trichonephila clavipes | reverse complement strand
CACTAAAGATTTCAACCTTTATTTATGACACAATATCCACTCCATTCCGCCACAACACATAAAAACTTATTCGAACAGTAACATTCTATTCGGAATGACAGACCGTGAACAATCAAATAAAACCCATCCAAACACAAGGGTTACGAATTTATTTTATTTCTCCTTTAATGATTCGATCCTTTAACGATTCTTATACCACTTTTCTTCAATATATCATAAGAAAGAAAAGAATAGAAAAAGAATGCCTTTTTTTCTCTCCTCCTCTCCTGCTTATCTGTTAGGGAAAGAACGAAAGAGCTGCTCATTTCCGTGGTGGGATTGGAGCTGTCTCTTTCGGGCTGAGTTGGCTTCCGGCGATCTCAATTCCTTGTCACAATAAAAGCACCCAGACCCCTACACGCAGCAAGGCTCCCCCTCTCGCTCTCTTTTCATTGGTTCGAAGAAGGGCTCATTCATTAAAAAGCACAAAATGGATTAGGTCGATGGATTTCTGTTAAGTCGGGAAGCAATTTCTGGTAATTCGGTTTTTGGAGATGAAAAACAGTGGATGTGTGTGTGTGGAAGGATCTAGTTTGCAGTGGATGCATTTTAATGAAGAAAAGGGGGCAATACGAAATATGTCCTTTTGTTCTGATGTATAAATAGAAATGAATTACTTATCTGAGGGAAAGGATTGACGGGGTGCATTCTCTGTTCTGGGAGATGTGTTATTTGATGAAAAGATAGAATGATGTGGAAATGAAAAAACGTGTAAAATTGTGAGATTGAAAACGAGATGTGCAATATATCCTATCTAGTTTATTAAATAGTTAAAAATGTTTTAAACTACTTTCCTACAAACATATACATACATCATTCGAAGGTCATATATTCGGTTTTAAAAATAACACTGACTCGTAAATGATGAATTTCATTGATAACTATAGGGTGTTTTTTAGAGGTATAGAACTTTAAATTGCAATAAAACAACGATGTATTATTCGATTGACATGAATTTTTTTTTATTCGAAAGATAATCTTGTGATTACATTTTAAATATGATTTCTGGCATATGACTGCCACGGCTGACTCGGATGTAGTCCAATCTGGCCATCGTTTTTGAAGAAGTACGGACCAATGATTCCACCAGCCCATAAAGCGCACCAACAGTCAGTTTTTCTGGATGTAACGGTGTTTCGACATACACTTGTGGATTAGCTTCACTCCAAATGCGGCAGTTTTGTTTGTTGACGTAGCCATTCAACCAGAAGTGCGCTTCATCGCTAAACAAAATTCGCTTATGAAAATCGACCATTATTTTCGAAATAAAATTGCACGATTTGAAAGCGTTGTTCAGGCGTGAGTCTATTCATGAACTGCCAAACCAAACTGAGAATAAATCACTTGACAGCTGTTAAATCGGTCGCCATCTTGGAAAGTAATGCCAACTTAAACTTCTATACCTGGAAAAAAACACTCTTTATCTTCTTTTTATAATCGGATTTTACACATAACAGTGGTTTGTGATTACTAGTTTATAGTTCTGAAATAAACTTCTCGATAAATAAAATGAAAATTTTAAGGAATGTTGATGTTAAGTTTCTAATTGAAGCTCCTTTTTGGCACACCTTTTTGCCACCAATATTGACCATAACTTACAGTCCAAGTGGATTTAAATCCCCACTGCTGGAAAGCCAACCTTAGTGTTTTATGAAGTCTGGCACTCTCTGTCTACTACCACTGGGTCGTCTTCGAACTTATGATCCAGGTCTTGTTGAAAAGTCTAGTCATTTTCATTGAATAGGTTTATGTTCAGGGGCTTCTCTATTGATTCTTAGTGTCTTTATGAACTTTTTTGCCATAGTTACGACTTCTTTTAGGCAAAAAGGGATCTGTGAGGCACCTACAATGCTGACATCTTATTTCGAAAGCCGGATTACGAGCTCTTTGCAAGCATATTTTCTCCTTTTTAACTTGTTGGACATTCTTTGCATATACAGTCCCTGGCCAAATTATTAGACGCACTATAAGATTTTATGAAAAATATTAATTATCAGGTGATATTATACAGGTTTTTCGTATTTATCAGATACAGTGTATGTTATTTGGTTGTCCATTTAATAATCTATTACTATCTCAAATAAGACATCATCATTAAAGAAAAAAATATGTATTTATTGACTCTTGAAGGAAAACAGGAACAAATATAATTAAATATTAATATTTTGTTGAGCCACCTTTAGCCGCTATGAGAGCTTCAATTCTGCGCGGCATGCTATCAATACAAGACTGTACTGTCTCCTGCATTTGAGGATGATGATTCCACACGTGAATTATTCTTTCTAAGAGCTGCGTTTTATTTGTAGTCACATCTTTAGCCACTTCTCTTTTCATTAACTCCCAAACGATTTCGATTGGGTTCATATCAGGGCTATTACCCGGCCAATCCAACAGAGGGATATTTTTTTTCTGCCAAAAAAGCTTTGATAGACCGAGCTGTATGGCAGGGAGCTTCATCTTGCATAAAAATGTATGGTTCTCCATCCTGCTTCCTTACATGGTGAAAGATCGCCTTTTTTTTACCCATGCTGAAAGTGTACAAACTGATTATTTAAACGCCACACACACGAAATAAACAAATAACTGCGTAATATAAAACTGCTAAATTAATAAACAAAACACATTAACCCACAGAAACACGTCCGCAACTGAAGCATGCGCGAACGCGACTCGAGCAGGTTTAGACTTGTTTACGTTCGTGTGAGAGTTTATTAACTTTGTGTTGCCATGTGTGAAAAATAAATACAAACACAAAATTTATAATAAATTTCCTCATTAAAAATCCATTGGATTTATGTTTAAATGTGAAAGTATTGCATATAAACTTATATAAAACAGTCAATTATTAAAAAACAGCAGTGCGTCTAATAATTTGGCCAGGGACTGTACAATGAAAATCGTTTAACCCTTTATCGACCGACGGTACTTATAAGTACCACTCAATTTAAAATTACTTCGAATAACCATTTCTACGAATATTCTGACGATACTTAGCAGGAATATTCTTTGAAATCCACTCTTCCAAGATATATGGCAGCACGGGTTCTATGATGAGTATTTTAGCGAGTTGAGAGTATTTTGTTTATGTATGTATATCCCTTAATTTTCAATGTGGTGATCCAAAAAATAAATATTGCATGAAAAAAACTACAGTAAATCATAAGGCGGTCGATAAAGGATTAACACGAAATTTAAGGGACCGAATTATTTTTTCGTGTTAAAAGAAATTCCTGTTAAATGATATTGAGGAAAACAACATGTATTTAATAAAAAAATCAATGAAGCAAAAATATTAATACAAAATTTTCAAGATTTGAAAAACAAAACATTTATTGAGATTTTGGAAAATCAGGTATTTCTCTTTCCATTGTCTTTTTTAACATCAAATTGTTCAATGTATTCCGTTTTGTCATTCATTTCACCACTGGGATGTGTGTCTAAATAACCACGCATACTTTTCATGGTGTTCCTCATTTCGGATGACGTGGGAATAGGAACTGCATTATTCATTTAATTTTTGTCGTCTTCATTTGCATCAATGATAAGTTTTGAACAAACTATAAAATGTCTTTGTCTGCCATAATTGGGACTGTTAACGTTTTATTTTTCCTTACTACAACGAATTCTTCCGAGGATACAGTAGTACCATCCAATCATACATAAACTTCGGACCCCGATTTAACGAACCCGTATCTAACAAATTTCATGATTTAGAGAATTTTTCTTTTGCCATGATTTAAAATAAAAGCAAAAACTGTTATTTAACGAATAATGAACCCCGAATTAACGAATTATTTTAGCAGCTGGGGAAAAAATTTATTAGTTTATATTGTCACGGAGTTCGAAAGAAGTACACAGTTCAATTAAACAAACAATTAGATTTATTCTAACACTGGGAGCTCGATACAACACTGGACTGAGAACATCCCCAACTGGCGATGAACTCTGCTTTTATACACTTCGGAATATTCGAGAAATAACCAGTATGCACTCTAAAGAATGATCTGGATTCATCTAGAACCTAGAGAAACAATACAATAAAAACGGAAACAAAATTCCAGTCTTTGGATAAATCTGCCGGGGCCGGGCTTCGAACCCGAGACCTGAGGAAGTTCAGTCCAACGCTCTGCCAACTCGGCTATCGGGACTTGTAGCAAATTATGCGTGTGGCATTGCTCCCCTCGAAAAAGAAGACAGCCCCCGCTGTCATTTTGTTCAAGGGTCTTTATTCTGGAACGAGTGATGGGTCCTTTGTATGATTCTTTGGGAGGAATATCTTCGGTTTCGATTTGCTCGGCGGGATCATGGTACGGTTTTATACGCAGTACATGGACAACTTCTCTTAGTTTTCTTTTTCGTGAAGCAGGATCAAAATCTTGTACTTCGTAAGTTACGGCTGATAAACGGCGTAGCACCTGATACGGTCGAAATACCTTCTTAAGAGTTTTTCGGAGAGACCGACTTTTCTCACTGGAGTATAAACCCATACGAGATCTCCGGGAGCGTAGGATACCATTTGGTGTTTGGAATCGTAACGTCGACGATCTTTGTCTTGAGCTCTCAGAGTGTGCACTCGGGCTAGCTGTCGTGATTCTTCGGCTCTGGCTGCTATCTTGGTGATGTTATTGTCATCAAAATCGTTAGGACAGAATGGTAGCATTGTATCTAGTGTCGTTTCCGCTTCACGACCATGAAGTAAATAGAACGGCGTAAAACCTGTGGTCTCTTGTTTAGCGGTATTATAAGCGAAGGTTACAAATGGTAGAATTTCATCCCAATTTTTCTGCTCTACATCCACATACATTGACAACATGTCGGCCAAGGTCTTATTGAAGCGCTCCGTCAGTCCATTTGTTTGGGGATGATACGCCGTTGTGAAACGATGATCAATGTTACACAAGTCGACGAGAGAGGAAACAAGTCTGGATCGAAAGACGGCTCCACGATCTGTGATAATTACTCGAGGAGCTCCATGCCTGAGGACAATTTCTTCAAGTAAGAACTTCGCTATTTCGTCGACTTCGGCTGTCGGCAAGGCTTTTGTTATTGCATATCGTGTTGTATAATCCGTGCAGACTATTATCCATTTGTTTCCATGAGCAGACTTTGGAAATCTCCCAAGGAGATCAATTCAATGCGATGGAAAGGAGCTATAGCTGGAGGGATGGGAACTAAACGTCAGGTGGTCGTTGAGGAACGGATTTTCTCCTTTGGCATTCCCGACAATGCATGACATACCGAACGACATTTCTGTACATTCCCGGCCAGTAAAATCTCTTGCGAATCCTGTCATAAGTTTTCGCGAAACCAAGGTGTCCTGCGGTGGGGGCGTCATGAAAGTGCCTTAGTATGTCTGCTCGTAGATGTTTAGGAATGACTGGCAACCACAACTTTCCATCTGGATCAAAATTCTTCCTGCAAAGGATACCGTCGATGAATCTGAATTCTTCGTTTTGGATGAGTTGCTCAAAAGTTTTAATTTCGCAAGGTCTTGATCCTTTTTCTGTTCCATCGCAAGGTTCATACTCGTCGTGACTGCTAAAAATTTGTCTGGTGTTTCCGTTTCCTCTTCCACTGGATTTCTCGAAAGAGCGTCGGCGTCACTATGCTTCTTACCGGTTTTATATTTTACGTCAAAATCATGCTCTTGAAGTCGGAGGGCCCATCTGGCAAGCCTTCCTGAAGGATCCTTTAAATTCATGAGCCAGCACAAGGAATGATGGTCAGTTACAACAGTAAAGTGTTTCCCGAATATGTACGGCCGAAATTTGTTGGTAGCCCATACGATGGCAAGACATTCCCTTTCTGTGGTGGAATAATTCTTTTCGGCTTTTTGTCAGAGTTCTAGAAGCGTATGCTATAACTTTCTCGACATTATTCTGAATTTGTACTAGGACAGCTCCGATACCGTACCCGCTTGCATCAGTATGGATTTCTGTAGAAGCTCTTTCGTCGTACATCCCCAATACTGGATCCCGAAGTAAGTGCTTTCTTAAGACTGTTAAATGCTTCCACCTCTTCAGGACCCCAATGAAACTCCACGCCACTTTTCAGCAACGACTGCAAAGGTTCGGCGAGATAACAGAAACCTTTAATAAATCTTCTAAAGTATGAACAAAGGCCAAGAAAACTTCGTATGTCATGTATATTCTTTGGAGTGGGAAAATTTCTTACGGCTTTTATTTTGTCGGGATCGGGACGAACGCCATTACTAGATACAAGATGGCCTAGAATCTTTACTTCTTGGGCAGCAAAAAGACACTTCTTTGAATTTAATTTAAGACCAGCTTCCTGAAGACATTTTTAGAACAAGTCTTAATCGTATAAGATGGTCTTCAAAGTTTCTGAGAACACTATTATGTCATCTAGGTAACAAAGACACATAGTCCATTTAAAATGGCGTAGCAAATTGTCCATCATTCTCTCGAAGGTCGCAGGTGCATTACAGAGACCAAACGGCATGACTTTAAACTCGTATAAGCCTTCGGGGTAATAAATGCCGTCTTTTCACGATCCGCTTCGTCTATTTCTATTTGCCAATAACCAGATCGGAGATCCATGGAAGAAAAGAACATGGCACCTTTCAGACAGTCGAGCGTATCGTCAATACGAGGCAGAGGATAAACGTCTTTTTCGTGACGCTATTCAGCTTGCGATAATCGACGCAAAAACGCCAACTACCGTCTTTTTTTTTCTTACGAGCACAATGGGTGATGACCAAGGACTTTCAGAGGGCTGGACGATACCTTCATCAAGCATTTTCTGAACCTCTTCATGAATGATGCGTCTTTCAGTCGGCGAGACTCTGTAGGCTCGTTGGTTGTTTGGAGCATGATCACCAGTAAAAATCCTGTGTTTCACATTCGTCTTCGCGGCTGTCGACTTGTCGGTCTTCGTGAAAAGCCCAGAAAATTTCGGAGTAGTTCGGATAGCTTGTTTCTCTGTTCGTCACTTAACTCGGGTGACATCATTAACGAACAATTCATCTGTGACTCCGAAGTTTCTTGCTGGTCATCAAAGCAACCTGATGTGTCGGAAATAACACATAGATGCCCTTCATTTAGTGGTTCAGCTTGGCCTATGCACATTCCTCTAGGGATGATTTGGTTTCGGAACTGCAGGTTGGTAACCCAGACATCACTTTTCCGTTACGATATGTGGATACCATGGACGGTGTAGCAATATTTTTTTCTCGAAGAGCAAATGTTTGCTGCCGTCTAGAACTATTTATGTCTCCTCGGGTTTGATATCCTGATACTGTTATTCTAGTTAAAGAATGCGGCTTAAGTGTATAGTCTCTGGTGGCATACAAATTCCAGGCGTCAGGCGCTGTGGAGTCTCGACAGATGTCTTCTAGAACAAGTTCATTTTGTCCACAGTCTATAACGGCTTGAGACGCCTCTAAAAAGTCCCATCCTAGGATGACGTCATGGCTACAATGTGATAAAACAATAAATTCAAAAGGCAGTTCTCGATTGTTTATACGGACACGTAAAACACATTTCCCTATCGGCCGAACAAAATTTCCATCCGCAACTTTCAGCATAACGCTCTTGGCATCAGCAAACAGAACTTTCTTTAAAAATCGGCGATACTTATCGGATATGACAGAAAACGATGCCCCAGAATCTACTAGAGCACGTATCGGCTTCTTATCTATTATTACGTCTAGTTGGTTACCAGTCATCTTGGCGGTCGACGGAGGATTTCAGTACACGCGGCCTCACCTCCTTGGAAGGTCGCTCTCATTGATTTTCCTCGCTCCTACGGCCTGGCGACTGACTGGATCGGCGATATGGCGACGGGGATCTGTAACGACGTATTGGGGATCGGCCTCTCGTGGGACTTGGCGTAAAACGGCGAGAAGAGTTTGGTCGGCGTATTTCTTCTTCAGTGCCAACGTCGTCGAAGTTCCGTCGGCGGTTTCGAGGAGTGGTCAAAGACAGCCTTTCTCTCTCGGCAGTAGCGCATTACATGTCCAGGACGTCCGCAGTGGAAACAAACAGGTCTGTTGTCAGCCGTTCTCCACACATCTGTTTTCTTGGTTCAGGTGGGAATTTCTGAACAGGAGCTCTGTATTTCCTGGTTACAGCGGCGTATGTTGGTCGTGGTCTAGTTTCTGTAGGTTTTGTTGACACTGGGGACAAAACCCTTTCAACTTCGTCTGGAACGATCTCTTCTAAGGATTGGGGATCGGAGTCAAAGATTCTTGCGTCTGGTTAACTAGTCGATGGACTTCTTCTCGTACGATTGTGCGAATAAGAGAGACCAAATCAGTCTCATCCGTCAGGGATGCAACCGGTACGACATTTGGAAGCCTTTCAAATCTCGGTCGACCAACTCTCTTCTGCTTCATATCTTCGATATAGTTGCACCATTTGATAAAACTTGCTGTGTCGTTGATTTCTCTCGTCAACAGGGCCTGATAAATATCCCCAGCAACACCTTTCATTAGGTGTGACACTTTTTCGTCTTCTCTCATCAGAGGATTTACCTCTTGGCAAAGTCTAATACACTTTGTATGTAGGACTGTGTACTCTCGCCTGAACGCTGGGCTCGGCCTTTTTTAGTTGTTCTTCTGCCCTTCTGGTATATTTTTGACGGTCACCGAAAAGTCCACTTAGTCCATTTTTAAACGCTTCCCAGGAATCTAAGGCGTCTTCGTTGTTGACATACCACTGTCTCGCAGTACCGTCAAGAAAGAAATAAACGTTAGCCAGGCACATCATGTCATCCACTTGTTAAAGTTGGCTACTCGATCGTACTCTTTAAGCCATTTGAGAGGGTCTTCCCCAGGCGCTCCTCGGAAGGTCGATGGGCTCCTCCATTGCTGTAACGAAGGTGTTACTACAGCGGGCTTGGCTTCTTGCTCGGTCGGCATTTTTGTCCTCTTCCTACTATTTTCTTTTAACAGTCCGAATTCGGGGGATAATCCTCTTAACCGGAGGCTCCTGCGAAGGCTGTCGCTATTATCCACGTTTGACGTAATTTTACCCGGCGCCTCCACCAAACTTGTCACGGGTTCGAAAGAAGTACACAGTTCAATTAAACAAACAATTAGATTTATTCTAACACTGGGAGCTCGATACAACACTGGACTGAGAACATCCCCAACTGGCGATGAACTCTGCTTTTATACACTTCGGAATATTCGAGAAATAACCAGTATGCACTCTAAATTATATTATATTATAATTATATTATTATTTTCAAATGCCATTCTTCTTGCCCAGAACAAAAGATTTTTTGCAAGCAGCAAATTTCTGCGAGAAAGGGTGAAGACCATACTTTACAGGTGCAGATGACTCATGAGTGTAACCAATCGCGTGAGTCTTGAGTAGGACAGGAAATTCCTTTCTTACCTCATCTCAATCCACAAGGCAGGGGATATTTTAAAGTTTTTCGATAATGATTCACATTTGATGACGGACTGCCTATCTGTGCAACTAAAGTAGAGGAAATTGTTGATTTGTCGGAGCCAATGAATAGCGATTCTGATGCAGAAATTGATAATGAAAGTCCTATCAAAACTGAAACATTTTCTACTGTTTTACGTTGTTTAGAAACATGTGAAAGAATCCCCCTCTCTTATGCTGCAACATGTAAATGATGCAGTGTTTTTTATCCTCAGCATTAAGTGGACAAATCTCTTTTGAGTCAGGAATCAAAAAGAATTTCAGGCATCTTTAGTCAGTAATCTAAAATTTACAATTAACTGACGCGTTTAATTCATCAATAGTACTTTAGCTGTTGAATAAAAAGTATGTAATTTCTAACTGTAGATATTTTTTTGCGTATTTGCATACTTAATTTTCAAAATGTAAGTGCGAAAAATTTGTATTTGTTTGAACCCCAATATAACAAATAACCCCAATTTAACGACCAAAATGCTCGGTTCCGATGAATTTGTTAAATCGGAGTCCGGTTGTACCTTTACGGAAATATATCTCGTTTTTGATTTGGGGTAAAAATAATCTCTATCGTCCCGAAGTTTACAGGTTCCCTATTTACTGAGAAATTAATAAAACTAAATTTCTCAAATATAATGTTAATGAATGTCAGAATATTCATTAATATTAATATTTAACTCCCTCCTCCGTCATTCAAGTAATTAATTCTAACAAATATTTAAATATGTGTGAACATTATTTGTTTTCGTTACTTCTTTTCAAAAATATTTAATGATCCATTAAAATTTAGCTGGAATGTGCGTTGCTATGGCAAACATTTGATTCGTAGCATAGTTGTCATCTGCTCTTTGTCCATAAAATAATTTTTCGTAATGGATAATAAAAGTTTTCTAAAACACACGAGAATGATAATAATCCAACACTTCTCTTATGCTTATCTTTATTGTCATCTGCTGTTTGATGTGATGCGTTTGTTTTTTAATTATTCACATTTCCATCTTTTTCTCTCTCGGAATGAAAACAGGCTCATAAAACATGCATTTAATTATATTTTAATTGGATGAATAAATTATACGACCGAAAACAATTTTGTATAATTGGAATCGGAATGCAGTTGTAACATTTGTTCAAAATCATTTCGAATTTTAAGCTTCTGTAGCTTCATTAACCTTTAGTTTTCTGAATTCCGTTATTAAATCTGGTCATCTTTGATTTGTGATGGAATTAATTAATTTAAATGTGAAAATAGAGTTTTGCTAATGAAATGTTTCTGCGATGTTATTTCAATCGATATAATTAGTTTCTTGTCCGTTTTAAAATTTTACGAGTAGCTTTCGTTTCTGCGTTTTGGTGTATGCAGTTAATATTTTCCTATGAGCTCTTTATGTAAATAAAATATTTAATCAAGAAGTTATACGAATAATATTAATACTTCAAAAACTGAATTGGAGGCATCCTGATTTATGCAGCCTAAAATTAGAATGTTAATGATTAAAATAATTCATTTGTATGAATAACCGAGCTAAAGAATTTCAAACTACTGAGAGAAAATTGGAATTGATTACAAAATATACAATACATTTTATAAACTTTTAAAACAATTAAATATAGAATTAGATTATCGTAAGTCTAATTTGTTATATTGTGTAAAAGAATATAAAGTAAGAAATACGGCTCTTATTCTGCTTGAATTGAATGAAGTTTCTTTTTCAAAAACATAGTTGATAATTTGATGTTCAAAGTTAAAAATTCGGAAATTTACATTTATTGACTAATATCTTATACCGAGAAATTAAAATTCCTCACGAAATTTTATTTGGTTTTTAAAATTCATTATTTCTGACTCTACTATAAAAAAATAAGTTTCTTCAATAAGTACACAAGAGGATTCTCCAAAATCATTGGACAAACTTTGAGGCGTTTGGAAAACTCATTAAAACAAACATTGTTTATGCAGAAATATCAGTGGCGTAACGTAGAATTTTAGTGCCCCTCTGCAAAGTCAGGTTTTAGGCCCCCTAGAACCCTGGTTCCCCCTTCCCTGCAAGGGTGTACGTTACGCCACTCAGTAATGTATAGGTAATTGAGTGTTTATTAATGTCACATACACACTCTCTAAAGGTACACGAGGGGCTTTTGACGACGGACCTCAATTTGGTGGCAGCCACTGTCCTAACTTCCACACTACAGCAACGTGAGAACTCTAATCATGACAAGTTTAATATGTATGAACCCCTCTTTTCAGCGGGTCTGCAGAAGCATCAGGACTCGGCAACACCGACCACGAATTCGTGACCCTGACCACTAGGTAATCGCGGCCACAGCAAAGTGTGGGATGAGATGACACTTCGAAATCCACAAACATGAAGGGATTGGGGAAACTGAGGCATGAAGGGGGGATTTTCTTTTACTTACAACATCGTTGTAGATTTCTACTGTATCAGTATTTGAAATAAATGTTCTAAATTATGTATACCCCAACAATAATTGCGAGTTTGGCAACTGCCTTGGTGTGTTTGATTGACAATATTAGCGGTAGAGGCAATAGGTGGCGTGCCTCCCCCGCCTCTCTATTTGATGTGCTTTCGGCCGTGTTGGAGGACTTAATGAATGTCGAACAGGTAGAAGTGTCCTAATGTGCGGTTTATGTCCGCTATTACCTGGATGCCACTTTTAGGGTTGGACGTGATGGACCATTCCGATCTCTACCCTCTATCGTCTCAGATTTACCCTCAGACCTTCGATTACTTCTCATAAATGCATCTGAAAGACATTATTTATGAGACACCTGTTGATATTCTAATGAGGAGCTCGTCGCACAACTATCCATTGGGGGTGCACGTGTCCTAGAAACACCTGACATTTTGAAACTGTTCGCCAATTATTCCGTTGATATCGCCAAACTTGTATTACTGTGGTCTTAAGCCTGTCTTCGGCTAATGTTAAAGAATAGGACCCAAATTCGGAATATTTTTCCATGTATAAAAGTACTCGAATATTAATATTTTATATATTCTGGCTTCACTATCCTGTAGAGCCGGGGTGGGCATTAAGTCGATCGCGATTGACCAGTGGATCGTCAAGACATTTTGGAGTGACCGCTTTCACTAATACCTAATAATCATCCATCATACGAAGGTCTAGAAAAACCGTATTTATTCGAATCTAAGCCGCCACCGATTCTAAGTAGAGCCCCAAATTCTCATTAAGTATTTGTGAAAATTGAAAAATAGTCTAAAAAGAGATTTATCGATATCCGATTTTTACACAATTAAAATAAATTTAAGAAGAAAACTAATAAGAAGTGAGTAATTAGTTATTTTATCAGTATGATAAACTTTTAAATACATGCATGAAGCTGTAATTGCTATAAATGCCCCATCCAACAATTTTTTCCCCTTCGTGCCCGATTTTCAATTGCATTCATTGGGGGGTGCGGTTTATATTCGAGTAAATACGGTACTTTAAGGGGACTTGGTACCCTAAAAATCACAAACCTATCGTTTTTTTTATTTTCATTTAATCTTATTCTTTGCATTATTATCTTTCGATTGATATATCACTTGTGCATGTCGGAAAGTTAGAAGTTGACTAAAACTTCATTTGAGAACAAATTAGGCAATTCAGCCACACCCCCTTTTTAGAAAAAAAAAGCTAAAAAATGCTTTATGATAAAAAAATCTATTTTATAAATAGAAATAATAACTATAAAAAAGAATGTGTAGTATTAAAAGCAGAATATTTCCGAGGCAATACAATAATGTAATTTTTCTTCCTTGTGAAATGTGTGCATGTAAAACTTTTAAATTAAAGGCATTTTATATTAATAATTTTATAATTTCAGTTCTTCCTGATATATTTTTCATACAAATGTAATACTTTAATATTATAAGTGGGGCTGCGGTAGCCCAGTGGTTAAGGTATCCAACCATGGCAGGTATGTCATGAGTTCGATCCCAGTACCACCAAAGACCCGCCGTGTAGGGCAGCGATGCACGTTAAATCTGTCGAGAGCTGAAACGTCCTCCCGTTGGTGTGGTGTGGTAGCTAGGAGAGGGGGGTGCCAGCTCAGGTGTCGTCCACGTTACTTGACCATGTCCGTCGCCAAAAGCCCTCGTGTAGCTGAACAGTGCGACGTTAATATTAACTAACTCACTTAATATTATAAGAAGAAAAACAGCTAAAATTTCTGTCGTGACAGAAAAAAAAAATTTTTTTAACATTTTTTTTGAATTTTCATGGGCAATTAGTACTCTCTAAAAGTTGATCATTTATAAAAATGTGTGGGATGAAAAAATATGAAAATGCAATTATTTTAAAGAAAAACGTCTAACTAATATCTTAAAGTGGTATTTTAAGTTTAATTAAGCGTATAATAATTATTTTTTCAGAATTATAAACTTTAAAGTGGTTTTCTCAGTTTGTGTTTTTCGAAACCTTAGTGCATTCAAAATGCTACTCCTTCGACAATTATTTACCAATCACTTCAATTTTTTTCCTACGTGTTAAAAATTAAGCATGTAATAAAATTAGGGATCCGTTTTGCTATAAACTGAATACTTTTTTTTTAAAAAAAAATAAAATGTAAGACATGTTGGCTTTTTCGTTGATTTTTAGCCTGTATATCAACATTTTATTTTTTTTCTCGAAAACGAATGAAGTTATTCTAAAATCGATCCCTAAAGTTGTTAAGAACATCTATAAAAATATTATAAAAAAAATTTCAAGTCAAAAAATTAATTTTTACAAAAGGAGTAGGATTTTAAAATTTTCCCAATTTTTTCTTCAAAAAATTTAAATTTTTAAAATTGTGTGAATAATATATGAAAATTTTCATCTGGTAACATTTTCTTGAATAGAAACATTGTATAAAATGTTAAATTATAATTTCTAAATACGTAAATAACGAAGTTTGCTCAAAGGGTGCCAAGTCCCCTTAAAAAATACGGAGGAAAAAAATCGAATTATAAGAGAAAATTTCGTTGAATAGAAAATGCACTTCACTATTTGAAGTTTATTTTATGACGAAAATCGTACAATGTTCTTGGTTCCATGAAAAAGTTCGCTAACTACAGAAATTCGTAAAACAGATTCGTAAAATGTAGGTCCGACTGCCTTGTATACTTTTTAGCTCACTGCTCACTGCACCTACGCCAGTAGGAGGACCGCAACAGCTTGAAAAAATTAGAAGTAGCCCGTGCCCTGGAAAAGTCTGCCCACCCCTGCTGTAGAGAATCACTTATTTTATCATATTACTCATTTTTATCCTATTTGACACATTTTTCACTTCGCATTTTTTCTCCTATACAGTGATGTTAAATGAGCTACCCCTTTACATTTTTACAGGAAGAACTAATTATTTATGAAACATTTTGAAATTTTAAAAACATGTATAATCAAATACATGAGTTACAGTGTCACTAATTTTGATAAAAATTGAGGCATTTTTTCTGTCTGAAAATGTGTTCCGCGGTAAGTTTATGCTCTCGTGCATATGGCGAAAATAGCCTTAAGGTAACCCGAGAAAAGGTGCATACTGGATTCTAACGTTAGGGGTCGCGCGGTGTGACAAAATCACCCAAATCCTTTTTTTTTTTGTAATTTTTTTTTTGTGCACGATAAAAATCGTGATTCCTGCGAACAATTTAACTTAGAGAAAGTAAACTTATCTACCTTAAAAGGACTTATAAATTTTTCTTTGATAATTTGATAAAAAAAATCCAATCCAACTGTACTAAAATGTTTCAAATAAGAGTAACTTTAGTGAAGGAAACAAATCACACACACACAGACACTTTTCGCTAACATTACAGGAATGATATTTGCAGGCAAAAGTGTCATATTTTGTTCTGGTTATCGTAATCTTATTGATCTTTGATGATCGAGATGAACGTTTTCTTGCTTGTGTCTTTTTAATAGGGCGGAGTGTCTCGTGGTACACTTGTGGCTTCATGTCTCTCTTGATGGAGTTCTTTAGGTAGCTTTTGAAATTTTTTCCTTTCAACCCTTAAGTTTCATATTCATCACTTCTCTCAAATTTACTTTCGCTATCATGATTAATATGCATTATTTCAGCAGGTTCTTCCCTTGCTTGATCAGTTTCAACTTCATCCAATACAGATCACAGATGCCCATTTTTTTTATTTTATATATTCTGCTCATTTACCTTTACAAACCAGTATAAGTCATTCAACACAACAATAAAAACCACTAAGTTGTTCACTGGTGAAAAATGTAGCATGCTCATAGTAAATATTTTGAAACAAAAGAGATCGCGTGTGGAGGACTCAGTCAAAACAAGTACCTTAAAATTGTAAAAGAAAAACGTTTGCCACTCCCAATAAAGAGAGAGCGATGCGACAAATACATTTTAATTCGCATGATGACTGTCAGACAGTAGGATACCGACAAGGACATTGGTAACAAAAAAGTAAACAGTTTTCTCATAATTAAATATTTCGTAAGCCTGGGGTGACTGTGTGCCCGCGTGACCGTTCTCGGGTTAAAAATTTATTTTAAACGTTGCTGTAATAAAGCACTTTGTGACATTGCTGTTAGTAAGCATTCGCTCTTTTCATGCCTCATTTCTGTTTATAAGTATGTTTGTGTCTCTCATCGTCGCTTCTTTCCGTACATTCCTGAACTAAAATGTGTTAGTTTTAATGAACTCTACCACCCTTCAAAGCTTGACTCGTAGTTTTACAATGCCCCTGTATGTTTTAGGGAATTTCCGGTACATGTTTTTTTTACAGTCAGTAAAACTTGTGTATTGATTCGGAAAGTCGCCCAATATTATTATTAAGTGATCCCTTTGTTGCTTTCTTATAGAAATGGTTTTAAAATTGACAATTGTTTGGTATAAACTATGTTATTCCGTGGATCGGGTTTCGAGGATTTTATGCAAATCACAGTCGCAAAGAGCATACAAGAACAAGAAATAAATAAATAAATCAAATTCATCAATAATTTAAATTAATATTTATAATTGATCCATCAATTCTCCTTTACATACATAAAATCAAAACGGTTCGAGTATTTTTGCATTTAATGAGCGATTTCGCGTGTTTTATTGTTATGTTTCTCTATGTTTTAAAGATCTAATGGACTTCACAATATGTTACACATTTTAAAATGTTACATAACAGCAAACTAACTGCGGTAATTCTTAGCCGCTTTCAACCACATGAACCATTAGCTGTAAAACTGAGCACAGTATACCGTGCATTCGAAATAAACGTTCTATGGAATTGTTTTACAAAGTATCGAAAGTTTCCAGCAGCACTTTCTGGAGATCCGTTTGCGCCTAAACGCATTAAGATGATTAATTGTTTCCTTTCCTCGGCGGTTTCTCCCACTGCAGTGTTTCAGAAACATTCTCAGACTTCATTGTTAACTGGAGATTTTAAAATAACACGGCTATAACTAGGATTTAATTTTCCGCTTTGGGACGTGTCTTGAAGTATTTTTCTTTTCGTGAGGGGGAGTGGCTGTCGCAATTGTTTTCTCTTTGGAAAAAGCCGTAGTTTTTTCTTTTTTAATTTTTGGCATATTTTGAATATATGTAGTATTGTAAGTCTGCATTTATAATTGCTACGAAACGAGTGGAAGTTTCGTTTGAGGTATTCGACTACGTTCGGAACCGTGATTTTGCAAAAGCTTATAAATGGATAATATTTATGATATTTAGTGTCGCTTAGTTTAAAATACATGCATAAAATTGTTTTAAGGACATTTTTACAAAAAAAATTATTTAAATACAATATTTTGGCAAAAAAATAACTTAAAATAATCTTTTTTTCAAAAAGCCTTTACTTAATGATAAAATGACCAATGAAAAGAATTGATATGAAATGCATTTTTTGTCCAACGATAACTACGAAGAAATGTGGTTAAATTATCCTTTTAACACGAAACGGTAGTAATTTTCGTACAATAATTTAACAAAAAAAATTTAAGTTTATCTGCTAGTTGTGATAAATGATATATGAGTAATGGACGATTAAAGTAAAAAAACAAATAATATAAAAAAAATTTTAAAGTTAATTCCTACTTCGATCAACAAAGAAAAATTTTATTTTAGCTACTTTTTATTAAATAGTTACAATTAATATAAATATGTATATACATAGGACAGAATCACAACATTAAGAGGTAATTAATTTTTATTAATTATCATTAAAGTATCGTATTGTCATCCAAAACAATCGTGTGTATAAAATTTCAGCTCAACTGAATGCTTTATAACGTGAGTAAAAAACCTTTTCAATTTTTGACACAAGTCGCCAAAAGGGTCGCTAAGACGTCAAAAATGATGCCAACGTGGCTGTATTTGTAATTTTTTGAATAATTAGTTTTAATCAATTAATTTTTATTAATTATAATTAAATTATTGCATAGTCATCCAAAATAATCATGTATATAAAATTTCAGCTCAATTGAGTGCTTTAAAATGTATTTTATTAACAATTGAAAATTTCACCAAGATAAATAAACAAATAAATAAATAGAAAGTGTGACCTAATAGTACCAATTGAAAAAGATGAACAAAGACCGATTATACAAATAATAGTGCTGAAAATAAATGATATATAATGCACTTATGTTTCGCGTTTGCTTGTATTTTTTGTCATTTTTAACTATACTGGAACTGAAGCTTAATTTGAAAATATATCGCTTCCATGTTTAAGGTCAGACTAAAACATCTTACATTAAGCAATAAATTGCATTGAGAACAAATAAAACGTAACTGAAAGGAAAGGAATTACTCTTGAATGTACTCCTTAAATTCGAATTTAAAAAAATCGATACTTTAATTAAATGGTCTGACGAATATCTGTGCTTAATTTTGTTAATTTCCTGCACAAAAAAAAATTCTGCATTGGTGCGCATCAAAACATGTCATTAAGTAAAAAAACATTACTTAAAAAAATTAGTTTTTAATTTTTTTTCTTCTGATATACTGTTTTTATTGTGCATTTTTATCACTCAAAAATGTGAACTGTAAAAATAACATCAAAGAGTAGTAATTTGTAATAATTATATGCATTAATTACAGTTAAAATTATAGTTAATAGCTATCGTAAAAGTTTTGTTTTTTATATTAGGAAGCATTGAAGCAATGTTCTTTTTAATGGACAGAATAAGTAATTTAGAATGATGCATCATTAAGCACTTCGTTAAGCCTAAGAAGAAAATCAAAATCGTGTTTGTATTAAAGTTTCTAAAATTAGTTCTGCGATTTAACTTTGTAGTGACGCATGTAATTAATATTCTAACAAACTTGTAAAGAAGAAAAAAAGAGGGAAAAGTTTTAAAAGCTGCTACAGCATTTTGAATCGCTTCTTATGACTGATCAAATGTAATTAACTACTTTAGTGATTTTAATATAAGGGATTGTGTGTGTGTGCAAAATATCTTAAATATGAGCTACCAGACGTGGCCATCCCGCTTCACTGAGTATTTCATGATGTACAACGGTGTATTGTTTTTAAGTTATTGTCTGTTTTCTAGCATTCTAGCATTGAGCTTTCAATTGTATAAAAATACATATATATATATATCTCGACTTTCAATTTTAAAAGGGCTGGGCTTGAATTTCTAAAACTAAATTATAATTAAATTTTACGCCCTTATAACCCCCCTCCTGAGTAGATTTTCAAAAAACCCATTTGTAGCTATTATCTATTGAACGAAAGAAACATGCTTGCGAAATTGCAAGTATATTGGTCTAATAGTTCAAAAACAGGAATTTTTTTACCTTTAACTCTCTCAGAATCCTCATTGGCAGTTGTTTTACGCAAAATCTGCTTTTAATAGATCTCCTCTTTACAAAAGAAACATGCTTGCGCCAAATTTCAAGTCTGTAGGTCTTATAATTCCAGAGGTCTCGTGATGAGTGAATGAGTGAGTCACTTTTCTTTTATATATGTATCAATATTTTGTTTAACACAAATGAAAAAATTTTAATATTCAGAAAATGAAATTTTAATTACCGTAAAATCCAGTGTATTGTAACGCACTCTCTCCTATACTTTCAAGCTGCATTTTTTTTAATTTTGAAGTATATTCGCATATAACGCACCCCCCCCCCTTTCTTTTTTTTTACAAAGGAACCTGCAATGGACGTTAGCAATGCTATTATATTTTAAAGTCATTTGTTCGTGATATTATCCAAGGATTTAAAAAATATAGTCTATTTTTAGAAAAACAACCCTTTAGGTTTGTAAAGTATGGCATTTCTTTTAAATAAACATTATTCCGATCTTTGTTGAAGCCTAATTTTTTTTATGCGCATCTCTTTTCTTATTTTTAAAGCTATTATTTTTATACCCGGCGTATAACGCCCACCCGTAAAGTTCGATCTTGTTTTTTGTGTTCAAAGTGTGCGTTTTACGCCGGATTTTACGGTATTGAGTTATACAATAAAATTAATTTATTTATTTTAAATTTATTCAGTGAAAAAGGCATTCAGGTATACTTAATCGAACACATGTTGTATAAAAATTCCAACAAACTAAATATTACTTTCAGAAAATGCAAGGAATAAAAAAGTTTTGTTCATCTTAAATTCTAAAAGACGTGTTCTATATATCAGTAATTAAGTTGTAAAACCACTTCTGATGAAAAGAATGATTAGGTAGATTAAAGAAATTCGAAGGGAGGGGGCTACGAAACATTTTTTTAGTGGATTGAATTAACGTTATTGAACAAAGGTTGTGTAATGATCGCTGAAGGAAATCTTGGATAAAGTCAGACAATTTTACAGGGCTATAAATCATAAGCCTTTGCCAGTTTTTTTTATTATTTCTATAAATCAATGAACATGATGATATTATATCACGCAGACAGTACTTTAAGATTCCGTGAAGCAAATGCTATGAAAAACGCAATGCTTTGTGTTACAAAGAAAGAAATAGATCCTCTTAATATTCTATTCTGTTCTGGAATATCTCCTCGAACAGCCGCATAAAAATTCCTTTTAAAAACTTTTGTTGTATTGTAAGAATAAAGCTAAAGTTCTTCTCTGTTTCACTTCAAAAACTCAAACGTCGGACAAAAAAAATAATAATAATAACGGATTTAAAAATATTTTTTTAAAAAAAAGTTACTGAGTCTATTGTGAGACGACTCTTTAGAAACATGGAGCCATCCTATTTTATACAAAACTCTTCGAGAATTCCTTTTGGAAAAAAATAAAAAACTGCGAAGAGGAAAAGACAGCATTGTATAACTTTCATTATTATATCCTCTCTTCCAGAAAAGGCACTAAGAACCTGAAAAGAAAAAAAAAACGAACAATAATCAAGAAAAGAAAAATAAACACACAAATGAACAAATAAAAAACGAACCGAAATTGTTAAGTAAACTCCAAAACGAATAAACGAAAACGGAAACCTATTCTCCGGGACTACAAGAGGCAAAGGGAGGCTCTATAAAAACAAGCGCCGTAACAATGAAATAATCCGGAAAATGTGTTCTTCGTTCTTAGTTATCTCCACAGTCATTTTCAGGAATACTTTTCTAGGTGCTACAACACTAAATGGATGTGGGCCGTGAAGCCCTTGGCTGGCCTAAGGGCCAAGAGTCGTTGAAAAAGAAGAAAGTTAGCCGGAGTGAAAAAAAGGAAATAGCGACTTCGGGAAACACCTTTTTATCCCGGAAAATGTTCGATTGCTTTTGGACTTGCTTGCGTGCTGAGTTGTTCGCTTTCTGCTTCGTGACAACTGGTGGTTTGAGCATATATTTTTCTGCTTCTTCTAGGGAAAATGTTCACAGGTTGAAAGAGGCTTGAGTGTTTTCGCCATTAAAAACCAGAATCCCGTTTGTTGTATTTTTTTTTATTTTTTGAATTTAAGTGGCGTTTGGGTTAGAGTAATGAAATGACGCATTAGAGGATAAGTAATTATGAATAATATAAACTTTTTATAATTGAACAATATTCTTTTTCAATTCCTACTAATAGTTCACATTCTCTTTATGTATATATATATATATATTTATTTATATTGTTCAAATTTTTAATCGTTAATAAAATACTTTTTATTCATCCACTCAAGTTTAAGTACATTTTTTTAAACTTGTAGGAAATGACAATTAATGTTAATGCAGTTTTTTCAAATATTAATTCATTAATTAAATTAAATTAAAAAAATGAATAAATAACAAACAAAAAGAATAGCTCAGCACCATATATAAAAAGGAAAATCGCTCGTTGAGTCCCTGCAGCGCGTTGGACTTCTAATCCAAAGGTCGTGGGTTTGAATCTCCCCTGGGAGGGCTACTATACTATTTTATTGGAATAATTAAATTTATTTAATGAATAAATAGTAGCAAACAAATATAATAGTCCAACACCCTATATAGAAAGGAAAATTGAAAATGGCAAGGAAAATCGCTTTCTCTATTTTGAACTTAATATTGTGATTCTGTCATATGTATGTACTAATTTATATTAATTGTAATTATTTAACAAAAATAAAAAAATTCCTTGTTGATCTAAGTAGGAATTGACAGTTTTTTATTGTTACTTGTTAATAATAAATTGTATTCTCTTAAAAATTACTAATTTACTACAGTTTTTTCACATTTAAATAATCGGTGATTTAATGTTTTTAGATCATACACATTTCCCTTTTTTTTTTTTTTTGGTTATTAATAATCTTTCTAAAAATATCTGTTTTTCTTTCTTTTTTTTCTTTTTTTTTTTGTTAATTGCACTCGCCTTCACTCCTCAACAAATATCAACTAATGTCTACGGCCCACTTTATTAGTTCTATTTGAATGAATTTACCATTCGTTTCTTGTCCATGAATAATTAACGCCGCTCTAGAATTATAATACTGATTACTTGCATCGAATCGTATAACTTAGAATGACTTTCCATCAATGAAGGTAACATTAGATGTAGCATTCCATTTTTAACTATACCACTTTATCACATTAGGATTCCTAAGCTCTATTGGTCGGGCTCAGCGTAATTAGCAAAGCTTTTGATTATGCTCACCGTCGGGCAGGGACAATATTTAGATTCGGACGAGCAGTAGAACTTCCATCCAGTATTTAAAAAATCGCCAAAGATTATGGATAAGGCCGGTCAGAATATCAATTCCAAACTGTTAGAGCTTGGGTAGCTGTGGATTCCTTCCCTTGTCGTGGCGAATGATAATGAAGTTGCTGATGAGATTTAGCTAAAGTAGTGATCTCCCTGCCCCTGATGCCACCGATTTTTATATTCTTCAGAAATCCATTCCCTCTGAAAAATTAAAATCAATACGTCTTGAAGAATTCGTCCTGCTCATCAATTGTACGCCCCGAAGAGTTCAAGCATCTCTTTTCAGAGCAAGAAAGTTGGATCATTCCGCGCAGCTAAGCAAGGGGTCAAGGTATCGTGGCTGATCACATCGTGTTGACCACCAAAGGTGTCACGAGTTCGAACCCAGTACCACTAAAGACCCACCGTGTAGGGCAGCGATGCACGTTAAATCTGTCGGGAGCTCAAACAACCTCCCGTTGGTATGGTGTGGTAATTAGGAGAGGGGTGCCAGCTCGGGTATTGTCCACGTCACTTGCACATGGTTCAAAATTACGGAGTCCGTCGCCAAAAGCCCTCGTTTAGCTGAACAGTGCGACGTTAATATTCACTCACCCTCCCTACATTTCCTGCTCATGTTCTTGAATGTATTTGTATCTTCTTTAAACAGCTGTCGATTGGGCGGGATGATATCTGTGACTGTCTTTTGCAGCAGGATTCTTTTTGACTTGGAGCAGGCTTTCCTTCTACAAGAGGATCGGTAACAACGTAACCTCTATTGAATTTAACCTGCGGTCTTCTTGGCTGTACATGTTCGTGAACTAAATTTGGTCGATTACAAAGGAAATTAGCATGGCCTCGCAAATTTTAACAAGAAATCGCAAAGCGTTCCTTATTTCTTACCCATCCCGAAGCATAACTATTGACTACTTTAGTAACTACTCTATTCTGCCACACTGAAGTGGCCGCGGTAGCCGAGTGGTATAGGTATCAGACCGTGGCTTGCTTTGTCACGGGTTCGAACCCTGTACCACTAAAGACCCGCCATGTAGGGCAGCGATGCACGTTAAATCTGTCGAGAGCTGAAACGTCCTCCCGTTGGTGTGGTGTGGTAGTTAGGAGAGGGGGGTGCCAGCTCGGGTGTCGTCCACGTGACTTGACCATGGTTCAAAATTACGTGGTCCGTCGCCAAAAGCCCTCGTGTAGCTGAACAGTGCGATGTTAATATTCAATCAATCAATCAATCTGCCACACTGAATCAGCATTTTTTATCATCTGCCAAATACCCATCTGCATTTAATATCAAGGAGTTGTATCTATGTTACGACCCGGAACTCTACTACTATCTGAAAGATGCAAGAAACAGCGAAAGAGAAACTTAATGTTGGTGATATTCCATCAACCTTTTGTGTGGCATTCAAGGACTATCTGGAGTTATATGTATTTATTAAATTACATATCGCCAAGCGTGTGATTTTTCCCTTTTTTAGTGAAAAAAAGATATATTTTTTAATTGTCATTTTGTTTTAAAATAAATTAGGAAGCAAATTATGTAACGGAACAGTGTGTGGGGGATCTAGCAATGTTGAAATCTTATTTTTGTGTGATTATTTCTGCAGAGCAGCGGCTCTTAAACTTTGATCGCCGCCCCCATATGTATCTGCCTAAAATCACAGACCCTCAAGATTTTGAACTCAACCTCCCTGATTCCCAACACATGGCTGGATGATTTAAAGCAATGATTCCCAAAATGGTCTATATAGACCCCCAGGGGTCTATGACGACCTGCAAGGGGTGGGATGTACCTCCCCTTGGAAGTACAACCCTCGAAGTATCAGCGTGAGCTAGAGGTGTAGAGTTAGCGAAAGAACTAGGATCAAACATTATCTTAATATGACTTTATTAAGATATTCAACTTAAACTTTGAACAAATATAATATTAATAATTAATGAGAGAATCTACGATGAGAGAGAGAGACACACACACAATACGCAACACACAATATATATATTTATATTTCTAATTCAGACCAATCTCAATAATCGAACCGCTTAATCCTCAATTCTAATAAATAATCAATCCTACCTTATATTAGTCCGTAATGCTACTTGTCTTTATCTGCAATGGTATGCAGCTTGACGACTAACTTCTAGTCGAACACTGATATGTTTATCCACGACACGTAGAACTTAAATCTTGAACCACGAACTGCAATAATCATCAACTGCCACAACGCACGTCAATTGTCTAACATTCCTTTGCGTTACCATTACATTGCCATCTCGCTTACTCTAAGATCCTATATTTATCCTATATTATTTGCATCTCTTCACTTCTGGTTTCTTGGATTTGGTTGGGAAAGAGTTGCCATTAATTCTGGGCCAAAGAACCCGAAGGACTTGTTAAAGAAAAGACGCGTAAGACGTCACAGGGATCCACACTAGCAAAAAAATAATTTAGTGGTCCATGAGATGTAAATGGGGGGGTCCCTGATAGCGATTATCATTAAACCAGACCATGACTTTTGTCTTTAAAAACTTTTTATCTAGGGGAAACTAGATTTTACCAATTTAACATTTACTAAATATAGTGAGGTTAATTTGTCGTTACGGCGACAGTATAAATTTTATTAATACAAGGACCACTTCCGTATTTCTTTCCGAAATTAAACTAAAGAAGTATATTATTGGACGTCACGAATTTTCTCAATTTGTCACAGATAGTTTGCAAGGACATTTTAACCTACGTGCAACATATAAATGCCTTTACTCAGATTTTGAAACTAAGTTTGAGATTACTTATTTTTATAGTAATACAGCAATAGACACTGATTTCATAGAGACAATTTGAAAAAAAAAATGTCATAAATATTACGATAGGAACTGATCAAAATAGATCCTAACGAAGATCTTTAAATAAAGTTTAGAAACGGATGTCAGCAATTTTTTGGCTTTAAAAAGCCATACCTGAATATCGAGAGAAAGATTTTAATTGCTTTTCCTTGTGAGAGGGAGTTTCACTCTGTTTGCCAAACTCAAAAACAAAAAAAGAAAAGAAAAGGAAAGAAAAAAACTGGGCACTTACTAACAAAGGAGATTTTGAGTTAAACCTGACTAAATTGATATTGAATGTTGAAAATTTGTTATTGAAGGAAGCACCAGATTCATTCCTCTCATTAAGTGCATTTGTTTGTTGTTCAGTTATTTTATGTATTAATTTGATTTTAATTTTAATTCATTAACAGGCGCTTCTTAAGTTTTAAACGCTATACTTCATTGCAGTTAGAAATTTAATTATTTTAAAGTAGTAGCACCAACTATCAAAAAGACATTTAAGTTGACACATTTGCAAAGATTTAATATTAGATAAGCAGAGGTCTACCCGAAACCGAAAAACATGGCATGGGGTCTATGAGACAAAAAAAGTTTGGGAACCTTTGATTTAAAGGTTCCTCAATAATTATAAGACTGTCTCTGCTATTCACCTTTGAACATGTGTTTCTACTGTGTTTTTTTTTTAAATATTACGTTGTAGCTATGGAGTTTCAAACGATTACAGAACTGATTCTTGATCGAAATGCATGTTTTATTATAGTAGAGTTTTTTAGTGATCTATTGTAGAATGGTATATTTTTTAATTTTTCCACGAAGTCTTTCAAAGTCTATAAAAGAGGAAAATTTTAATATTAAAGGACAGATCTTCATGGAGCCCCTAGAAAAGCACTGAGGACCCCCAGTGACTCGCAGACCACAATTTAAGAACCGCTGCTATAGAATGTCATCTTTGTGTAAGTTAACAAGTTTTCGTGTGATATACAGTCAAACCTCTATATTGCGAAATTCTCTATATAGCGAACTTTTTCCTGGAACCAGGAATATTTCACGATTTTCTTCGTAAAAATAACATCTCAATAGCGAAGTTCATTTTTTTATAAAACGAACTTTTTCTCTTGTGATTCAATTTTTTTCTCCCTATTTTTGAAGTATTTCTGGACATATCGAGTTATTCTCTCTTTTAGCACATTTTATGGTGGTCATAAATCTTGAACTGGTTTTATTAGGAGCCTAACTCGCCGAGAGCAATGGAATTCTAGGCTTTTCATCCAAGGAGTGCAACTTTTAACCCTCATTGTCCACTTCACTGGAAATATCTTCGATATTCCCTTTCGCCCTCAGTTGAGTCTTTTGTCCTTGAACTAGTCTCCGTTCATTTGTAGTGTTGATCAATCGTGCTGGTAGCTTCGTTTCTTGTAGCTCGAAAATATCAAAACGTAAGTGCTTGAGCATCAAAGAAAAAAATTAGATTCTTCAGAAAGTGGATAAAGGCGTCAAGAAACTTTTCGTGCTGTTTTCTTTTTTTTATATATGTGAGATATATAAAATACATAAATATTAATTTTCAAAAAAGTGTGAATAATTACTTTTTTTTAAATATATAATGTTTACAATTTTAAAATTTGTATTATGCGGTTTATAAAGAAAATTGAAAGATGAACCTCCGTATGTCGAATTTTCCATACAACGAACTTTTTTTCGGGATTTAGCGACTTCGTTATATAGAGGTCCGACTGTATATCTATATATCTCGAGCTATTCTATAAAGCTGTTTGTCAACGAATCATCTCGCTCTTTTGTTTTAAAGGATAAATCTTATAATTCCTTCTTCCTCCTTTTCTTTAATCGCTAGTATTATTTTTTCAGCTAGTATTATTAAATACTAGCTGAAATTATCGTAAAATATGATGAAGAGGGGTGGATGCCTCCCGTTCTACTTAAGTATGTGGATAATAACCCTGGTATCTGGACACATAGGCGGTCAGAGGACAAGATCCTCGCCCCATGTACCAAGAGTTAGACTCACCAGACTTCTGTCGAGCACATTGTAAAGAATTAGTTGCAGATATGATCTGATTGATCGAGAGAGGGCGCTGCTGCTTGAAGGTACTGGAGGTTCTTTTAACAGTAAAATAACGATGGAATGAGAAGCTTCGAGAGACGGGGGAAAATAAGATGTCTAAAGAAGGTTCATAGGATTCTATGTCATGTGTCTTAGTAAATTTTGTTGTGTGTTAACAAAAAAATATAATAAAAAACAGTTTTCCATGGAAAGCACAAATCCTGGTTTCAATTAGAATGACACAGAATTGTAACATTTTAAGTTGCATGTTCCTCTTTTGTACTCAATTTTTTAAAAGTCATCGGTTTTGTGGATCTTGTGTGACCTCATCAGTCTCCGGAAGATTAACAACAACTACAGAATTTTGTTAGGATGTTGCTGTCTCCTCTTGATCTGAATACCTGGAAGTTCATGCGGTAATTTATCTGTTGTGATCGTCTTTTTTCGTAGGTCGTATTTTCAGGGTTCATTGACAGTAACACATTGTGTAGTTACAATGTGACCTCTCTGTGAAACTCAACTAAATCGAATTTTTTTTGTTCAAAGATGTTAGCTGTTCGAATCCAGTTTACATAAATCAGTGGGAAAAGATAAATATAAAATATTCCAAAGGCTTCTTCACCGTTTTCGAAAAAATTTAGGCAGCAATGGTTTTTTAATTATAAATTATAATGTTATTTCTATGAATCTATTTCCCAAAACCTTTCAACGTGATCTATCTGATATTGATAAAAGCATTCTTTGGAATTTTTGTCATTAAAAATAAATGGGGTTTTTTTTTCTCACTAATTTATTCCCAGCGGTAAATTTTTGAAACATGCCTTTTTCAAATTTAACTGTATGAAGGAAATATAACTAACAAATATTTTAATCTTTTACCTATAATATCGAACGGATGGCTTTTAAATAGGAAGGATGCATGAATTAAGCATAATTGCATTTTCTTGGCCACATTTGTTAAAAATTTTGTATATAAAGTCGATCACGATTCTTTACTTTGAATGAATGATGTGTAATCATAATATATTTTTTAAAAAATCAGCCATAATTTTATTTTAGCACCTGAAACAGGAAGTACGAAATTTTTACTGTGTAATTATTTAACATAGGAAAACAATTTAAGGTATAATTCGAATAATCCTGCAAATTAAATGGAAGTGATTTTTTTTTACATATGAATTTTCTTAATCCCGGCTTCATAAAATGAATAGAAATAAATATGATTGTCTCTTAACATTTCGTAAGAAAAAATGGGATAGTGTGTTAAAAAATGCACTTACTAATATTTAAAAAAAATTTGTTGCAAGATATTTTTCTAAGAAAAGAATTCACTAAGCTTGATATACACTGCTGGCCACCATAAATGCAACACCAAGAAAGACAAGAAATAACACAACAAAATTTATTTTGTAGATAACATGTTGACCAAGTATCAAATTATTAAATTTGTAGACTTCTGTGAAGTGTGGTTCCTGCCAGAATCAGTAGCCAGAGTAGCCGCCATTGTTGGAGATCACCGCTGCCATACGCCTTGGCATTGATTCAAAGAGAGACTTTGGAAGTGTTCTTGGGGTACAGCAGAACAAGAAGCTTCCACACGTTGCCAAAGTTGATGTGGTGTGGCAGCTGGGGGTGTAATCTGGGTCATTCGCTGAGCAACCATGGATCACATGTTTTCTATCGGTGAAAGATCCGGAGAGCGAGCCGGCCAGGGAAGCAATTCAATCTGGTGATTGACGAAGAACCTTTGGTCAATGCGTGTCACGTGTGGTCCCGTATTATCCTGTTGAAATATGGCTGTGGCCAAGACCTGAACGTAAGGAAGGACAACTGGCTCCAACACCTCGGAGATGTAGCGCTGGCTGTTTAAAGTACCAGCAATGCGTACTAGAGGAGTATGAGAGTGATATCCAATACCGCCCTATACCATAATACCCGGTGCAGGGCCAGTGTGGCGGTTCATAACGCAGCTGTTCAGCATCCTCTCTCCACGGTGTTTCCAAACTCGAATCCGACCATCGTGGTGTTGCAGGCAGATGCGTGACTCGTCAGTAAAGACTACTTCATTCCATTCTGCCGCCCACATCCTTCTTTCATCGAACCAATGGCGGCAAAGACGTCTGTGGTTCTGCGCCAAGCCTTAAATAGCGCTTTGAGGTGGCGCCACAGGCGCGCGTGATGTGTGTCTGCGCTGAAATTGTAATCATTTGCATATCTCACCTCCGCTAATGCATGCTGTAAATTTCATGTTGTTTGCATGCTTCCTTCAGGGTGTTGCATTTACGGTGGCCAGCAGTGTAAAAAAAAATATAGTTTATATCATTCAATGTTATCTGAAAACTCTTTCCCTTTTAAGACCTTCCTCATCTGATCACAAATGGTGGTACTACATTTTGAAGAAACAATACTAAAAATTATATATATATATTTATTTATAAAAACATTTTTGAAATAATTTTAGTTTTACTTGATATAAGTTTATCATTGCTTTAGTTAAATAACAATTCTGCCACATTTAGTATTTTCTATTCCAAGATTTTAATGCATTTAAACCACTGAATCTGGCAATAATTGGTTTTTGTTCTTTGATCCTGGCAGTAAATGCTAAGAATTCGAATACTTTTCTTTTAATAAGGGATCCAATACCTTTATCCATTATATCAGTGGAACCCCAGAGGTCCTGACGCTTTTCTAGGTGGTCTGCGAAGGTCTCTTTCCCTCTTTTACAGATTCTGAAAGGCCTTGTGGGAAAACTGAAAGATGTTGCATCTTAGACTACATCACTAAACTGCTCCAATGAAGAAACTACTAGAATATACGTTTCGATCAAAAATATTAATTCAATTTTTTATTATTATTATTATTATTGTTGTTGTTTGCAAGTACAGAGATCAGATACCGTAAAATCCGGCATATAACACTCACTTTTAACACAAAAAATAAGATCGAAATTTACGGGTGTGCATTATACGCGCCTGGTATAAATGATAGCTTCAAAAAAAAATTTTTTAAATGAATATATATAAAAAAAAATTAGGCTTTTTTTACACATATCGGAATGCTGTTTATTTAAAAGAAATGGAAAACTTAATGAATTTAAAGGGTTGTAATTCTAAAATAAAATACTATTTTTTTTCAAAATTCTTTGGATAATACCTCGAATAAATTACTGAAATAGAATAACATTGTATACGAACATTTCAGATTCCTTCGTAAAAAAAGGGAGGGCGCGTTATACGGCGAATATTCCTAAAAATTAAAAATTGCATCTTGAAAGTACAGGTGCGTGTTATAAGCCGGATTTTGTGGTATATACTGTTTGCTTAAACGAAAAAAAGAAGCGTTAAAAATGTCTGTACAGAGTAACCGAGGCAGTCTTAGGATTATTGAGGAACCTTTGAATCACTCAGTCATGTGTTGGGAGCCAGGAAGGGGTGTTCAAAACCTTGGGGGTCCGCGATGTCAGACTGATACATTAAAGGGTAGGGGAGGCGATCGAAAGTTTAAGAAGCACTGTAATTTAGGATTTCGCTCAGTACAATAACCAAAGTTGTCTAACCACAAAACTGGTTTTAACTATAAAGCAATCCTCAGTCTGCAATGATTCTGGATACTGCAACATCCATCTTTTAAGGGAAAAATTTTATCCATTGTTTTCATTCTTAGATTTTTGATATTTTGTTTCTGGAAATATATTATTCTAAGAGGTGAGCTTGCGAAAAATAATAATTCACTGTTAAATAAATAATTGGAGTTCCAAATTATTGTTATTGGAATAAACCCCCAAATTATAATTAGTTTTTTTTCTTGGTCTTTAACAATAATAATAGTTGTATATAAATTAGATTTCGTAATCGCATATTTCATTTAAATTTTTTCTTTTTCATTCATAGCAGGGGAAAAAATGTAAATTTTAAGACAAAGAAAATCCTAGTTTAGAAAAATTATTTATTTATTAACGTGTTTCTACCATGTGTGCATATCAAAAATAAAACGCGATTAAATTAAATTGCAGTGAAAGAATAAAAAAAAATAACTCACGCATAAAAAAAAGAGATTAAAATTCATAAATTTCTCCTAAGTCGCCTCTTTTGAAAAGCATTAGCATTTTTTTATGTATCAAGGGAATGGATTTGAATTATATTTGAATAAAACTAATTGAATTTAAATATTCTGCATCTGTGATAAAAGTTTAAGATAAAGTTAAGACCTGACTTTTCGCTAATAAAACTAAAATGTGCGATATAATAAGAATCGCGTTTAAAATGCTTTGAAAGATCCGTCTGGGGAAAAAAATGAAAAGCAAATTAATTTTTGTCTTATCCTTCTCCCGTGTCTAATTTTTCTAAAAAAATAAACTTGTAGAAAATAAGAGAATTCATCTTGCGTTTCTTTCTATTTTGGAATTTAATTTAAAATAACTCCATATATGTAATACTATCCTTAAATGAGAATGAATTAGAAAAGTATTAAAAAAGTTAATTGAATAAAAAAGATTCTTACTTCTTCGCAATTAGTTTCTTACTATAAAGAATTAAGAACTTTATTTTTATAAAACAAAATTTTGCTTTTGTTCAGTGAACAATATATATCGTTACTGTTTAATATTTATATATTTTATTATTTAGTTTTTATAATTAATTTAATTTATACTCGTAAGAATGGGTGAAATATTTTTAATATAAGTGGATTCTTTTAAATTATGCAACGGATTTCAAAATTCTGAAATAATAGGTATAAATTTATTTGTTATTTTTTTTATTTAAAAAATTCTAATTTTTAATCCTTTACTATAAGCTGGCTCTAAAATATTTTGAGCCAGTTTGCGGAATATTATTTTTGTTATTTTTTTAAGACGTGGTCATATATGTAAAGATACAGTAGAGAATTCATTTTATTATTCATTATATATTTTTAATCTTACCTGCATAAATTGATGCTTTTTAAACTAAACGTAACTGACCCATTTATAATAGAAGTGCCATGAAAAAAAAAGTGAAAACATAAAATGCATTAACAACATCCTTGAAAGTTTTCTTTGGCATTTGCATAGTATGACTTAACCAAAAAATTCTACTTTTCATTTTTAATGTTTATTCTCCCCCCCCCCCTTATATATCTTCGTATGAAATTAAAAAGCTAGTACAGCAAAATATGTTTAACGAAAAAATGCATAAGTAGAAATATCGGTTAACATGAAATAATACAACGATCCCGACAAACTACTATGTATTTTCCCCTCTTAATATGAAACGAAAATCGCTTAGCTCGAAAAGTTTTCTGGAAATGAACAAAATACTAAAAACGCCACACTTAATATGAAATGTTTGAGAAAGTTTCTGTACTGTTGGACTGTCTTATATTGTATCAGAGAGCGGGGGAATTCGTCGCAGTAGATGATAGTAATGTTTGCAAAATCCGAATTCTAATAGACAAAAACATTTTGGAGCTTGTTCAAAGCTCAGAAAAATATTGATGCAGATTCCGACAATGAAAGTTAGATAAATAATTTAGTTCCTGTTTCCACGTTATTTCAATGATGAAATGAATGAACGACATGGAACAATTTAATGCTGAAAAAGACAATGCAAAGAAAAATATCTGGTTGTTTTTCAAAAAAGCTTCATAACTTTGTATTAAATTTCAATAAGTTATAAATGTTTTTGTTTCATTATTTTTTATTAAAAACATACGTATACAACCTTTGACAATAAAGTTCGGTCAATAGTCCTGTAACATTAACGTTGATGAAATATTAACGAAAGATACCTTACTGCCCTTCGAAATAGTCATCTTCCATAACTATGCACTACTGAGATCTGCTATACACATGTCCTGGAAACTGCAAAAAATTCTTCTTTTGGAATGGAGGTGAAAAGCCTCGTCACATTTCATTGGATGTCAGAAATATCGTCAAATCTCTTTCCTTTCAAAGCGAGTTTGAGTCGTGGGAATAGGAAGAAGTCTGGAGGATTGAGATCTGGCGAGAATGGTGGATGTTTAATTTGCACTATCCCTTTTTTGCCAGGAACTGTTTGACGATATTGGCTGTGTGGGGACAAGCATTGTCGTGAACAAAAAACCCTGAACATTTTTGTGCGTACTGGTTTACCCTGCGTAGACGTTTGATGAAACGGGTCAAAATTTAAATGTATCTTTTCGTGTCCATCGCGTCTAGTTATCATGCTCAAAGTTATCTTTTTTTTTTTGATTAATTTACTCACCTTATCAGTGTTTTCGTCACTGCTGATGATCGCCAGTCTTTTCGGAAAACTTGTCAGAAACACTTTCCCGACCTTCTGAAAAATGGGCGAACCACTCGTACACACACTTCATGGACAGTGCTTGATCTTCATAAATACGTACCACCATCTGATAAGTTTCTGTCGGTGTCTTGCCAAGACTAAAACAAAATTTTGAATTGTTCTTTCGTTCGTTCATTTTCCTGTTCTCAGTTAAAAATCAAGCACTAAACAAGCACTTTGTAAAACAAGTCTTACACGGAACACAAACAACGCTCAACTGAACTACGGGGGGAGGGAAGGCAGATGGTCAATACCTGCCGCTACGCATATGCATCGTTTTGTGTTGCCAGATGGGCCGTTCTGACTTCACTCACCGAACTTTATTGTCAGAGGTTGTATACACATCTATGTAAATAAAATAAACTCTAATACACTTAATATTGTTGCTATATGTCTTTTTTTTGCAGTATCCTTTAACAGGAAATTCTTTTAACTTGAAAAAATATTTCAGCCTCTTCAATTTCGTGTTAAGCGATTTTCACTGTACTTTCTCGGAAAAGTTCGCCTAAGACCACAAACTCCCACGAGTTACTCATCATTAGTGATGATTTAGCAGTTATTGAAATAAACACACAATCCAACTCCAAATCAAGTGGCCGCGGTAGCCGAGTGGTATAGGTATCGGACCGTGGCTTGCTTTGTCACGGGTTCGAGCCCAGTACCACTAAAGACCCGCCGTGTAGGGCAGCGATGCACGTTAAATCTGTCGAGAGCTGAAACGTCCTCCCGTTGGTGTGGTGTGGTAGTTAGGAGAGGGGGGTGCCAGCTCAGGTGTCGTCCACGTCACTTGACCATGGTTCAAAATTACGTGGTCCGTCGCCAAAGGCCCTCGTGTAGCTGAACAGTGCGACGTTAATATTCAATCAATCAATCAACCAACTCCAAATCAAGGGCTGGAATGTATTCTAGAGAGGTTGTTGAAAGCTCTCGTCAAAAATAATTAAAAACTGTTAAAATTTATCGATATCTAAAGAATCAGTTAATACAACAAGCAAACAACAAGTTAGTTGTTAGAATCAATGATCACTCAAATGAAAAACTTCAATATAAAGAATCAAACGTTTTAAAATATTATTGTAATTAAAGAAACTTGCAATGTTGTTTATTTAGTTTTCAATATCTTAAGAATCGGTTTATACAACAAGTAAACAACAAATTAGTAGAAATTAGTTGGTAGAATCAGTCTTTATAATTAATTGAAAAACTGTAACACAAATGGTTTAACGTATTGTTACAATTAAGAAAATGAATTTGCGAAACATATGATAAAATTATGTTTGCTTAAGTGTTAGTATAATCTAAAGATCCGTGACACTTTGAATTGCTTTATTTATTTATCCAATGCATGTGCTTTACTTCTTGATTATTTCACGCCGAGCCTCCCACGCCGACTCCAAGGTATTCATCGAGTCCAGTACATTGTAGCAGGTGGTCGCCATCCATTCTGGTATGGCCGCAGAGTGGGCAGGCATCGCCAGGCCAAACCAGTGCAGGTATACTCCCCAAAAGTAATGTCCGGTTGTCAGGCTCTCTCCAGGGGCCTCGGGGTCGGACCATCAGTGGCCAGAGTTTCCCATGACTTTTCAAGGCTCTTGGGTTTTTGGGTCATGGCAGTACATTTGTCAATGTATGTAGACATCACTGCGTCTAAGAGCTCGGCAGATAAGCTGGACTTAACTAGATTTTCTGGCTATAAATATCGATCCTCCAGTGCTAAGGGGCTTGAAGATTTTCTGCGCCCAGGTCCCGAAATAAGCTTAAATTGGCACTGGTATATATAATGTTCTTTGCTCTTCTAAGGGTCAAGGGGACTTCCGGTTGAGACGACTCGGTTCCCTGCTTGGCATTTTGGTCGACTCTCTCATAGCCAGGGATCCCAACATGACTTGGGATCCACTGTAAGACCGGAGTCCAGCCATATGAAATGAATTGTAATATTGGAGTTTTTAACATTTGTTTCCATAAAATTCTGGTCATTGTAATTAAATTTATAAATTAATTCAAGGAGTAGTTTTTTTTTATCTAAAACATATATTATCTCTGTCAGTCTGTTTCTAAATGTTAAAAATAAAGTATTCTGAGATGTGAGTCAACGTTTTCAGTAAAAATTCCTTACTGATAGGAAATGAGAGAAACAAGCTTTTGAACTTAAACTGTATGGAAACCGCTAAGGTGAAGATTGCCTTGTTAAAATACGATATCCCTTAAACGGAGAAAATCCGTTAATCTGCAGATTAGGTAGATAATCCGCACCTTAAGATATGCGAGTACGTTCGGAACCGTGATTTTAAAAAAGCGCATAAATGGATAACTTTCAGGATATTTAGTGTCACTTACTGAAACATGTATAAAATTGTTTTAAGGACATTTTGACAAAAGAAAATTATTTAAATACAATATTTTGGTAAAAAAATAACTTAGAATAACCTTTTTCAAAATGTTCTCTTTTTGTGAAAAATGCTTCTATTATAATAGTTTGCCTTTATATAGCTCAGACCTCTGTGCAGAAGCTCAACTATGATTTTTGAAAAATTCACATTATTTTCAGACTTGCAACCAATTGAAATAATTATCGGCGTTTTTTTTCTTAAAATATCTCCTCTCTGTTGTCGTAAAACATAGATAAACCCACTTCTAAGTTATATATTTCAAAAATTCTAATTGAGCCTCTGTACAGAGGTCTGAGTAATATACAGGCAAACTATTATTATAATAGGATCATTTTTCACAAAAGGAGAACATTTTGAAAATGGATCATTCTATGTTTATTTTTTGTCAAAATATTGTACTTAAACAATTTTTTATTTTAGTAATATTCTGAAAACAATTTCATATACATTTTCTAATTTAAGTGACACTAAATATCATAAATATTATCTATTTATACGCTTTCGCAAAATCATGGTTCCGAACGTAGTCGGATACCTTAACGGCTTTCGAGTTTTAACAGTAACATACTATATGATGTAAAATACAGTCAAAATCTTTTTAAATTTTAGAAAAATTTCTTAGATATTCCAAAAGTAACAGGATTTCAATAAAGTTTTAAATTAAGAACTCACATCTGGTTATAACCCCCCTTCCTTTTCTTATTTCATCATTTATAAAGAAATGTTTAACATGAATCTTTTTATAATTCTTTACGTTATCTTCAGTATACCTCTCTTTTTCATAAGACCATTCATCATAGTCATTCTTAGTTTATTTTTAAGCCATATGAGCTGAAATAAATCTTACTTGAATAAATAATTTTGAGAAAATTGTTCATCCTTGAAAAATTTGATACTGTTTAAAGAAGTAACTAGAAAGTTAGATATATTACAGGTATGGTTTAACTCATATTATAACTTTGTTCCTTAGTGTTTATATTCCAACGTTCAGTTTAAGTAACCTAAATTCAGTTTATCCCTTAGAGATTTCTGAACGTGACGTTAAATTTAAAATTTATTATATGCGTTATGGAAAAACTTATCACGTGAAGTTAAGTAACTAGAAATGCTTTTCAAATAAATCTCTTTCAAGTTGCAAATAAAATATTATGATGTGCTTTTATTTGTGCATTTTTGTGCGCCATTGCCTAAAGTGGCCACTTGGCGAGATTGGCATTTTACTAAACGGAAAGTACCCTTAATTATCCATTAAGTTCAAAGGGTTTCGTGTATTTTGAGTATATTCTTCTGTTTAGATGAGTGTGCGTATTACTTTTCAGTTTTTGATGCACTTAATAGCATACTTCTATATCAAAACGTTTTTATATAATTAAATTTCTTTTGAAAGTAAAATTGTTGGAGTTATTTTCTTGTGATGAAAAAAAAATTTAAATAATGGGAGGGAAACAGTTTCCTAAACTAGTTCCCGTAAGTTCGAAATAGAAGAGCTTAATAAATTTGGCGAAACTTAAAATGCATTCGTCGATAGTCAAAATGGTCTTTGCGAAATCGTATCGATAATATAGTGTAAGTATAAATTGTGCATGCTCTGTTTATTAACATGGGAAATAGACGAAACAAAAACCAGAAAGTTAAAAATTCTGAACTTTTGTGATTAATAAATAAAAACAAAAAGTTATACTTTTGCCATGAACAAGGTGTAGTAAAACTTTATTATCGCAATACCTACGAAACATGGTGGCATTCAACGTCCTCAAGTTGGTATGTAATTAAATATTAATTGATATACGATTTTGATCTCATTTTTTATTAAGGACGCATTCTAAAGTAACATAAGGGTTATTGACAACGGACCTCGGTCAAGTGACGAGGACGATACTTGAGCTGACACCCGCCTCTCCATGTCATCATGAAGTCTTTGAACCTCGACAGATTCAGTGTGCATCAGCCCCTCTACACGGTAGGTCTTCTGTAGCACTAGAACTCAGGACTTAACGTCCGTGATATTGTACCAACAGATGAACCAGTAAATGAATGATTAAAATGAAACTAATAATCGTTTCCAAAAACTAGAAGGAAGACAAAATAAACTTGCAAGAATCTTCCTTGTTTTATATAACATTTGAGAGAATTTGCAAAGTTTTGATTAACGAAAACCCTTTGATCTTTCTTTGTTAACCCGTTCTGGACCATTGAAAGGGCAGGCTCGTACGCTCAGGACTTGGCGATTTTCTTCTTTAAGTCGAATTTCATTTTAAAATTCATATAAAATCATTACTGCAATTACATACGCTAAAATTTACAGTTTATTCTAATTGATAATATCTAAATATACTGCTATATAATGTTTGTGATTTAAAAAAATAGAAAGTATTAATTTTTATAAAAAAAATGGTTTCACACACATTCTTGAAATTGTACTTTGTCGGTGTAAAAAACAGGCGTTTTAAAAATTCCAGAAAATTCCTAATAAAACTACACGATATGTTCCAACAAATTGCTTAAATATAACGAATTGAATGAACTATTCACATTTATAAAGTCCTTTCACCCCGAAAACGTCGAACACGTGCATTTGTTTAAATGCTCAATTTCCTCCGATCCGACAAAAAATAATAAAAGTCCATCAAAAATCAAAAGCATATATTGAAGGTCAACGCTCTGTTGAACATTATTCGAAAATACAGCGAACTCAACTGCCATCTAGTGTCGTTTAAAAATTTAAATAAAATGTTTTTTGATTTAAAATTACACCCCGGTGTTTGATCACGTGTTCGAAGAAAAGCGGATTCTCTGGCCACAGCCGCCCGTGAAGGGAGAAATCGCGCGATCACGAGTATGTCATCATCATGTTTGACTATAAGACTATATTGACTATAGATTTCAGCCCAACTACGCTAGGACTTTATTTTTAATTATTTAATTTCATTTCTGATGTACTCTTATTTGATTCGTCTGCGAATCCTGTATAAAATACTGTCTCTTTAAATTCTCTTTTACGACATTATCCATTGATTTGCTTTTCTATTTTGTATAATCTTGTCAAAAAATATTACCAATTTTAGTTTTTAATCAGAGCTACAGTAGTTTTATTTAAAAGTTTGCTTAAAATTTATCCGAAGAAGAAATCAAACTTTTACTTTTTTTGATTCCATTACCGAAATGGAAAATAACATGCTGTTTTTAACTACGAATCCATCGTCATTTTTTATCGCATAAAATTATTAGTTGAATTTCATGAAACTAAATTAAAAACAAAATTAAAATAAATTTCTATTATTATATTAAACGAATTTATTTGAAGGAAATCTTCTGTTAGATGCCGATTCAACAGTGACTGCGAGGCCGCATCTGCGGTCAGTTTGACCGAATGGCCATGATCGTGACCATTAGCGTAACTAGTGCTGAGAAGGCCGTATATCGGAATTCCTTGGGAGCTCTGTATTGGGGCTCCTTAACATTTTATGTTTATGCATTTTGGGGGCCCTGATCATTGATACGGCGGTAGCTACGCCCCTGGTCGAGACTCACCGTGTTGAGAGGGCTGGTGCCAGGGGTGTAGCTACCGCCGTATCAGCCATATGAATGGTTTCGGGCCCCCAAGCTTCAGGGGCCCCGAAATGCATAAACAAAAATCTTAATATTAAGGAGCCCCAGTAAAGAGCTCCCATGGAAGTTAGATACAGGGACCTTTCAGAACTAGCTACCCCATTGACTGGTGCATGTTAAATGTGTGAAAGCTGAAAATCTTAACTTCGGATAGTGTGGAAGTTGGGAAAGTGGTGTGTCAACTCGGGCGTATTTTGACCGAAATTAAAAACAATGACGTGTGTATTGCCTATAACTCTCTTTTGTTTCTGAGTCGGCATTAATGAACTATCAAAGGACATCTTAACTCACTCTGTTATATAGTATGAAACTAGTCGTTGCCCGCCAATCAATCTTCGATGTGTATTCCATGATGTTGTATGACTATATACTGTTTATCTAAATTACTGATATCTAAGTCCCATAACTTTAATCTTTGAATTGTGTTGAAAAACATTCTCATAGCCCCATTTGTTGAGTTAAAATGTAGGAGACGAATTTCCAAAACGGAAGTAAAATTGTCTTTTACGCTCTCATAACTCAAAGGTGATGTCCGCAGAACCTCGTTCTTTGCGGATTTGTATTGAACAAAAAAAAAAAAAAAAAAAAAACATGCCTACCAAATTTCAGTTCTGTTGATCTAATATTTCAAAAACGGAAATTTTTATCTGTAACGCCCTTGCAGTCTCCCTTGGATTTCTATTTAACCCGTTCTTTGCGGGTTCCTAATCAACAAAAGAAACATGCTTCCCGACTTTTAAGTTTGTAGGTGGAGATCTCGTGATAACTAAGTGAGTTGCTTTTCTCCTATATATATATATATAGATACCTCGAAACAAAATTTGATTCTAACAAAATACATATAAAAAACATATCTATACTTTACGTGCATTCAAAATGACGCCGCGGAAATTTCACTGGCAGATGTTTTAGATCAGTGATGAAATTGTGTCCTTATCACATGATGGTGATTCATAATTACGAGGTTAGTTGTCAATAGCCCTTGTGTGATTTTAATAAACTATCAATCAACCATTCTCAAGATTTAATGAAAACAGTATTTAAAATTAAATGCCTTTAAAATTATTGATATCCTTCCTCTTTAAATTGTATTGTTTTCATTTATCCTTGTAAAAATATCGTTTCGAAACAAAGTGTCCTATTATGGTATAAAAAAGGAAATGAAATAAGTCAAAAGTAATTTAAAATATTGAATGTCTTGGGGCGGGATCAGTAGAATCTAAGTGGGGGCAGAGCATTTGATCTGGATTTTGAAGTGTCATTAAAACACTTATACTTTGTAGCTAAGAAGAACTAAGTTTTTGACGAATAAAATCAGTAAAAAGAAAAAGGAACTATCCTAGTTCTTTCACTTTTTCTGAAAATTTATTTCATCCTCTGACCCTTTTGATGTTCCATCTCTTCTTTCTGTCCCCACCCTTTCTTCGGCCCCATGTCACCGAGCCACATATTCCCTTTTTACTTCTTTTTTTCCCTCTCTGTGTGTCTGTTTCTCCATTACTCCCTCTCTCTTCGTCAAACTGTCGGAAAGGAACTTACCAATTGCCTTTGGATGTATTCTTCCATTATCGGGTTTCAGATAAAAATAGGTTTGGGTGAATCAACTACGCCATTCTTGTTTTCGGACGACCCTTTTTTTCTGTTTCCGTGTGTTTATGTGGATCCTATTCGTCCGGAAAAGTGCCCCTGTCGAACAGTTCCATTTTTCCATTCTTCTTTTTCTGTCAAAAGTCATTTTGCTTAGTGTCAACTACAGTCCGTTTGTTTCGCCAGTTTTCTTTGCTGGGGATTTTTCCGATTTGAAGCGCTGTCAATTTCTTGATAAATCGTCTGCGCTATAGTAGATGTCTTTTTTTTAAAACGTTAGAAGACATTGCTTACTTAAAGTTTATTCTTTTTATCTAAATGTCAGATGTTACAGTACAAAAAAACGCACATGCCTTATTTGTTATTAGAATTTAATTGTGTATTAAGTATCGAAGCCTTAAATTGTATTTTTTTTCGAATGTGTTATGTTCAATCACTTTGGGGAAGTACTAATCAAAAATTTGATGCAATTAAACGAGCAGTTCTCAAGCTGTGAAGCGTGCACCCCTCCCCCCAAAGAGGAGGGCGGGATAATCCTACGTGGAAGGCGTGAGCATATCCAAAAGTCTTAAAATAAAAGGTTATTTAAAAAATTATTAATTTATTGAAAAAGGAAGCAAAACAAAATACATTCTATTATAAAAATAATAATAAACTGCTCATTTACACTGATGTAATATACATATAAATGTATCGGAACTACACAATGTACTTGCTAATTAATTTATCAATACTAAATTAAGAACAAGTTTAAAAAATAATTACAAGAAAATTGGAGAAATGGAAATAGTATACGAAACACTTCTTTTTTCAGTGCTGAAAATTCGTGATCCACCCATGTCCAAAATTCAAAGAGTGATTTATTACTAAGTTGCCTTTTAATTTCGCCTCTTGACGTAGTGGCCGCGGTAGCCGAGTGGTATAGGTATCGGATCGTGGCTTGCTTTGTCACGAGTTCGATCCCAGTACCACTAAAGACCCGCCGTGTAGGGCAGCGATGCACGTTAAATCTGTCGAGAGCTGAAACGTCCTCCCGTTGGAGTGGTGTGGTAGTTAGGAGAGGGGAGTGCCAGCTCAGGTGTCGTCCACGTCACTTGACAATGGTTCAAAATTACGTGGTCCGTCGCCAAAAGCCCTCGTGTAGCTGAACAGTGCGACGTTAATATTCAATCAATCAATCATATATAGTATGAAACTAGTCGTTGCCCGCCTTATTCGATGTGTATTCCATGATGTTGTATGACTATATACTGTTTATCTAAATTACTGATATCTAAGTCCCATAACTTTAATCTTTGAATTGTGTTGAAAAACATTCTCATAGCCCCATTTGTTGAGTTAAAATGTAGGAGACGAATTTCCAAAACGGAAGTATAATTGTCTTTTACGCTCTCATAACTCCAAAGGTGATGTCCGCAGAACCTCGTTCTTTGCGGATTTGTATTGAACAAAAAAAAAAACATGCCTACCAAATTTCAGTTCTGTTGATCTAATATTTCAAAAACGGAAATTTTTATCTGTAACGCCCTTGCAGTCTCCCTTGGATTTCTATTTAACCCGTTCTTTGCGGGTTCCTAATCAACAAAAGAAACATGCTTCCCGACTTTTAAGTTTGTAGGTGGAGATCTCGTGATGGCTAAGTGAGTTGCTTTTCTCATATATATATATAGATATAGATACCTCGAAACAAAATTTGATTCTAACAAAATACATATAAAAAAACATATCTATACTTTACGTGCATTCAAAATGACGCCGCGGAAATTTCACTGGCAGATGTTTCAGATTAGTGATGAAATTGTGTCCTTATCACATGATGGTGATTCATAATTACGAGGTTAGTTGTCAATAACCCTTGTGTGATTTTAATAAACTATCAATCAACCATTCTCAAGATTTAATGAAAACAGTATTTAAAATTAAATAAATGCCTTTAAAATTATTGATATCCTTCCTCTTTAAATTGTATTGTTTTCATTTATCCTTGTAAAAATATCGTTTCGAAACAAAGTGTCCTATTATGGTATAAAAAAGGAAATGAAATAAGTCAAAAGTAATTTAAAATATTGAATGTCTTGGGGCGGGATCAGTAGAATCTAAGTGGGGGCAGAGCATTTGATCTGGATTTTGAAGTGTCATTAAAACACTTATACTTTGTAGCTAAGAAGAACTAAGTTTTTGACGAATAAAATCAGTAAAAAGAAAAAGGAACTATCCTAGTTCTTTCACTTTTTCTGAAAATTTATTTCATCCTCTGACCCTTTTGATGTTCCATCTCTTCTTTCTGTCCCCACCCTTTCTTCGGCCCCATGTCACCGAGCCACATATTCCCTTTTTACTTCTTTTTTTCCCTCTCTGTGTGTCTGTTTCTCCATTACTCCCTCTCTCTTCGTCAAACTGTCGGAAAGGAACTTACCAATTGCCTTTGGATGTATTCTTCCATTATCGGGTTTCAGATAAAAATAGGTTTGGGTGAATCAACTACGCCATTCTTGTTTTCGGACGACCCTTTTTTTCTGTTTCCGTGTGTTTATGTGGATCCTATTCGTCCGGAAAAGTGCCCCTGTCGAACAGTTCCATTTTTCCATTCTTCTTTTTCTGTCAAAAGTCATTTTGCTTAGTGTCAACTACAGTTCGTTTGTTTCGCCAGTTTTTCTTTGCTCGTGATTTTTCCGATTTGAAGCGCTGTCAATTTCTTGATAAATCGTCTGCGCTATAGTAGATGTCTTTTTTTAAATCGTTAGAAGACATTGCTTACTTAAAGTTTATTCTTTTTATCTAAATGTCAGATGTTACAGTACAAAAAAAAACGCACATGCCTTATTTGTTATTAGAATTTAATTGTGTATTAAGTATCGAAGCCTTAAATTGTATTTTTTTTTCGAATGTGTTATGTTCAATCACTTTGGGGAAGTACTAATCAAAAATTTGATGCAATTAAACGAGCAGTTCTCAAGCTGTGAAGCGTGCACCCCTCCCCCCAAAGAGGAGGGGGCGGGATAATCCTACGTGGAAGGATTGAGCATATCCAAAAGTCTTAAAATAAAAGGTTATTTAAAAATTATTAATTTATTGAAAAAGGAAGCAAAACAAAATACATTCTATTATAAAAATAATAATAAACTGCTCATTTACACTGATGTAATATACATATAAATGTATCGGAACTACACAATGTACTTGCTAATTAATTTATCAATACTAAATTAAGAACAAGTTTATAAAATAATTACAAGAAAATTGGAGAAATGGAAATAGTATACGAAACACTTCTTTTTTCAGTGCTGAAAATTCGTGATCCACCCATGTCCAAAATTCAGAGAGTGATTTATTACTAAGTTGCCTTTTAATTTTGCCTCTTGACGTAGTGGCCGCGGTAGCCGAGTGGTATAGGTATCGGATCGTGGCTTGCTTTGTCACGAGTTCGATCCCAGTACCACTAAAGACCCGCCGTGTAGGGCAGCGATGCACGTTAAATCTGTCGAGAGCTGAAACGTCCTCCCGTTGGAGTGGTGTGGTAGTTAGGAGAGGGGAGTGCCAGCTCAGGTGTCGTCCACGTCACTTGACAATGGTTCAAAATTACGTGGTCCGTCGCCAAAAGCCCTCGTGTAGCTGAACAGTGCGACGTTAATATTCAATCAATCAATCAATCGCCTCTTGACGTATGAAAGCTCTGAAGATTTCTTCTTCGGCAGTTGAGAGCGTTTCTGTATCAAGGTACTTGGTAACCTTGGCACCTACTTTCATTAAAATTTGTTTTGTCATTTGTTCCTATTTAAAAATTAGAAAAGAAAAGTAAATACTTATCCTGTTATTTAAAAATAATTTACTTGAAATATTTATTTCTTAAAAGTAACATATACAAAATTTAATACTTATCTTGATAATTTGTACTGTTTATAATTCAGGTCTTTTTGTAGATTTAGCATCAGAGTACATTATTATTGCATTCAATGCATTGTTATTATATGGAGGGGGGACGCAATGAAAATTATGATTAAAAATTGGGTCACGAATATTGAAAGTTTGAGAAGCACTAAATTAAACTATTAACACACAATTTATTTTGGAATTTTTTTTTTTATTTTATATTTATTTATTTGTTAAAATTTTAAAAAAGACCCGTTAATCTTTCTGTAGCCAACCTCCGCTCGCGTTGGTGTGAAGATTAACCTAAGGGAGAGACATCTCTAATAACTCAGCAAACTTTTGTTCTTTACCACTTTCAATTAATATCAATTTTTTGCAATAACTAATGGGAGCGAGTCGATCTTATTCTATAATAATGGTTATTATTAAAGTTACTTATCCAGTGATACAGATAACTCACTTCCTTGGACTCGAATTGCAAGGCTCCTAATCTTGTTCCTGTATACGTAAACCATTCAAATATAAATTTTACAGCTATGATTCTGGGAACGAGGCAACTGATGAGCTGGCTGGTAGAGGTTGTGGATCTCCCCGACCCCAGTTCCTCTGTCCTGAGCCATTCTAAAATCCATTCTCTCCACAGAGCTAAAATGAATCTGACATGTGGAAACCCTCCTGCTCACCACTGGTGCGCAGCTAAGAATCATGGTCTACGGTGCAGGAGATCAAAGGCTCTTCAGACGACCTTGGCGCGCTTCAGAAGTGGTCACCTGCGTGGTATGCCTTTATACAGGGGGTGGTCTTTCTTTACCTGCCTCTGCTTCTAGTGCTTATCTTCTGGACTGCTGGGGCATTTTCCCTGCAACAGTTAGTTTGGAGATTAAGACCTGGTTTGTGACATTCTTATGCGGAAAGGTCAAATGGACTTGGTGTAGGCTTTCCTACTCCAAAGGGATTTGAAACGACAACACAATAACTATGTTTTAAACTAAAATCAGCATATATAATTGCTATCTTCCTCTTCGAACTCAATTCACTTCACTTTATATAGTTCTGTTTTACACCTGCCACGATTCCTTTACAGAAAGAGGTTTTCCAATCAAACAACGAATAGTGTTTTCCCTTAAGGATTAGAACAATCCAAAGAGAACCCATTACATTTCAAATGAATGGAAAGGCATTTAAAATATTTTAATGTTATTAATAATTTTCCTTAATGAAAAATATTTACAAGGTGTCTTCAAGAGAATGCTGTGCGGTAAAGGCTAAAATTCGTATTCATTTTACGTCCAAATGGTGTTGCAATATACTTCCTGTCGATGTTTTGTTGGTTAATTCTTGGAATTTCTTTTAAATATCTGGCTAAAGAAATTATATTAAATGAGAAACAAAAAGTTATCATTAAATTTTCTTTTTTGAGTTACAAACTTTATCTTAATTTTGCAATGTTGCTTTTGCTATCAATTCTCATTTAATTACATACATTTTTTTAAAAACCAAAATGAAAAATTTTCCAAATCTCCAAATGAGTATTAGTACAGCTCACAAGCTAATAATACTTTATCAGTTGTAAACGTTGAAAAATTGAAAGGATATTATAAAAATACTATATTTTAATGCATATACATAAATGTTTAGTAAAAATAAATTATTTTCTAAAAATTGTATGAATCAAGGAACTATTTTGCTAAAAAATTTTATTGGGGAAGGAAATCTATATTTATGGAGAAATATAATTAAAATCATTTTTATGATAATGTAAAATTCGAAGACTTTCTGAACTGGATAATTTGGACTAAATATTGTTCTATATATATAATAATACAGAATCATTTAGAAAAAAAAATTATATTTTTTTTATTTAATAAATTCATTTTTTTAGAGTAAAGTCAAATAACTTCCTTTTATTTTAACATATACATAATTTTTGTACAGATACGAAGAAAAATAATTATAATTAAAAGCTCTTGATATAACTAATGTTACAATAAACTAATTATTTTAATAATGATTTCTTTTTAGCATTTTATTTTAATAATAGTTCTATATATTAATAGCTTAAAGCGAATTTCTGATTGTTAAAAAAACATTGCAAGTGTATGCATGGATGTATTACAATTTATTTTGGATGATAGATTAATTGTATCCTTTTTATCAATTTCTAACAGTATTAATTTTTTCTTCAGGAAATTTTTTTTTACATATACACATTTGTCAAGGAGTAAACGCACGATTCCTCATTGAAAATTAGAATACTGAAAATAACTCACCACACGCTCACACCTCTCTGAACATACGGATCTTTTGATCTTACTTTTTCTTCAGATCATAGTTTACTCGCTTCTATACAACACTTTAGTTAATAAATTACTGAAGTTTATCAGCAACAGTACAAAATCTGGCAACATTATTTCGTTGCCCGCTTTCAACTCTAATTTATTTTATCTTTTATTATATTTTTAAAAAAGAAAATGTGGAAGTAAGAATATAGCGTTTTTGGATTTGGCTATAAAATATATGAGAACTTATCAGGCTTGAAAAGGAGCTACAATTTCTCATCAGTACACTTCCGTGGAGTCGATTGGATTGCTTTTTTATGTAGCCCGCCATCTGTTTTTCTCGTTAAAAGCAAAGGTCTTTATTGCTTTTATAGATCTTCCGTTCGCCATTTTATTATTTGTTTGGGAAGTTAAAGCTTCGAATTTTAAGGTTTCTTTTTAATCCGTTCGGAAGGGCACGGTGCTCGGAAATGTTTATTTTTTTGTTCTGCGTGGCGTGGAGTGTGATTTATTGTTCTGTATGGTGAATTATATTCTTTTTTTTATTTCATGCATCCGTTGTTTACGGCTTCGAATCTTTTTTTTTTCGTCTTTTGGTTGAAAAAGTCGCTTGGTAATTCGAATTAAATTATTAAATCTGTTCTAAGAAACAATAAACTAAGAATAGGTATTCTGAATTATGTATCATTTGTAGAATATTCTTTTATCTTTCTGTTATTCTTCAATGAAAAAGTTAGAATTTTAATTCGGGTTTAAAGTCTTATGCAATAATACTTTTATAAGACGACCATTCATTTCTGTGTTTTAAATGAACTTAATGAGTATAGACGTTTGTCTTTCTACCTTCTATAGTTTGTGTGTAGGTTAAGATACAAAAACTCTTGCTTAAAATACTGCCGCGTATAAAAGTCCTTGCATTCAATATTGTTAAAATTAATATATTTATTATTTTTTAACATGATTCACACTCATTCTTTTTGAAAAAGGACATTTATTTTGGTATGTTTTTCATTTTATAATTAGAAGGGTAAATGAAAAAAGTCTTAATTATTTTTTCTTAACTAGCGCCAACCTTAGAACTTCCTGGACCACTAAATGTATTATTTTATATTTGGCGAACCTCTTTATGGCAAATTACTACAGCTACATTGTCACTTTTTTTTTTTTTTACGTTCTTGCTTACATTTCCATATCACTGAAAAGGAAAAAACTTCACGAAAAGTAAGAACAAACCGCCTACGCAAAGCAATAAAGACAAACTGACCACCAATTTAGCATGGTTGCCAACTCTCACTTTCAAATGTTGCTAGATACATCTGAAAAAATAGCTAAAAAGCCAATAAACTCAGAAGGAATTACGCTAAAAGCAATAACCAAAATTTTTTTAAAAAAATTAAATACGTTGCTATTCATCATTTTTGAAACGATCTTCACGAAAATATAAATAATGTCCCAATTTTTTGTGGTCCGTCAAATATTTTTCACAAACCATCAGTGTTCCATGAACCAACGGTTGGCAACCTCTGGTTTAAACAATTCAATGTACCAGAAAATATTTTCACAACAAATGACATGAACCGTGTTGCCAGATGCCTGATAAGAAAATATATATATTTATTTGAGAATAGTTTAACTCTTCAATTTTCCTGTTTTAAAGCTGTACAGTATTTTCAATAACTGCAGATTGCATCTATAATTCAAGCAATTCTTAAGCATGAAAAATCTTCAATCACTTGAAGTGAGGTACAAAATTAGAAGGTCCGTCGCCAATAGCCATCTTGTAGCTTCTGAGTTCGACGTAAATCAAAATCAAATCGATATCAGAAAAGGTCGTTGACTCTAAATACATTTTATCCATTTACCCAAACATAACTACCGAGTAAATATACCGTTAATGGATATTTGCTATTATACTATTAGAACAAATTTCGAACGAACATCAAAAAGCAAATTTTATCCGTCTGGTGATGAGTCAACATTGCTCAGCTGGGAGCGCTTTGAAATATTCCGGCTGTACAGATTTGCAGGCTGAATAAATGAACAACTATAGAGTGAAATGAATTATAAACTTTGATTATGTAGACGGGAACCCCCTTTTCTGTAAAATAATTGTAAAAGAAAAAAGGAATTAATTTAAATATTTAAGTTCTGCGGAATAAATATTGCGATTTTAATCCTTTATAATGATTTGATTTTTTTTTTTAATATATGGTTGAATATTTGGAAATAAACTTTTTAAATACTGAAACTCATGTAACAGATCATTATTATTATCGTTAAATACTGCTGAAAATCAAATGTTATTTTATACGAGGTCGGATTTAAAAGTTCCCGTGCTGAGTATGTAAAGTGAAAAATTCTTGCAGTAAAACGGATACGATAACATTTCTGTGTCACAGCATTCTTTCCCTTTTCTAAAAATGTTTGTTTTAAATCACGTGGTCGGTGGCTTGCCACGGCGTCGTATTTTGTAGGTGGATGCATTTAGTCGCCGGCGTTTGAAAGGAATTGTGTTTGTTGAACAGAGAATAATATCAAATTTTGTGTTGGAAAAGAGTGCTACGGAGACTTACGAAATGTTGAAGCATGTTTAAGACAGCGATACATAATCGCAAACGCAAGATTTTGAGGGGCATCGACATTTCAGAGAAGGCAGGGAAAGTGTCAAAGACGACGAACCCTCTGGATGTTCACAGACTTCCCCTACCACAGAAAACATTGAAAAGTTTTCTACGGCGGTACGTTCGAACATGCTTCAAACACTGACGGGGTGAAAATGAAAAAACTGTTTTGCCAAATCCTTCTTACTCCCCTGATTTTGCCCCTAAACTTCAGAATATTTCTTGAACTGGCACGTCACTTGCAGGGTCGCCGATTTCAATCTGCAGATGAAGTTAAAAGTACATCGCTGGCTGAATTAAAGGACAAGGCTAACAAAAGATTCCAGAAAGGTTTCGATGAACTTTACAAGTGATGATAAAAGTGTGCTTCTGCTCAAGGATCTTATTTCGAATGAGGATGTAGGGCTGCGGTAGCCCAGTGGTCAAGGTATCAGATCATGGCAGGCATGTCATGAGTTCGAGCCCAGTACCACTAAAGACCCGCCATGTAGGGGAACGATGCACGTTAAATCTCGGGACTCAAACATCCTCCCGTTGGTATGGTGGGGAAGTTATTAGAGGGAGATACCAGCTCAGGTGTAGTCCTCGACCTTGATCATGGTTCAAAATTACGAAGTCCATCGCCTAAAGCCCTCGTGTAGCTAAGTAGGGGGACGTTTATATTCACTCACCCCCGAGGCCACGTTTGTGATATCAATAGTAATTTTAATTAATTTGTTGAAATCCTTTTTTAATATCAAAAATATATTATAGTTATTTTTTCTAAATGAAGTATTTTATGTGCATTATTAAAATCAAATTGTAACAATCACACATTCGAAGAAGGATCTTCAAGATATTAAGTATTTTCAAAAGGAAAATTTTTCACTCTATTTAAATTATCAATGTTGAGGATAATAAATAGTTCCGAATATTCTAGATAATGCTTTCGATGCGAACAAAAAGGTTAATTGAACGACTTATTAAAAAAAAATCTACCGACTATAAGCTTCAATTTTCTTTCTTATTTTCTTAATCTTGTTGGGAAAAAAATAAGTGTCTTTTACGTTTGTATTCTGTTTATTGTTTAATAATTTTAAAGAACAAAACTTTTAAAAGGCATAAAATTTTAATTTAAATAACTTGTCTTTTACATAAAAACAACTTTATCATTTGTATAAAAATATTTTATTATTATAGAATATTTTAAATCTATCATTACACCTGTTTCATTTTTTTTCTGGTATAACTCATTTCTTAAAACCATTCCAACATTATGAATTCACCTTGAAATATATCGCAATCGTTCTGCATCATTTAGTCCCAATTCCAAAATTCAGAAACAGGTTTATTCCAATACTGATTGTTTGTGGATGGGGGGGATCCCTCCAAAAAGAAAGATAGTGTCGTAAAAAGATCCAATTTTTCTCCATATTTGTTCCCTTCCAAAACATAATATTGCATTGCATCGTAGAATTTATTATGTATCAGCTTTCTTCTGTGCTTTCATATAACAGTTCGCCGAATGGGCCACCTCGTAATCCCTGGGCCTTACGACGACCACCCCGTCCACAAGGGTTGTTCTGGTACTATCAGAAGAAATCGAAATACCCGAGACAAACATAAATTCACTCCTGCCAAAAAAGGATCGGTCTGTAGTTTCAAAAAGAACCCTTTGTTGCTATTTATTTCCGTGTTATTTATTATTATGGGTCGTAAGAATGGGATTTGAGGAATATATACTTTGTCCAGTCGCGCTATGTGCAAGCCTTCGATATTTTTTTTACTTCCGATTGTTCTATTCGTTGCCCTCTTGTTCTTGTGAAGGTGTGCCATGGGTATCATTCAAGAAGATTTATTAAACTTATAACGAAGGAGGGGTTTTGTTATATACCGTTCTTTTATATATTCTTCCGTGAAAGAATGTCAGATTTTTTTTTTATTCTTATCGGATTTTAGATTGCAATGGAATAAGTTGTTTCAGACTATAAACCAGAAAAAAATTATTCTCTCCATAAATGTATTTTATTTGTTGCCTTCGAATAGTTCTTTTTGTGTGTTGAAATTTCCAGAATTATAATATACCATTTTTTTAATTGAATAATATTATAGACCAACATAGCTTTTTTAAAAAATATTTTTCCTGTATTCCTATTGGATTTTACATTCAATTGGAATATAAGTTGTCTTGGGTCAAACGATATTCCCCCTCCCATAAATATGTTTCATTTGTTTCTTTTGAATAGTTCTTTTTGTGGAAAATTCCAAAATTATAACATGTTCCTTAAAATAACGTCATTTTTTAAAAATTAAATAATTTTTTTGTACAAAAAATTCTATTTTTTAAATAATTTTCCTGTTTTCTTATCAAATGGAATAAGTTGTTTTAGGTCAAACGATAATTTTATTTTCCATAAATGTTTCATTTATTGGTTCAATAAATGAAACATTCAATAAATAGCCAATAGTTCTTTTTGTTGAAATTAACGGAATTATGATAGTTTATTATAATGTAACTTCATTTTCTAAAAATTAAATAACTTTGTAGAACAAAATATCAGTTTCAAAAATTCTTCCTGTATTGGATTTTTCATTCAAATGGGATAAGTAATCTTGGGCCAAATGATAATTTTTTTTCTTTCCTTAAATGTTTGGCTTCGAATATTTCTTCGTGTTGGAGTTATATTGTAAAACTTTTTGGGGTTATTTTGTATTATATATAAATTTTTAATCTCAAAAGTCATAAAATTACGTTCCAAGAAATCAATCATCGTATATTTTTATTTTAAGAAATTTAATGTATGGAAAATTATTCGTGCGTTTTTGAAGAATCAGTATTATAAAAATTATTCCAAATATATAAACCTCTAACTGCGTACAAAGATCATTTGTAAAATATTTTATTAGACAAAATATACTATAGCAAAATAAAGTTCGACCCACTAAAACAAAAAGTTCTTTTCAGCTGCAAATAAAAATCTAGCACGGCAGATCATTTCAAATGACTAATTAACTTGCTGTGTTTGGAAAGTTTGTTTAATCTATTTTACTTAGCGAACACAAGAGCTAATAAAATTATCCTTAATTAATTTAATATGTTTAAGCAAGGGAAAGGAAAATGCACATAAAAATAATCCATAATATAATTTTACGAGAATTTTACTTTCGTTTTTGAATAAATCAGGATAATTTAATTTTTTCTTTGTAATTATATTCAAATTTTATGGTGTATGTCATCAGATACTAAGCGCTAAATTTTTATGAGAATTAGCCCTAATATAAATATTTATATAAACTTATATATTGCATCGTAAAATGTTTTATTGGAAAACGGAAATTAACTGGAAAATTCCATTAACTGTTGTATCTCTTTCTCTTTTAAAATTATTTTAGAATCACACTTTTGTGTAATTTTTATTTAAATAAAATTTTTGAATAATATAAATTAAGGTTTCAACGACAGTTAATAGTTTTGATGTTTTTATTTATGTGATTTAGTCGAAAATTATTTCAAAAAGATCAATCGCCGTAATAGATGTATAAATTTTTTTAAAAAAAGTTAGAAATGTAATTTTATTAATTATTCGAAGAAAAAAAAGTTACCAGAATTATATTTAATAATTTTTTTTAATTACGAGGGTCACCCTCTAACCCCATGGTAGTCATTGTTCTGTTAATACTCATTTCTCAAATTGTAAAACTGTAATTTACATGTATTATGTAGTTCTAAAACATTCGTAGCCGAGAATAAATTTTTTTTAAAAAATATCCCGGTGCCATCTGGTGCAGCTAATCTTAACTACGTCAAAAATTTATTACAGCATCTCGAAAAATGTTTTATGTAGAGAGAGAGATTTAATTAAAACCTGTGTAGATTTCTTCTTGTACTTTTTACCAATTGACTGAATTAATTGAATTTATTCAGCTATCCAGTCAATTACTGAATTGGGCTAATGTCATGACGATCACTTGATTATAAGGCAGCTATATGTTCTCCATTGAATTCAAAACTGACATTAAACTAACTTGTACTTGTTCTATTTTTAAAATTTAGTTGAAATTTCGAGTTTTATAATTGGGTAATGTTTAAGTATTTTAGAACAAAATTTCATCAAAAGGATTTAAAATTTTTTTAAATCTGGTTTTATACATGTATTTTTAAATCAAGAACACTTTATTATTTTTAATAAATATGTTTTTTCTAAAAGAAGGTTTCTGCAAAAAGCAAAAATTGGCAACCACAAAGCTCATGAACTGATTAACTGTTAACACATAACTGTATCTATCATGTGACTATGACGTCGTTTGAATTTATGAACTTATTGGCTGGAAACATGATTGTAGTTATTGTGTGACAATGACGTCACACGAATTTACCCCATTGAGTTATCCAATCGGTAGGCTATTCGGTCGTCGTAGTTATTACATCTTCACTAGATTGGATCAAAGCAATCACGTGATTAAAATTTAGAAAAAAATTGAGTAATAATTCGGGTGAAAAATTTGGAACCAACTATTTTATTTTCTTGTTAGAAATATATCAATTCATATTTTTAAATTAAATTTAGCATAAGAATAGATACTGCATAATTATACAGAAAGTTAATTTCAAAATTTTAAATATTTATTTTTTAAAAAAAATGCATATGTGTGCCATTTATGAAACAAAATAGAACAAAAATAGAACACATATTACTCAAAAAGCTTATAAATCTTTTTTATATACATAAAAACATATACAACCTTAACTCAAAACTACTTTTTTTCATATCCTTCCAAAATCTTTGAAGTCATATATGTATAACATTCATAAACAACACAATTCTTACATTAGAAAACCATTTTTTATCCCGAACAAGGCAATGCATGATAAAGATCTTAAGGTCACCATAACCCTGGACTAGTTTCTTGGTGCCAAGGTATTCTATTTCAAAAAAAGGTCTGATGTGAAAGATTCGACCATGTTGTCAGTCCCATTTAACATTTTGCTGTCAAATTTGAGAATTCCTCTCTTTTCAGCAGCACCTGCGTTTCGTGTCGCCATTTTGGGACCACGCCTATAAAGGATGACTTCTCAAAAGAGTGGACGTTTCTAATTAAGTTACGTTATTGTAGATGGGAGTTATTGGACCGTTTCGCGAATTAATAAGCGTAATTTCTTAACTCGCCGGTGAGAATTTATACTGAGGTCCTCATGAATAAATCAATCAGCGGATTTTATTGATAACACTGTACGCAAAGGGGACGTGTTTAATTTATAAATGTTGAAGGGTCCAGGGAGGATATTGGAACGCGCGCTGTACGTGATCGGGAATATAAAATGAGCAGTTTAGAATAATTGTGCATTTTGTACTGGTTTGTTAAGCTATTAAAATTTTTAAGTAAAATGTAGCCTTTTTTAACACGTTTTTATTAGCTTCACCTGTATGTAACGGAATCTTGGAACTCGATTTTCACCCACTTTAAAAAGTCTGATTCATTCGAAATTTTGCACCATTGTCAAGGACCGATGACAGTACAATAATTTAATAATTTTATTCCATTGTCCTGATCAGGATTAACGATTTCCCATTTCCAGATTTGGCGACTAATTCCAGATCCCATTTCCAGGTTTGGCGACTAAAAGATTATTACAATCCTAAAGTGAAAATGCTCGTGGTTTATACAAATTCGACAAACAAACAAAATGAATCAGGACGTATCGACGCACTGATAGGATGTCAATGGGTATTCCAGACTCTAATAAATGAAGCATTTAAGATGAATTCATCAATGAATAAATGATAGTTTAAAAACTTAAAAGAAAACGTGCTTATATATATATATATATATATATATATATATATATATATATATATATATATATATATATATATATAGTTGTTGTGGCTAATGCCACCTGTCTGATATATATATATATATATATATATATATATATTGATCGAACTAAAAAAATAAATTATAGTTTAAAAAAACTAAAACACACGCTTTTATAGTGAATCGAACTAAAAAGTAAAAAAAAAAAAAAAAAAATTTTTTTTTCATAAGAATAAAATGATTAAGGAGAAAATAACGTTATTGTGGTAAAAGCGTGGGTTTCTTTGCACTACATTTTTGCACTAACTCTGCATTTTAGAATAGAACTAGTAAGAAATTATAAGAATTAATATAGAACACCCCACGCTTTTATCACATTGACATTAATTTTTTCGGTAATCATTTTATTCTTATATTAAGAATTTTTTTTTTTTTTACTTTTTAGTTCGATTCACTATAAAAGTGTGTTTTCTAGTTTTTTAAGCTATAATTTTTTATTAATGCTCAAGTTAATCTAATAAGAATATATTTAGAATGTGAAAAAGGCATATTTGGTTCAGTTTGGTTTTTGAAATCAGCATGTTAAAGAGGTTTTTATAAGTACTTTTAAGATTTTAGAAAGAAAAGAATTTTTATTGTAATTAATGGATTTAAGAGTAAAAGATTAGTCAATTAAATTACTTAAATCTTATTCGTCAGTTAAGAGTAGTTAATTTTTCGACACATTTGTTTTCATTTGTTTATTTTTATCAATGCTGTTATAGATTTAAAAAAAAATCATTTATACGGGAATTTGAAGATGGATTATAGATTTCTATTAGAAAATGTGTTAATATGTGTTTTGTATGTTTCGCTGTAATAATTACGAAGACAATGAGAAGAAAGCCTGCATTTAAGAGGATTGTTTTCAGTAACTCTTTCCATCCATTGAAGAATTATTCTTTTATAAAAATAATCCCTTTTTTTTCTGTCTCAAATTTTGAAACGAGTGGTTAAATTACTGTTTTCAAGGCTGTATATGATCCAACTGATATAAATCTTTATCTGAAAAACTTTTAATAATTGTGTTCTCTCCAAGTTAATAACTCTCAACTGTATTATAGCCTGATCATTTGTGAGCCGCTGAATATTTTTTTAACAATTTTCACACCGTTAAAAAAGTTGACACCCTATTGAATAGTATGATGATATTGATAAAGGACTTGTTCGCTATAAATAAAATCTTTTTGCTTATTAAAATCCTTGCATCTTGAAGTAAATTACTTTTTTTTTTGTGAAAAATCTCTTTCGCTTCTCCTAATTTATTGGATTATCCACTCGCCCTATTCTCAAGAAAACGAGGCCTTTAAAAGCTCCTGCGAAGTTCGTGTTGTCAGTGTATTTTATGTGATTATATAAAGTGTTGAAGGGTGCTTAAAATATCTGAAAATTCAAATATTTCACTGAATATAAATACTTTGAATTTTACTCTACGTGTAATTTGAGAACTGACTTTAAATGATAAAAATATGGACATTTTTAGTGTTTGCGTTGACATTTCCATAAACAAGCCTTAGAGCACTTAAAATTATGGAATTTACTATAAATAATAACATAATATTACACATTTTTTATTAGATCTATTTATATACTCTCAATCGCGAATTTAAATCGAAATTTTGTAACTTGCCAAACTCAGGATGACTCATTGCTTTTTTGATTCTCCATCAGCTGTCTTTGAAACAAAGGAAGTAATAATCCGTCTGTCCATCATTTTTCAAATACAAACCAAACGATTCTTATTTCTTTTCTCCTTCCCTCCCCCTTTCGTGGCTATCATCGTACATCAAGGAACATGATCCATCCTTCGAATCTTGCGTGCCTTCATCGAAACTAGGGCTGTGGCAGGAGGATACTGTTTGCCTATCAGCCCCTTTCTAATGGGGCGTTCATTCTGTCCCATGCATCAATCACTTCCAAATGGGGTGTAATGTTTTGGGCGTGGTGACCGTATTTTGCCCTGTTTGGGGAGATGTGATACTTTTTGGTAGAATTTGCTTCAAAATGGGGAAGACTGACATTTTTGAAGGTATTTTGATGCTTGTAAGTGCCTTATTGTTAGTACCGAGCATGATATTCATAACCAGGGGTCTAAGAAAGGATTTCAAGGAGTTATTGAGCTTGTATTTGGGGGGAAAATCAATTCATGTTTATTATCACTTGTAATTGGCATTCTTTTTTTTATAAAAATTTGAAGTGATGTACCAAACATTTGCCTTTTGAGTTCTGATAACCTTTTCTTAAATAAAACTCTATAGTTAAGTGCGCGGAAAAGAAAATATGCGACTAAGATTAAACGCTTGTTTATTTTTGGAAATGATTAACGTAAATTTTCAACATTTTCTCATATTGAGAGGGTTGAAATTTTATGCTGTAAGCAATTGCGAGTAATATGTTGAATTGAAATTGTAGGCAAAGAAATAAGAAAAGGGGCGTTTTACAAAAGTATAGATAATTTGAAGTTTGAGGTTCTCAAAGGAATAGGAAGTATTGCTGTGATATTATGCTTGATGTAAACAGCAGTGGCATATCGTGCACCCCCGTATCACAGGGTGGACCCAAAACCTGACTGATGTCAAATATGTACCCTTTGTAAGATTCAGCTTTAGGCCCAAAATATGACTTTGCAGGGGGGTGAGGCTAATATTTTCTGTTACGTCACTGTATATCAGACCCTCAATACATCGTGATTGGTTTAATAAACATTTCCCTGCTGTCTATCGAAGGTCGACAGTTCACCTGACACAACTATTCTCCTCGACCATATCACGAAAACACCTCACCACGCCGTATGCCTTTTAAGAATACGAATACCAGTAAAGCTCGATTCTTAGTTTGACCAAAAGAGAATGGTTAACTATAGAGAATGTGGGGTATCCTTCCATGCAATCAGTTAATCGTGTCGGACCTTACCAAACAGCTGTGATACAGATCTTCAATCAATAATCGCGGCAGGGAATTACTGACGGACTACACACCAGTCTCATTGTACCATTACATGTGAGGACAGATGTACTATACCCATGATAATGATAAATCTGCCTCACACACACATCAGGAACCATATCGCTACAAATACGATCTGTTGCATTACAATTTGTGTCTGCGCGTACCATTCGATGTCGTTTTTAGCGCGATGGATGTCCTTAAGGCGTCAATCGCTGCGCTACCTTTGTCTCCAAACCACAATATTTCAATAGCCAACTGACTGGGATGTATTTCTAATCCTGTTAAATAACTTTCTAAAGGATGATTTATCTTTTAATTGAAGAATTTTCAGAATGTATTAAAATGATTCGGTTCTTGTTTGTGTTTTCAGGTCCAACACGTCCATTTGGAAGCACCTCATATAGTTCGTAAAAGAAGTATTTCTCAACCCCTTAGAATAAAAGTATTTTATGATAAAAGTGTTTACAGGTAAGTCCAATTCTTCATTTATGATACTTTTACTTTATATAACAAGAATTATACTAACACTCACATATCACATAAATAGAAAATCCATTGATAGATAAGTGTTGTATCTATAAGATGCATGTTTTTGCTTAGTATTAATGATAATATTTAAATATCTATATAATCACCTATCCATTTTTCCCTCTCAAAAAATTTTCAGTGTTTATTCTGTTTTTCTTGCATGTATATTTTAATCTTTAGTTAGTAAATATAGTTTGGGGGCCATTTTTTTTATTTCACTCCAATTTGTTTTTAGCTAAGATGTGGTGTTTCATTTTTTCTCTTATTCTTCTCTCCCCCCTCCTCTTCCTAGCTATTTGTTTATCTGTGAGAAATATCTGTTGTAATAATGAAACTCTTTGCATGTCTTTAAAAATAAAAAAAGAATCTCTCTCTCTCTCTCTCTTAAGTAATTATTATGAATTCAAATATTTCACAAAAATTTTGCATTTCGATTTGAATGGACTAAATTCATGTGACGTCATAGTCGTATGATAACTGCAAATACGCATTTCCAACCAATCAGCTCATAAATTTATATGACGTCTAAATCATATAATAAATGCAATCACGTATTTTTTCAGCCAGTCCGCTTATGTGCTTTCGCTGCTACCATTTTTTGTTTTTTGCAGATTTTTTAAAAATCTTTTTATATTGTTTATATATTTATAAACAATAATAATGCACATAAATAAAATGCACTTGGTTTTAAAAGTACACGTATAACAAAAATACTTTTTTTTTTAATTTGGAAAAATTTTTGAAGAATCTTAATATTTGAACATCTTTACTCGATTATCAAATTTGAAATGCATCTAAATTTTACAAGTTGAACAACAAATGCAAGTCTAATATCAGTTTTGAATTCAATGGAGAACACTTATCATGTAGCCATCATACGAGGGCATTTATCATGTGACCATCACAAATTTATCTTATTATTAAATTTATTTTGTCTTGGTTTTGCGAAAATTTGATTGGCATTGTTGAGAGAGAAAATATTTTTTCTTTCTCGCTTATTATAATACAGTTAGACAATTCTTTCATAAGAATTTTCTTCTTAAATGTATTCTTCCCCTTTGTTTTGTATTTTTTGCCCTCAAAGAAGAATTTCAATTCACCATCAATAGCTTACAAGATGGAATTTAATACTTAGAAAAAATACATATGTTTGAGGATTTGATTCTAAATGCATTTTTTTTTAGTTCTGACTTTTTTTGTGATTAAAAATACAAGTAAAATAAAGATTAATATCTCAAGAAATTCAATGTATTAATTATCACTTACGAAGTCAAAATATTCTTATTCAAAACCCTTATTTTTTTATATTTTTTTCTGTCTTTTTTTTTTTAAAAAAATTTAATCTTGACTGTCAGTCATTTTGCGAACTCACTCTTTCCCAAAGTGTTTCGCACAATGAAGACCTAAGCAAGTTTAAATGAAAAAAAAGTTGTAATTATAATTACTGCGTGAAATTAAAACAGAATCTGAGAATTAGTACATCCAAGACCATCTGTTTTAGAAGCACGAAAACAGAATATTTCATTTAAAGAAATATCTTTTTTTTTCAGGCTTTTTAATTCATTTGTTTCGCAACTTTAGTTAAAACTGTCGCCAGCAGATGCTGAAATATATCCAGCAAATGTATATCCACTTTCATTATGGCAGCTTCACATTCTTTCTCAAACTCGTGGTAATTTTTGGAAGCAAAAGTTTTCATTTTGCTGACTTAAAAATGAAGAAGACAGGGAAAAAAGTAAAAAAAAGTGAGCCCACACGAGCTATACATTCCTGACACTGTCGTAAATTCGTTTCAACCTCACAACTCAGCGTTCTTTTAATTGTTGTTTTCATGTAAAAGCATATTTATTTTGTTCGTCAATATTTTCGCTCTTTGTTCTTGAAGAAAAATTCGCAACTTTTATTGTCCCTTGTTTTTACCTGTTATTCATGTGTTTAGATGTTTATCTTCTGGCAGAGTTTAAATATGCATGACGTTTAACGCAGAATATTATTATGTATGGTGTTCTCAAAGAAGATTTTCGACAGAATTTTAATATTCATAGTTAGCTGCTTTAGTTTTGTTTAATTTACATGGAATAAAAATATTTAAAAAAAACATTTATTTTTCACATGACAGCCAAAGAAAATTATCGTCTACTATTCTGCCATGAATTTTTATTAAAGAAAGAATAAAATTTTGAGTTAAAGTATAACAAGGAATTACACTGTTATTCTATTTTCTTCCTGCATGAAAAGTGCAATTAACGTTTCTACGTGCCTAATTTTTGAATTAAATTTCTTACAAAAAAGCAAGTTTCACTCTACAAATTGCATTCATAGATTACTACAATCAAATTCATAGTGAACTACTAATGTTTTAGAAAAAATGTTTTTTTTTAAACATTTTTAAAGGGTTTTTAATTGTATGTAACATTGATAATCTAATTGTGTTTCGGGAAGTTCAGGATAAAACAAGGGGAGGGGGAGCTTGACATTTGAACCACATAATTGATTATACATTTTTATAATTATTTTAAAAGTAAAATTAGTGTTCCAAAAAAGTTTGGTTAGTTAACTATTTACAAAATGTAAGATTTCTGATTTTTTTAAAAAATATAAAACACAGAAATAGTGGTCAATTTTTTAAAAAAAAACTTGAAAGGATAGTAAAAAAAATTTTTAAGCATGTCCTTAAAAAGCCATAAAAATGAATAAATTCAAATTTTGAAAGTGGGATATTGGAAAAAAATTGTTTTAACTTAACTCTGAAATAGATTCTAATAATATTTTCACAGTTTGTTTTTCTTTTGACTTATTTCAATATTTGATTTTTATTTTATTTTTACTTGACTTCTTATTGTAAAAGATGTGAAATTAAATTTTTCTGTGAATATTGACGTAAAATTCTTTCTTGGCGAATTATGTAATATTATCACACTGAAAACATATTTTTTTAAATACTTAGTGTTATGAACTTAAAGTGATTGTTTAGAAATACTATCAAAATTAGATTGAGTAACTCTGTATACAGCTTAACTAAAATCGCATTTTAAAGATTCATTAAAAAAAAGTAGTACGCCTTTTCGTGTTCTGGATTAATAACGTGTATGAAATAGTAAAACAGAAAACACATTTTCTGTCATAACAGATATTTATTTTTGTAATCTTTTTGAATATTTTTATAATTTTATTTGAGTTTTAATCTTGTCTTCTAGTATTAAATGATTAACAAGTTAGTTATTAACAAAAAAATTTGTTAAATCAGTATCTCTTTTTTTCCCTTATGTACTAGGAATTAATTTTACTTATTTACTTCCGATATAATTATAGAACGTCATTTTATTACAACAAATAACATATTTATAATTCGATTTAATAACAAAGAAAAAAATCCATTTTAGTTAACTTAATGTATACTTTGTTCAAGAAAGTACATTACGTCAACATTTTTCTTAGTTAATACTAAAATGACTTATTTCTAAAGTTTCGTTTTATTTTTCGTATTTTTGTCCATACACAACATGAAAGAAAACAATAATTCAAGAGTATACTTTGTTTGTGCTGTTATTGTTCTGAATGGAATATCCATCAAGATTTCTTCCATAACGTTAGATCATAATTTATCTCAAAATTGGAACCCATTGTGTAGATCTCCCAGTAAACATATAAATACAACCTTGTCGTTCACGGTAATGTTTTTTTTTCTCTTCCAATTTATCGGGATCAGCGAAAGTACAATTCTTCTTGGGAAAAAAGGAGTAAAAATATACATTGCTATAGAACTTACAAAAGAAAAATGGCTAAAAACGCATTTTAAAAGTGTGTGGTATTATGGAAATGGATATAACTAAACTTTGCCTTATTTGTTGTCAGTTATTACATTTAAAAATGCTTTTTTCTGTCTTTACATGTACGAGGTAGGATTCAAAAGTTCCCGGACTGAGCCTATAACGTGAAAATTTTTGCAGTAGAGTGACTACGTTAACGTTTCTGTGTTACTTGCATTCTTTCCCTTTTATGAAAGTGATTTTTCCTAAATCAAGTGGTTGGTGGCAAATTAAAACAATTTTCTTCATGTGGCTTCTTTTTTTCCCCTCTTTTTGTTAAAGAGTGTCATTTTAATTTAATTTACAGTTAAGAAAACATTGCACTAACATGTAGTATTTTCCCTAGTCTTTCTTTGCTTGCATTTATTTTTATTGTATAAAACTATTTTTTTTATAAATCATATATTTTCTTTATAGGTTACCAAGTGAAAAATTTGAAGTGATAAATGTGAGTTCCTATTCATTTCAATTAATTTATTTCTAATGTTTTTGTACAAATGTCTAAGGGTTTTTTTATATAAATGAACTAAAATAAAAAATCATCTTCAAAATGTTTAAAACTTTTTTTAAAAACATTCCTGTTATTCTGTTTGTTTATGGTGTTAATGTTTTTTAATAATAATTGCAAAAACTGTTTTCATTAATTGTTCTTGTATTTAGGTTTTTTTCCACCTCGTTAATTATAGTTTAAATGTACTTAATTATATGTTTAAGGGAATCCGAAGGAGAAATTGTTAAAAGAATGAAAATAATTTAATTCGTTTTGTCAATAGTGAAAAAGGTATTCACATATTATACAGTCGACCAATTTCGCCAAATAAAAAGATGTCGCCAAATGCTATTATCGTGTTTATTATTTCTTTAGAACATACAAGTAAACGGTTTTGCACTATTGACTACAATTACGGCTTTTGGCAACAGCTTTTGATCGAAAGAAATTGATCGATGGTATAATACACAAATACCGTAAAAATATATAAAACTAAAATGATTTTAAAAATATATACGATGAAAATGACATTATTTGTCTGTTTTTAAAGACAGAATAATGGTTTCCTCTTAAGATTAGACATTAAGAATATTCTGCTCAAATAAAGTCTTTCAAATATTTAAAGGAAAGAAAATCTATCAATCGAAATTAAATTAGGATAAATGTTAGCGATTTTTACCAAAGGTAAAACTTTACTTATACGTATTATACCGTCGACCACAATTTCCTGAATCAGAAAATGTTATCAATTAAAATAATATCGCCAAATGTTATCATCGTTATTATGTTCGAACATGCGTGTGAATAATTTCTACTATTACCTATATATCGATGCATTTGGTAATGCCTTTTGATTTGATGAAATGGATTCACGGTATAATACGTAAGTACCGATGAAACTAGTATCCTGAGAATTATTTAGAACTTACAGAATTAAGTAGTTATCGAACCAAAAAATCGCCAAATTTGACGTATACTCTATATTTTATTTTAATCAGTTTATCTAACTAAAAATCAATATAGCAGTGTAATTAATGTATCAAAAATAAAAATATAAGAATTTTGCACTGATATATTACACTAATAACACCAACTTTGGTTTTCTTGTAGGAATGGCTGAATTGTATGAGTTCCACAAATGTTAATCGATTAAATAAATGGTTCTTATCGTAAAATCCTTCGTATAACGCGCGCATTTAACACAAAGAAAATAAGATCGAAATTTTAGGATGTGTGTTATACACCGGACTTAATGGTACGTATTACACTGCTGGACAATTGCTAAGGACGGATCACAAATTGCTATGTAGCATAACATTAAGTGAGACATGAGGCCTAGTAGGATAAAATATAGTTGCCACACTGTTCAGACATTAGAATAAAGAATATTTATTGTTCTGGAAAGTACAAAAGCTGTGAAACATCTGAAAGAAAAAAAAATGTTCATTTGATCTGCGTACGGAGAAATGGAAAAATGCATCTAAAAGTCAGCAGGCACCTTAAAGAAAGGTATCAGTACGGGATATGTCCACCGTGGAGTGTGATGCAACATTCCACACGTCGTACCATACTTTGCACAACATTATCCAGCAGCTGTTGAGGCAATTTATCCCATTCCTCTGTGAGTGCACGGATGAGGGTGTTCTTGTTTGTCGGAGGATAGTTTCGACAAGCAACTTGCCTCCCAAAGCATCCCACACATTTTCAATGGGGTTTAGATCTGGAGAACGCGCTGGCCATACGAGACGTTGAATACCCTCGCTGTCTAGACAATCCTGAACAGCGAGTGTTCGATGACATGTTACGTTGTCGTCCATAAAAACAAATTTATCACCGACAGCATCACGGAAAAGACGAACATGAGGAAGTAGAACTTCATCAATGTATAGTCCCATTCGCAACCACATGTAGGCGCATGCGGCCATTGATCATGATGCCGGCCCACACCATGATACTGCATGTCGGATATCTGTCCTTTTCCTGGATATTTTCTGGACGATAAGCAGTACCACTCTCGCGCCAGATCAGTTGGCGTCTGCAATCCGATGACAGACCGAACCTACTCTCATCTGAGAATAGTACGCATGCCCAGTCCTGTTCAGTCCAATTGTGATGCTCACGACACCATTGCAAACGGGCAGTACGGTGCTGTCTGGTCAATGGGACACACACAACAGGTCTGTGTGCGTATAGTCCTCTTCCCCTCAAACGTATGGCAACAGTTTTTCGGGAGATCTGCTTTCCTGAGGCAGCAAGAAACTGATTTGCCACCTGCTGAGCTGTGGTGCGCCTGTTCTTTTTGCTGATAGGACGATATATCTGTCTTCTGCAGGCGTCTTACTTCTAACACGACCTCCCCGTGCCGTCTACTACACATTCCAGTAGTTTTAAATGACTTCCACAGCCGTGAAACAACGCTGTGAGCAATGTCGAACTCCTGGCAACATCTGTTATTTTTCGCCCTTCTTCGATCTTTCAATAATTCGGCCACGCATAAAATCATCTATGTGATGTCGGGAAGACATGCCAAAAAATTTTAATTCGTCTATTAAATCTTTCCTGTAAAACTTTGACTTGAAACAACAACTGTCCACACGCGTCAAAACCTTTAAAGCTCTTATGAACGCTATCACGTGATGAACAGACGTGGAAAAAAAATTTGCATACTCATACTTCTTACTAATATCCCGCACTTATTCTAATTTTCCACATTTTGCTTCCTTTCATTTTGTGGTTGCTATGGATGATAGTGTTATCCGTCCTTAGCAATTGTCCAGCAGTGTATAACGTCGACCAATTTCTTAAAATCAAAAGACGTCGCCAAATCCTGTCAAAGTTATTATTTTTTTGCCTGCACGAGCACGGTTTTCCCTTCTTGGCTGCATATCATGGCATTTGGCGACGTCTTTTGATTTGAAGAAATTGTTCGATGGTATAATGCGTGATTACCAAGTAAATACCCCATTTTTTAAAAAATTATCGTTTCAAAACTTTAAGGCATTTCATGAAAAGTTATTTTATATTTTTGCATCTATTTCGCTTTTTCAAACGTTCTATTTTTGTCTTGGACGATAAGTTTTTGGAGGAAAACTTTTCAAAATTAATTTAAGTATAAATAATTCAAGAACGTTATTTCAAATGCAGAATTTTTTATGTGGCAATGAAAGTACTTTCTTTTCCTTACAAAGCTTTAAAAAAATTAAGAATCTTTTGCAACTGTCCCAATCAAAACCATTTTATTGTGTTCGCTCTCTATCTATACTGACAATGCTTTGCCTGTAATAAAAAAAGTACCAGATTTAGCATTCCACGCAGAAATTCTAGCGCAAAAGAAAGCCACCGACAATTTCCATGGGGGAAAATTAGAATATTTTAAAGGGTTAATCACCTCTCACATTTGCAGTCGCTCACGTGTGGTCGTTTTTAATGAGACATCCTATTGGCATTTGCGCTAATTGGAGGAAATAGTTTCCTTTACGTGTTTGGCATTTCCGCCGATTTTTTAAGGTCGTTTTATGTTTTCAGATTTTAGCGGTGTATTGGAGAATATTAGGGCTCCCTTGCATAGTCAAGTTTGGGGCCCAGGCCGAATATTACAAAGGATTGCAAAGCCATAACTCTTTGGTCCCTCTAGAATTATGACCCCCCTTCCCTATCCACGTTGCGGAGGTGTACGTTACTCCACTGTCAGATTTTGTTCCAATTATTATTTAAGGTGGCGTTAAATTTATCTTTGTCAGTATTACATAGTTACGAATTTCGGCTAAAGAATTTTTAAAATAGTGTAAGTAATTTATATCTGGATGTGTAATACGCTTATATTACTCTATGTTGTATTTATTTTATGTTGAATTGTAATATTCGCCTTTTACATTGTAATGGCGATTCAATGGAAACTTGGCGATATAGCCAAGTTGGCATCATTATTGGCGAGTTCGTGACCTTGAGGATTCATCTGGAAATTTGTAGAGAAATTCACAAAAAACCACGATCATGACGCAAGCGGATTATTCACGAAAGATCCGCGAGGCTTATAAATAGGAAGTCGCTCGCCGAAACTGATTCAGTCTTATTTTGATCGTTGAAGAGCCGACCAGCGATTAGTTTTACTTCGGCTGTTGTGTAAAATGAACATGTTCAAGAAATATGCATTGAGAGAGATTTCCCCACGCGATGGTTCACACCAGATCACAAGCAACCTACATATTCACTCTCCTGTAGCTTCCGTTCTTCCGTTAGGGAAAATCGTTCAAGCACTCGATCTAGTGGCGCCATCTACCAGCTGTGAGAAAAATAAATGCTTACAATTAGTTACAATATTCAAAATAAAAGTTAATAAAAGTTTACTTAGCAAATTTTGCCGAATATTCTGTATCACTCATTTTCCTTTCCCTCGCCCTTTTTTTGTTGTTGCATTCAAGAAAGGTATATAGCCATTACCACTAATGGTTATATTGTACATAATGAAGAATCTTAATTTAAATTTTTAAAATTGCTTTGGCCATTTTTTTTATTTATTTATTTATTTATTTGCAGAATTTGACCTTTTATTTTAAGCATTTTTTTTTCAAATATTTATCAAGTTATTCTGGATCATTTATAGCAATGCGTTAAATTTCTAATATCTGAGGCTTGCTAATTACTAACTAGAACTCAAATTGTTTATTATTCTCCGACTAAATATTTTTTCCGATTATCACTAATTTTCGTAAAAAAAACTAGAGCTGTGACGTATTGGGTACGAAAAAACAGTCAAGCTAGAGTTATAAATATATATCTCTGCTTCCAGACGGGACCCTCAAAACGGACCTCGCGCATGTCCTTTTCTAGACGAGTCTATCTCGGAACGTAGGGGAAATGGATTCTAGGAAACCTTCTCCCCTACTATCTCAGGCAGTAACACCATCCGCTCTCCGTCTCCGACGTCATCATCTGGTGGCTTAATACTAATCGTTACAGGACTCACGCGGAAAAGACAATTTTTTATTTAATCTTCGTATGTCCGTATGCTTATATTCTGGGATTACATAAACAATGAGGCTAATGTAAATGATGAATATGTTTACACACAAAATATTTAGAAACTTTGTTAACTTTAAACATCTAAATTGATAGTTAATAAACTATCATGTGTGGTTGAATATGGAATACTTGTAAACGTTTCATGGTACAATAGAAAATGTATATTGTTCATAACAATTATTTGATTGTATTATGTTTAATTGATGGAGAGGAATTAATTTTATAAATCTAATAAAGAAAGTGTGTTAGGAAAATCTATGTATATATATAAGCATTTGAATTTTCGGTACTTGCGTGGTATACCGTCGACCAATTTCATCAAATCTAAAGACGTCGCCAAAAGTCGCGATGCAGCCGACAAAAGAAACCGTCGGGCACGTATTCAAACATAGCAATAATGACGATGGCAGCATTTGGGGACATTTTTTTTTAAATTGGTGATGTATTTTCCTTTGGCGAAATTTTTCGACGGTACAATACGTAAGTACCGAATTTTTATTAATCTTGCATTTTTTTGTTTAAAAGAAAGAATGCGATTTGGGACCCTATTCTTTATGATTAAAAGGGAACAGTGAAAGTTAAAAAAGAGTTTCCTCTAAAATTTAAACTTTTTTTTCATTCTAGAACACAATATTGCCTCAAGCCTTAGAATATTGGCAAAGAACACTTTTAGTTAGGCCGATGGTAGTTCCCATTAAATTAAATAGGTGAGTACATTTATTGAGGTTATGTATAAAAATTTGCATGTGTTGATAATTGTTATTATTAATAATCAGTAGAGCTTATTATAAAGCAAATATTTTATGAACAAGCTATTGTATGGTTTCAATTTACCTGTTATTTTACTTTTAATTCTTAGAAAATGTCCTAATAACCAAGCCTTTTTTCCTGTCAATGTTTCTGAGCAACATTGCAAGGAACGATGTGAAAATGTTACAACCTGCGGTGAAGTTGTTGTTCCCGAAGAACACTTGGAGGTAAATATTTGATGCTAAAAAAAGGCTTCTATGATGGAGCAACTCGTCTCAAAAGTTAATTTAACCATGATAATTGATCAAACTATTTACATCAGAATTTAATCCCTTTTCATTTATTAGAGGTGGTGTAAGTTTCATCTACTTACGATTAAAATTTCAAAAGTTACTATTATTTTTTATTTGTTACTATTGTACAATGCAGTAATTTAACTGCATGAAATAGTTTTGCATAACTAGAACATTCTTTTCATTCCATTATCGTTTAAAGAACATTTTTTAGAACATTTACGATTTGTTTTGAGAAGTTATATCCCCAAACTATTTTCTTTTCTTTTTGTTCGATTTATTATAGAAGATTTATCGTGACTAGTATACATAGAACTAAGAAATTTTTTGTTTTTCCTTTATCTCGTATTATTTGTTAAGCTGATAATATAAATGTAATTCTGTTTTATTCATGATTTATTATTTGAATTTAACCAGTTTGTAGTAACCTATAATTCTTTCATTTATATAAATAATATAATTTTAAGTAGTTTTATTTGTTTCACTAGTTAAGTAATGGCAGTTGCTTTCAAATAAAGTATTGCAGAATATGTCTGTTATGCAGTTCAACAATCTTTTTAAAAAAGAAAAAGCTCATCGTTTTTCTTTTTAGGCTTTGCAAAAATCATTTTATTTTTTTCCAGCTTCTTATTTTTTTAAAAAAAAATTGAGTGATTTCTTACTGATTTGAAAAAAAAAATTCGAATTCAAGAAAGCGGTTTTAGTTCTGTGCGCTTGTTAGTTGTAAAGTAATCGTGTTCAAGTACCTGTTTTTATGAAGTTTCTTGTTGCCAAATTTGTTTTTAATGATGCAAGAGAAATGTGTGGAGTGTCAGAAAAGAAAGCGTTCTTATTGATAGTTAGTGAAAATTCTGTAATCATTTTCTTTAGTTAATACATAAAATTTTCAATATTTTCTAAAAGCCAAAATAAAAAAAATTGATGAAAAATAATTTATTCTCGTTTCTTGACGTATGCGATTGTTTTATTCGATACTTTTTATCTGTATATTTTTAAATTCCTTCTTACAAGTTGTGCTAGATACTTAAAGGATGTGGCTTTTGCTGTTGTGTATATTTATTTGATTCTAAATCAGTTTTGCAAGTTAAATTATAAATATTTCGTTTTCTGCTCTTCGATATTAACTTGTTTTACAGGATGTGTACTTAAAAGCGAAATATTTTCAAGAAAACTTTATTCAACATTTATTTATTTTTTAAGAATTAAATATTTTTTTGGTACTTACATATTATCGCAACAATCGCCAACGTTCAAGATAACTCGCCAAGTTGGCAACCCCAATTTTGCATTTTATGCTCTGAATTGGTAATCATGTGCTTCGTTTCATGTAATGTCACCAATATGTTGCGATAATTAAGTACTTTTTTTTCATTATTATTAATGAACAGTTTATCAAAAATTATTTTACGTACTATTTCTGTAAATTCCAGTTTTAGCACTCACCTGTGGCTAAAGCAGCCGGTGTTGTTTTTCTTTAACAGTGCCAAATTGCGCCAGCTGCTCAATTTTCTGCATTGGACTTATCCTATATGAGGATTATAATTCGCCAGTTTGGCGATAAATAAAGGTGTGAATTAAAATAGAATTTAACCTACGAGGAATGTTGTTTGCAAAACGGTGATTGTAAATAGCTTTTTCAACCGAGTTTTCAAGATAATATTTGAAAAAAAAATTCTTATATTTGATTTCATACTGAATTATTTTCGACACAATTTGTTCCATTTCAAATTAAATTTCTTTTTTAGTAACAGTATTTGTAAAATACAATATTTCCTCCTTTTTGTAGCCGTGTCGGGTTTGCAGCGCCACTGGACATTTCTGCACAACTTCTACTCCTAAGGGTCAAGGCATTCAGAACGCAGATTTTGTATTTTATGTGTCTGCCATGCAGACGGACCGGTGTCACAAAGGCCAAACTGTTGCATACGCTGCACATTGTCAGCAAGAAGCTGCCCTGGACAGGTGAGACCGTTTAAGAAGTAATGACGATAGTAAAATGTATATACATTAAAGTTATATTAAAGTAAAATATTTAATTGTCGTTTAAAAATGTTTCTATTTCCATAGGCCCATAGCTGGTCATGCAAACTTATGCCCAAATTCCATTTCTACCAAGCCCCAAGATTTAGATACTTTACTATCTACTGTTAAGCATGAAATTTTACATGCATTAGTAAGTCTTGTTTATTATTATTTATAATTATTTAAATGGTTCGAATGTTTGAGGTATGTTATTATTTATATTTTTTAATTCCTACTATTAGTTCACTCTCTCCCTATATATATTTATTTTTATATATATCTAGTTCAAATTTTCAATCGTGAATAAAATACTTTCTATTTGTCCATTCAAGTTCAAATACATTTTTTTAAACTTGTGGTGGATGACATTTGATGTTAATACAGTTTTTTCAAGTATTAATTCATTGATTAAATTTTATTTTTAAATTTTAAATTTATTTTGCGTTATTTCTGTCGAAGTTACAACTGGCTACAACAGATGGCGCCAGTACATTTTTCTAACGAAGTAGAAATTGACAATCTTTATATATATATATATATATATATATATATATATATATATATATATATATATATATATATATATTGTTATGCGAATAGATTTACACTAAATAAAATCAGAATCGAATATTTCGTGTTTAAAAGAGTAGATTTTACCATGGTTTCGCACCGGAAGTGAACTGAAAAAATATCGATTTATTTTCGGTCATTTTGTAACTGTAACCAACATCAATATTTTCTAATTTTTCGTCAACCATATAATTATCATCATTACATGCACATTGCTTCTCGATTTCCTATTTTGATGTATGCTAGTACTTTTACGTTTCAGTTTCGCATGAAACTATTTGTAGGAACCAGACATAATTAATTTGAATGAACTAGAAATATGGATGATTTTTTTAGGGAAAAAAATCAGTCTGAGTTATATTTTTCGCAATCCAAAACGCGATCATCAACGGATGTTTTAGAGCAGGGGTGGGCAGACTTTTCCAGGGTACGGGCTACTTCTAATTTTTTTCAAGGTGTTGCAGTCAACCCATTGGCGTAGGAGTGTAGTGAGCTAATAGAAAATCTACAATACAGTCGGAACTCCATTTTACTAACCTCTATTTTGCGAATCTCTCCATTTAGCGAACTTTTTCCGGGAAGTAAGAAAATTTTACGATTTTCTTCGTAAAATAGCCTCCAAATCGCGATGTACATTTTCTATCTAATGAACTTTTTCTCTTGATATTCGATTTTTTTTCTCCGAATTTTTAAAATATTTCTACACTTTCATTGATTATTAGGTCTTAGTGAAGGCGATCATCCAAAAATGCCTTAGCGGTCCACCGGTCGATCGCGATCGACTTAATGCTTACCCCGGGTATAGACTATTTAGATAGATAAACCAGAATCACATGAACCTAGTTGTCAAATGTGATGGATAATAATGCCAATGCTCGCCGTTCTCTGCTCAGCGCTCGTGTAGCTGAACAGTGCGACGTTAATATTCAATCAACTCTGCTCAGCGCTCGTATCGTGCATGCGGGTAAATTGTATAAATTCACATGGTGTACCAATTAAAAAAGGGAAAAAATCTTTTTTAAATTTTGATAGAATTATATTTTTTGTTTGTGACAGAATTATATTTTTAGTGTAAAAAGGAATATATACATAAAATGATTCATTCGGAACTGAACCGAAAACCGTTATTTTGGGCGGAACGAAAACTGGAACTAGACCGATATATTTTTTTTAATTGAACCGGACCGAAACAAATTACGGTTCGAAGCCTGGATTTTACATTACGTACGTTTTTTCGCCACCGTATTCGCGATATTATATAAAACGAGGCACACATAGTTGCCAATTCAGCGCGTACGGTACATGTGAAACCGAGGTTACCAACTTGGCGAGTTGTCTTGGACGTAGGCAATGTTGCAATAGTACGTAAGTACCGATTTTACTTCTGTTAAATGTATTTGTATGACAGGACATCTTGCCACCAAACAGGAAAAAAAAAATTTCTTCAAAAATTATTGTTTTTGAAACTATCTCAATCAAGGGAAGTTTTCAATTATTACCAAATACCCCGAATATATCTTCTCTCGTTTTGAATACGTGATTGTTTATGTGAACCGCGGCATTTTCACGTTTAAAATTTACTCCCTACTTACTGATTCTCATAGTGAAGATTCATTTTCATTACCTTTATCAGTATACACACCAAATTATGAACACTTGGTTGGAGATATGCAGACGTGCTATTAATAATAAGATAATATGACCTGTATTAATTATATGGCTATTTTTCAATTAATAAAGGTTAATAAAATATGCTGGTTTATATAAAAGGATCTAACTTTCATTGTATACAAGTTAGAATGTGTTAAATGTTAAGATTTTAATCATTAAATCTCGCGACATTGTTGATTTTAAAAAGTCAATTTTATATTCAGAAGTTGGTCTTAAGTGCTTTTTACAAACCATATTGTTACAATTTCGTTTTGAAATGTTCTGTTCGTTTCTAAATGTTTTAAATTAAATAAGTCATTTTAAAAATGAATATCTTTTTGTACTTTATAAATTTTGATAAATATAGAAAGAAAGAAAATAAATTCCAAAATTTTTTATTATTATTATTCTTATAATTAGAATGTCTAAAGCTGTTGCGATTGTATTTGATAATTTTATGATTTTTGCTGAATATTGTTATTGCTCAATCGATTAATTCGGGCAGATGTTATGATCGAATGAGAGTTTCTGTGGTAGGTGTTAACACTCGCAAAATTTCTCACCGAATCACGTGTTTATCCAAACATTGGGTAAAAAAAAAATTAGTTGAAAAAGTATTTATGTAAGCTATTCTATTCTGGTTGTAGTTTCTTTACCCCTTTTTTTGCTAACTCGTACGAAATTTATTTCCGTAATAACAACGTAGCTCATCTTTTTTTATACTTTAGAAAAAAAAGAAAAGTCCTTATATCTGGAGTTTTCGCTTGTTAGAAAAGTTCGGAAATCAAATTGTCCAATTATTGACCACTGTTTTCTAGAATTCATCATTTACCGACATTAAACCTAAAATGAGTTGAATTTTGCCACATTATTAAATATTTTTTTAAAAAAATTCGCAATTATGTGCTGTGAAACAAATCTTTAATTATCCTCTGTATTCCATGGCAGGTTGATTATAGTATCTTTCAATTGGTTTTCGAATACCTAACCAATAAATAACCAAAGCCTTGAATTATGAATATATTTGCCATTGTTTTGCACTATAACAATGATTATCATAAATTGGATAAAATTTTGAGTGAACGAGAGGGAAATGTTAATGGACTAACTATTCGTCAATATAAATTTGTATACCTGGAATAAATAACAGTTAAGGACCGACCGATAATTCATTTGCATCGTAGCATCAATTGAGATAATCTGTCAATATAAAATTTCTTCATTTTTACTGCTTATGTAAGAACGAATAATCCTTATTTGAGTACTTTTCCGTTTCGCCAGCGTAAATCTCGCCAAGCAGGCTTTATTGGGGACAACTTACAATATACAAATGTTGTTTCTTCTTATCCTCGAAAGATCTGACTTGTATCAGATCAGCTCCAGGAGGTTGTTGATCCCCTTATTTATAATAAGGGGATCGTATGTTAAGTCCCTCTTGGAAAGTCTGATGCATTCCAGAATGTAATTCTGTGAAGCTGGATGATCACAACACTTTTTTACAACTGGGATGGATTTTTTTGCCACCACAGGAAACACATTTCAGGTGGCCACTCTATTTACACATAAAAATTTTTTTATAAATGTTAATTCTCATTGGTTTTTCATCTATTTTTGATGCATTATGAAAAAGACTTCGCTGATGAAAAAAGACCGCGATTTGTTTTGAAAGTAAAAGGTTACCAGAGCGGGAATATGCCGTTTGGTGCTTGATTTTTGGCGACTTAATCGCTTGCGTCGGCTATACGGGATAAGTACCTGTATTTGTTACTCTTCTGGGTACTTACGTGTTATCACAACCTGTTGGCGACATTGAATGAAACGAAGCACCTGGTTGCCAGTTCGGCGCGTCCGACGCATAGAAAATCTGGGCTTTCAACTTGGCGAGTTATTAATAGAGTTGGCGTTTGTTCCGATATTACGGAAGTACCCTTTGCTGCTATAAAACACCATGTTTTGAATGGCGTAAACTTTGACTCAGTAGAATTTAGCCCTAGACAACATTGAATAGATATGTACACATTTTTTTTTTAACCGTATGAAAAATGCATACAAAAAATGTACCTAGAGAACTTTTATTCAAAAATAAATTTAATGTTATGCCATTTTGTATATTTATTTTTATTTTCAGCATATCACAATATTTTGTTTTCAGCATGTTATTTTTTTCCAGGGTTTTTCTGTTAGTTTATATGCATATTTCCGTGACAAATCTGGATATCCGCTTACTCCAAGAGGGAGGAATGGTAAACCAATGGTCAACAAAGTGTAAGAATGTTAATCTTTTTTCAATATTTTTTCTCTTTTTTTTAATATTCCTATTTGGTTTTGTATGGAAATGGAATAGATATGGGGTTCCAGTGCAAATGTTATTGCATTTTTGTGATCATGATTTTAAATTAAATTTATTCCCAATAGTCTATTGCATTGTTCTAATGCAACGTCAAAGCTTAACAAGGAGGAGGGGACTTTATAATAAAAACTTCTCCAAAATCTCGCCAAATTTCTTGGCGACTTTTTCGTCGCTCTACTCCAAAACTCTCCAAATAAGATATGAAATTGAAGGATGGGAGTTTGTTCCCTCCACACTTTAAAGAAAAGTACTTTTCAGCAAGAAGTATAATTTGAAATTGTGTGTGTTTAATGAAAAATGATAAAGTTTAAAAAGTCTCATCCGGAACTATAACATTGAAGAGATTTCAACTAAAACGTCTTAACAGAGCAGAAAATAACAAGTAACTGTGTTCTAGAAATTTTTATTACTGACTCAGCTCTTGAATTGAGCTGAATAATCTTTTTGGAAAGCCCGCTGTTTCATTCCGTGAAGGAAGCAGCCAGAATTTGGTGACAATCGACTCAAACACTCGCCAGATAGAAACGTCTTTATACTAAAGGAATACTTACAAATGACTAAATATTTTTTCCTTATTATGTTTATGTATCTTAAATTTCTTCAAATTACTTGGTTCCTTTATCTGAATGCAAATCTCGCTTATCGGATAATTTCGGCGATAATACTGAAATTAATCGCAAAGGAGAGCTATTTTGGTACTTATGTATTTTACCATTGACTCCATTTTTACAAAATTAAAAGACGTCGCCAATTAAAAGCATTGCCAAATACTATAATCGTTATTATTATTGTGTTCGAACAGGCACTGGAACTGGTTTCCACTATTGACTACATATCGCATCATGTGGCGACGTAGTTAGTTTCCACGAAGTTAGTTCTACAGTATAAATATAAAAGTACCACTTTTTTATATATTTTTCTTAATTTATATTGAAAATCACGCAAACATTTTGGAATATTATTACTGTCCATTGTCCGTAGCAACATTTGGCGATCTATCGCCTACGCTCGGCTAATCATTCAAAACCAATACACTTTTTGGTACTTACGTATAATCGCAACCTATTGGCAACAGTATATATATGAAACGAAAACACCTGATTGCCAATTCAGCGCGCACGACATTTAGGAAATCCGGGTTGCCAACTTGGCGAGTTATTAATAGAGTTGGCAATTGTTGCGGAAATACGCAAGTACTCATTTTTTACATGCATATTTTTTATTAATTTGTATATATATATATATATATTAAGTATTAGAAGGTGAGACTATACTTTTTGAACTAATAATTTATTATGAATTATTTTTAATGCCACAGCAGATATATTTATTGAATCGCTTAGTTTAGTTCATTAATTGAAACTTTTCTTTAATTTGATGTTAGAATTCAAGCCCACCAGTGGAGTGATAGAGTGATTCGAGAAGTTGAGAGACGAGACTGGAAAGTTAGAGGAAATGTCACGAGAAAAACTGTTAAAATCGTTGTTACTCCTCGTGTACAGGTATTTTTATCCGCTTTTTTAAAAAACTTTGTTAAAATTTTCTACAGAATGTACATGAATGTCTGGTGTGTGTGTAAATAGTTTGTAGCGGTATCTAAATAAAGCAGTACTAGACATCACGCGGAGACGATCGTTTTGGCGTGATCGGTAAAGTACTCGCGTTCGGAATGGAAGGTGCCCGGTTCGAATCTTCCTACAAGTTTTTATTCGAACCGTACTTTATATTTGTAATAAATGTATAGTTCTGAATGTATTTTTTTTATTGTAACCTACTAAAATTTTATTATCAGGGTCATATTAGGTTCGGTTCTTCAAATAAAATAGGTTGCCATAAATCGTGAAATCTTTGGCGAATAATGGCCGAGTCAATGATTCGTTACGAAAACAAAATTAAAATGTTGACTTTAACTTTATAAATCAATATTTTACCATTCATTTCACATTTTACAAAGAATATTGCGCAGATGTTAGTGAAGTAATCTAAAAGATATTTTAAACAAAATAAATAAAAAAAGGAATCAAGCATAATTTAATTTGGTACTACGTTTTATACCGTCCACCAATTTCATCAGATGTTGCTTTCGTTCGAACATGTGCGTGAACGGTCACCACTATTGACTGCATTTCGCGGCATTTAGCAACGTCTTTGGTTTGACGAAATTCGTCGACAGGATATTATGTAAGTACCTTTAATTTTCATCCTTATTTACAGTTATAATAATCTGTTAAAATGTGTAACTTATCCTTTCAAAAATTGTACAAATTGTTCCATTTGAATTAAAATTGTTAAAAGAAGGCTGTTTATTTTTCAAAAAAAAATACTGTTACAAATGAATTAGAAAGTTAACTATTAATTTATATTTTATTTTATGTTTGTGTAAGGGAAGTTGATTACAAATTTTATAAATGATTTTTTAAGTTGATTTAAAAATGATTGAAGTTGATGTTCTGAAATTTGTTTCTTACCATTTCAGATAATACATTTTCTGAATTTTAATATATAAAAGAAAAAAATGCATGTTTTAAATAACGACTTTTATTTTGTTATTAAGTTTAAGACTTTGTCCTTTCTTGCAGGAAGAAATTCGAAGACATTTTAACTGTTCATATTTAGAAGGTGCCGAATTAGAAGACCAAGGAGAAGATGGCACTGTTCTCACTCATTGGGAAAAAAGACTTTTTGAAGTTAGTTTTATTTTCGAAAGGTATCCTATAAAATGCTTTGAATAGCATTCTAATGTAATTGCTTAAATTCTGACTGAGTCTAAACTCTTTTGAATGACGCCGACTTTTCTGGCTCGGAAAACGAACATCCAATATTGTTTCTTTTATTCAGCAAGCTCTTTTGTTGATGGTCATAAATAGAAATAGAGCTCCATTATGTTTGAAATGATATGTCATTTCTGATGTATTTGATGCAGCTGATGCTGCCATCCTTACTGTCATCTTTTTAATGATGTAGAGAGGCTAAGTACCCCCATTTGATGGAATCTCGAGCAATCTTAATTTTGAGCAATTCTCCCAGCTTACTAAGAAAAAGTTGTTTGAAGCCTTTGCTATGTCAAATGGGTGGAAATAGCTCGAAAGGGTTGCTTGAAAGAAAAATTGCTCCAAATACAAATATGTGTGATAAGACCTTTACAAGTATGATTGTATTTAGGTCCCTTGAATTGTAGCAAAATTAGGTTTAAGTGAACTTATGCAGAGTTCACTGTATTTATATAGTAGCAAATATTACTTTTTCAAACAAAAAAGAAGAGAAATATTTGAACTCACTATATTAGGTTTAATTATTTATGTGAAATATTTCCAACAAAGTCAAAATCTGGTATCGAGCCAAGTTTTTAAAGTTTGCTGCGACTATTGATTTTAACATTAAATTGAGAAAACAAAAAATTAAAATAACTATTGCCAGGAAAGAAAACCAAACCCAACTAGTGACATGCAACTCTGAGGTAATATGCTGAGGAGATGGAGGTATCAAAAGGTAGACTTAGACAAAAAAAAAAAATGCCGACATTTTAACTAGTTTTTAGAAATTAGATTATGTAAAAATAAAATGAGTTTGTGTATCAGTCACCAATGAATATCTGTTACACTAAAATATAAGTATTTTTTCTCTCTCTGTTGTTATAACTGAAATCTAAAAACAAATCATTATAGCACTAAAAAGGAAAAGAAACCGAACAGTTGAAAGAAAATAAAATTTCGATATTTTCCATTAACTGCCAATATTTTTTTTAAAAAGATCTTATTTGTTTTATTTTGGTTGTAATATTTTAATTTTACTTAGGAATATTTATCTTGATTTTTAACTTGAAATTATTTCTACACTATGAAAAAAATATTTAAAATTATTTGCTGACAATTTAAAAACCTTTTGTATATTATGAGTTTCCTGTGCTTTTAATATTTAATGAATAATATAATTTCAATTTCTTTGACAGATGATTTATGATTAATTTTTAAAATTTTAATCTTGCATTAATTATTAATTTTTTCCTGTAAACTATTATAAATTACATTCTCAATACCTACTTTCAAATACTTAAGACATTTCCATATACTTTTTAATAAATGAATAAGTCTGTATTAATAAAATATTTTACTCCAGGGACATTGCATTAACTATTGCTGTCATAAAATTCTAATATTTCAATTTGAAAAAAATAGAATAAATTTATTTGAACCAAATTCACTTCTCTATAATTAAAAGCAACTGTTCTTAAACTGCTTCTGAATTAATAATAAATATGGTTTAATTGTTTTAAAAAATTATATACACGTACACTGTTTTCTAAAACAAGTATGAAAAATGAGATTTCGACAAAAATTCCTTTTAATGCATCAAAATTTGATATACTAATACCTTATGCTGTGAGGCAGGAAATGGAAATTTTTTAAAAAGCAGCAGATAAGTTTGATATAGGCTGGCATGCAAATGTTAGCGATATTGATCAAAATAGGATAAGTAATAACTTTGTATTTCTCATCCAATAAGAGGTGTGGCCACCTTATGCTGCTATACAAGTTCTTGTACAAGCGTCATAATGGGCTTTCATACAGTTATTCGACTATTTGTCTAAGATATTCTGACAGTAATTCCCATTTTTCCAAAAGAGCCAATGTTAACCCCTGAAGGGTCTTTGGAGGGGTTTGCTGACACACAAAGAATCTTTCTAGAGCACTCCACAAGGGTCTGGAGAACTCGCTGGCCACACTATGCACGGAGTATTCTCTTTTTCCAGATAATTGTCAACAAGTGTAGCTCCCTAAGGTTGGATGTTATCGTCTACAAAAATTAATTGTTCTCCCTTAACTCATGGAAAATGTTGCACATAGTCCTCGAGAATCTCATCCTTATAGTTTTCTGTTGTTATCTGTACCAACATGGAGTGATGACAGTGGCGTAACGTACACCCTCGCATCGCGGCGGGGCCCAGGGTTCTAAAGGGGCCCAAAGCCTGATTGACACAAGTGCCTACCCTTTGTAAAATTCAATGTGGGGGCCCAAAACCATACTTTGCAGGGGGGCCCAAATGTTCTCCGTTACGCCACTGAGTGATGATACATGTGCCCAACATTTCCCCTCCCTACAAGGGCTGCGGTAGCCCAGTGGTTAAGGTATCGGACCATGGCAGGCATGTCATGAGTTCGAGCCCAGTACCACTAAAGACCCGCCGTATAGGGCAGCGATGCACATTAAATCTGTCGAGAGCTGAAACGTCCTCCCGTTGGTGTGGTGTGGTAGTTAGGAGAGGGGGTGCCAGCTCAGGTGTCATCCACGTCACTTGACCATGGTTCAAAATTACGTGGTCCGTCGCCAAAAGCCCTCGTGTAGCTGAACAGTTCGACGTTAATATTCAATCAATCAATCAATTCCCCTCCCTACACAAGGATGCAAGTGCAATCAAAGCGATCGATTTCGTTGATGATTTAGGGATAATAGCATTTCCCAGATTCCCACCCGATTAAGACTTGCCAAGAAATCGCTTTGTGTGCCGAATCTCAATTCGTCACTGAGCAGGACACGGCACCAGTTTTGCTCTTGTCAAGATTGGTGTTAATGGTTCCAAGACAGACAGGTTCTGTTGTGAAACTGCATAAGGGGAACACACACCACTGGTCTCCGGGCATAAAAGCCCCTCTCAGCTAGTCATCTTGATACCATTGTTCCAGTCGCAGCAACGAGATCTTGAGATAGCTGCCAAGCAATCATATCTCTGTGGCACCATCCATTTAAAGCCCCATAGCGACCTCCTCTTCCTGCAGGTGTTATGACCCTTGAGTGATCTTGTTCAGTCTTTCTAGTATTCGCAGGCTATTTGGTTGCTTAATTTGTTTTGTACAGATAACTCTTCATGCCTATCTTTCATCCCTTTGATAATGGTCCCTAGCTTTTACTCCAGAATCAAACTTCCAACTCCAAATGTTACATCTTGAATCATCTTTCAAATGCAGGAAATGTCCACACAATTAATAAGAAGGTTATTTCGTAGTTAATCATAATTAAGTCTGAAAATACCTTGTAATTGCAACAAATTTACTTAATAGGAATCAATCAACACATGTAAAATCCGCAACCAAAATTCATATAGCAATACAAATACGTAGTTACAATATCGTATTTAGTTGATGAAACGTCCAGTTCATCAAGCTCAAGCTTTTATTTACCGCTCGTTGCTTTCCTGCATGGTCTTTATATAGGCCGGGAAGTACATTCTGAATGTTCTTTTTTAAATAATCATTCTAAGACCTTTTAGACTTTTCTAAAAGCATTTATTTTGGCCACCAAATTTATCGCCAAGGTCAGCCCTATTAATTTAGTATCGAAAATCTCCTCTTGGCCCGCAAACGATCTTTCCAGCCGAAATACCGTTTCGGCGGAGAAGTAAACACATAATTCGAAATTTTATAACTATATAATATGTAATTCTGGTATTTTTTTTTACAATTTTGGAAATTGGTGATAAATAATTTTATGGATGTTTATCTGTTGATGATTCTTTAGAAAGATTTTCTATTATTTCTTTATTAATTGCCATTTAAGAGTAAGAAAAATATTTTAATTTCAGAATGAAGCAATGACTGGAACTCACACACAGAATCCTGTATACTCCAGAATAACTTTAGCACTTATGGAAGACACAGGGTATAAAATTTTATTTGTTTTTGCATAACTTTACTACTTATTACATAATAAAGATATTCAATTTGAATGGAGTGGTCGAAGTAAAAGGGAAAAAAAATTCTATTTAATCCAAAAATATGTTTGCATTATCTGAGGTCATTAGAATGTGGAAGTAAATAAAACATTTTGCTGATTTTTTTTTACTGTCAATTGATTTTCCTTTCTTTTTTTCCCTAGATGGTATATGCCAAACTATGCAATGGCCCAAGAATTAAAATGGGGCAAAAATTTAGGATGTGATTTTGCTTTTAAAAGTTGCAAGGATTGGATTGATACTAGAAGATCTAGGTATTTGTTTGTATTTCTTAATATTTTTAGGAGTATACTTTTAATTGCATAATATGTTATTTTATTTACAAAATAGTTGTTGTTGTTGTTGCTAATGCCACTTGTCTGACAAAGTCAGATCAAGGCCCACGAAAGTCATCGTGACAAAAGGCTAGATGTATGCCTGTGGTTGGTCTTAGCCTTGAGCACCATACATGTGATAGTACGATTTAGCTCGGTGAAATCCTCGAAGGGAAGAAATGAATGTTGCCAGAACTTGTGAGACAGATTGGACTTCTTTACAGTAGATGGCGACACCACCGATCTGTACCTCCACAATTTAAGTATGGAACTGGAGGGGAGGGAAATATTCTCCAGCCCCCTGCACTTGTGGTTTCAGCTGCGACCGCCCACAAGACTTTCGGACCCGTACTCCGGTGGTCTGGGAATCGATACTCAGGCCTTCCGGTCGGGAGTCCAATGCTCTAATCACTAGGCTACCCACGGCCCTAACAAAATAATTAATACATTTAAGAATTTTGTTACTCGAACTAAAAATAAATCCTTTAAAGCTATTTTTAAAAGTATTCTATTAACAATTTTTGAAGAATATATATTTGCTGCTAAGCAAGTATCTTTGTGTTTTAAAATTATTTTTATCATTTGCAAAATCACATTGACCATTTTTACTAATCCAGAAAAATGTCCCCAAACTTTTAGTAGATTTCTCAAGTAGAATCTCCACATTGATTCCACTATGTAATGTTGTGGTTTTCTCAATGATCCTGCCAATAATATATTTCCATTTATGTAAATTTAGCTGAAATTGCACCAACTTTCAAGATTGATATTACTTAATACAAGCCATTATATTTTTATATGATTGTTTTTTTTTCTTCTTTTATCTGAATATAATTGATATTTAACTTTTAAAGTTATTTGACACTGGAGAAGGATTTTTTTATTGCAAGGCCATATATTGAATTCATTTATCATAAAACATAATAATGCTGCTGACATTCTATTCAAGCTATCGTATAGAAGAAATGCTAAAATTATTTTACTTCATTTACACGTTTTTTTTATTTATGTATGAAAGAAGGAATAAATATATTAAAAATGGTAAAATATATAGTAAAATAATTGCAGTGACTGATACTTAATAAAGGTATATTACTTAAGCTGATGATTTTTCAATTTCATCCAAAGGTGAAATTTTTTTGCAAATATAGCTCATTCCTATTCTCCATTTTCAATATTTCTATTGTGTTTCAAAGCTATCATACATTTTGAAATTTTCATTTTATATTTAAATTGTTTAAAGTATCAACTCTACTGTATAACTAGATTATTTCATAGATAAATTTTTGGATACTATAAAAACCCTGTGAAACCCAGTGGCTGAGTGGTATCATATTGCACTTCCATGCTACAGGTGCAGAGTTCAAACCCCGGATAGGGTTTATTTAGCCTTTCATCACTTCAATGGATCGTCAAATGAGTGCCAAGCTTGCTTGGGAACAAACTTCTGGGGGTTTGTACTAGATTGACCACCTAACTGAAACATCGGCTCATGCACCTCAGTGCTCAAGGTCACAAAAATTAAGATGTGCACAAAAGGCCTTGGCCCTCATGGGCTGTTGCGCCACTTAGTTTAGAAAGACCCAGTGGAGTTTGGGGTCTTCCCTTCCCCTACTGACCAACAGATTTATAATTTTTACCATAAAGATTATCCCACAATACTTTCATCTATTTGTTTTTTAGAATGGAACCCTCATACAGGTCTATGTACTAAAACTAAATTCAATGGCACAACAGCCCATGAGGGCCAAGGCCAACTGTGTCCTGTAGCATCCTGGATGGATTTCTCAAGTAGAATCTCCACATTGATTCCGGTATGTAATGTTGTGGGTTTCTCAATGATGAGACTCTAAAGATGCTTTACTTCTTTATTAAGACTTCTTGAGACCCTGGAACAATATGCAAAAGTAGGCTTTGGGCCGCTGGCATAGCTAGTTCTAACAAGGCTCTGTATCAAAAATCCAAGGGGCTCTTGTTAGGGGCCCCCTAATATCTTACGATTTTTTGCTTACACATGTTTGGGCCTAGTATTGATATAGCTGATATGGTAGTTGCTACGCCCCCAGCACAAATATGAGCCCCACATATGACCCTTAAATTACAGTACATAGCATATGTTGTCAAATACTTGTACAAACCATAATCCGAAACAAATAAATGTACATGGCATACAATCGCACAAACCGGCTCAACCTACTGCCGCCTTTTGACTGAAGTAGTAATGATGATGCATGGTGATAGGCCTTGGCCTATACTTGGACGATGCTCATCACATGTAACCAGTTGACATGTCATCCAAAATTCCCAGTTTTTCGGAGAAAATAAATGGAAAAAGACATTTGACCGTTGAAATTATTTGAATTATTATCTTATTAAGGTTGAGTCACAAAGAATGAGACAAGGCCTTCACTGTTGTCAAGGCCCTGAGCCCAGTTGGCTCATGCCTTAAGACGTCCCTGTTTTTATTCAGTCACAAACACATAGGACAACTCATACACACACTACACTAAAAATTAAATTTCACTTTGTTGAAATTTTAGATAAAAATCATAAATCTTCTGAGTTTGTGTAACTTTTAGAGAAAGCAAAAATGGGCCAGGATGGCATCCATCACACCTGCTTTCTGCAGATACAAAATCTTCACACTTAGCTTTATGGCAGAACTTACTTTCTGTGATTATACCTCAAAGATAGATAGCCTCTCTCTTTGAGGTACATTCACAGAAATACTCTGGTGGGGGCACTCACACAGGCACAGTACCATTTAGCATTCTAAAGTTTGTTGCAACCCATCTCAGTTTTTGTGACCTTGGGCACTGAGGTTCAAAAGCGGATGTTCTGGTCAGATGATCAGCTTGACACGAAACCCCTATTGTTTAGTTTGTATTTGTTGTTTCTAATGCCACCTGTCTGACGTAATCAGATCGAGGCCCACGAAATTCATCATGGCAAGGGACTAGATGCACGCCTGTCATTGGTCTTAGCCTTGAGCACCATACAGGTGATGGTACGATGTAGCTTTGTTCCACACCAAATTTGAGGGAGAACACCCCTGAGGGAGGGTCAGAGGCCTCCCACCTCTTTTTCCTTTCGCCAACCGCACAAGAGGACTTGTGGCTCAACAGCTGTTTAGTGTACCCCCATGCTGCAAAGGCACTATACATTTACAAACATCCATTAGCGTCGCTAACCACTATACCGGATGGGCGACAGTTTGTGTACACTACTGATAAATATACGAACACATATATTCACAGGTATGTAATTTCTTGCTCCGTATTGTTCTGATTGGAAATGCTCATTTGAAATTTACTTCTTGAAGAGATACTTTCCACCAATTCAGCATGTTAGTTGGTTGAGCAAGACTATATTGTTCTTTTCTACTATTTATTGAGCATGCAAAACATTTCATACACAATAGATATTGGACAGATGTAGTTGCATTCTCTCAAATAGATCTGAGCAAAAAATCAACCCTTTTCTCTGTACAGAGAAATTTTTCACATCAAAATTTTCTTCAGGGTTTAAATTAAAAAAATTTACATTAAATCTATGAATCCTAAGATATTTTACTTTAAACTTGTTGGTAAATGATATACACATTATGTTTCTTGACACTTTCTTATTGTGTAACTTCGTTATATTATATATATATTGTATGTGTGTGTTTTTTTTTTTGACAATAAAAATGCATTTATCTAAATTTTGTATGTATTTCATTCAATTCAAAATTCAATTAATTTAAAATTAAGTGATTTAAAAGTATGATATACACATATTTATATATATGATTTTGTTACATGTTTATTTTCAGTATATTTTCATATTTACATCTGTGTTTGCTAAATAACATTAGATATGTACTATGAAAACTGAAATTTTGAATCATTTCAATATTTTTGTAACAAATCAAGTGTAATATCTTAAGGCACTGTCAAAAACCTGGTGTAACATCTTATTTGTAGAATAAGAAAATGTATAATTACATTATATATATATATATATATATATATATATATATATATATATATATATATGTAAATGATAAAGAAAAGAAAAATTCAGAATTGAGAATAAAATTTAATAAATATTAAGATTTATTTCATGCTTTAGTTACATATTTATTTTAATGAAATGGAATTTAAAAAATTTCAGAGGCGAAAGCATTCATCCTTACTGTGATAAAGTTAAGAAAGATCCTCTAGAAACAGAATGTACAGATAGTAGAGATTCAGTAGCATTATGTAACCTGGTTGAATATCCTCAAGAATTGCCATATATTTTCCAAGTATGTTATTAATCTTTTCCTTATAGTATATTGTAAAAAACACATATTAGTTAAAAATACATCTTGTTGCTTTCATGCTGCATGGATTTATTATTTTGAACTGAACAATTAGAACCATATCTGTTAGACATTATAATATTAGGTTGGGGAAAAAGAAATCCATTATTTTTGCATGAAATTCAAGACTTTATTTAACGTATTTCGGATTGTGTCCGATTTGGGTCAAATATGCACCTTTTTGTTGTATAATTTGTTGCCATTTTAAAGGTAGCTTCATAATGCCTCTCTCATAAAAGTCTTGGTTCTTATTGGCGAAAAGCTCTAGTAATCAATTTTCACAATCTTTTCTTGATCCCAATTTCTTATCACTCTGGAAGTTTTGCAATACGAGAGAAAGGTGGTAATCGTTTGTGTTTTCCAGGTCCGGACTATATGATGGATGCATTAAAACTTACCAATCAAGCTCCCAGAGTTTCTGGCGAGTCACTAAAGACGTGTGGGGCCTGGCGTTGTCCTAATGGAACTGAACATTTCTTCTTTTGGCTCATTCTGGTCATTCACTAGCTTTAAACGGTTGTTATTGACAGTAGATATCTGAATTTAGTGTTTGGTCCTATGGAAGCAACTCATAATAAATTATTCCTTTCCAGTCCCACCAAATACACAATAGAACCTTCCTGGATGTTAGTCCAGGTTTGGCCATCGTTTAAGCTGCTTCACCGAGCTTTGACCACAATCGTTTTCACACAATATTATCGTATATGTGACCCATTCTCATCCCCAATCACCATCCGCTTAAGAAATGGGTCGATTTTATTCCGTTTGGCCAGGGCTTCGCAGATGGAAATTCGATCCATCGTGTTTTTTGGTGTTAATTGGTGTGGCACCCAAACATCGAGCTTCTTTTTGAATACAACTTTGCTCAAATGGCTTTAAACTGTCTTATGATCGATCTTTAGCTCCTGACTGATGCTACGACTACTAGCATGCCGGTCAACTTCAGTTATTTCTGTGATTTTATCGACAGTTTCGATGACGTGCGTGGGGCAACTTTTAACATCAAAAATGACTGAAGGGAATCGACGAAACCAAAATTGCGCGTAATTAGCTGTTACAGTATCGGCACCATAAACATCATTCTTAATTTCAGCCACCTGGTTTGCATTTTCGCCTTTATCAAAGAAAAACTATAAAATGTACAGAATTTTCTCTTTGTTGACTTCCATTTTTAACACCCTGTAACTCACAACTGAATGGACCAAACAAAAAACAGCAAAATAATTTTTTTAGTGTGAAATGTCACCTTGACAAGGAGCATAAATTTGATATTGTTTGATCGATACTTCACGAGATATCAACACTACGTCCATCTACCGAAAAAAATAATGGATTTCTTTTTCCCCAACCTAATATATTTAAATCTTTTGATTCAGCATTAAAGTATAGACCCGTATTCCGAACTCTTTTTTAGTTACTTTATACTCCCAAATGTGTTTTATAATTTTGATTATTTATTTCTGATTGAGTAATTGAGTAAATCTATTCCCTCCCCCCCCCCTCCGAGTAAAATCTATTCCATGTTTTGTCTTCTTACTGGATTTTAAACTGTACGAGTTTAAATCACAAAAACTAAGCATTTATTAAATATTTTGATATACTTTAAATAGGCAGTATAATAAATAATTGTATTTGTTGCAATGTCATGAATTTATATTAAAATTCAATCATTTTCTGTATGAAAATGTGCTCAGAGTTTTGGTGTGGCTCTAACATTTGGCAATTAATTGATTATTTATTAATGCCATGCTTAAAACAGTAGAAAAGCTTATTGGCAATGAGTCTTGTAGATCTGAAGACACTCATTCTTCTTAATTATATATCATGCCAATGAGGAAACGACAAAGGATGCACTAAACACTTTTTTTTTTGTTGTTGTTTTTATATCTTACAGATAGATATAAATCATAAAAATTTAAATACAGTCGGACCTCTCTATGTAACGAAATCGCTAAAGCTTGGGAAAAAGTTTCTTTTATGAAAAATTCATTATATAGAGGTTTATCTTTTAATATACTTTATAAACCACATAAAACAAATTTTAAATTGATAAACACTATATATATAAAAAAGTAATTATTCACACCTCTTTTTAAATTAATATATGTTTATTTTATATATCTTACCCTATCAAAAAAACAAAGAAAGAAAAACTGTAAGAAAAAAAGAATGTCGAAGAATTCACTGTATCTTCAATATTAAGAAAATAATTTTATACTAAAATTAATGAATTTTAAGGACATTTTATAATTTAAAGCATACAAGTAATATTAAACTAAACATATATTATTTTATAATTAGAACATGGGGATACGGGACAACTGCACTGAGGGTGAAAGAGGATATTGAAGATGTTTCTAGTGAACTGGTCAATGGGGGTTAAATGTTGCACTTCTTGGATGAAACTTCCAGAACTCTATTGCTCTTGGAGAGTTAGGATCTAATAAAACCAGTTCAAGATTTATGACCCCCATAAGATGTGTTAACGAGAGAATAACTTGAAACTTTTTCAGAAATACTTTAAAAAAAGGAGAACAAAAATTGAATCACAAAAGAAAAAGTTCATTACATAGAAAATTCACTTCGCTATAGAGAGGTTATTTTACGAAGAAAATCGTGAAATGTTCAAGGTTCCAGGAAAAAGTTCGCTATATAGAAAAATTTGCAATATAGAGGTTCGACTGTATATATATATTAAAATTTATTCGTTTTAGCATCACATCATTTAATGTTATAAATTCCAAATATTGCATTTTTATAGATACAGGGTTAATTCTACACTGTCAAATATTGCCTCTTTGTTAGTACGGAGCTGTCAGAAACTATTTTAATGTAGAATGTTAGTATTTTGAATTGAGCAGTTTTCATTTTGACATCAATTTTTCAGAACTTAAAATTTTTCATTTTTCATTAGTAAAAAATTCATTACTTTTGTTTCAGAACTTTGATTACATTCCTGGTATATCTAGTTCAGAAATAGGTAGATATGGAGGGTCTGTAAGCCTTGCTGATTACTGCCCCTACATACAGGTTAGTTATTCTTTATTTCATTAGTCTTTATAAACAGAATGAGAGGTATTTATTGTGTGCTTTATTTTTGGAAACTATGAACAATGACAGATTATATTATTTATGAAAACATCAAGAAAAATTAATACAAGCTTAGTAGTTAAAAATATTTTATTTCTTTTTTGGATGAAAAATTCTTGAATAAAGTTATTAATTTATAAAGCCAAAAGGATAATAAATCTTTGGTCATTACCTACTCAATAATAACATGAAAAATTAATTCATATTTTTACTATTTTACTAAAGTATTTTCATAATTAATATGAAATATAATAAAAAATATCTATAATTAAATTTTAATGCATCAATAAATTAACTTTTCTATATTTTACTTTAATTAATTGAAAAATTATTTCTATAGCTAAATCTCTCGTGTAATGCTTACAAATTAAAACTTTTGTATTTTTAAGTATTACGGTATATTGTTAAGTATTTTAATAATATTTTTACTAATACCTATATAAAGAGTGTTTTTTTGAGAGGTATAGAACTTTAAATTGCAATAAAGCAATGATGTATTATTCGATTGACATGAATTTTTTTTTATTCGAAAGATAATCTTGTGGCATTACATTTGAAATATGATTTCTGGCATAGGACTGCCACGGCTGGCTCGGATGTAGTCCAATCTGAATGTCCAATTTTCGATGACTTTTTCCAACATTTGTGGCCGTATATCGGCAATAACACGGCGAATGTTGTCTTCCAAATGGTCAAGCGTTTGTGGCTTATCCGCATAGACCAATGACTTTACATAGCCCCACAGAAAATAGTCTAGCGGTGTTAAATCACAAGATCTTGGAGGCCAATTCACAGGTCCAAAACGTCAAATGAGGCGGTCACCGTACGTGTCTTTCAATAAATCGATTGTGGCACGAGCTGTGTGGCATGTTGCGCCGTCTTGTTGGAACCACAGCTCCTGGACATCATGATTGTTCAATTCAGGAATGAAAAAGTTAGTAATCATGGCTCTATACCGATCACCATTGACTGTAACGTTGTGGCCTTGATCGTTTTTGAAGAAGGATTCCACCAGCCCATAAAACGCACCAAACAGTCAGTTTTTCTGGATGTAACGGTTTTTCGACGTACACTTGTGGATTAGCTTCACTCCAAATGCGGCAGTTTTGTTTGTTGGCGTAGCCATTCAACCAGAAGTACGCTTCATGGCTAAACAAAATTCGCTTATGAAAATCGACCATTATTTTCGAAATAAAATTGCACAATTTGAAAGCGTTGTTCAGGCGTGAGTCTATTCATGATGAATTGCCAAACCAAACTGAGAATAAATCACTTGACAGCTGTTAAATCGGTCGCCATCTTGGAAAGTAATTCCAACTTAAACTTCTATACCTGGAAAAAAAACACTCTGTATATTTGATTGTGTATTATTACAAAATGCTTTCAAGATTACTCAAAAGAATTATTAAATAAATAATTTTTATGGAAAAAAATGGAATTAATATTTATATAAATGTTTTTTTATTTTGTAGGTAAAGTAGCTTATAGTTCTTTTACTATTAATATTTTGTGATTATTTATGAAATAATTCTGGATAAAAAAATCGTTCATAAGTGTTAGTAAATGAGCTTTGACAATTATAATATGTTCTAGACTTTGCTTTTTTGATTCAGAGTTCTTTTTTTCTAAAATATAATTGCATGAATCATATAGTCGAGCATGTAAGAAAGAATTTGAAAGATAAAAAATAAAGTTATTGAATAATAATTTAGTTGTCTTTTGATGTTAAAAAGGAAATTAATACTGTTTTACTCTAATTAGGATCTAAATTTCAATTGTTTCAATATTATTTCTTGATGAAATATAAGTAATATTCATGACTAGTTTAAATAAATTGTGTATATGTGTGCTAATGAGAGAAATTGAATTTTCTTGTGTATAAATGCAGTGGAGAAGCAAACTAAATTATCTTTTAGTTCATTAAAATGAAAGTCATATTAATTTAAAAATATCTTATATCTATAAATTAAATGAAAGAAATTTTGTTACATTTATTTTTTTAAAAGCTGTCACTGTTCCAATTTAGTCTTATATAAAATAACCACTTTCTCTCTCTTCATCTGTACATAAATAGCTATATTTTTCAAAAAATTACTTGGAAATCTAACAATGTTGTTGTAAATATCTATTTTTATTTTTCAGGAATTTACTTGGAAATCTAACAATGTTGTTGTTAGAGGCTCGCAATGCCAATTTCCTGAAAATATGCCACGTAATTCTTTTATCATTTCTCTTCATAATTTTTCCTTTTATTATTTCATTTTTTAATTTAGTTTTATACCTTGGAATTTGTAATTCAGAATGGGTTTTTTTTTCATTCATTTAATGCAAAACATTTTAATTATGATTTTTTAAGAGCTGAAGTAGTAATCTTGTTTTAACAAATATGTAACTGTCAAAACATTTTTTTTTTGTATTAATTTGTTTACTGAAGAATTTCCTTTTAATTGGCTCAATTCATGACGATCACATGGCAAAGACAAACATGTGTTCTCCATTGAATTCAAAGCATTATACTAATTGTACTTGTTGTTCTATTTGTAAAACTTGGATCAAATTTCATAATCGGGCAAAGATGTTTAAATGTTATGAGAAAAAAGATTTTCAAAAAGAGTTTTTAAAATTTAAAAAAAAAAATCTTATTTTATGCATATATTTTTCAATAAAATGCATTTTGTGTTCATATATATGTGTACTTTTAAAGAGAGTTTCTGCCAAGAGCAAAAGTTGGCAACAACAAAGCTTGTGAACTAATTAACTGGAAACACAAGAAGCTTTTATCGTTTGACTGTATCACATGACTTTAGCCCATTAATTTCTAATTATTAATTATAAATAGTTTTGCTGAATTATATCATAATTTTTTCATTTATTATTGAGTTTAGGGTAAAATTCAAATATAGGCTATCTGTATTATTATTTAAAAATTAAAATATAAATACCATTATTTATGTCACTCCCTTACCTCAATTTACTATTATTTTTCTCATTTACTATTAGCTTTATCTTGCTTTATTATATAACTTTTCTTAATGCTTATATCCTTTCTTTTATAACAGAAGCTGAGAAGAATTTTGCATTGGAATATTATGGATCTGGATCCAAATGTTTTAATCACAATAAAGAAATGTGGGAAGAGAGGACATGTCAACAGGTTCGTCAATGGCAGCATTGGGGAAGTGGTTGCTATAGAGTAAGTTTTTTTTTATTTTAATTTATTTTCTGATTAGGTATCCTCAGTTTGTTTTGGCATTGCTAAAAGTGATGAAAGAAAAAAAAAGCATTATTTTAATCAACTTTAATCATTTAGAAGACATGATTAAAGCTGATGTAAAAGTAAAAAATATATTTGTAAATCTGTTAAGAAATAATGTGTCATAAATTGAGGTCCAACTGATTAGCTACTAAATTGTATATCAGGGTTTTTGTAGATAAAATTTTTTTTCAATATTGGTTCAACTAAAATATATTATTGCATATTTTATATTTATTTTCATAAATTACTTTTGCTGTAATAAGGGGGAGTGAATTGTTGCTATATGAACTCCAAATTTTTTTAAATAACTTGAAACTTATTTTAATAATATGATTTACACAGCACTTTGTATACATATATTTAATTTTGAAAGAAAATCAAGATGTTACCAAATGTGCTTTGAATGCATTCAGCACAAATAAAGTGTTATATTTTTAAATTCATAAAAAGTTTTCATTCCAACATTTTTTATATAATTTGTAATTACTTTTATTGTGTGTGTGTGCCATAAATATATTACATTTCTTTACTGTAAAGCCTTGCATAGTACGCTCATTCAGAGTGAGTGAAAACTTGCATGTGAGAAATGGGCAAATATTTAAGTAAAGGCATATATATTTTTTAACAAATGAATATTAATTTCTTTAGGAAACACTGTTGCTAAAACTAGGAATCTCCAATTTTCTATCTTTACGACATAAAATTATTTTAGGAATTACAATAAAATTGAGCTGTAAATTGTAACTTTATTACATTGGCAATTTCTCAAATTTTCTTCTTGATGTACTACTCCTTAATAAGTGTATAAAATGCATTGTGAATATGTGTAATTTTATTAACTTATATAAACTAATATAAATTTTAGGCATGTAATTGTTTTCCATATATATATACAAATATGAATTTTGTAACAATTTCTCTGTTAAGTGAAAGTTTAATGTTATTAAAAAACATGAATTGTTCATTTATAAAATTATGTTATTATTTATAAAGAAGAAAACCAAACTTTTTATTTATATTTCTTTGGCACCTTAAACAATAATGGGGAAAAAAGTGTGTGTGCTTATGACCACACGATAGAAGTGATAACTTCAAATTTTGTAATGTTATTTCAGGGTGTAGTTATGAATAAAAAAACAAGATGTTAGTATTGTCCTATAAAATTATTTATTCATATGTCTGTACACATAAAGTAATATTTTTGTGCAAAATATACAATCATATTTGGGAATTGTATTCTAGGAAGGAAACAATTGGCTTATGGTAGCTGAAACAGGTTATAAATCCTTTAGATTCAAAATTTTATTTAAATATCTATTAAAAAAACTACGTCAAGCGTTGTTTCGTACTTCCTCGTGCTTCATTTGGATCATTTGACATAATTAAATTGAATTTTGATTATAAAAAATCAACTGAAGGTTTTTATTTGTCTTTTGAAAACTCTACTTTAATATTCCCACTTAAAATCATAGGTAATTTGTTCAGAAGACCCCATCCAGCTTTATGAATTTTGGTTGTAATTTAACAATATTTAATTCCATCCATGAATTAATTTAAGCAAAGGAATAGTAAAACTGGTAGTAGATTGGGAAGAGAGGAATCTAGGTCAGAACCTTTAAAAAGGGATTTAATTAGAAGATTTATATCACATAATCTCTGGTTTATACTAGCTCTCTTGTCATTGTTTGGGAGTTTTGTACAAATATATCCGGTGCTGCTGCAAGGAAAGTCTTCTTAATTATATTTTGTTTTCTTGTATTTAAATTATTTAGCATAACTTTTTCTTAATACCTGTATACTTTTGTTATTTTAAATTTTTAATTGTTTTAATTTTCTTTTTTGATTCAAAGTATATTTAAGTAATGTGATTAATAGAACTATTTGTTCATTGCTATTCTGATTCGCCTACAAAAATAGATTTTTAATCATAAGATCACTGCAATATTCCTAATGATAATAATACTATTTACTTAGTTCTATAAAAATTTGTCCTTTTTCTACATTTTACATGTAATTTTAGTGTAGGATTTCTTTTTCTCTCTAAGCCTATTTTTTTTAAAAATATTACGTTTCATTTTCATGCTTCAACTAGAATTAGAAAGAATCCCGCATTCATTACCCTAGAACAGGGGTGTCCAACCTGCCAAACGTGAGGTTCTTTACAACTTTACAAAATTTGACTATTTTGTACTATATTTTTTGTTTAAAAAGAGTTTTATTTATTTATATATATATATATATTTGTAAAAAATAAATCCCATAACTGTTATTATTTTATCACGCTGCTGCTGTTAATGTGAATCTCTTTTTTTTTTCTAAATTGAAATTTATCAAACATAAATCGTGTCCAAACTTAACGCATGAAAATCTGCAACATCAATTACGATATGCAAATACACATGCATTAAGATCGGCTTGCAAAAACTAAATGAAAGAGTTGAGAAACAAATATATCTCACTAATTAAATAAATTAAACATTATTTGACCATTGCATTATTATTTTTCTATCTATGTTTGTATACATGAAAAACAATGAAAACAATAATAATATATCAGTCTGTTTTAAATTTTCACTCCAAAAAATGTTTATAATGGATCCAAATCTTATATAAGGACTAGAGGACCCAACAGACGTTGTCCTGTACACACATCTTAAATTCAAAATAAAAGATTTTTGAATGTTGGATACTGTGATCGTAGTGCAGTCTGCCGGATCCAATGTAAAACATTCCAAGATCAACAATTTATAAATAAAAAATTAATTAAATAAACATTTCTAAACCGAATTATAAATCTAAACCATTCTCGAGTCCACTGGAACAGACAAAAACTTTCATCAAAATCGGTCCAGCCGTTTAGGAGGAGTTCAGTTACATACACACGCACAGAAGAATTACATATATAAAGACTATTTGAAAAGATATTAATTAAAAACGCTAAAAGCGTGAATCGTCTGCATTTTCGTAACAATAAAGACCGGGTTTGGCCAGTTTGGCTGAAAATCAATTTTTGACGCCAACTTACGTCTTTTTCAATTCCTACTATTAGCTCACGATCTCTATACATATTTTCTTTGTTTGTTTATTTATTTATTTATCTTGGTGGAATTTTCAATCGTTAATAAAAAATACATTTTAAAGCGCTCAATTAAGCTGAAATGTAATGTACATGATTATTTTGGATGACAATACAATAATTTAATTATAATTAATAAAAATTAATTGATTATAACTAATTATTTAAAAAATTACAAATAAAGCCACGTTGGCGACTTAGTGACCCTTTTGGCGAATTATATCAAAATTTGAAAAGGTTTTTTTTTCACGTTTTAAAGCACTCAGTTGAAAGGAAATTTTATATACACGATTGTTTTGGATGACAATACGATACTTAAATGATAATTAATAAAAATTAATTACCACTTAATGTTGTGATTCTGTCATATGTATATACATATTTATATTAATTGCAACTATTTAATAAAAAGTAGCTAAAATAAATTTTTTCTTGGTTGATCTAAGTAGGAATGGATTTTAAATTTTTTTTTATGTTACTTGTTTATAACAATAGCGTTGTTACAACAATGCAGGTGAATGTTGAGTTGTATTTTTTGAATGTTTTTAATTAATATCTTTTGAACTAATTGCGATATCGGACCGAATTGTGAATCTAAACCATTCTCGAATTTACTTGAACCCACACAAGAAATTTCATCGAAATCGGTTCAGCCGTTTAGGAGGAGTTTAGTGACATACACATGCACAGAAGATTTTTATATATAAAGATATATATTTTTATATGCGGCCTGCGGGATTGTAAAGTTTTTTCGATGTAGCCCGCGAGGTCATTTGGGTTGTGTGTGGCCGCCCCTGCACTAGAAGGAGATGGGGAGGGGGGGAGCCCCACTTAGATCGAAGCTAGGGTCTTTTACTTTTATTGGTGGGGGTACAAACTACCAGTTTCAGAGTGGCGGGGAGACGTCCCTCCTTTTCTTTTTCGGGGCACATTTGGCGATATATCGCCAAATTTGGCGCCAAAAATTAAGTCGCCAAACCCGTCGCCAACTTGGCGCTAGCTGCAATATTTGGCGAGTTTACCATTTAAACCAATGTTAAAGCATGGGGGCCGTGCAATGCAGTGGAAATGATATTACAGGTAAACAGGGTTGAAATCACATTAGATACGACAAATTAAACTGTAAAAATGAACACAAATGAGTAGAAACAATTAGAATAAGACTAAATTCGTAACAGTATGTAAGTATTTGGAAAAATTTCTTTCAAATCGTTCTCTGTGACATTTTGGAGCAGATGTGACATTAAAATCAATTTATCTCAAAATGTAAATTTTAATGCGCCATGTACCTTTTCTGAGAAACTACTGTTCACAGATATGTAAATTTTTTATGAATTATTTATTACGATATCTAATATATACTAAAATGAGCTTTTTTTAAAACTCTCAAAAATTCAATTTTTACAAATTTGTTAAGTAAAAAATGGGTCAAATTTCGCAATGTTTGATAAAATATTTCATAATTTCTTAAAAAATTCAAAATTAGCTAAAAGCTCATTTTAGTATAATGAGAGAGGTGTACTTTAATAGTACGAAAAATTTCAAGCATGTACATAAAACAGATTTTGAGAAAAGGTACATCGAAAACAGCCAATTTAACATTGTCAGTAGAGAGAGAGAGGTTTCCAACACCCCTGAAAGGGCTTGAAGTGAATTTTTTGAATCTGACAATATAACTGTCTTCAGTGCAGCTTTAAGCTCAATTCGGGCGCAGAAGATCTACGGGCCCCCTTGGGATACCCCCGAGCCGGCGGCATCGTCTCTTCATCTACGCGACCTAGATTCGTAGGAGTAAAAGATTGACCACTCAAAAAAAATAATAATAATAAAGCTAGTTTATTATTATCTCAATTTATATAAAGCAATGCAACTCGAGTCTTAGAGGAAAATGATGCGGATTGATATGACGTAAATAACAATTCTTAGCAAATAGCGCCTGAAATCCTACTCACTCATAAATTAACCTCCGAATCTTTATCTATAGCCGATTCCTTAACTAACTAGAGTCCGCTCTATCATTAAAGTTTAATATTCTATCGCTTACCGATATTCCACGGCGAACAGCTACCAACCTTTATATCTTTTATATATTACTGTAATCCAACTTGATCCGACTTCTATATGGCTCCTATACTTTACGGCCTCCAGTCGACCTCTTTAAGACTTTCTAATACTTCCTCGCGAATGCTAAAGCTCCAATATACAGATGGGTGACAAAATAATACGAACACCTGTGAAAGAGGAGAAAAGCTTTATTAATAGGGAGTTGGACCCCCCTTTGACTGAATTACAGACTGTATGCGATGTGGGATGGACGCATAGAGGTCATGAACAACTTGTAATGGAATATGAAGCCATTCTTCGTGGAGAGCGGTCTCTAATGCCGAAATCGTAGATGGTGGAGGGAATCGAGCACGTAGTTTTGACTCCAAATATCCCCACAAATGTTCAATAATATTTAAATCAGGTGACTGAGGGGGCCAATCCAGATGACCTACTTCCCCCTCATGCTCTGCAAACCATTCTTGCACGATTTTAGCAGTGTGGATAGGAGCGTTGTCGTCTTGATAAAGTGGGCATTCTCAGTTAAATGAAGTCTGGACAAATGGATGCACCTGATCCCCCAGAATATTGACAGTGGGCAGCTTTAACCTTGCCATGCAGAGTAACAAGTGGCCCAAGACCACGCCAAGATATCGCCCCCCATACCATAAGGGACCCACCTCCATGCTTAACAGTCGGCACGATGCATTCAGGAGCAAATGCTTTTTTGGGCGTTCTCCACACATAAACGCGTCCGGTGGTTTGGAATAGGGTGAACGTCGATTCATCCGACCAGATGACTTGTTGCCACTGTTGTGGGGTCCACTGTCTGTGTGTTCTACACCACTAGCGTCGCTGTAAAGCATGACGTGGTTTACGAATTCCATCTCTTCCATACACGTTCGAAGCATGAAGTTCCCTTTGGACAGTTCTTGCTGAAATAGAGTTACGAAGATGACTATTCACCTCAGACGTTATCTGGGATAGCGATTGCTTGCGCTTTCGGGCCACTATGCGGGTTAAGACTCTTTTATCCCTGTCGGTAAGCTTTCTTTTCCGTCCACTGTTGTGCTTGCCAGACGTCACATTCCCGCATTTCTTGTATGCTGTCATAACGGCAGATACAGTACTCCTTGCACGCCCCAAATAAATGGCTGTTTCCGTCTCCGAGCAACCAGCGCACCTCATTCCAACAATCATACCTTTTTCGAACTCTGACAGGTCCGTCATTATTGCGTTTTTCAGAAATTACAATTGACGCGTGCAACACCTATCGCAGCTGTTGAGCGACTGATACTTTACCTTTCGAATACGCTAGGCGGCGGACTGCAACGCTAACTGACATGCGCGTTGTGCGTCTTTGAAATGGGCCATGCCTTTTTCACGGGTGTTCGTATTATTTTGTCACCCATCTGTATATACTCATTCCTAATCTGCATATCGCGTTCTCATCTTGAGTTGGTTGGAATGAAATGCCATTGTGGCCCCAAAGATTCCCAAGAGGATTTAGTGAAAGGCGCGATAAAGCCCCGTCACACCCTTGTTACTGGTGGATCGAAATTAATATAAGGAAATCTGGCAAGTCCAGCTTATTCGGGCCCCCTGGGTGCCCAATTGGTAAACCGGCACTGACTCTGCCTTTGCAAAAAAGTGACTGTTGTACTTCTCCATCCATCAAAGACAGTAGTAAAAGGGACCATTGATAAGTAAAAACTAAAAGATTTGCTATGGATACCTGTGCTCCAGCAACAGTGGAGAATATTAGGGCCCCCTAGAATCCCTCTTCCCTGTGATGTGGGGATGTATGTTACACCATTTTCCAGCACAATGTGCTCTTGTTGTTTCTAATACCACCTGTCTGACGTAGTCAGATCGAGGCCCACGAAAAACATCGTGGCAAGGGCCTAGAAGTACGTCTGCCGTTGGCCTTGAGCACCATACTGAGTACGTACCTTGACAGTACGATTTAACTCGAAATTCCCCGAACCGACGGTAGATGGCGACACCACCTATCTCCATCTCCACAATTTCTGCATGGAACTGAAGGGGAGGGAAATGTTCTCCAGTCCCCTGCGCTCCTGATTCAGCCCACAAGACTTCGGACCCACTAATTTAACGAGCACGTACTCCGTGTGTACTCGGAGAGTATTTGGTGGCATCGAATCTAGGCCTTCCGGTCTGGAGTCTGATGCTCTAACCACTAGGCTACCCACGGCCCTTTGCTCTTTCTAACATACAACATGCATCCATTCATTTTGAGGATATCAAACTCCAACAGTCTCCATTCTCATCTCATTTTTAACTATGAATAAGATCAAGGTTTATGCTCATACTAAAAAACAGATAACTGTATTATTAAAATTAAAATGTGACAATATATTCTTTCTTTAAACGAGTATTTCATGTATAAAGTATCATTTGCTTGAATTATAAATTTGTTTTTTATTCTCAACAGTATGAATGTTCATCTGGACATTTAAATGTGATTGTGGCCAATCATACTTACACGTGCTTCCATACTGGTCAGCAGTTAAAGATACAAATATTTTTTCAAGGCTGGTTGCATATTGGCACAATAGTGTGCCCACCTTGTCATGAGATTTGTGGGGTAAGTTCCCTTCATGATCTCTTTGATTTCACTTTAAAAAAATAATTAAGATTATTGAATGTTAATGTAACTTATTTAATATTCTAACGAAAGAAATTAAAAATTTTTAGAACTTTTCGAATGAAATATTAAATTTTTTTTAGAAATTTATATCATTACGTATATATATCTAGTTTTATATTCCAGTTAACAAAAATATATATTTCAATTTTTTTTGTTTAAGTTCCTTTAATTTTATCTGAGATTCAACATTTCATGGACTCTTATCTAGATAAAAATATATGAAAACAAATTATACTTTTTTCCCTTTTAAACTTAAAAATTAATATAAATGATGTAAAAAAAATCTTTAAAAATTTTTTTAATGCGTTTTGTTAAAAAAAATTGTTTCAAATATTTTCAAACTCTACTGTGTCTTCTGTCATGTAAATTTATGGAATGGATGTCATAGTTGCAAAATTTCATTATATAGAATAAATTAAGGTAATTAATTTTAAAAACCATTTTTTTTTGTTACCTTTCTAATTTTTGTGGTTAAAGATTTATTTTTTAAGTTAAATTGTCTATAGTCATATCTATTTTTTTAAAAAAGTATTTTTTTAAGAAAACAATAATACAAATTTTTTTTTCAAGCGATAGTTGTGATACATTGAATTTTATTGATTTCAGCACAAAATTAGAGATTAGGAATTTCAATGTGTCATTGATTGTTATCATTAAAATTTAAGATTAAAAAGATAAGCGATAAATCTGAAAACAAAAATGGAAATGATAAAACTTGTGAGATTAAAATTACAACTTTGAGATACCATTTTAATCTTCTATTAAATCTTAGTGATTGTTTCAATTGAACTTACTTCATTTGAATAGCTCTAACATGAAATTAGAATTATATTACAACATTGTTAGCTGTCATTGATAACTAATATGAATTAAAATTTTTGTTTACAGGAGAATGACATAAATTGCCAACCTGATTCAGTTAAATCTTACTATGCATCTTCAGATAAGAAGTACTACTACGACGAATTGCCTTGTCGTAGCACGTGCCTCACCTCCAACTGGATAGCAGTATTACTTTTGACTATCCTGTTTTGTTACCTAGGAAGATGAAATTTAATCTAATTTTTAAAACAAATTTACCCATGGTGCTTTCTTAATAAATATCTGGTTCACTTGCACCAGATGAACAAGGACAAATGAAAGAACTATTCCAGGGCCAAGGATTATGAACTTCTTATATTCAAGTGAGACCTTTACGTCCGATAGGCTCTTGCATATTGGAAATATCCAGAAAAAAACTGTTAGAAACATTTCAAAAGCATTTAACGGGAAAATCAGCTATTGCTGGCATCTATTTTCAAAAAAAAATCTGGATTTTGCTATAGGGGTGTGATTATGGAAAATTCCTTGAATCATATATTTCCCTACACAATTTAAATATTAGTACGTATCGCTTTTACTGCATGTTTTTTTCTTGTTAATTTTTAGTTCCTTTTATTGTTGAGATTATTTGCTATATGTGGAAGAAAATATGGTACAAATGGAAACTGGTTTATATGTTTTTATTTTTCGAGCATGTTAAATTACTTAATATTTTTTAGCCTTCTTCGATAGTTAAATCAAATGATTGCACTATCAAAAATCAAATGTTTTTTTATCAGGGACTAATTTTAATAATCTTATGTTGGAATCTTCTTACCAAGATTGCTTTGTATTGTAATATCATGTCTTTGTATGATCAATTATGATAAAGGAAGTATGTTTCATAATTGCATTTTCAAAACAAGTTTTTAGAAAAGAATTTAAAAAATCTGAAATATTTTGATATAACATGGAATAATTTTTTATTGATATTAAAAAATTAAGTCTCGTGATAATAATTAACTAGAAAATTTTATCAAAAAAAATAGAATAATTTTTTGGTTGAAATGCAACTTTTTATATTATCACTTGAAATCATATATCAATTGAATAAGATGTTATTATCAAAATTTAATGCATTTATTTATTGTACGAATTTAAGTTTAGAAAGTAATTTTAAGCTAGTAATAAACTAATTGAATTTTTAAAAATGGAAACTAATATCCAATGAATAAATTTTAAAAAGCCTTTATTTATAACTAACCTTTTTAATTTTGAATATGAACAGTAAAAAATTGGATTCAAAGAGATTTATAAATGTGTGTTGCTGTTCAACACATTATTTTTTAACTTTCCAAAAAAAAAAATATGTATTGGAAATTATTTTTAGTAAGGTCACCGTTGATGAATGTTGCAAATGAGAATCTGTACTTCGAGCAAATTTTATCATAGAAAAATATCCCAATATTAATATAAGTTCTGGTTAACGTAACACATTAATTGCCAGTAATTCTACAAAATCTTGAATGTAGTGTTAAATGAAACATACTTTCTTTAGAAATAAAATACAATTGTGTTTTTTGTTCCAGAATGAGTATTCCTTCCTTTGATTGCTTATATTTATATATAAATCTCTTTATCTATATATACATTTGGAATAATTTTAAATATATAATGCAGAACTTTACTTCATATATAGACTATTCATACGACATTTGTGAGGAAAAGCCCTTGCACATAATAGTACATATTTAATTCTCTTTATGATACATTTCAGCTATTTACACCATATTTAAGCAGCTAATTGTAATAATAAATTGAAAATTCCTGTAAAATCCTGCATTTTACATTAAGTTTAATGTATGACAATATGTGATTTTGAACAAAGGGAGTTAAAAATAAAATTTATTTAAATATTTCTTCTCTTTTAAATATATTGTTAAAAATGTTGTATCAATCATTTGGAAAATTAAATAAACCAATTGATCTTTTAATTGAAATTTGGATTTTTAATGTGTGTTTTAAGCTTATTTTCAATTTTGATGACAGGGGTACCCCCTGTCCACTAATCGGCAGACCAACCCCCATTGTGTAAACTATACAACTGTTTATACTCATGGCTCAAATTGTAATTTACATGTATTATGTAGTTTATATTTATTTGGGTTTTTTTTTTTTTTTTGCAAAACTTGTTCTTGGCGTTCCTTTTTAGTTAAATTCACCACTGAAGCTGCATGGTCCAACACTTAATTGATAAAGTCCTCACATTCTGATAAACCTGTAGCTTCCTGGAAAGCTCTGTAGTTCCATTGATTGTTAATAAGTCTTACTCTGAGACAATGCTTTTCTGTCCAGACAATTGTTGCAATATTTTTCTGTGACAGCTTGCAATAATGTACTATCGCAACTATGGGCAGCATTATATGAAACAATGCACAAGGTTACCTATTCAGTGCATACAACATCAAGGTTGCCAACTTCGCGAGCTAGCTTAAATGTTGGCATTGATGCAACAGTACATAATAAATTTTTTACAGCATCAAGGAAAACTTTTATATTTTGAGAGAATACTATCAATAATAGGTTTCCAAAGCTTTGTCACACCTAAAATGCTTCTAATTTAAATTAATTCAATTCTAATTTTTTTCTTTCCTAAATGCACCTAAATAATTCAATCAACTTATAATGCAAAGAACTGTGCTCTATGGATAAATATTTAATCTAAATTTTGCTTTAAAATGTCACCATCAATTATTAAATTAAATTTTTTTAAGGGCAATTTTAATTTATATAGTATGATGAACATAATGTACTTGAAAGGAAATTACATTATCATAGGTATTGTGATGAATTCCTATCAAGTTAATTATGGATATATCTGAAGCCTATTTGATAACTACCCATTTAAATTGTGCAAGAAGTTTCACATAATTTTTATTTAATATTGATGAAAAACATTTTAGATTATTTAATTTATGGATAGCTATAATGTATAAATTCATGCACAAAATTTATTTGCAAAGTAATGAATTAAAAGTGTAAAACTTACTTTGAATACTACTCCTATTAAGTGCAACAAAGCAAATAAATAAAGACAGAAAAATTCACTGAGCCAAAGAATTTTATGTTTATTATCTTATACAAATTATACAATAACTATTGAGACAAATTCTGGCGATTTCAGATGTCACAACCTAAAAACTAATCACTTAACAGAGATTATTAAGTGAAAAGAGCCATCCCGAGTATTTTAGAGGTATAGTTCAGATTTCCAGTATTTATTTATTTTTGAATCTTGTAGACACACTGTCTGGTGCAGAAGTTTGTCTCAGATGAGTGGAATTACCCAAAATTTGTTTTCATTGTGAACAATTAACACACTGATACAAGGTACTTTGTACATGGACTTCAAAATATAAAACATGGCTTACTTTTAAAACTAACTGGCTTTAAGCCATCGTGTACATACTAAACAAGCAGACGTAGAGAAAGCCACAACGAATCAAACTCACTAGGTGAGTGCACATAAAATGCAATTATTGCATGTCACATAAAACACAGAATGCTGTTACATTTGCTACAAGTCTCAAAAGTAATTGGAATTCACATTGAATAACGAAACGATATCAGAGTATTTAAAAAAAGACAAGTCATTTAAAATCAGCGTAACACAGCTTTATATACGAGCTTATTTTCGACAAATGATTTCAATTGAGTAATGATAAAAAATGTTTTCTCGTCAACAAAAAATGAAAGACCAAATTTTAAGCAGGTAAATAATCTCATGGTCCACTAATGTCTGCATTACTGAAAGTTCCATTAGTAGCAGGGGGAAAATAACAAAATACTTTCGAAATATTAACAGACGAAAAACATTAAGCAGGATAAGTATGGCAGTATAAAAATAACACATTAAAGATAGGGTGCAAGAAATGGCCCATTTAAAAAGCAGAAAAAAATGAAACTCAATTATTTCTCAATTCTAAAATCTTTTCCTGAGTTACAAATACGTTTTTCAACAGTCATATATATACATTATAAGAGCAGAAATCTAAAAAATTTAAGAATTTAACTAAAAGTTTCAAAAGTAAAAATTGTGTAGTATTTTGAAAAGATTTTTTCCCTTTAATTAATTCTATGCACATATAGCTTACAAAATACACACATTTTAAAAATTAACAGATTATACAAGCTTCCAATTAAATATTGGATTTAGTCTTTTCCCCATGAAATATTCTAAATATAATAAGCATGCACTTTATATAATTAGCATTTAATTCAATCAAATACATCACCGGGAGTTTGCATCGTTCGAAAGTGTCCGATACTTGAACGTCTTTGAATCAGAGGGCAATATTATACAAATATCTAGAATGCTTATCCACGATATAGATTTTAAAATAATTTTTCTTTTGAGTTTGAGGAAATGTCAGAAGGAAATTTATATATTCATTTTTTTTTTTTTAATCTTGTTGTTTTGAATCAGGAAAATTCGATTCAAATTGCAAGTGAGGTTTATTTATTGCTTTTAAAATGTTCAATTATATGCAACAAGTAATAGAGTTCCAAAGTCTCTTGCTTTGCTCGAAAGTGTTTAAATACAGTTAAAACAGATTGAATTTCACTTTGAGTATCCATATAGTGCTCAGTTATAGAAAGACCAAAAACTTTTCCCTGAAAAATACACTATGGAAAGTATTGGACACACATAATTTTCTTAACATTTGAAATTAATGCTTTAGAAATCACATATGAAACTTGAAATGAATCACATTCGCCAGGAAGCGTGAATGATCTTTAATACCAAGGATCAAAAAGACATTTTGAGCAATTTTTAATTATAATGTAAAACTTAAGGTCAAGGAAACATGGACAGAGTGTAATTAATCAAACTCTGTTGTTTGAGGGGCTCAGCGTTCCTCTCAAAGGGAAGAAAACAATAAGTATAACAAGTTTACAAATAGTGAAAAAATAGTTACAATTGTTCTAAAAAATACAAAACAAATGGACAATAACACTGTGTGAGGGTCTGGAGGAGAGATACACAGATCGATTTTAAATAAGTATAAATTAAGTGATGAATAGGTGAGTTGATGAGACCAACCATATACAATGCCTTAAAACACCGTCTAGTGTTTGTGCGATTTGATATAAAAATGAGAGTATAATGAGTTTACAGATGTGCATCCACTTGCAGTGTTCTTTGCAGGCACTTTTAACGTGATCAGAACAGCACTCAAGCGAGTCATTCGGTTTTCCTCTGTCCTGTGGAATTGCAGCACAGCATTTTTTTAAGAAGAATTGAGTCGGCTATCATGTGCTGCATAGTTCCGACCATCTAGTTTCAAAGAAAGCCCGCATTGAGTGTCCAGCTTGACCAACCGGAGATTCGTCTTCGTTGAAGGTCTCGCAGTTGTCAAAAATTAGACGGGCATCGTTGGCAAAATCTTCACGACTCTTGTACCTACGCATTAAAGGATGTTATTAGAAAAATATTGTGGGAATTACAACTTAAATTTAAAATAATATTAGATGCATAATTTTTATCACTCATTATATATTGATCAATATTTTTAAAAAATTTAATTACACATCTTTATGAATTCAATAAAATTTTTTAATTACTGAACTGATTTTACAATATTCACTTAGTGTGCTTACAATTGTACATCATATTGTAATTGCACAAAGCATTAATTAAATTGCAAAAAATTAAATCATAAATTTCTGTGTAATTATGAAGAGAATATTTTTCAGGGGGATAACACCCCCCCTTTTTTTTTTTTTTTTTTTTTTACTTAACTCTATTCAGAAGATTTTTCATTTTTTTATGAGAGAAAAATTTTAGTTTTGAATAACAGCATTCCACAGATGACCTTGTTAATGTTTATGTTAAGAAATTCTATAATTGAAATAAAATAATTTTTTTTGAAAGGGAGAAAAATACTTAAAAATATTTAGATATATATAAATTTTACACAAGTGTCATGCTTGAAACACTATTTTCTTTCAGTCAATGCAAAAGTACTTACCTTTGCTTTGTCTATATACATTATTTATGTAAAGTGACACACAATGGAAAAACTTCGAAAACTGTGATCTTACAATTATAATACAAAAGAAAATTTGATTAGTCAGATTACACCATCTTTGATAAAATATTGTCTGGATTTATTAAGTAAATTCAAACTATAGCAATATCTGAACAAATATTTCAGATTTTTTTACTTTAATTTTGCTTCTCATTCTAAAAAAAATCAATAGTGGTGAATTTATTCACAGTTCATAATTTAGTATGAAAAATATAATATATGAATATACCTTAAAAACTCTTTTAAGAGGAAACAATGCAATTCAATTGACAAAAACCAGTAAGAAATTCAGATGAAATATTTTTAGTCTAAATTACTATGGAAAATTTTATGAAAAATTTGTGAAAGCTCTAACTTAAAAATTGTAGAGTTATGTAAACTCTTATGTCCATTTTTATTCACATCCCAATGGCAAACAAAAGCTTTGAACATTTATCTCAAAAGAAAAAATAATTTGGATTTTAAATGAAGATAAACTACAGCTCTTTTTCTATTGCACCAAATGCTTTAATTTTTCTAACTATTGCTATTAGTACACATGTAATAAAAATTAATATAAGCATTCATAAAAATACGAGGGCTATTCAGAAAGTAAAGAACGTTTTGGAATTAAAAAGAAACTAAGTACAAGAGAGAGAGAGAAAAAATTATATACATCACAGAAAGAGCGACTAAAATTCTACTTTTCTACAAAGTCACCAAACTAATTGAGGCACTTATACCCGATGGACAAGCATTGAAATTCCTTTGTCATAGAATTCAGCCACTCAGTGTCGCGCACCCACAGCTCCTTGTCGTCAAAGTGCTGTGTTGCCAGCCAGTTCTTCATTCTTGGAAGCAAGTGAAAATCACTAGGTGCAAGATTGGGACTATAGGGCGGAAGAGGGAAAATCTCCCATTTGAATGAATTAAGGAGTTCTTGAGTGCAGTTTGCCCTGTGAGGTCGAGCATTGGCATGCAAAAACAAAATTTTGAATGTAAATTTCGTGGGCGCTTGTTTTGAACTGTTTTCCTAAAGTTATGCGGGTCTTACCTATCCCAAAACACAGTTGCCATAATCTTCTTTGGTGACAAAATTTGCAAACATTTTCTTGGTCTTTTGGAGGAACTTGTGTGACCCCACTGCATGTACTGTAATTTTGTCTCGCAATTCATGTGTCTCACCTACGTCTCGTCACCAATTACGATTCGATCCAGTAATGAATCACCATGCCTGTCAAGGTCTCCAGAAATGTCAAAGCTGCCCCCATTCGCTGACCTTTATGGTGGTCTGTATATTATATATATATAAGCACACACTATATTTATATACACACACAATTTCGGCATCCATCCTTGCAGTAGCCTAGCTTTTGTGACAATTTCAAACAACAAAGTCCGTGAAACTAGTGGAAAACTGTTATTGTGAAACAGCGGTTTTCACAAATCTTTTCATCAACTTTAGCGACCAGTACGTCAGTCACAATGCTAAGGCATCCACTCTTCTCTTCATCGTGAACGTTAGATTGGCCATTTTTAAACTGAATGCACCATTTTCGGATTTAACTTTCATTCATTACGTTGTTTTCGTACGCTTCACACACTTGCCGATACATTTCCATAGGTTTTAGGTTTTTTGCCAACAAAAACCGTATCACAGACCGCACCTCCAACTGGCGGAAATTTCAATTGTAGCGCACGTTTTAAATTCAAATATTGAGAAAATTGACAGTGTGGAAATGTCCCCGTTGTGATGGCTGGACGCTGACTGAGATGCCGAGCACTCAGATGGCAAAATGTACATGATCGCTGCGCACCTAGTGACATCAGACGGAAACGTTCCCTACTTTATGAATAGCTCTCATATGTATTTTACGAATATCAATCATGTTAGTGGAAAACCAATACCAACTTTTGTAATGCATCGTTTGAAAAACTTGTAAATCAAAAATTATTATAGGAGTAGCATTTTAAAGTATGTTGAGCACAAAAACTGTTTTACGTAACACATATACAGAAGATCACATTCATGCTTTATGAGAACAATTTTGATAGTTAACTTTTATCAATAAATACCGTATTTTTGTGGAAATTTGCTTCTATCCGATAGCCATGATTCTTGACAATATTTTCATGAAGAATTCGAACTAGAGCTAAACTTTTTCTTAGTACTGTCATGCAAATTTTACTCCATTCCTATTGAACTGTTTTCCAAAGTCCTTCCAGTGTTCTAGGAAGCCATTTTCATATGGCTTGTTTTAATTAAACCAAAAGCACTTAAGTTCATTGCAAAAGCGTGGGGTCATTTTACACGTATTTCATCGACTTTATTCCTGTTCCTGAATCATTCTTTGCTAAATAAGCAGCAGTTGACTTAGACATGTAACTAAAGGCTTTGTCCATATAAACCTCAACTTTATAAATGTCCTTTCCATATAAAGTTACAACAAATTTTTCAATAAGAAATTCCAAAATATTCTACTGATAGTAGAGCAAATTAATTTTAGCTTCACTTGAGACTTTTTTGATTTTTAATTTGCGGTTAGAAAATCCTGCAACTATTATGAATCCCTTTAGGAACTTAACTGTACACTGATGAAGCCATTTATTTCGTACAGTCATTCCCGTCAGTTGAGCAATAGAAAATTGATCTTTAACTACAATCACATAAATATATCCATACCTCATCGAGTGTTACCACAAATTTCTATTTTTCAGCAGCTAGGAGGTTTTCTTACATGTTTTTCTACAATTTGCTTTTCTTTCAGCAATATGCTTAAAAAAAAGAGGCGAACTTAAATGTTAAACATCTGTTTTAACTTTGAATGATTTTAATTACCATTCTGGAAGACATTCCTAATTTTGATGCAATGAATCTTTCAGTCAGCAGATTTTCTTTTAGGATCAGAGACTTCACTTTCTTGACAGTTGCCTGCGTTTGAATAGTCTTAGGAGGAAGTTTTGTGGCTATGTTTTCATTTTTACTTTCTGCTAGATGCTTTTTCCCTTACAAATTTAATATATTATGAATACCTTTGTGATTGAAATGCAAAAATAGAGATATTTACACTGCTTTCTAATTTTTTGATATGAATATTTCTCCTTGGAAAGCGACACTATGTAACCTTTGAGCTATATATCATTTTTAGGAACTATTTTTAAAATAAATATTTTATTTTACATTCCAATAAAAAAAATACTTAATAGATTATTACTTTGAAAATTGTATCTCAAAATACAAATGAGAAAATGAATAATGAAATCATTTCCATAAAATGTGAACGACCTTCTGTACATAGGTTATAAGCAAAAAAAATTGTAAAAACTCTTAAATCAAATATTTTTTTTATACATCGTACCCTATCCCTTTAATTACCGTATTTTCCTGTATATAATCCGCAGAGCCCTTTTTTTCGAGTAAAAAAAAACATCGTATAATCCGCGGCAGTTTTGGCGGCGAATAATCTTGCTCCTTGAACGTCGACGGTCTTGGTAGGTGAAATATCAAATGATATAATGGAACTTCGTCCATATTAAAAATCAAATCCTCTGTAAAATTATTTTAACAATAATTTGCTTGCAAAATGTCAAAAAGTCGTCAGATTGTTTTCCCAATCATCAGGTAATTTCTGTCCGACCGTTGAACGACTAAATTGTTTCTCTTCATAAACCGGTAACACCACGTGGGCCCACCAGAGAAGTTAACAATATTCATTTCGCGTGCAATAACTCGGGCTTTCATTCTGATGCTAACTGTCGAGACAGCTTTCCCATCGTCCCTTTCTTTTAAAATCCATTTATTTATTTCTGCCTCTAATTCTGGCCAGTGAGGTTTTCCACGACGATCGGCCCTTTTACGTCTATCGCAATTTTTGAAGTTAGTCTTGTTCCTTCTCCACAAACGAATATTCGATTCGTCAACGTTGAAAAATCTTGCAGCTTCTCGATTTCCGACTTCGTTAGCCTTCTCTACAGCGTTTAATTTGAAGTCTGCAGTATAGCTAACACGCTTACGCTTCATCATGATAAAAACTTTCAAAGGATGCAACAACTCTAGTCAAGACAAAGTTGTAAATGACGCCAGTGACTTGTAACTGCTATTTCCTTCCGAGGAACCGAATTCGTTCTTGAAAGTAATTGGACAAACACTAATTATGGCCGTAATACGTCAACCGAGTCATGAAAGCGCCATCTATTATTTATTTTATAAAACATAAACAGCATTTCTTTCAAAACTTTGTTAACTTTTCTGATGGAGAATGTTTTTTCTCAGGTAATTCGCGGCGGCGTATAATCCGCACAACGAAATTTGAAACTTTTTTAACACACAATCCGCGGATTATATACAAGAAAATACGGTACATAAATTAAATGACAAAATGATACATTAATAGATTCATTTTCTTGCATTCGCATTCTTATATGAATTGAACCATTAAGAGTCACATTGCAATGAAAGTTTAAATCTTATAGATTTTTTTATAATGATCCATAATTAATTTAACTTCAATAATTGTGATCTTATTTATAATGAATAGGAAAATGAAATATGAATTGTATACTTACTGTCCAGCTTCAAGTTTACTCTTCATGGTAGCCATATCCATAGGCTTCTTTATGACTTTGCGGTATGTTGGGAACTGTTTCGTATTAACTGGGGTTAAAAAGGGCCATGCATCTTCATGTTTCTGCATTTCTTCTAAGATTGAACTGTTTTAAAATAAAATAATTTTAAAATTAAAGCTCTTATACATCACATGCTATATGAAGAAAAAACTTCATTTGAAATTCGCTAGTTAAAAGTGTACATGTATATATTGTTAAAAACAATAACAAATAATCTGCATACCATTATTAAGAACTTTCAATCAGAAATCTTATTTTAAACTTATTAATTATATACAAACAAATTTCCGAAATGTTTACCCGCAGGGAGCTAGGTCGACATTGCCTACAGGTTCGGGCTCTTTCTTTTTCTCTTCCTTCTTTTTCTTTTCTGAATTTTTAGATTTAGACGGAGTGGATTCTGATTTTTTCGAAGCTTTCTCAGTGGTTTCCTTTGTATCTTTTGGTGGTTCTTTTTCTTTATTGGCATTACTTTTCTTTGATGATTTTTTGGGCTAATATGAAAAGAATATGAGTGAGTAAGCAGACTGGGGAAGTAGAGAGTAAGTGATAACGAAGACTTAAGACAGTAAAAAGATGAGAGTTGAAAAATAGAACAAATATTCCACTTACTCTTGCTAAATTACAACCAGAGCAGTACCACTTGCCTTTAGGCATTCTGAAAGTATAAAGAGAATTTCATATATCTTTATTAAATCATAACTAAAATGTTTGTGAAATGCATTTACAAAAAGGTAATAAAAACTTCCCAAATATAGACAATTAATAGTATTTACTGCAATATATAAATATACAAAAGAGAAGCAATGAAACATAATTGGACAACTCTTAATAAATACAAGAGAAAATTAAATCTATAATCCCCTTAGTTGCTTCTAAAAATTATTTCCTTCCTTATTGTTTATTAAGGATAAAGAGTTTATTTAATTCTAAAATTGCTTTTGTTTTAATCAAAATGCTAACAAATCGATTCATAGTAACATTTTCATGCCTTCATTTGAAGCAATGTTGTACAAAATAAAATTAAAATAAATACACAATTAGGGCATTATACATTTGAATGTTTGGACCTTATATAAATCCACAGCATTGATTATTTCACTCAAAAAAAATTTCTAAACCTTATTTTTGGTGGAATTTTTTTTTAAAAAACTCTCCTGTCATTGACAGCAGCATCAATTTACTTCAGGAATATTAAAAGCATGATTGTTGGGTTTTTTAAAAAATTCACCTAGTATTTTTCAACAGCAATTGTTTTTAAGGCACTTTTTTTCCTTCTAAATTTTAGATATGTGATTTCAATTTGTTTTTTGCAAAAATTTAAGAAAATTATCAAAAAATCAGAAAACTAAATCTATTTTTAGATAGTCATCTTTTTTGAAGGAAATTCAAAGGTGAAAGTAAAAAAGTATGCAATATAGTATCTTAACCAAAGTTCACGTGCTGGTAATCCAAAAAAACTGTACATCAAATGAAAAAACTTAAGACATTGAGTAACAAAAAGCAAATGTGCTCGAAATTTTCATTGAAATCAACACTTTTTACTTAGTTTTTTAGCTTATCAAGTATTTGAAATCAATCTTATATACTTCATTGATCACTTTTTTCAGATGAGCCTGGGAAATACTGGGTAATTCCAACTATATTTATGCATTTGACTTTGCTATTTCATTTAATTGTTTTTTCCTTGCAGTGAGTGTATAATTTGCAGTTCAGTTAAAATTATTCAAAATATATTTAAAAATTTGAAATCCTAGTAATTTTTTTTGGAGGGGGATCCATCTTGATTGTTACATTTTTTAATTCACTTATGCAATGAATGTGTATACTAACTATTAGATGTTACACAAATAGTACAAAATAAATATTTCAGAAGAAATTAAAATATCAAAAACAAATAATTTTAAAAATTCTGATAAAAAAAACTTTAATTAATAAACACATAAAGATGCATCAGTAAATAAACACATATATTAATCTGGTTTAAACAAATAAAAATAAATACTTAAAACTATTTCAATATTAAAAAAATACATACTTTGCTAATGGTGGATCTAAGCAGGTGAGATGAAAGGTTTTGGGACAAGTTTCACATTCAATTAATTTACCCTTTGTGCCACAAATAACACAGACGTTATCACCAGTTGCCTGAAATTTAAGAGGTTAAAAAAGAAACTTATTAATTATATTAACTAGAAAAATAAAACACAAATTTGTTTATTCTATCCATATTGGAGAAGAAAAAAAATTGAATGGTGACTTTAAATGAAAAAAAATACATGGATATTTAGCTTCTAGTTCTTGCAAAAATATGTTCATTTTCAAACAATATAGCATGTTATTTGTTAATACATAGAATGTAGGATCCAAAAATTCAAGGACTTGGCATTAAAGTCTTACCCGAAGATTTCAAAATACCATCAAACTAATCTTATTGGACAATGTTCTTTTGTCAGTGCTCATATAATCTCAAGAAGCACTGCTTAATGATATCTTTTGCAACTGCCCATAAGGCCTCCTGTGATGCTGCTTTTACCTCAGGTGATAATGACATCTCTGCAGATTTTTTCATTGATGGATGTAAATAATAATCCCAAGAAGTCCAAGTATGAAGATGCACATTAGTATCAGTTCTGGCAAGAAAGTCTGACATTTTGGGACTGATGTGCAGGTGCCTTGTCATGTTGTTGTTGTTTCTTATCTTCGAACAATCTGACATATGTCAGATCAGCTCCAGAAGGAGGTTGACCACCAACACCCAAAAATCTATGATAATAAGGGGATCCAATGTCAAGTCCCCTCCCCAGAAAGTCTGAGACATCTCAGAATATGATCTGGAGAAGCTGGATGGTCACAGCATTTCTTACAAGTGGAGTGGATTTTTCTGCCACTCTCAAAGGAAAGACATTTCAAATCGCCGCTTGTCAGTCTAGCCAGAGCAGTCTGGCAGCCGTGGTCACATCCATTGACAACTTTGCCACCTTTGAGGCTGTTAACAATAAATAGACTCACTCAAAAATGTCTGGATGACACTTCTTGTTTACTGTACTATCCTTGAGAATAAATTCCAAATGAACAACTCCTTCAGAATCAAAAAACACTTCCACTATAACTTCCCCCTTGTTTTAATCTTAGCAGAATTTTTTTGAACACAGTGAGAAGGATAATTTTCACGCTGAAGCATGTTTTGGAAGAATATCAAACAGTAAAAAGCTTCATTCCCAGTTACGATTTTGTTTTAAAAAAAGTAGTACCCTTATTGACTTTGTTAATTAATTTAACTGATATTCACATTCCTTTTTTCTTTAGTTTAGAGGTCAAAAGATGAGGAATAATATACTGAGACAATTGATGCAAGTTTAGATCCTCCCTTAAAAAATCCTGGCAGCTAGTCTTTGTTAAGCGAGTGGTCTTCACGATGTTTTCAAGGAATTAGTAACCATCCTTGTAAACACACTGAGATATCACATAAACATTCTCCTCAGTCATAAGTGAAAAATTGGCCATAGGGTTTCTCATCAGTGATGAATTCTCAACCATTCCATATCGATATCACTCGTACACCTTTAATTTTGACAGTACAAAATCCTTAGCACTTCAAAAGTCTTTGCAAGTTGCACCCAAACATTGACAAAATTTAATTTTACAGTGTTTTCAAAAATCACCAAACAACTATGCCTATCCTAAAACAAAATTTCAGGGTGTGCAATTCAATTGCATGATATGGGTAAAACCCTCCTGAACATGGAAGAGAAAGATAGAAGAATGCACTTCAAACAGTGCTAATTTAACTACATGCTTTGGTTGTCATGGATGACAGTAGTACCTGTACTTTTGGATCCTACTTCATATGTAGCAAAAATTTTAATAGAGAAAGAAGGAAAAAATATAAACCACTACAACATTATAAACTTACATCCAATAAACAAAACACGATAATTTAAATAAGAAAATGCTTACTGATGATAAAAGTAAATAATCGACGGAAACAAAAATTATGCAAATCTACAATTTGCACATTCAGAAGAATATTAAGTCAGCACTGGTTCATAAGCTGTTCAACCCTCTGGGTAAATTTTATGGTTTTTAGTAAAGGGTGTTTTTTTAGAGGTATAGAACTTTAAATTGCAATAAAACAACGATGTATTATTCGACTGACATGAATTTTTTTTTATTCGAAAGATACTCTTGTGGCATTACATTTTAAATATGATCAAGCAAGGCATAGATTCGTCGAATGGGCCCAAAACTAGATTGCCGTTCTTCCCTATTTTCATAAGCGATTTTTGTTTAGCGATAAAGCGCACTTCTGGTTGAATGGCTACGTCAACAAACAAAACTGCCACATTTGGAGTGAAGCTAATCCACAAGTGTATGTCGAAACACCGTTACATCCAGAAAAACTGACTGTCTGGTGCACTTTATGGGCTGGTGGAATCCTTCTTCAAAAACGATGAAGGCCACAACGTTACAGTCAATGGTGATCGGTATAGAGCCATGATTACTAACTTTTTCATTCCTGAATTGAACAATCATGATGTCCAGGAGCTGTGGTTCCAACAAGATGGCGCAACATGTCACACAGCTCGTGCCACAATCGATTTATTGAAAGACACGTTTGGTGACCGCCTAATTTCACGCTTTGGATCTGTGAATTGGCTTCCAAGATCTTGTGATTTAACACCGCTAGACTATTTTCTGTGGGGGTATGTAAAGTCATTGGTCTATGCGGATAAGCCACAAACGCTTGACCATTTGGAAGACAACATTCGCCGTGTTATTGCCGATATACGGCCACAAATGTTGGAAAAAGTCATTGAAAATTGGACATCCAGATTGGACTACATCCGAGCCAGCCATGGCAGTCCTATGCCAGAAATGATATTTAAAATGTAATGCCACAAGATTATCTTTCGAATAAAAAAAATTCAAGTCAATCGAATAATACATCGTTGTTTTATTGCAATTTAAAGTTCTATACCTCTAAAAAAACACCCCCTTTATATAATCATTAATAATGTATTATTAAATTGTTATAATTCTAACTTAATGCAAAACAATATGTAAGAACATAGCAAGATAGTACAGTTCAAAATAAAATAGCCCAATACAATAGAAAGCTGTAAAATTTAGGACGAAGATTGCAGTTATTAATATATATATGTATGTATGTTATTGGCAGAGTTTAAAATACATCATTCTAAAGCAGGGATGTCAAACATGCGTCTCGCAAAAGTTGCAGCCCAACACACAGTTCTTTAAAAAAATTTTAAAAATCAGGCTTTTAAATTTTTTTGTTTTGAAATGTATTTGAGGTGGACCTTATATATAAATCTGCAATGTATTTGCCTGTTACCTATTCTTGTTTTAAAATAAATCCTTTTTGATAATAGAAATGGCCTTCGCATTAAAAATATTTTTTTTATATTTCATTAAACGTTTTTATTTAATTTTACAATAGTAAATAATTTTTTATTAAATTCTGAATTGCACTGTGCATATTCTGAACTATAGATGGTTCCCCTTTTCTTCACAAGTGCAACTTGCAAGCATTGTCCAATTAGCAAGAGACAGTCTCAGAGGTATTTTTTAAAATTAAAAAAATATTCAAGTCAGTTAAAATAGGGCAGTGTATACTTAATCATTTGTGAATTAAAGCACAATCAAATTTCAACAAATGAGTAAAGAAATATCAATTTAATAACTTTCAAGAAAATGACAACAATAGTATTTTTTGTATTCAATTTAAGATTAAAATGTGCCTGATATCTAAAAACTCTTAAGTTGCAAAGGAATATAATTTTAAAAGGCACTAAGACACAAATTATAAAGCAAACTATATGACCAATACTTTGCAAAACTTTGTGAAGACAAATTGTCCAAATAGAGATCAATTCTTCAATTCTCATTAAATTTGTTGAAGACTATATAGCTACTGTAAAAATTATATATTATTATATTTAATCATGCAAACAGGTCAAAATCATATACCGAAAGGGTATTTATTAGTTATTGTTTATTTAAAACAGTGGCAGTATAATGTCCAGCACAAACAAAACAAATTAAAAATGTAAGTTTAAGTTGAAATATTGTAGGTAACAGAGTTGAGGAAATAGACGAGAATTTGAGAAATCAGTATAATTCAATAATATCAACATTTCAAGACTACTTTACTGCAAAATTGATGAAAGTACAGATAGTTGAAATTTCGCTCAGCTAGTCGTTTTTATTGCGGATGCAATGTTGATTTTAAAATAAGTGAAGAACTTTTGGAATTCATTCATATTCAAAACAGAACCTCTGGAGCCAATTTTTTAAATAAATTTATAGATGTTTTGAAGTAACATAATTTACCTTCAAAAAAGCTGACATTACTAAAGAAGTTGTTTGCAAGAAACATGCAAACAGCATGGCAATAATAATTTTGAGATATTTTTATTATATTATTCACCAGAAGGTACTGTGTTCCAAAGTTTTAAACATAGGACATGTCTTAAAAACAGTCACCGAAGTTGTAAATTATATTTGAGAACATAACACTTAACCATCGTCATTTGGAAGATATAGAGAATGAATGCAATTATATGGAACTTCACTGGCTTTCAAATCAAAAAAATGTTAAAACGATTCTTCAAATTGAAGGACGGCATTATAATTTTCTTCAAAACAAAAATATTCATGTGCTGAATTAAAAGATGGACAATGGATAAAGGACCTGGCTTTCTCAGTAGATATTACAAGCCATCTTAATCAACTTGTAAGAACTCTGTTGTTACAAGTTACAATCATGTTGTAACAACTATACTTAATAATATTAAAAATTATCACTTTGGCGAAAATAAATACAGAAAGAAAACTTGTCTCACTTTGAAAGCTGTCAATATATCAGTTGATTAAATCGCGCATAAACTAAAATTTACTAAATACACTCACAAAATTAAATTGTTTGAAATGGAATAATTCATTCTAATTTTAAAACCTGTGAGCCATAATTTTGCTCTTTTACTTCATCTCTACCTATCGATATTGAAATTGTTGGCGAAAGCTTACAACTAAATTAATTGAAATGTAATGTGATTCTTTGTTGAAGCAAAAATCTATGGAAGTTTGAAAAAATTCCTAGATTTTTATACATATTTATCAATAGTTCTGTTTCCTAAAATTTATCATTTGTTATGCGAATAATGGCTATGTTATTTATTTATGCAGGCAATTATTTTCTTTAATGAAAAGTAACGAAAATTCAGAAAGATTAAGATTAACCCCAATAAACATTTATCGTCAAGTTTAAAAATTGCATCAGCTCAGTATTTTTAATCAACCCTTGATGACTTGTTTTGTGAAAAAAACGATGTCAAATCTTTTCTTAAAAATAATGTTAAATTCAAATTCTTAAAAAAATTTTATTTTTGTTTTATAAAAAATATAAATTTTAAGTATAAAAAATAATATGAAATATAAAACAACTATGTATGTATAATATTTAATACATTGAGCTTTACACTGAGTTTAATAAATGCATAATACATTATAAAAATAATATTTTATTGATTTTTTAAGACTATCAACATGTGCCTCCCCCTCTATAATAAAATAGACCATGTGGCCCATATCATACAAGTTTGATATCCCTGTTTTATAGAATACATAAGTTATTCTGAAGAATGCTGAAATTTTCTGGCTATGTATCAAATGATTAACATTTCATAGGCATTCTATAGAATGCCAAATGACAAGCCAATAAAGTATAAAATACATCCCTGATTCATTTCAAATACTGAATGGCTTTTTAACCCACTGCAGAGAAACTGAGATGGAAGCATATCAATTATAATAGATGGTACCACCTGACCCTTGATCATTTATTGGAATTCTATTTCACAAAATTCCAGGTATTCTATAAAATACCAGCATTTTATAATACTGCTAAATACATATATATAACTAGATATCTTAAAATGTTTAATAGTTCATATAAGATTTGTTAAATGTTTAATAGTTCATATAATATGTTTAATAGTTATAAAAAAAATGCTTACCTTGTTTAAACATTCAAAACAATACCAATCACCTTCAGGTATTGTTTCCATCACAGGCTATAAAGAAAAAAAATAAAATAAATATTATGAAGTAGCTTTAATATATAATAAAAGATAGCTATACTTTATGATCCATATTGTCACACACAAAAATAATTTCATTAGAATTTCAAAAATTACTTTAAGTTATGAATAATACTTGAAAAATGTCCAAGTTAAAAAAAGACTATTAAAATTGATTACATCAATACTATCTAAATAAAGCAACATTCTCAGCCATAATTATAAAATTAATATACATAATTAGAAATTATATATTCATTAAAAATATCAATGATTTCAGTAGAAATCAAATATTGACATACTACTAAATTTTATAGAAAAAATATTTGGCTTTAAAATTTACTATATGTAACACATTACTAGCCTTAATAAAACATTTTTTATTAGAATGTACTGTTCATGACAACAAAATAAAGTCATACTTTAAAACAGTAAGTGTGGTATCCTTTGTCACAGCCATCACAAAGTAAAAGTTTTTCTTCATTGTCTCCACTGTGACAAAATTGACAACTCTATAAATGGAAAATAATTTAATTAAAAAATTACATTATCATCAAACAGAGTACTAAAAAATATAATTATTAAAAAATCTTTTTTTATATATAAAAAAACATAAATTACAAAAAAAAACCCACCAGATAACAAAGATAAAAGAAATGTGAATATTTAAATTAAAAAAACATGCAGAATAAAGCAACTAAACAATTTAATGAAAGGAAATTGTCAATACGATTAATTTTTTAGCTATCAACAAGATTTATAATGGCATTATATTTAAATAATTTTAGAATTAAACTATAATCTGTCTAAGAGCTATTAGAAGATAAAAAATTGTTAGATGAATATTAACAGAAATTCCTTTTTTGAGGCTGAAAATCGAAGGAACAAACTAAATTTGAATCAAAATAAACAAGATGACTCATAAAAATGAAAATGGAACATTTTCTGCGAGTTACATATTTTAAAAATTAAAAAGTCAAAGAGTTATTCATTTAAATTCCAAAATTGTAGAAAAATAAATGCCAAAAATACAACTGATTAGCCTGCTTCCTCAAACTAAAACCACTAAAAATGTCAAATCACAACACTTACTGCTCGCATAATTGATTTGTCCCACGCTGTACAAGATTCCAAGAAATTTAAACACATCGCTAACTGTGATGCAGTTCGACAGTTTTCAACTGCATTCCTCCATTTCACCAGTCCCACTGGAATATTTTCTTCTTCAGATGTATCTGTAGTAGGTGGATTGTTAGTTGTTCCACCTCCTGATATTGTGGTTCTAAAACAATAAAAATACTTTTTTAAAGAAAATGCTCTACAACATAATTTATGATAATGGAATAAATCTATCTCATATCATTACACCACATGTACAGTTAAAACATTTTCTCTTATAACTGTTTCACAATTATTGTACGAAACAGAATATAAAAGAAACAACTGATTTACAATAAGGTATAATCCGGTATAAAACGCGCACCTATATTTTCAAGTTGCAATTTTTAATTTTTAGGTATATTCACTGTAAAACATGCACCTTCATACCTCCTTTTTTACAAAGAAACTTAAAATTTACAAGTGTAATGTTCTTATGTTTTGAAGCCATTTAATACAAGGTATTATTCCAAGCTTAGCAAAAAAGTAGTATACTTCTAGAACTGCAACCCCTTTTAAGTTTATAAGCAATATCATTTCTTTTAAGTAAAAAATACTTCCTTAATTTCGTTCTACGCTCTCATCTTTTTTTTTTTTTTAAAGCTATAATTTTTATACCCAGCATCTTTGTTTTCTGTGTTAAAAGTGTATGTTATATGCCAGATTTTATGGTGATTTTCAAGTATTTTTTTTACATTTTCTTCAAACACATTTTTCACAAATAACCACAATTTTTAGACTGGTTAAAAATTAAGGGAAAAAATGGCAGCATATTCACAATTTAAGCTCATACTTTTCTACTTAAAAGGTTTCCTTTTAGAAAATAAAAAACCTTCAGAACCAATAGAATTATTTAAATTACTGAAATAAAAAAAATATTTTTGAAAAAAACTTGCTTTAGAATTATATATGATACATAAGCATGATTTATTTATATATATCCTTCCATTTATATTATGAAAAAGTAAAACAAGAAAATGTATCTTTTTATTGAAAAAAAAATATTCGTCATCCAAGTAAATCGCACACATAAGAATGATTTCAAGGTTCAAAAATAAATAAATCCCATTTAAATTACCAAAAGGCCAACTCTTCAATGTTCTTTTTATTAATTTAATGGTATATGGCTAACATGGAAATGATTTTGATTGTTATTTTAAAGCTGCATGAGGGCTACTGGGGACGAACCTCATATTTTGACCTTGGTCAAGTTATGAAGATGTACTTGAGCATGCAACTCAACTATCTAACCATAAATTCATGACCATAACCACTCAGCTACCAAGTCCATGTGTTGATATACATAAGTAAAATTAAAATTTAAAATGTTAAATTAAATACCTCGTGCCAAGAGGAGGTCTCAAATATCGCCTTTCTATAGAAGCTTCAACTTTCAATAAACGTTTCTTGGCTTCTTCAACTGGATTCAATTTCCCTGGTGATAAAGTTATAATATCACTGTCTACTTTAGCAGGGTCTTCAGTAATTGATTTATCCAAATCTTCTGCTGGTGCTTCAGTCGGTTCAACAACTTCAGTTTCAACAATTATTTCACTATTTTCTTCTTCTGTTTTCTTTTCTGGATCAATCTCTAATGGTTCAGGTTCTAGCTCTTTCTTTACAGGCTTCTTTTTCCGTGAAGAGCTCTTCTTGGCACTTTTACGTAGCTGTTTCTCTTTGATAGCATCATAGATTTCATCAGCAGTACGATGAACATACATTTCACAGGCAGGCACAAAAGTACATGCTGTTTCAGTGGAGAGTTTAGAAGGTGGTTTCCAACACTACAAAAATAAATGATCATAATGAATCTAACTCATTAAAGCAATTTAAATATCTTTCGATTAATCCATGAATTTATTCATTCAAAACAAAATATATTCATCATAAAAAAGTAATATAAAAAAAATTTAAGTCAATTCCTACTTCGTTAAAAAAACTTACTGCTGCCATCTGTTGCAGCTAGTTGTAACTTTGACAGAAATAACGCAGAATAAATTTAAAATCAAAACATAAATTTGAACAATACATATATATATATATTGATCTTTTTAACTCTATTAATATTGATGATTTGATTAATATACTTGTAAATTTACAAAAAGATAATTTATTTAATAATGTTAATTATGATGGATTTAGTTCACTACTTAGGTTTGTACTTAAAAAGAACCATATATATTATAATGGTAACTATTACCTGCAGATTAAGGGTTTACCACAAGGTGGCCCTGCGAGCAACTGTCTTGCCAATTTATATTTACATTATTTTGAAAGTAGTTACATTAATAATTCTACATATTATATTTATCGTTATATAGATGACATTATCATTTTTGGCAAGCAAGTCAATTTTATAACTAATACTAATTTTTATATCCACAATATCTTAATTTAATACAGACAAATAGTAACAACAATGAAGCAAATTTTCTTGATATACATATCAAATTAAAAGGTAATGTAATAGTTTCTAATATTTATGATAAAAGAGAAGATTAAAATTTCAATATTATAAAAGTTCCTCATTGGGAGAGTAATATTCATGTTTCTATATTCAGAAATATTGTTATTAATTACGTACAACACAATAAATTTCTAGTAGTTATATGAATAGAGCTATTCGAAATAGCAAGGATTAAAAATTCTTAGATTAATAATAGTTTATTACTATAAATTTACATAATTCCTAGTTATAGTTACCTCCATTTTATAATATTAGATAAAATTACTTATTATTATTTAAATCATATATATCTAGTGTCACTAAAGTTATGGTAATTAGTAACTCTCCTTTTAATTTTTATTTCCATTCTTTTATACTTCTGTTAAGTGCTACATTTCAGCCTTTCACATGCTTTGAATCTGCATTAGGGTCCAGAATCTGGCAATAAACTTATTTATTGCACTCAAATTTAGTGCGGGCTCTGCATTTTTAAGTGCAATTTTTAGGTAAGTTACCTCTATCTTATAATGGATTTAGATATTCCTATCCATTACTTTCAATAGATTTTTGCTCAGTATTATTTACATAAAGGGGGAAGGTTGGCTGGCCAAAAAACATGTTCAACCCCACTTTTATATAAATTATTTTATATATTAGCTGTCCTAAGTGAGCAATGCTTATAATACTGCAGCATCCATTTTATAATTTTTAATCTCGGCTGCTCATGTGTCCTTCATTGTATGATCTTCCTACTCTCTATGTGTTTTTTTTAATGTGATTGATGAATGTTTATCTCCTGTTTGTAGAGAATCCCTATATATATATATATATATATATATATATATATATATAGGGAGAGAATGAACTAATAGTTTGAAAAAGAGCATGATTTGTCTGCACTGTTGTAACAATGCACACCTGGTTTGGCTGAAAAATCGGTTTTCGATGCCAACTTTTGTCATTGTTTTAACAGTTACAATGTTATAACAATGGAGAAAAAACTAAGCAGGCGTCAAAAACCAGTAATTAATTTAATTAATGAATTAATATTTGAAAAAACTATTAACATCAGTCATCCACTACAAGTTTAAAAAATTGTATTAGAACTTGAATGGATGAATAGAAAGTATTTTATTAATTGAAAATTTGAGTATATGAAATATATATAAAAGGAGAGAGTGAACTAATAGTAGGAACTGAAAAATAGCTCAATATTTTATTTAATAAATTAGAGAATTGAAATGTTATACCAGAAAAAAATGTTTAACTTGCAAAAACAAATATCTATTCTAAAAAATAATAACGTATCAAAAAAGCACATTTAACCAGAAAAATATAAAGAATTTGACATTTTACACTGTTGTAGCCAATGGTAATATATTAATTCACTTCACAACTGCATAATGGTGCCACCAGACAGTGCTAGAACAGTTTCTCTCATGTGGAGGAATAAAAACAGTAAGAGAATGATTAATTAGGTTGCTTGAAATAAGGTGTGCACCATCGCATGGTAATCTCTTTGAATGCTTTTTTATATACATAAAGGGTGTTTTTTTTCCAGGTATAGAAGTTTAAGTTGGCATTACTTTCCAAGATGGCGACCGATTTAAAAGCTGTCAAGTGGTTTATTCTCAGTTTGGTTTGGCAATTCATCAAAACGATCATCAAGCAAGGCGTAGATTCGTCGAATGGGCCCAAAACGAGATTGCCGTTGTTCCCGATTTTCATAAGCGAATTTTGTTTAGCGATGAAGCGCACTTCTGGTTGAATGGCTACGTCAACAAACAAAACTGCCGCATTTGGAGTGAAGCTAATCCACAAGTGTATGTCGAAACACCGTTACATCCAGAAAAACTGACTGTTTGGTGCGCTTTATGGGCTGGTGGAATCCTTCTTCAAAAACGATGAAGGCCACAACGTTACAGTCAATGGTGATCGGTATAGAGACATGATTACTAACTTTTCATTCCTGAATTGAACAATCATGATGTCCAGGAGCTGTGGTTCCAACAAGACGGCGCAACATGTCACACAGCTCGTGCCACAATCGATTTATTGAAAGACACGTTTGGTGACCGCCTAATTTCACGTTTTGGACCTGTGAATTGGCCTCCAAGATCTTGTGATTTAACACCGCTAGACTATTTTCTATGGGGCTATGTAAAGTCATTGGTCTATGCGGATAAGCCACAAACGCTTGACCATTTGGAAGACAACATTCGCCGTGTTATTGCCGATATACGGCCACAAATGTTGGAAAAAGTCATCAAAAATTGGACGTCCAGATTGGACTACATCCGAGACAGCCATGGCAGTCATATGCCAGAAATCATATTTAAAATGTAATGCCACAAGATTATCTTTCGAATAAAAAAAAATTCACGTCAATCGAATAATACATTGTTTTATTGCAATTTAAAGTTCTATACCTCTAAAAAAACACCCTTTATTTGCACAGAACACGGAATTGTATATATAGTTTAGTAGCTGGAATGATTTCTGATTCATCACAGCAGATGTACTATATAAATAACACTGATTAAAAATCAAAGCAATAGAAAAATTAAGCATAAAAAACGAAAAAGTATGTCATATAAAATTAATGAAGATGGAGAAATAGCCATCAATTTTATAAAAAAATAATTATCACAAAAAATATTAAAATAATAAAACAAGCAAGTGTTGTTAACCTAATTAATTTGAACAATTATTTTACTTTAAGAATAAAAAACCTCAAATCATACCTTTACTTGCATACTAGAACCATCCACTTTTTCTTCAAGATTTTCAACCTGTTCTAATATGCTCATGTCAACTCTCAAAGCTATATCCCTATACCAGAAATCAGATGGGTCTTGATCAGGAGCACCACCCAGACATTTTGATACCTCTTTATCCATGTCAGTTATTTCTAAGTCTGTATCTATAAGAAATGGGTTTTAATATTTTTAATATTTTATTTTCTCCCCCCTCAGTTTTATAATAAATACACTAAATATTTTGTTTGCTAAAAATTATGTAGTGTAAAATAAAAATAATAATTTACCTTTGCCCTGTCCCTGAGAGCATGAAGTGCAAGCAAAGGTGAAATGCTTTTGCAGTTGTTTTTGAAACATCTTTTCCCTAATTCCTCGATGATGGAGAGCACTAATTACTAATTTTAATTGATTTGGATCTGTGATACGCCACCAACCTTTTTGTAATTCTATAATGTAAAAAGGAGATAGTTAATCTCTAAATAAATGTTTAACTGATATTAGATTGTTGAAAAAAAGACTTACCATATTTTCCTGTATATAATCCGTGGATTATGTGAAAAAAAAGTTTAAAATTTCGCTGTGCTTATTATACAGTGCTGCAGATAATGTGATAAAAATATTCTCTATCAGAAAAGCTTACAATGAAGTTTTGAAAAGAATAGTATTTACAATTCATACAAAAGTAATAAATGGCGATGAAAGCTTTTGCGACTCGACTGATGTATTTCAGTTACAATTAGTTTCGGCAATTATATGTTCAAGAACGAATTAGGTTCCTCGGAAAGATGCTACAGTTGCTAATATCATTTCGCATTCTGTCTTGAACTGAGCTGTTTTGTCCTGAAAATATAAAATATTCAAGTTCATATATCATCATGTTGAAGCGGAAGCGAGTATATTACTTGGCTGATTTTGAACTAAACATTATAGAAAAGGCTACCAAAGTAGGAAATTCGACAACTGCAAGATTGTTGAATGTTGACGAATCAAATATTCAATTGTGGAGAAAAAAATAAGGCTGGTTTTAAAAAATGTGACTCAAAACTTTTTTAATTATAGACTCAATGAAAGCACATCTCGGTGAGAATGTTAAAAACGAACCTGAAGTCTGCACCTGCGACTAATACCTGTAGAACAAAAAAAATTACAGCCTTTAGACGTCTGAATAACTAGATATTTAAATCGAATGTTCGGAAATAATGAGAACAATGGATGTCTGACAGAGAAAAGAATTTTACAAAAAAAAAGTTTGTTCTGCACAATTTATTACTTATAATTTTAATCATATCACGTATTTTTTATTATTTATCTGACACTACATTATTGGCAGTATATATTTTGGATTATTCGCCATAAAAATTGCAGCAGATTATACGTTTTTTTTTTACTCGTAAAAAAGTCTTTGCGGATAATACGCCACTCTGGATTATATACAGAAAAATACAGTATGTTCAAAATATTATTTTTCAGTTATTATGCAATAAAAACATTAAGGAAGTAGTTTAACAACTAATATATATGAACATATAATGTAAAGGGAAAAAATCCTTTGAAAGGCTCGTCAATTATGTATGACTTATGAATTCTTTAACTGAAATATATTCCTAAAATTTATTCTTTGATATTAGAAGTCCATAGATTTTTATACATTTTCATAAATGTACTTCAAGATTTTGTATATAAAAAACAAGGGTGGGGGAATCTGATGATAATAGGGAAAATAAAATCACAGTAGAATAAATAAATAATTTTTTTTTCATGACCTAATTTAAACTACAGTTAATTTTCAGATACTTTTCACACAATTGAGTGAGTGTTTATTAACATTAAACTCTAAAGCAACACAAGGGCTATTGGGGATGGATCTTATCATTTTGAACCAGTCAAGTAACAAAGACATTTGAGCTGCCACCCGACTAACTTCCACACCACACCAGTGGGAGCACTTTGAGCCAATACAGATTTAATGTACAGCAACTCTTCTGCACAGTAGGTCTTTGGCAGTATCAGGACTTGAACCCACAACTCGACAATACTCACCATGAGTTTATGACCACGCCCACTAGGCTATTGCAGCCTTGCATTATACTTATCTATATAAGTGCATACACAATGTTTGCCTTTTACAAAGCTTAAATTTCACGGGTGCTCTATGCATGGATATTTTTCTCTAAAATTACTGATACTATTATAAACAATTTCTATTTGGATCCAAAAAGAATAGCATTACAGACAAGCACATGTATAAATAGAGGGCACATGCAATAAGATCTACATTAACAAGTACTGCAAATAAAAAACTAGATTCAAATTAATTTTTTAAAAAATACTTTACAATTTTATAACTAAACACTTTACGTTCTTTGTAATTCTAGGGTTTTCTTTTTTTAAATTTAAGGTCGAAGACCTTTTTATATTTTTCATTCAATCAGATAACAAATATAGATATTTTCCTATAGACAAGTCTTGAACGAATGCTAGATTTAAAACATTTGAGTTGTATTCATATACTTTTTCCATTCAAATATGTAAACATATATCTATATATATTTAGATCTATATTTACCAGGGGGGACTGGTTGAGGTGCTTCATATTCCTGAGTCATTTTTTCCATTAAAAGACGTTTAGTGAAGCACGGTGAAGGCGTGTCTCGTGAGGTAGGTGTGGCACAGCCATGAGAGGTAGGTCCTGGAGTGGCACTTGGTGTTGGTATAGAATTGGGTGTTGATGCAGGAGGCGGCCGATTAAAGTTCAGATTGAAATCAGGCATTGGTGAAGAATGAGACACTGTTGATGTAAAAGATGAGTGATGAGATGCACATGTTGATGGAGGTGTAGATTGATAAGTAGGACCAAATTGTGGTGGTAGGAATGGATGGAGGAAAAATCCTGGAGGTACAACACCATTCATCAATTCCATTTGCAAATTGGACAGAGCAGAAGCAACATGTCCTGGAGGTGGATTAGATGTTGGAGAAGAATGTGCTACTCGAGGATTGGATCTAACATCTGGAGAACACATGTTAGCTGGTGAGTGAATAGCTGAATTTCTTGATCCTTGAGGTGAACTTAGTAAGCTTTCATCACAGGGCATTCTTGGAAGAATACTGAACCAAGGCTTTTGATTGCTAGGCTTCTCACCAAGTGATTTAAATATTTGTTCAGCAGACAACATACCAGGCTGAAGTCCAAGGAAAGGTCCAAAAGGATTGTTTGAGTCATTTTTAGGAAGGTTGAAGTATGTGCCATTCATGTCCCTTTGAGGCATAAGAGGACCATTGAAGAGCATGTTCCCTGCAAGAATGGAAGCAAAGAGGGGAGAATTAAAGAGCCAATTCTGATCAGGTGGAATGGACGGGTTGGGAGTATGCTGCCTGTCTGAGTTGCTATGTAGCTTAGGAGCACCAAGATCTAAATTAATGCTATTATCACATAAGTTTGGCATAAAAATGTTCACATTTGGCTTTTTCTCTTCTTTAATGTCCATGAATTTATTTTCACTTTCCTTGTGACGACTTTCCTTTCTGTCATCCTTTTTATTCTTGAAGTCCTTTTCCTTTTTTACATGATGGAGACTATCGCTATCGCTATGTTTTTTATCTGGAGTCCAAACTTTCTTAAGAGGGACAGCCATTGTTTCAGAGGTAGTTTTGCAATCATTTTCTCCTTTTATTGGAGAGATTATTTTAACTTCCTCCTCATCATCATCAATGGATTTTGAAGCATTTTTATCAGATACATCAAGTTTAGAATCAGAGTTTGTTGATAAAGTTGGGTCTACAACAATATCATTTTTTATAGCACCTGAAATATCCTTCTCCACATCAGTATCTTCATTAACAACAGTACTCTCTCGATCTCCTACTTTTGAGAGATTTTCTTCAACTTCAACCTCTTCTTTCTTAACATTAGATTTATCATCTGCTGTTGCCATCTGCTTTTCTTTAGATGTCTCTTCCTCATCTTTATCTTCCTTTTTTATTTTTACCCGGTCTGAAACTTCCATTTTTTCTTCAATCACAGGTTTCACATCTTTAGTATCACTTGGTTCATCAGCAACCTTTTCCTCAATTGAAATATCCATTTTAGTATCTTCATCCTTTTCATCACCAGTGAGTATTTTTTCAGTTGTAGAATTTTGCTTTTCATCCACATTCTCTTTGTTGTTTGATTCCTCTATCACAGAATCAGTTTCATCCTCTTCTTTTTTAACAGGTGGTTCTTTTGATTCAGCAATAACTTTTTCCTGTTCCTCTGGTTTTAATGAGGATTCCATTGATTCAACATATACACCACCAGATTTTGGCAATACCCAATAGCGTCTATGATACCTATCCATACCAAAAGTAGCACCTCGAATAGTATAGAAAGCTTTAGTTAATTTGTTGGAGCATGCTGTTAGTTGCTGAAATATAAATAAAAGTATGTCAAAGGTGTGCAGATTCACTTTGAATAATAATATTCAAATACTAAATTTAAGCTGATATTACTTTAAATAACAAATAAATTATTAATTATCTACTAATTATGAAATGAATTCAACATGCTTTAAAATCAAAAACAAAGTTCACTAAACAATTAATGTAAGCCTGTCACAGAATTAGCAGGTATTACAAATTACCTGCTATTAAACTAATTAATATATAGTCAAATCTTTCATTGCCACTTAAATGCGATTTTCAAAAAATTGTTGATTTCAATTTAAATAATTTAAAAAAAGAGTGAAAAGTATTTACTTTAAATTTCTTCAGATTTTAGTTTTTCTATATTAAAGTGATTTAAATTACACCAAAATGTGTAAAATAAACATTAAACTAAAGGAAATTAATAATATTTCACAGTATATAAACAACTAGCAAAACTATTAAAAGAATTTAAAGAGTAAAAATTCACCACATAATTACACAATTCTAATATTTCATACTATCTGAAAAATCTTGGTCTAGCAAAGAATTTCTTCATTAAGCAGCAAAGTTGTTAACATGGCTTACAGTGAGATAGAGTAACATTATGAATTCTCTTAAAATTTTTCAAAACTTCTTTCACTATAATTTACATTTAAAGTTCTTTGATAAGTAAATATTTAACATTTATAACTAGTACAAAAGCAATAATTTTATATTTGAATTAATCAACGAATGATTTGTAAATCAATTAAATTTAATGGATATAATAACCATTTCTGAAATTATGTACATTTTTATTGAAAAAAGAAGTTAATCAATACATTAATTTCTATTATGTTCTTTTTATTTCTTAATAAGTCTCAAAATCAGAAATTTCTTAATCAAAGTTTATTTATCAATAAAATAACATTTCTTTAAAAATAGATAAATAACATACATCCTACAACATAAGTTTTTTCCAAACATTTGCCCTTGAAAAGGTCTATTTTTCAACACAATTAATAAGTTTTATTAAAATATTTAAAGAGAAATTGGGAGAAATTGCTTCTGGGATTTGATACTAATTAAGAAGACAGTACATAATGTAATTCTTGCTTTGTATTTAACTGAAATTTCACATAATGTCATTACTTCTAACATCTAATATTCACAAGAGAGGATACATATAAGCACTTCTTCATTATACAAGCATAATTTATTCTTCAAATTCATTTTAAACTTTAAAAAGGCATCTTGTTTATAAATTACAGAAGGGTTAAATTTCAGTTTACTGTTTTGTGTTCTAAAAATTTTCAAAAAATGGAGTAAAAGCAGTTTTTGCCATAATATTTAAATACAAAACAATTTAATCTTACCTTTGTTAACTTTTCTATCTTTTTATTTATTTCCTCATTAGACAAATGTAAGTCTTCATCCTGAAATGTATGAAAAAGTTATTTTAAGAGTAAGGAGAAATGAGTAATAATTTCTAAAAAATTTAACTTTAAACAGAAGTTTTAAAAAAAACTACATTCATATTTTTAAACATTTAAAAGTGTTCCAAACATTGAAAATTAGTTACATTCTAAATAACATTTAAATCAATTGAATAGTCATGTTAATAAGATTTCAAATAATAAAAAGTTTGACATAAGTACACATATTAATACAAAAATTGTTACTCACTTCACCATCCGATATTTGACCAGGTGCTTGAGTATCATCACTTTCATTTCCACTTTCATTTGCTAATTCATTTTCCATTTCTTCTAATTTATCTTTCTCAGATTTAGTTGTATCTTTCATGTCTACATCTTCATTTCCAGCAGCATTATCTTTTGATGCATTCATATTGAAATCTGGAATATCTGCTGATAACATATTTGCACAATTGGGATTATCCCGATTCTCTTCCATTGCACTTAATCTGGCTTTTAAAGCTCTGCGTTGCTGGATTGATCGATACCTATTAATTTAACAAATAATATAGATTTAAATTATAAAGTAATAGTTTATACAAGAAATAAACAAGGCTTACATTTTGATAAAATATTTTTAACCAAGTCATATACAAGCATTTTTTTCTTTTTTAATCTCTTAAATTATTATTTACAAATGTACTATGCAAACTTTTCCTTGATATTTTTTTCAGTAGGCTTATACATATAATACATTTTTTGCAGGTGTTATGAAATTGTTGCATTTGTAATATCCAATATCAATAATTTTCAGGATTTAACACCAGAATGATCATTCCCAAAATGAGAATCAATTAAAACATTCCTTGTTTATTAATCACATAAAAAAATTACTATATATTATCCAAGTAGTTTTACTTCCTATTCTTTAGATAATTTAATAAATATTATAAATTGGGAAACAGTTTAATATTTGTAGATAACATATTCAATTGGTATCAAAGTGATCTGTCCTAATGCCTTAAATTCAATTATTTATGCAAAAAAATCTTATTTTTTACAATAGCTATTACTTTTTTAATAACAACAGATAATGAAAAAATAATCAAACTAAAAAAAACAACTTTAAACTTATTAATAACTTTCTGGAGAAGAAACTAAAAAACTGAAGAAATAAAATTCTGAAAACAATTTCTAAAAACCTAATGCAGAAAGATTACGATTATAGATATTCTAATATAATATTTTATTATGCCCTTTCCACTTTTAGGAAGGAGAAACAAAAAAAAAAAATTCTGAATTAAAAGTAAGATAAAAGTATTCAAGATGAGAGAAATAAATTCCTAACAGTAGAATCCCATTATAATGTTAGGCTCAGAAAAATGCTAACATTCAGAAGTAAATGCAAAGTTTTTGGGATAATTTCTAGAATTATAGATAATCAACAAAAGTTTCAACGTGCCTGGTTTGCAAATTAAAATAAGTAATTTTCTTGATACATGCATTAATAATATATTTATATACATATTAAAAATAATACAGTTTCATAATTCATTATAATAAAATAAAACAATAAAATAAAACAATCTAATCTTAAACAGTCATAATGTGTGCAACACTTATTTTAATCATAAAAAAAGTCACAATTCTTTTAAATACCTCCTCAGATCCCCTTCCACAAGCCATTTGTCTTTTCTCAGGACATTCACATTTTCAATATTGCTATCTATTTGCCTGAAATAAAAATCCACATTATAACAAAGATACAATATAAAAATTTATTACTTTTATTTATTACAATTTAACTGCTACAAATATTTTTCCAAGAAAAAAAATACCTAGTTAACAATCGACTGGTTAGTAGCTCATCACACAGATATGCAATAATTTCAGCCTTCTGTGTTGCATTCAAAGATAAAAATGGTTTCGTTTGTAGCCATTCCAACATCTGTAAAAAAAATTTAATTTAGAAAAATATAAACAGTTGCACAAATTTTGATAATGAAAACGAAGGTTAATTTCACAACTTCATAAGATTCACGGTTATATATTTAGAATGCATATCAAATATTTAAAAAAAAATTCAGGGATCACTGATCTACTACTTACAATACTCCTTCTGTCTTGAGCAATAAAATATAATCTGAGAACTTCAGAAACATTGCTATTTGTTATATCGGCATCTTTCAGGTTTTGTCCCAAAACAGTAGCAGCCTAAAATTTTAAAAAATTTCAAGTTAATTCCTATTTATGAACAATTTTACATGAAAATACAATTTGCGAATTATATTAAAATAATATCAAAGCATTTAAATTAAAATATAGTACCTATATTCAATAATTTACAAATCAATCAAAGAATTAAGCAGCATTTATTACTAATGATTTTCATCCATTATTGATGATAGCTATTGTGATATTGTTACACAGAACAATTTCAACAGTACATTTTCCACATGTTCAATATTTTCATTACTAGACTCTTTCTTACATCTTTCTGTTTGAAAATTTTTAATCTCAATTATTATCACAATCCATATTTGAATTAACTACAAAGAAAATTATTTATTATACTACAACAAAATGGAAGACCTAAAACTATGCTTTGTACTCACTATTTATTTCCAGATTAAAAGCATTTATTAATACATTCCGAGACATCTGATACACATTATTTTGCATATTTTGTTAATATATAAAGTGATTTGCATGCATGTATTTTTCAACTAGATCCTTGAAATGTCTAAATTAACCTGGAAAGCAAATGAGGCTATACATATAAACTTGTAGATTAAACTCTGCAATGATTTCTTTTAAAAAATTCAAATTAATGTCACCACATACAATTTCTCAAAACTTCTATCAGAGATATTACTATAAATATCACACAATAAAAATTGATGGAGTAACATATATACTAGTTTTGATGTTTCAGCAAAAAATAAAAAGTTATTTCAATACTGATTGGAATAATAGTTTCTTCTAAAATAATCAATGTTTGAAACTGCAGTGATCGTACCTCCATTTTCTGTTATTTTACTGAACAAATACTTTATAAAAAGATAACTTTTAATGAGTATAACTTTGTGAATTAAACAACTAATTACTCCTTATCTATTGTCACATTTGGATCAACCAATTTTTAGTGATGGACACGACTATACACAAATTTTAAATCATTTCAAAGTTTTTATTTTATAGTCCATAAATAACATATGTTCTTCAAAAGCAAGTGAGTCTTCAATACAAAGCAATATAAAAATCAAAATATCAATTATTGCATAATATCCCACATGCCAGCTGCTATGAAAAATTACATTAATAATTCTGATCTATGAATCCTGATTTTAAAAAAAAACGAGTCTTGCAATAGTCGCATATGATGTGTAACATCTGACATGTTATTGTGGTAAATACGCAATAATAACTTTTTTCCTGAAAAAAATATGAATCTGGTATGATTGGAAATAATTTTTTATCGAATAATTATATCTTGAGTGAAAATTGTATTTAATTAACAAAAGGAGTAATGCAATATTTTATCAAAAATAATTATTCTTGTTCAATTTGGGGAAGAGCAGATACAAAAGACATATGATACATATACTTGTGATTTCAAAGTACTTAAAAACCGTTGAAAAACAGTGTCAATAACAGTACCACTGTTAGCAGTCAAAACATTCTAATTTGTGTTCATTTCGGACTTGAGTTTATCATTCATAAAAGCTATGAGCGGCTCAACTTTTGGCAAACTAAAGTTAAAGTTAAAATCACCACTTAAAATCAGGGGAAGCGAGTGATCAATTTTTTAAAAGAGCAGAACCACCTTCACTATATGGTAAAAGTACAAAATGCAGGAAATTTTTAATTTTTTTTTAACTGTTTGATTTGATCGTATTTTTTTTGATTTTTGATTTTGATGATTTGATTTTAATCGTATATACGACCACCGAAATCACTGTTTGTCCATTTTCAAATAAGCATTCTGCCACACTTATGTCCCCCAATATCATAACTAACGGATTTAGAGTCAAGCGCTCGAGTGCTTGATGGCTACTAGAGTTGAACCCTCATGCGAGGGTAGTGAAAAGACACAGCCATGCACTCTCATTAGTCAGATCAAGTAGCGCACGCTTACGTCACACACTGTTACACACATTCATCCCTTTTCACAAAATCACTTCCAATAAATATCCAGCAACCAAGAGGAAAGATGTTACACATTAAAAATAAACCCTAATTCAATTATTTTCAGAAAAAAAAAGTTTTTGCAAATTTACAGTAACCTTACCTCTGGACAATGCAGAACACCAGGATCATCAATAGCACACACTAATAGATGGTGCACAACAGACAGTAACTCTTCTTCACATTTTTCATCCAAATTTAATAACGCTGATTGTAATGTATTTAAGGTTGGCAAACTATCAACATCTGGGTGGGGGAAATAAAATTTAAATAATGTGTAATTATACAAAACATCATTAATTGAAAATAGATGAAATTACACAGGACCTACCGAACCCTAATGATTCCCCAAAGTTATGTAGGAATTCAAATACCATTAAGGTATCAGCAAATGCCTTTCCACATAATTTTACTCCAGGTATTCTGTTTAAAGTTGGCAATGGCTATGACAAAATCAAAAAGAATTGTGATTATAAGCTGCTAAAATGAAATCTACATTTAACAATGCTTATATATTCTAAAATGGTTTTCCCAAATTTCAAAATTTAAAATAGAAAGTGCCACACATCAAAAACATCTTAACTATTAAAAGAAAGCTATTCTCAAAATGAAATACAAATTAAGACATAAGTACAGACTGAAGTACCTCCATATTTGTATTTATAATTTTAGATGTTATTAAATTCTATATGGATTATAATTACAATTTAGGAAATCGATAACATAATGAAAAAATTTTATAATAGGTGTACAACTTTGCTTCCGCCGTTTTTTTCCCGAAATTCGAGGCTTTATTGTAAAAAACTGATTATACATTTATGATTCAAAGTATTGTTCATCACTGGCCACTACTTTCTCCCATCTTTCGGGCAGTGTACGAATCCTGCGTTGAAAAAACTCGTTATCTTTTGAAGTGATCCACGAATCGATCCAATTTTTTACTTCTTCATAAGACCAGAAGTGCTGGTCAACCAGACCATGTGCCATTGATCGAAACAAGTGATAATCCAAGGGAGCAAGGTCTGGAGAATACAGCGGGTGGGGTAGGACTTCCAATTTCAACTTTTCCAAGTATGTCTTGACCACTTTTGCAACATGGGGTTGAGCATTGTCATGCTGTAAAATCACTTTATCGTGTCTCTCGTTGTATTGCGGCCATTTGTCTTTCAATGCTCGGCTCAAACGCATTAATTGCGTTTATCGATAACGATCGCCTGTGATTGTTTCAGTCGGTTTTAACAACTCATAATACACTACGCCGAGCTAGTCCCACCAAATACTGAGCATGACCTTGGAACCGTGAATATTCGGTTTGGCCGTGGAAGCATGGCCGGGATATCCCCATGATTTTCTGCGCTTGGGATTATTGTAACGAACCCATTCTTCGTCCCCAGTTGCAATGCGATGCAGAAATCCCTTCCGTCTTTGCCTTGCAAGCAGCTATTCACAAGCAAACAAACGTCGTACAACATCTCTCAGCTGCAACTCGTACAACACCCAATTTCTTTGTTTCTGAATCATTCCCATGACTTTAAGGCGTTTTGAAATGACTTGTTGCATCACTCCCAATGATCCTGCCAATTTTGTTGTGTTTGACGAGTCTTGATCAAGTAATGCCTCCAATTCTGCATCTTCGAAAACCTTCTCTCTTCCACCACCATGCTGGTCTTCGACTTCAAAATCACCATTCTTGAAGCGTTGAAACCACTCTCGGCACGTTCTTTCACTAATAGCGGCCTCACCATAGGTATTTGAGAGCATTCGATGAGCCTCAGCCGCAGATTTCTTCATATTAAAGCAGAAAATTAAAACCTCCCGCAAATGACGAGAATTTGGCTCGTAAGCTGACATGTTTAATCGAGAATAACTTTATGATGCAGACACAAATCGACTAATATTTCGATGGCGTTATGTTTACAAAAACCTAAGCTTATTGTATGACATTTACGATCTATTTATTTCGACTTCCACTTACCACTACAGCCATCTATTGCAAAACGGCAGAAGCAAAGTTGTACACCTTTTATGTATACATATATATAAATACTTTTAATCCACTTTTTAAAAAATGGTTAACCAAAAGTATATTTTGAAAGTATGACAAAACACAAAATAAAAAATGCATCTTTAAATTATGTACACAATATAATGAAGTCTCCCCTTCCCACATGACTGGAGCCATTGATACAAGTTTTGTATAATTAAATACCCAGAATTTTATTAATTATTTTCAAGTATTAAATTCAAAATAACAGTAAGAAAATAACATGTTTAATAAGTTATTTCTGCAAGTACAAACTGTAAGGACTTAGCATATAAATGAATAATAAATTATTACCATTAAATCTTTCAGCATCATATCATCAACCGGCTTTTTCAGTTCCCTCAAATAATCCAATTCTATTCGCCTTTGTTCCTAAAAGAAATATTTAAAAATGAAATAAAGTACTAAAGAAGCTATAGAAAAATTGCATATAAATAAGTTTACATAGAGGTAGATCTAATAAGTTACCATTTTCTTTTCTCTATTTATTCTTTTTTCAAATAGAATTTCCTCACGTTTCCTTTCTCTTTCCTAGGGCAAGAAGATAAAATGTTAAAATTTGCAAGAAGTCCTTTAATTTTTAAAAAAAATTATTTATCTATTTCCATTGAGGAAGAAAAATAAAGACAAAATATTTACTTCTTGCTTTTTCCTGTTTTCTAAAGCTCTTACTAAAATCATGTGCTGTCTGCGTCGTTCTCTTTCCTAGGGGAAAAAAATTAAATTTATAGAACAAATCTTCACTCAAAAAAAGTATGTCTAAATTTTTCATAAAATTTTAACCAATATTCAAGATTTGCTGAAATGATAAAACAAATGCACACTCATTAAAAATAAAAATTAGAAAAGCAAAAAAAAAATTATCTTCAATGCAAATTTCCAACATTTTACACAGAATACATCAAAAGTCTGAAAAGTATTACCTTCTGAATTTTTTTTCTTAAAGAATTTTAAGAAATACTTCTTAAAATCTATACTATAACATGAATTTTTTTTATTCTTCTACAAAACATAACAGCATTGTTCCATATGACAAGTAAAATGATGGCCATAATACTGTTCATATAATAGTAAACCTAAAACATGTAAAGTATGCATACAATAGCGAGATTAATATTGAATTCGGCGAAAAACTTATATTTTTAAGAAAAAGCTGAAAGATAATGAGATTAAAGATAAGTTATAAGCAATCGATCATCTTGTCATATAGATAACATAATTTAACTTTGTTTAGTTATTTTTATTTAAAAAGAGAAATATATTTCTTACTTCAAAAATTATATTTACCTAGCATGTTAATATTTCATTTTAATCGCAACTTTACTTGCAAAACTTTATTATCAGCTTCTATTCTTATCATCAATTTATATATGTATACAATAGTTGTTAAAATTTAATTTCATAGAAAAGTGTTATACACCACAGTTAATTTTATATTTTATTTTACTTATCACTCAAACAAAAATAATTCATTAATTTACTACATAAAGCCTTAAAGAACACAAAATTTCTTTTTAATGTACTAATTCTGAGATAAATAATGAAATACTGAAATCCCTGTTCAATGGGTATTAACTATGTTATATAAAAGTAAAAGCAAATTATTAACCAATATATATTTCACCACTACAATTATTTTTTATAATATTTCATCTATAAAAATTTCCCTTAAAATCACGAAATATCATTCACAATGTTGAATTATTTCCATTTTACCTAATACATAAATTTTAGCTTAATTTTTTTTAAATATTAGTTACATTTCAATTATGGAATTAATTTTGGCAAAAGTAAAAATTCCAGCTATCTAATTTTTACAGTAATCTAAAGAATCACTGTAGTAAAAAAATTCAATTATATAATTACTAAATTTTATGCAAAAAAAAATGTTTTCTGTTTTACAAAGAGACGCCATTTAAAATGCCAATCACTTCCAAATCTTGTAAAAAAAATTGATAAGACTTGTGATGTATATCTGTCAATGCAAAAAAAAGTTCTAAATTTTCACTACTACTACAACATCAAACAAATTACTAATATGAAATATTTCAATCATAAAGCAATAATTTTTTCTAAAAAAAATAGAAAAACTGCATGCAAGGCAATTCAATGAAGCAGCTTCATCTTTAATGTCTTATCTTTTAAAAGGGAAAGAAAGGGGATAAAAGATTATAAAAAAAAGAAAAGAAAATGCAGCACATAAAAAGCAAAGCACAGCACATCAATGTAGAAATAAAACACATACAGAGTAATTCTCTCACTAAGGGCCCAAATTATTTTCTATAAAAATACGTTACGATAAATGCCTGAAAATTATATAAACCAAGTTCCAATAATGTGTATTATAAAACCTCCAAGGCTACAAATATTTATGTAGTTTATTGTATAATAGAATTTGTGTATTTACAGATAATTTAGATTTCAGCACCACAATAGTTTTGCATTAATGATGAATTTTTTTCCTCAAGAGAAAGGATACAATAACAATTGGATAATTTCAAATCAGAATTCATATCAGAAATTTACATATTTTTTTAAGTCACACATTGGAAATAGTATCACTGTCAAGACATTAATTTGTTCCTTGTTCTAATAAAATAGTGGGGAAGGGGCAGGCAGAATGTCAGATGAGTTTATTGAAAAAGAAAAATTTTAATTTCACTTAAGCAAAATTATAACTATGCAGGATGCATAGTTATTAAGCAAAGTTATAACTATAATCAAGCAAAATTATAACTATAATATTATGAAGGGTCGGCCAATCAACATTCTCTATGTCAATTAATTTAATGATATTCAAAATGTTTTAATCACAAATTTAAGCACAGAAGAACATGAGAAAATATTTTAAATATAACTATTTAGGGATTAAAAAAATTCAGAAATTGTGCAGCACTTCTATCAGACCTGTAAATATTTCATGGAGTATATTAAGAAGAAACCTTGAAAATAATTATATTTCACCACAGAAGTCTCTAAATTATTTTGCATTATTTTATTTTATCTATTTATAAGTTTTAGAACGTGCCAATAACATAGTTTTGCAGATAATAATTCAGAACCTTCAACAAGAGAACTCTCTGTAATTTATAACAGAATACTGGAAAAGCAATTTTTATAGAAAACTGAAAACACCAAACAGTTCAGTTATAATAAAAAAAAATTCAAAATTTTGAGAGAATTATAGATTGCTTGGAAAAAGTGCTACAACTAAGAAATGTAAATGATTATACAAAGAAATAGTCCAAATCTTGACAAAAGCTAACATGCATTTATACACCACAATTGCTCACATGCATACACATCTGACAGTCTTAACTTTTACATACCAAATCAACCATTAGCAGCATTTCCCTACGTTTCTGCATTTCCTAATACATATGAAAAATATACATTTTAACATTTTAATAATAATTTTACTTTTAAAACAGTTTCATTCTTTAATTTACACATTGCAGAAACAATAGATATCAGATATTTGGAAAACGTATTGAAAAATCTTATTTAGCACACATAATCCTTGTTTCCTTTTACATCATTTTTGTTATCTCTTTTGCACATGTATTTGAACCAGAATGAAAAATATAAATGATGATTGTTTTTATAAATATTTTGTTAATGTAAAAATTTTGAGAATAAGACTAAAAGAAAATTGTTGGAAAAAAATACATTTATAGTTCGAATCTTATAAACATGATTTTTAAAAAATTAAATAATAATTTAAAGTTTTTTTAAAAAAATTTACAGTCTATTTATATTAGACAGACAAAATGAAAGTTCAAAAGAATAACTAAACTTATAAATGAACAAAATCATAAAAATGAGTTTTCTAATTAATCTAAAAATATTTTTCTACATTTTTAAAGCCTTTTTATTGTACTTGAATAAGTAAAAAATTTAAGCAAAATTGAATATCTTAAAAACAATAACCTTACTATGAAATTATTGTTGGAGGCTTATTTAACTAATGTTGATTAAAAAGTGGCAAAAACTTGTTAAGAAAACCTAATTTAAATTATTAAATAATATTTTTACCATTTCTCTTAACTCAAAATAAAACATCATAAAAATAAACTTTAAAATATTTTTAAAAAATTATGATATTTAAAGATACACAATTAAATCCAAATTAGAAAACAAATCCAACTTCTTAAGCTTCTCTTATTGTTAATATATAATTTTAATTTCACTTAAAATACTAAAATGTATGACAACATTTGCTTATTTGATTCACATGAGATATATATAATCAAACACATAACACAACTGCATACAACACAATATAATATAAAAGTCAGCAATAAAAATTCATTTAAAATTCCATTAATGAACATAAGATCACATACAGAATTCGTGAATATAAACAAAACAGAAAGAAATGAAGTAAAACAATAACAATCTAAAAAAGAATACAGCTTCAGGTTGTTATAAAAACAACTTTAAAAAAATATTAAAATGAAAAATTTAGAAGAATGGAGAACAGAAAATATAAAATGCCAAAGATATTTAAGAAATAAACAGAATGTAATTTAGATGAAAACAGAGATGGAAAGGAAATAGAACCTATCATAAAAAGAAAAAAGAACAGTAAAAAGGAATGACATTTCAGAATTTTTTGAGAGTCATGCCATGACTTAAGAGTCATTCACATAGAAGACTTTAATACCTGTTCTCTAAGAAAAACTGCTTGTTGGCGCTTCATCTCTTGATCCTAAGGCAAAAAGACCATTAAAGCATTACAATGAAAATTATAAAAAAATTATTCTACAATACAATACTATCAGATAAAAATAAATTACTAATTTAATTAATTACAATACATTTTTAAGAAATTACCTCGAGCATCTGTTGAGCACGAATTTCTCTTTCGATTCTTAATTGCTCCATTCTTTCATATTTCTCTTGCTGTTTCATTATACGTTGTTGTTCTTTCTGTTTGCGGGTTTCTTCAGCTGTAAAATACATGAAAAATATTTTAAATGCACCCAGATGAATAAGGGATTGTTCCAACAAACTTGCAATTGTTATATAACCATATTATTTACAATTCCACAAAAGTTTTATTACCATGCCACCACTTGAAACAGTTTCCTAAATCAAAATGTAAAGACATTCAATCATTACTGAATACATCAATATAGTACTCCTTATTCAACAGCATAAAACAAAGGAAATATAATACAGCATTAAGAAATTAAGGGAAGGGGATTTTAACAAGTATAATTAACAATTATGAACCCCAGTGGCTGAGTGGTACTGTATCGCACTTCCACGCCACAGGTACGAGTTTTGAATCCCGGGCAGGGCAAGGTTGTCTCAGCCTTTCATCCCTTCAGTGGGTTGATAAATGAGTACCAAGCTTGTTTGGTAATTGAACACTGGGGGTTTTCGTGTCAGACTTGTGACGAATCTGTACGGAACCTTTCCACTAATATTCTTAGGCGTCTTTTTGGGGATTATAAATTTGCGTATATTTCCAATCAACTCCAAAAAGCGAACGGGATATGCAAAGTAGATAGGGTATTTAAGTAGAGTGTTGTAAGCTAGAAAGGATGAAGGCTATTGAGCCAGCAGCAGTAGCCTCAAGTTGGGAGGATTAAATTGGATTGCGATATTGAAGAGTTATGGTTAGTAATCTACGAAGACATCTTGTGAAGATACCTAAGTATTGTCAAGCGATATAATATAGTTTATTATCGTTTAAAACTATCGTTAGTTTAATGAAATTAGTTTAAGTTAATGAAAGCTAATAATTCGAGTTACGTGTATTTCTCGGACCTCGTATTTCGGTACACCTTATTTGATCTTGCGCGCAATTATAGATTAATTTCATAATTCATAATTTAATTTAATATTACAGGTAAATCCCTTTTGTTTGATGTAACATAGAAATATTATATGTTATTAGAGTTTCTGATATTTGAATCAATATAATAAATACAAGTTATTACTATACAAATGGCTCTTAGTGATTCTTTGCCTCAAATTAATTTTGGTGTCCAGGGTGGAACCCAGGGAGGTTCCAACAGACTGACCACTTGACCAAAACATCTGCACATGCACCCCAGCGCCTATCAAGTAAACAGAGATAGGCACAGTAGGCCTTGGCCCTCATGGGATGTTATACCACTGAGTTCAATTCAGTAATTAACAATTATATTAATAATTATGATAGATTAATTGATCAGACAGTTAAAATTTAAGATAAATTTAATCATTATTTGGCTGTTCTCAACAAAAATTTTCATGGTAGTCATTACACTACATATAAAATAATAAAACATTCCTCTATTCTATGTCTTCTCTCTTCTTAAGTTACACCATATTTTTAAAGAGATTACAACATTTGCCTTTATAAATAAATAATATTTTGACAAATCCTTAGTGAATTTTGTATTATCATATTTAATAACATGATTGAGAGATGAAATTTTGGATAAAAATTTTTTTCACTTTTACATAATAGTTGAAAACTTCACCATGAAAATCCAGGTTTCTATTACTTGATTATAATACACATAGCATACATGACAAACATCAAATTTTTTCAACATTTGTTTTTCTTAATGCGGAATTCGAGAAGCAAATGTGCCATTAAATTTAAGAACAGTAAAACTTAAAAATTTTAAAAATTATTTTATTAAATGAAGACGAACATTTTATAGAAAAAATTACATGAAGTTATACAAGTAAAATCATTTTTTCAATAATAGTCTATATTTTTCAGTTTATATACACCATTATAAAAAACATTTTAAAAAAATATAAAAATAAATCAAATTTATTGATATTGAGGGGAATGTAATCATGAATTCTTTCAAAGATATAAATTTTTCAAGAGTTGGTAAAATAAGGTTCATAATCAATTATCAAAATCTAGCTTTATCAGGTTATTATCGAATATATTTATACGTCGTGGCAGATTATGTCTTCTCCACCATTGTATACCTGAATATGGATTCATACTATATTTTGTTGTTACTTATCCCACCTGATCTATGGTAGCATCAGATCAAGGTCCATGAAATTCATCGCAGTGAAAGGCTAGATTTTTACGCCTGTCGTTAGCCTTAGCTTTGACCACCATGCAGGTGACAGTACGATTTTGCTCTGTTCCATCCCAATTTTGCGGGAGTACATCCTGGGGTGGTCAGGGGCCGCCCGCCTTTCTTCCCCTTCCACCAACCTCACAAGAGGACTTGCGGCTCGATGGCTATTTAAAGTACCACCATGTGGCAAAGACACTATACATTTACAAATAACCATGCCTTCTTTGGGATTCAAACCCAGGCCCTACGGCCCTGCATCACTAACAACTATACCAGATGGGTGGCACTATATTAAGTATAACACATTATTATATTAATGCAAACTGGTAAGTAGTACAAACTGTTTGATACTTTTATATTCATTTAATAATTTATTTTAGTAATTTATATTTGCTAGGACTTTGTTAAAAACAGAAAAATACATCAACATATCAAATAATCTGAATATATCTAAGAATATTACTAATAAAGCATCATCCCATGACTTAATTCCTTAAAAGACACATGATACATTTGCTACATGCAAACATGTGTCGAAAAAATTTTGTGTTTTTTAAAAAAAGCTAAAATTACAAGTAAATATGCAAATTTCTTTGTACAGTTATAGAAAAAAATTATACTCGCTGAACAACTTTTCCAATTTTCATCACAACTGGGCAAAATTGGTATCAACTAACACATTCTTCATCATTTGAAGCAAAAAGCTTTTATAAATGCCTTTATCACCTGATGTTGAGAACATTCATTTAACATTAAGATTATTATATTAACATCGCACTAAAAACTGTACGAGATCTACTGGCAATGGACCTCGTAATTTTAAAAGAGGACAACACCTGAGCTGGAAGCACCCTCTCTTAACTTCCACACAACACCAATCAGAGGATGCTTGAGCCTTAACAGATTTAACATGCAATGACCCCTTTAATACAGAGGATATTCAGCAACACTAGGTTAAACTCATAACACACCAGCCACAAGTCCATGATCTTGAGCACTAAGCTACCACAGCTTTAACTTTAAAAGATAATCTTTAGTCCCTATAACTTAGAAGCTCTCAAATATAATTTTAAGAATTTAAAGTTTAAGCTTTTTCACAAGATAAAAAAAGATACATAAAAAGTAAACTTGGATAGTGACAAAATTCTTTTGAATTAATTAATTAACAATTAGCCCCACTTTGAATCATTTACATTCATACCAATTCCATCGAACTGAGATAAAAATTTTAAAAATAATGGATGTCCCAATTTTTTTTTTTTTTTTTTGAAAATTCACAACAATTTTAACATATGTAGCATCAATATCACAACAAGCAAAAAGATAAGTCATATTTTAATATACAGTAGAATGTCGTTTATCCGAATCAATTGGGACCTGACACCGTTCGGATACACGATTGTTCGGATACACGATTGTTCGGATAACCGAAAACCTAATGTGATCCATGCAGTATAAGAAACCCTACACCATACGAATATTGAAAATCATCACATGTGGGAAACGCGCTAGAAGAAAAAGAAAAAATAGGTGCAAAATGTCGCAATTTTACCATTATTGTGGAAAATAATCACTTATTTTTGCTGTACTATTGAACACCTTTGTTTTTTTGCTGTAAGATCTCTGAAAAAACTAGTCCGGATAGTTGATGCTCTGGATAATAAACGTTCGGATAAACAACGTTCTACTGTATTTACAAAAATTCCTAAGGTACCAAAATCAGCACCCACCTCTAATCATATAAGTGAAAATTCAAATTCTCTTTTCTGTGAAAGTGGTATGATTATAATATTTAAAAAATTTAATTCTTTTTGTTAAATTAGTTACTGATTATTCACTGACTTTTTAATTTAGCAGATAGTCACTTTTGTTGATTAAAAGGTTAACAACAATGAAAGCAAGCTAAATCTAAATATTTTATTAGATTATAGAGCAAAATCGAAAACATTTGCATTGAAGAAAAGAAGCAATTTGATAGAACACATGGTTACTTATTTTGAAAAAAAATTTAAAAGTAAAAGTAATATATAGGTAAATGCAAAAAACATATTTATAGAAAACATACTTTATATTGAATGCGCTTAAAAAAATCTGATTTAGAGTAATTGCAAAAAGCAATTTTATTAAATTTTTTTTATGATAACTAATAGTGAATTTTTTTAAATGATAATAAACAGGGCCACTTTAAGAACAAATCCACTCTATAATATACTTCAATTTATGCATTATTAGACTTCAGTATTCCAACTTTTCAGTCGGAATACTGAAACAACTCATGTTGCAAATTCAGGCTTTTCTATCAATAAGTTAAATTCTGAAACATTACTGATATCTAAAATTTCAATGTGAAAAATATATTTGACTTAGAAATAGTTAAACTTAAATACAGTCTCAGATAAAAGGCAATTATTTAAAAATTACAATCCACTGATCCTATAGTTTTTTTCATTTCATGAGAAAGTAAAAATTTTTTCATAAATAGGAAATGAAGAAAATTTTATAGGATTTCTAAAGAAGAAATCCATAATCTAAAAATCCGACTTTCTATTATCAATTACAGTGTTATTTATAATTAATTTTTTTTATCCATCTTCAGTGAAATTAACTTTGAAATCACATGTAATTAAAATTAAAAAATACCTATTTTTATAAAGGGTGTTTTTTTAGAGGTATAGAACTTTAAATTGCAATAAAACAACGATGTATTATTCGATTGACATGAATTTTTTTTTATTCGAAAGATAATCTAGTGGCATTACATTTTAAATATGATTTCTGGCATAGGACTGCCACGGCTGGCTCGGATGTAGTCCAATCTGGACGTCCAATTTTCGATGACTTTTTCCAACATTTGTGGCCGTATATCGGCAATAACACGGCAAATGTTGTCTTCCAAATGGTCAAGCGTTTGTGGCTTATCCGCATAGACCAATGACTTTACATAGCCCCACAGAAAATAGTCTAGCGGTGTTAAATCACAAGATCTTGGAGGCCAACTCACAGGTCCAAAACGTAAAATTAGGCGGTCACCAAACGTGTCTTTCAATAAATTGATTGTGGCAAGAGCTGTGTGACATGATACGCCATCTTGTTGGAGCCACAGCTCCTGGATATCATGATTGTTCAATTCAGGAATGAAAAAGTTAGTAATCATGTCTCTATACCGATCACCATTGACTGTAACGTTGTGGCCTTCATCGTTTTTGAAGAAGTACGGACCAATGATTCCACCAGCCCATAAAGCGCACCAAACAGTCAGCTTTTCTGGATGTAACGGTGTTTCGACATACACTTGTGGATTAGCTTCACTCCAAATGCGGCAGTTTTGTTTGTTGACGTAGCTATTCAACCAGAAGTGCGCTTCATCACTAAACAAAAATCGCTTATGAAAATAGGGAACAACGGCAATGTCGTTTTGGGCCCATTCGACGAATCTACGCCTTGCTTGATCATATTTAAAATGTAATGCCACAAGAGTATCTTTCGAATTAAAAAAAATTCATGTCAGTCGAATAATACATCGTTGTTTTATTGCAATTTAAAGTTCTATACCTCTAAAAAAACACCCTTTACTAAAAACCATAAAATTTACCCAGAGGGTTGAACAGCTTATTACCTTTTTGAAAAAAAAAAGGGGGAGGGAGGGGATTTGGATGAATTAATTGTAGTTTGGATTTATCTAGAGCAAAACTAAATGCTTCTGAATTAAAAACGTGCATTACTGAAATCAATTTTTTTTTAAAAAAATAGAATTATCTCTCTCTCTCTCTACACTAATTTATTATATTCAATAATCACTTTCCTTTTTCTAGTGAAAAATATAATTTTCTTCTTTCCTACATCTTATAATATGTATAAGAACAAATCTTTGCACCTCCATTAAAAGTCAGTGTTTTTAAACTTCCATTTCTTTACCTGATTTACAATGCAAAATAGTTAGAACATTTTTAACCCCTTCTCTGTCGGCGTCTGTTGACAATTTCGTGCCCTTCTCTGTTGGCAATTTTGTGCCCGTATAGTCGGCGCCGCATGTCATGTGACAAAGAAAAAAATTGCATCAATGAAATTGAATTGGTCGCTATGCATACGCCTGAGTGAATTCTGCGATTATTTCTTGTATTTTCAAATAGTGCTAAGAGATGGCGCAACTAGTACTACTTTTTCACAATTTTCCAAGTAAGATTTCCCGCTCGAACCAAAACAGAATCATTTTGTACTTTCTATAAATTCGCTCTCGCTAGTGTAATTTTTACATGTCAAAATTGCTTTTATGATGGATTCGGAGAGTGAGTTTGAGGACAGTGAATTTAATATTTCTAATTCGGAAGATGATAGTTCTGATTTATCAACTGATATTTTTTCTGAGTCTAGTGAACCTGAAGATGATGATATAAGCTCAGCGAGGATGTAGGTATAAGAAAAAACAGTGTATCCTGCTACTCCTAGATTTTACAGAAAGCCCTGGAATATTGGTAAACTTTAGTGATGATACTTTGATTCAATATTTTGAGTATTTTTTCGATGATTCTATGTTGGAGCTGATAGTGGAGGAAACTAATGTATATGCTGAACAATGCTTTCATTCCCAGAAATCTAAAATGCATTCAAAGCAGCGGGAATGGCGTGCAACTTGTAAGGAAGAGGTCAGAATTTTATTGTGTATTTGGATCATGCAGGGCATAGTAAAAAAGCCAGTTGAACAGTGGTATTGGTCAAATGATGAGAAATTGTTTACCCCTTTCTTCCGAAAACTAATGTCATACAGACGGTATTACTATTTGAAAAAATATCTCCATTTTTCTAATAATGAAAATTATGATCCTGATACACACCCTAACCCAAGACTAAATAAAATTTGGCCTATTTATACAAGAATAAACGAACTAAGTAAAAATGCAACAGGATGTATCTATTGATGTGTGAGAGCCTACTTTTATATAAAGGTAGACTTTCTTGGAAGCAATACTTACCTTTGAAAAGGGCAAGATTTGGTATAAAGATGTACATGTTATGTGAAGCTAAAAGTGGATATGTTTGGTCGTCAATAATTTTTACGGGAAGGGGAACACTTTTTGATGAAGAGTTCTTGGAAGCCAGAATTTTCTAAATCCATGCAGGTGGTTTTGACACTAATGAAGCCTTTACTAAATAAGGGATATTGTGTAACACTGGATAATTATTCTTCTTCTCCGATTTTAACTGACACTCTTCTCAAGTACAAAACAGATTCTTACGAGACGATCAATCTCAATAGAAAAGAGGTTCCTAGTTATGTGAAAAGTAAAAAACTCAAGAAGGGTGAGACTGTAGCATTTCGATGTGGAAAAGCTCTTATTTTGAAATGGAAGGATAAAAAAGATGTATCACTTATTTCAACTATTCATAATTCAGAGATGATTGCAGTAAGATCATCTAGAGAGGAAAAGCTGAAACCGAAGATTGTTGTAGACTATAATGACACTATGGGTGGCGTCGATCATGCTGACCAAAATTTGGCATTTTATGCCATCCCAAAAAAACATGGGAAAAAGTATTACCGAAAAATATTTTTCATATTTTCGATCAATGCATTTGGAATTATGTTTTATACAAGAAAATAGGTGGTTCTAAATCACAGCTTCAGTTTCGATTAGATTTGGTCAATCAAATGGTTATAAAGTACCACTCGGAATCAATGGGCAGCAAAAGAGGTAGGCCCTTACTCAAAACACCACTTCGACTTACTGAGAGACATTTTGTGAAATTTATTCCACCAACTGAGAAGAAAGAAAAACCAGCGAGAAAATGTTTCATCTGTTGCAGGAAACGAGACAGTGGCGGTAAAAAGATAAGAAAAGAAACGAGGTATTATTGTGAGAAGTGTGATGTTGGACTTTGGGTGGTACCATGTTTTGAAAAATTTCACACTCAGCATGATATCTATCAGAATTTGAAGTAAAAAACTATTCACTATATGCTTTTTACATTCATAACCAAGATTTTTTTTTATAATGTAAGGAAAAATGCTGTAATAAATGATTTGGGTTTTGTGATAAATGTTGTTTTTACATCGTGATATCCAAGACAGATTGTAAAACTGTTTGCTAAAGGTAAGGTTGGAAAACCACTTTCTAAAATATTTTTTACATAATTTTAGTAGTTTTTTTACAAACATATTTTTTTGTGTTACTTTTATTTCTCAAATATTAACCTCAAAGCAATAACATAAATAAATATAGTATCAGAGTATATTTTCTTAAGCCTAAATCTTGATGCATTGCAGTGAAAACTAGGGCTCAGTAGATGGGATATAATATATTGGACCCCTCGTAAGTCTAGCAAAACTGCTTTCTGACAAAAAAAATTTCCATTTTTAAATTTAGACTAGAGTATATATTAAATTTCAGCAATAAAAAAAAATATTTTTTTTGGACCAGAAATTCGAAAAAAAATCTGACAGAAAAGGGGTTTAACATCTAACAAAAAGGAAAACAACAAGCTAAAATTTTCCCCCTATAAGTAACCAATGGTTTCATATAAAGACAACAAAGCTGGCGGTTTAAAGAACAAAAACAGGAACAATTGTTAAATTATGTCTGTCGTTTAAAATGAATAACAAATTCAATAGAATAGTATTCTTAGAAGGTTAAAAGCATGGGCTAGAAGATCTAACTCACACATAAGTCACTATTTAAGAATAAAGAAGATTCAGAAACACATCCTCATGTGCCTCTCTTCAAAATTAAAAAAAAGATTTCTGAACCATATAAAACAATTTTTCATTAATTAAATTTTTTTAAAAATGGTTCTTTTCATTCAATTTTACACAGTATAATATCTCAAAAGAGATAAATATAGCAGTTTCATATTCCATATCACCCATTCGATCAAGCAATAATTTTTTCAAAATGAAACAAATAAAAGCAGCTGCCTTTCATCTTTAACCGATTCACGACCAGCTAAAGGAGAAAGAAGCGTACATGCCTACAATCAATCATTTGAATTTTGAATAGGATAGGAAATTATTTTTTTATCTCATCCCACTCCGCAACGCAGGAGATATTTTAAGATCTTAAAGATTATAATACATTTGATGACTTACTGCCTATCTGAGCAACTGAAATTAAAGAAATTATATATTTGTCACTACAAATGAATAGCCAGTTCGATACAGAAATCGATACTGAAACTATTGTCAAAACTGTTACATTTTCAAATTTTTTACATGGTTTGGAAATTGTAAAAATACACCTCTCTCTTATGCAGCATTTTATAAATGACGCAGTATTTTCTTCTCTGCATAAAGTAAAAAAAAAAAAGAACTCTTTCGAGTCAGTAATCAAAAGGATTTTCAAACATGAATTTGTCAGTATTTTAAATATCCAAATGAACTGATACATAATAATTCATAAATAGTATTTACAGCTGTTGAATAAAAAATGTGTAATTTCTAACTATGTATATATTTTGCATAGTTGAAATTTCATAGAACTTCCAAAAGGTAAGTTAAAAAAAAACTGCATTTCATTTGGACCCCAATATAACAAATAACCCCAATTGAATAAAAAAATATATGGTCCTAATCAGTAGCGCACATAAAAAAAATTTCGAGGGGGGGTCGAAAGTCCACCATTTTGATATCATGCTCCAATATGTTGCCCAACATATTCTTTTAATTTAGTCGATTTTCGGGAACAAAAACAATACAAAATTAATTATTGAATAAATAATTAGCAATTTAATTAATAAAATTAATTATTAATAACAAATACATAATTAAGTTTTACGTAATATATACGTAGGATTATAACAATTGAAAAAAAATCAAGGGCTATGGGGGTCTCCAGAACCCTAGGACCCCTCCCTGTGTGCGCCACTGGTCCTGATGAATTTGTTTAGTCGGAGTACGACTGTATATACTTTCAGAAAATGACAAAATTTCATACACTTGCATACGAATATTCAAAATAAAGGAAATATTAGAAAATGTAACATAAATGTAAGAAATTTACTTAATAATATTTAAAAATTTTGAAGCTTATCTTAGATTTTAAAAGGACTTGCACTTAAATAGTCCACCCTGTTATCAATGTGATCAATTATTTCAATAGGCAAAGATTTTCTACAGCATATGTTTGAAAAATTACTTTCTTCTATTTTACTTTTTGATTTGCTCATCAATTTAGAGAGAAATCTCAATCTCACTTAAATATTTCACTCTTTCTGATATGATAATTAAAATAAAATAGATCCAAAAAAATACAAAATACTATCTAGCAAAACCCAAATGATAAACCTACTCTCACATAAATTAATAATAAACTTTCCAAGTCTTTTTCCCACTTTCTCAAAATATAAACAGAAATCCAGAGTAAATTAAATCATGAACTTTCAAATGCCCAATTCTCTTGAAAGAACTAAATACATGCTCTTACACACATTCATAAATATCTCGGATCAAATTTTTTAAAAAATCAGAAATGAAAACACATGTTAAGGATCAAAGTTTCGTGAAGCATTTAAAAAAATTGGATTTCAACGATCATCTAGTGCGAATTAAAAAATACAACAAAAAAGTTCCAAATTCAGATCACACCAGTGTAATCATGGTCCTCAAAATGGGGTTAAGTGCAATCTAGCATGTGATATTAAGGGTCCTGAAGGGAGAAATGTGATCAAGGTCCTGAATGGGCTAAATAAGCATTCACACCTATTTTCATTTTCCACATTACTTTCAAATCATTTGTATTTGAGAAATAAACTACAAAAGTTAATACAAATTAAAATACGAATTAATCATCTTCACATTACTCTAACATATGTCTAGCATTAAAATCATTAATTTTAATTTCATGTAAATAAAACTTATGTAGTTCATTTTCTTCAATAAAAATAGAATTAAAAAAATATACATAACAGAAATTTGCAAAAAAATGCAATTTTGTTTTCTTTTTAAATTGTAGCATTTTTAATGGAATATTTTCTTTTTAATGTACAGCAAGATTTTTTTTTAAATTCATACACATTCAATAAAAACAACTTTGAAAAATGTTGCACATCTAACATATTGGAAAATCAACTGCCTTCACTTTTTCTAAACCAATCACAATAAACTACAGTTTATTGCTTTAACATAAACAGGCTCAAAATAAATTAGATAATGCACAAGTCAATAGGTTAGAAAGTTAAGACCACATACATAAAAGTGCTTGAACATCAACGAAATCATGTCTTTCTTTGTTTCAACTTAACAAATAATTACTTGAAAAATTCAAAATAAATAACAAAGCAAAGATACTTTTACTTTCAGTGCTTAAGCTTCAAACAAAATTAGTGTTACACATTTGCATGCAAAAGTGTGAGGTATGTTAACAAAACTTGGGAGACAACGAAACAAAAATGTGAAAAAAGGCATGCACACCTCTTAATCGTTTTTCTTCTCTAGCAGCCATTAAGGCTTGTTCTCTTTGAGCCTGTTTCAGCAACTTGGATTCTTGAGCTTCTCGTGATCGTGCTACATAACAAATAATAATTAGAAACTAATTCTATTCTTACTGTAATTTAAATAATTTACAGAAATTAAAGAATTCAAAAGGGGGAAAATAAAGTGTTTAAAAATAAATAAAATATCAAATAAGGATCTTTTATTAAAAAGCAACCTTTAATTTTCAAAATATGGCAAACAAATTTAAGTGCAATTTAAAATTGCACATTTCCACCTAACATGTTTGTATGCTAATCTCTATGATTAATTTGATTTCACTTTGTCCTTAAGCAGCATGACACAATTTGAAGTGCTTACAAAATGTCCAACTGATACTGCTATTATATGAAGCAATACATGGGTATCACTTTGTTGCAATCACTTTGTTGCAACTATATAAGAAGAATACAACGAAAATTCAAATCAACAGTGTTTGAATATTCTCCTGAATGAGAAGATTTTATATGTACTCATTCAGACCCAAGTAGATGATCAACCTTGAATTATTGATGCGACTTTTAGTATGAAAATTACCTTGCTGTTCCAAGTGATGCTGCATCTGCTTTTGTTCCCATATCCGTTGTTGCTCCTCTTCATCATTGGATCGATGCTGTGATAATTTGCGATTCTGAACACCCAGGCGTCCTTTACGTGCACGTACTTCTTCTATCCTAGCCATAACTTCATTTTCACTCAACAATACATAATCCTAAGAAGTAATTTAATACAATATTTAATATCTATAAGGCATATTAAAAATAAGTTAAGTATAGACTGTGGAACACTGTCCTTATAAATAATCATCAAATATCTTCTAACCCAGTGATTCTCAACCAGTGTGCTGCAGCACTTTTGTATACCACCAAATTCTTGAGACATACCAGCAAATTTTTAAAAATTCTTAATTATAGTTCGAGAAAAAAAAATCTAAACCGAATTATTTGGCTGCTTTATAAAAATAAACTATTTACAAAATTGTTATTGACCTTTTGACTACACTAGAGGAGAAAGTAATCAAAATCTCAAATTTAGATGTAAAAAAAAAATTCATGGGCTTCGTAATCCATTTGGGGATACTGGATACATCTGTATGTGAATTATCTTTGAATGAAAAGGTAGAACTAATTTCGCTTTGTAATAATCTAGATTTAATTTCAAAGCAATCAAAAGTCAATTCATTTCGGATTAAGAGCCAATTATCCCATAATAGACAGAAAAACTTCACAATTATTGATACAATTTTTTACATCTGATTTGCGTGAATTTGCATTTTCAGCATAAACAATATAAAAATTAAAAACGATCAAAACTTTAAAATGTATATAACAAAATGAGAGAGGCATTATCATTTTTACAAACAAATCTGAACGAAATTATCAAAAATCATCAAGCTCAAATTATGCATTAAATGTATTCTTATAATTAATTTGTACAAATTGTTACTTGTACAAATTATTTTATTTTACATTGAAAATTATTATCACAAACTATTTCACATAGCGTATTATAGATAAGCAATGCTCTTTTAAACTCATTTTATTGTTAGTTTGCCACCAAATTTTGAAATTGTTAATAATGTACCGCAACAATTAAAAAAAGGCTGAGAGAGAGAGAGAATCACTGTTCTAACCTCACTGCAAAACAATCAATATTTGTAAGTAGCTAATATTTTAAAATTATTTACATTATCTCTGCAAATCTAAATATTTTATTATGTGAAGTACAAAATAAGAATACTTATACATTATATAAAAATATCTCAAATTCATCAATACAAACTTTAAACTACAACTTTTAGTATTACAATAATAGGCCATATTTCATTTGTACCACTCTTGATAAATTTTAGGTATTACTGTCAGATATATTTATGTGTGTGATTTGTGAACTTATTATTAAAGATACTTTAAAAGGCAAATACATGAAAACATGAATAATTTTGAGAAGAAAAAGAATTTAATTCTTGATACAGTAAAACTCACATTATATTAATTAAGGGAATTATTAGTAAAATATTGAAATGTACAATATAATTATATTATTGTGTAAAATGTAATCAAAAACTAAGATATTATATGGGAAGAAATTAAATTTTCCTCCATTTCATTTGATTTTTATTTATATATTTGCATAAAAGTAAAACCACCCTTAAGATTTTTCTAATTTGTAAGAGATATTATTTCTTTTAGATAGCTATACTTTTCCTTAATATTTCTTATTATAAAGTACTTTTTACAGTGAAGACAATATGCAAAAAATATCACCTAAGCTTTCAGAATCAATTCTATTATCAATTTTTTTATCTTTCCAAAAGATCCTTCAACTAACAGTTTATTCAATTTATTCCTCTAAGTGAATAAAACTAATTGCTTTTATTTTATGGCAAAAAAATCTTAATGATTAAAATTAAAAAATAATTATTCTTTAAAATTTCACATATGGCAATTATAATTTATTTTTAAAGGAAGCTATTGTAATAATGCTTTTTCTAGGAGAAAATTGATGGAAAATTAGCAAAATAGAATCCTTTAGAACAGGTTTATAGATCTTGTCAAAATTTCTTTGAAAAGAGCATCCATAATATTGTAAATCCAGGATGATAAAAAACTTCACATTTAAAAATCTATTGCCAAATATGCATCACTAAAACATTTTTTTAAACTAAATAAAAAAAACTTGCAAAATTTCACTTTTTAAACAATAGTGGTAAATAAACAAATTCTTTAGTTGGGATTTGTTTAAAACTTTAGTCACAATTAAGGAGTTCATTAAACAAAAACAAAAAATATTATAATTTTATACATTTTTTAATGCATTCAGTTTTTATTCTTATAAAAAAAATGTTTGATGTAATTCATTGGAATAACATTAAGTTTATCTTTCTGTCCCAATAAAAATGAATTTTTATTAAGATGTATAACCAAGTTAATCAATAATCTAGAAGTTAAAATTTAAACTTTAAGAAAAAGTTCTAGAGTTACTGTTTTTCTTATATAAAAAAAACACATAGGAGAAAGATTTTTCTCATTATAAATAACTAATATCCAAGCAGAAATGAATTTATCTGAATTACCTGTCCCGAACCAGATGATGTGCTTTCTAGAAAATCTCCAACATTTACTTTTGTACTGAAGGTAAAATTGTCTCTTGAAATATCAGTAATTCCATTTTTAATTATATACTAAAAAGAAAAAAGAAAAGATTTAAATAAAAAAAATTCATTATAAAAAATCTTTCAAAATTGGAGAAATATTTTTCAATACTACTAATAATTAGATGTCTTTTAAATAAATATTTTCATATACAGCCAAAACTTACCCTAACAACTTCAGGATAACTTCGAAGCTTTTTACCACAAGGAGTATAGTACGATACTTCTCCTCTAACACCAGATCTGCTGAAACACCTAATTCGAGTCTCCCTTCGCCAACTATAAAATAAGATACCATTAATTAGAAGTCAATTTTTACTAAACATCATTGTTTAAATGATAAAGTTAATCTTTTATGAATAATATAGACAGAAATACAGATTGTAATGACATAACAAAAGTTATATATATATAACAATCAAGAACTATTCAATAATGTATCACACACAAAATAATATATTTCACTGTATCAATTAATTTTCTAATTCAATAGATTAAAGTACTTTAAATAATCATGTCACTTAGAAAAATCATTTGAATCATATCCATGGCTTTAAAAAATAATGTTCTTTTTCAAATCAATATTTTTTTTTTAAAAAAAAAAAGGCAAACAAAGTGGTTATAATAATTTAATCTAGCATTAGACAAAAAAAATAATAAAATTGTTTAAAAAACTTTTAAAGCTAGTTAAAAGGCTAAATTACCTCAATGAAAATAATTAACTGAATGATATATTTAAAAGAAAAAAAAGGGTGGGTGGTATTTTTATCTATCATTTTCAATTTTCTAGATTTTAATGAAAAATACATTGTTCCAAATTTTAATAAAAAAAAGCAAAGGGTCAGGTGAAAAGTCATTAAGGAGATGATGAACTAGCTGTTGTTTAAAAAGTACACTGATTAAATGACTTAATTGTGTCTTTGAATGCTATTCACATAAGACCAATGAGTTCAAAAACATAACAGAATCCCTGCTCTTCTTTCTAAAAAATAATTGTCTCCTTATTTAATCTTTGCAATTAGATTTGAAAGCAACAGAAATAGACCAGCACTAAAATTACATGTTATTGAAAAGGGCAACAAATGAGAAATCAGACTATATATTAGTACTAGCCGTTACCCACCCACTTCACTGGGTATTTCACGATGTTGTATATATGTATACTGTTTACATATATATTAATTATTGAAATCTAGCATTAAGAATTCGATTGTATTGAAAAATATATTTATAGCTGTTACACTCTCGCCCCTTGATATAAAAAGAACATAAATTATAATATCTAATTTCTATTTATATCTAAAATAGAAGTAGAAAGATTTTTTTCGCTCACTTAACCTAATAATCAAGTGTATTTCCACCAAAGCAACTTTCAGTGGATCTCTACTCCATAAAATAAGCATGCGTGCTGAATTTCAAGTCTAAATCTAACAGAGCAAAAACGGAATTTTTATCATCAATACCTCGTTCTTAGCGGATTCCAATTCAACAAAAGAAGCATGCAAACCAAATTTTATTATTATAGTCTTAGCAGTTCAAAAACGGGAATTTTGTCTATCAATATGCCCTAATAACTCTCCCCGCTTCCCCCTGGAGTTGATTTCCGTAAAATCCATTCTTAATGGAACTCTATTCAACTAAAGCAAAATGCTCAACAAATTTCAAGTAAATGAGTTAAATTCAAAAACAGGAATTTTTCTATAACACGCCTTAACCCCTAAACACCCCACTCCTTTAGGGGTCCATTTTCGCAAAAATCTTTGTAAAAGGAACTTTATTCCATGAATGGAACATACCTTCTAATTTTCAAGCAGGTGGTTCTATTAGTTGAAAAGCGGAAATATTTATCTATTACGCCCCTTAATCCCTCTCAGTGACCCTTGGGGATCAATTTCCCCCAAAACTATTTTGTAGCGGATTTCTACAACATGAAAGGAATTCGCTTACCAAATTTTAAGACTGTACGTCTAATAGTTTAAAAATGGAAATAATTATCTATAACGCCCCTTAAGCCCCCGCAACACCCCTCAGGAAACGATTTTCACAAAACCCATCTTATAGCGGATCTCTACTCAATGAATGGAATCAGCTTACTAAATTTCGAGATTTTACGTCTGATAGTTTAAAAAAGGAGTTAATTGCCTATATAACGCCACTTAATTCTCTACAACGTCACTTGGGAGTCGGTTTTCACAAAACCCATTCTGTAGGGGATCTGTACTCTATGAAAGGAATCCGCTTACCAAATTTCAAGAATGTACGTCTAATAGTTTAAAAATGGAAATAATTATGTATAACGCCCTTTAAGCGCCCTCAACGTTCCTTGGAGGTCGATTTTTGTAAAAATCATTATGTAGAGAATCTCTACTTAATGAAAGAAATATGTGTACCAAGTTTCACGACTGTACATCTAATAGTTTAGTAATGGAAATAATTATCTATAACGCCCCTTAAGCCCTCGTAACGCCCCTTGGGGTTCGAACTTTGCAAAATCCGTTCTTAGCTGATGTCTACTCCATGAAGGGATCCTACCTACCATATTTAAAGTCTGTAGATTTAATAGTTCCGGAGATATCGTGATTAGTCAGTGAGTGAGTGATTCGCTTTTCTCCTTTATATATATAGATATCAGTTTTATATGTTGACTGGAATTTAAATATATGATTTACAATGCTGAGAAATCCTGCATTACATTTAGTATATTCTGAAACACTATATAACTTAAAATTAAAAATACTAAAGACATCAATTATATGAAAGACAAAAATTTTATTTGATTTACAGCTTTACTTTTGGAGATTTCTTCAATACATGATACAATTAAAGTATACTCCCACAAATTTATAATTATTTAAATAGCATTATAAATATAGAAAAATTTAATTCCTTAATTTTTGTTGGTATTCAATTATACATAATTTAATGTAAATCAATTAAACAGGTTTACTACAAAGGACAATTTAATATTAATTATGGTACTAAGCTAATTTATATTTATATGAGCAAAACCATGTTGAGAAAATACATCTTTTGATTTATTCCACTATACTGATGAATTGGTAATTTTTGATTTATTCCACTATACTGATGAATTGGTAATTTTTGATTTTTAAAAAAAACAGAGTGTTATGCATATTACTCAACTGGATTAAAATTGTACAAAATAAATTAACTCAAATAAAGCAGAGTTTGTTGATGTTGGATTGTTATTTAGAGATCACAGCTTAATATAACAATATTTCTGATAAAAGAGAAAGTTTAATTTTCCCAATAACAAAGTCCTTTCTGGAACAGTAATAAACACACACAAATTAATAGAAATATCATTCTAAATTACTTTTTTTTTGCTTGTTAGTTGCAGAGATTGTAAAACAAGAAGAGTATATATATCCTTCAAAAGAAATGAAACACATGAGAAACATTTTTAATTAGTTAACATAAGTTTCATTTTATTTGCTTTGAAAGAAATTTATCTATTGGGTACTACAAGAGTCAATAACAATGCACAAGTATTATGAAATATATAAAAATATTAGTAAAAGAATTAAAATTAAAAAGTTTGTTAGTAAGATGTTTGTTAAAGAAATACCAAATAAGCACATTTACCCATGTTCTAAAGGAATCTGGACTTCTCTTTCATCAGGAACTACTCTCTTCCTTTTATTTCTATAATCTGTCCAAAGAATACATCCAATATTAAAATTAAGTTATATCAACAATTTTTAGATAACAAGCTTCTTTAGTTAAATTCATTATAACCACAATATACCTAATACAAATACTTATTACATTTAAATATAGAGTTCCAAATAAAAAATATTCAACCTTAATAAGGAATCCCTAAGGTAAATGATTCTTAAACTTTTGATCGCCCCCCCCCCCTTTATGTATCAACATGACATTGCAAACTCCCAAGATTTCGAACATTCTACCCCTTGACTTTTAATATTCTTGATCAGAATATATGTTCTAATAGAATTTTTTCGTTAGGGACAATTAAGTGATCTACTCTAGTATGGCACATCTTTCAATTTCTCTGTGAGGCCTTTCAGCGTTTGTAAAAGAAGAGAAAATCTCAACATTACATGAGAAGACCGCAAACCCCCAAAAGAGGCACTACGACCACAGTTTAAGAATTGCTGCCTTAGGTAATTTTATAATTATCCTAACATATATACAATGCAAAATATTTTGACAATTCCAAAATAATTAAAACCATCAAAATTTACTTAAAAATATGATTTCGTACTTTTGGATTATATGATAACTAAAAACATTAATTTTTTAAAAAAATTTAAGAAATTTTATAAAACAGTATAAAAGCTTCATCTTACCTTCACTATCTTCATCATAGGAATGCTTTCGTTTACGACCAGATGGAGTTGAGGTACCATCTGTCATACTTTCAGAATGTGAATGCTCAGTATCATCACTATCTGAATTTTCATCATCAGGATCTGAATCTAAGAAAAGAAATATTTTAAGCTTTGCAGATCAGAATATAAACTCATCTAAACAGTAAATTCCAAAACATTACACAGATGCCTTTTTTCCCTCCTAAAAACTATTTTTCATTAGTTTGAGGGACTGAATTTAAAGAGATAGAAATCATACCGATTTCTTTAGGAAATTAATGATACATAACAAGGTAATAGTACCAAATATAACAATGTCATAACCACATTCAAGAAGCGAGAATAATGTGTAAAATAAAAAGTTCCCTATTCCTCAAGCCACCTAAAGACTTGAGACCAAAGATGAAATTTAAATGCAATATAGTTGTTGCTATCCTCAAGTAATATTTGATGAAATCCAGTCTTCAACTTGTGATCAATTTTCTGCAAATCATATATAGCAAACAATCCAAAAATTTCCATAAAATAATATTAAAAATTTTTAACAGCTAACAAAAATGTTATGCTAAAAAATACACTCAGATATAGAAAATTGAGTTTTGCTCCTACACTAAATTGATTTTCTTGAATTAAGAGATATATTCACAAAAAATTCGAGATACAAAAATCTACACTATTAAAATTCGAAGGTAAATAAACGTATCTATACGACTAGATGTATCTTCTCACGAACCCCACAACACAGAAACTCGCCAAAGGTAGCAAAAGATAGGGAATGATCCGAGAAATCTGTTTTGTCCATTTATATTCCAATATTGCAATTAGTTAAAGATATTAGTTAAAAACCTTCAAATGCATAATTATTTTAATTTTTTCCCATCAGGCAGCAAAGTTCCAATTTTTCAACTTTTTTTTTTTATCCGACATTTTTAAAACATGATCTAATTTTTTTTTTATGAGACTCAGACAAAAAATTATTACAGAATCAGAAAGATCATTTACTTCACCATGACACAGTATAATTTATTTTACAAAGTAATCACATTTTACAAAATAATCATATTTTCTATTTTTTACAATTTTTTCTAAAATGAGTCAAAATTAATACGTTTTTATGAAAATGATTTCTAAATCATTTTGTTTGCATTATCTTCCCCATTAATGAAATGATATTCTACACAAAAAAAAGTTCATCCTTTTCTCTTTTAGAATCAGTCATTTGAAAAATAAAATGTCAAAAACTTTTTTTATGATTTTTCAAAAGATACTCAAAATTTTATTTAAATATTTAATAACTTCTTCCTTTATAAAAATAATCTCACAAAACTTTTTTTCCGTGTGTATAATATTATCCATAAACTGTACTAAGATTTAAAAAATTGCTTAAAAATTACGGTTTTAAAAACAAAAATTGTGTTTTTCGTATTTTCTCCTTTTTGCGAGAAATATTTAAGCATTATTTTTGTTACATTTTTTGTTTAAAAATTACCGTAGTTTGCAATCGATATATGAAGTTTGAAGACATTAAATTAAAAATGAAGCCCCCCAAAAATAATTAAGACTTTAACAAATAACGCAAGGCAAAATTGAATCTCTCTTCCTTTTATTTTAAAGGCCTTTATTTCTTTTTTTTCCAAAGATTTTGTGGAGCGATCGGTTAGAATGCTGGATTAGTAACTTTTGAACCCAGGTTCAAAACAACATCATTGCTAAGTTTTTATGATTTTTTTTAAAAAATACTCAAAATTTTATTCGCACATTTAATAATTTCGCCAGCAATTTTGTAATTGGAAAGATAATTTATTTCGCCTTGATACAGTATTTTTTTTTCTTACAAAATAACGATACTTTACATATTTTATGATTCTTTTCCTAAAATGAATCAATATTGATGCGTTTATATGAAAATGATTTTTAAAAAACGCATACTTTGATCTTTTAGAGTTAAGAGATTTAAAAAATAAATTGCCAAAAACTTTTTTTTTACGAATTTTTAAAAAATACTCAAATTTTAAATATTTAATAATCCTACCATGGTTTGTTGAAAATTGCAACTCGGTTACTGGTGAGGGAGTAATATGAAGACACAATAATTCATTATTTTCTTTGCACAATAATTCATTATTTTTTATGCAATAATTAATTACTTTTTGTGCCACTAGAAGGTTGCACCTGTCAAACTGTTTAAGAATCAGTGAAATAAAGTGGCATTTTCTTAGAACATCCAAATTAACTCTATTCTAAAATGTTTTGAAAATTAATACGCTGATCATTTATTTGAGTGCTACTAAACAAGCACCTAATATACTTATCAAATTCAAAGTTTTTATAACTTCTTCATTTATAAAAATAATTGAATGAAACTTTTTCCCCCTGTATCGAAGATTTTAAAAAATGCTCCCAATTTTAATTCAACATTTAATACAGTTGTGAGATTTTGTAATAATAAAAACTTCTACTATTTTGAACATACAACTATTTTTAAAAAGGTACATTTTCGTTTCCGGGGCCTAAAAAGTTGCAAAGTGAGTGAGTGAATGAATATTAAAGTCCCATTGTTCACTTACTCAAGAGCTCTGATAGCGAGAGGGAAAAGGGAATTTCCATGACAATATGTCATGCATTTAAAAATGTTCATGCAACACAGGGGGAAATAAACCTGTCTGATGAAAAGAAGCAAAAAAATTTCAAAACAGGTAATTCTAAGTTATACACTCAGTAAAAGAACAAGCAACGCCGGGCTAAGCGGAGTAGGGGTAGGAGGGGTGGAAGTCATTTTGAAAAAGAGTATTAGTAGTGCTAATTTTGTGAAGGAAAGGGAAAATTTATAAAAGTAGAGAAAGCCTGTGCAATGCCGGGCCATGCAGCTAGTTTTTATTATAAAGAAAAATATATTTTACAGATATATAGAAAAACCTACCTGATGGTGATGATGTTTCTGGACGTAATGGAGATTCAGGTTCTTTGATTTTTTCTTCTAATTTCTTTATTTTGCTATTATTTCTCTGTCTTTCTTTATGTTTAAAAATTTTATTAACACCAATTGATGAACTAGGAAATATATTAGGATCACTTTCGGGAAAATGTAAATTACCATTAGTTTCACTCAATAGGCAATCTAACGTAAAGTTTTTTCTAGAATGTGGTAAAATGTCATTGGGAGCTCCCAGAGTATTAGGTGCATGAACTTTAGGACAACTGGGATTCCCAGCTTTAAGTAAAGATGGATTTGTAATATGACCAGGTAAGATGTCCATTTTTGAAGGCATTAGTAAACTTGAGATGTCCTTAATGGAATTCTGAAACAATAAAAAAATTTCATTAGTTTTTTTCCAGTAATTTATTTAAAAATAACATCAATGATATTTTGTAACTGCCAAAAAGAGATAGAAAAACCAGAGATTATACATATATGCTAGTTATCTGCATAAACACAGTAGGCACCCTTTCCAACAGTCACAAGTTCAATCAGCCACTTGGATAAAAAAAAATGACACATACAACATTGTGTTAACACTTGTTTTTTAAATGTTTCATTCAGTTAAATAGCCTATTTAATTTTATTACCGTATTTTCCTGTATATAATCCGCAGCGGCGTATTATCTACAAAGCCTTTTTTTTTCGAGTAAAAAAAAAACATTGTATAATCCGCAGCGACGTATAATCCGTGGCAGTTTTTAGGCCGAATAATCCAAAATATAAACTGCCGATAATGAATGTCATAAAGACAAAAAATACACAATATAATTGAAAATAGAAGTAAGAAATTGTACAGGAAAAAAAATTTATTACGGAATGTCTTTTCAAATATGTATGATAATATTTTTTACGATAATCTCAATAAAACAAAAAAATTCTTTGCTACTGCCATCTATGTTTTTGAGTTGTTAAACAAAACATTCAATGCGGAAAAAAATCTTTCTTTTTTTTTTTTTTTTTTTTTTAATTTAGCAAGTTAACAGCAAAAAAATTTAGATCGAGACTGCTTCCCCACTGTCTCTTTCTTTTAAAATCCTTTTATTTATTTCTTCCTCTAATTCTGGCCAGTGAGGTTTACCAAAATGATTGGCACTTTAACGTCAATCACAATTTTCGAAGTTTGTCTTTTTTCTCCACAAACGAATATTCAATTCGTCAATGTTGAAAAACCTTGCAGCTTCCCGATTTTGTTAGCCTTTTAAGTTTGTAGTGTAACTTAACACTTTTGCTTCAACTTGATGAAAACTTTCGAAGGACTTAATAGCTCTAGTCAAGAGAGAAAATTGGAAATGGCACCAGCGACTAATAACTACTTTTTTCCTTCCGAGGAATCGAATTCGTTTTTGAATGTAATTGGACAAAAACTAGTTATAGTTGAAATACGTCATCCGAGTCATGAAAGCGCCATCTGTTATTTATTTTATAAAACATAAACGGCATTTCTTCCAAAACTTTATTGTTCGCTTTTCTGATGGAGAATGTTTTTCCTCAGATAATCCGCGGCGGCGTATAATACGCACAACGAAATTTGAAACTTTTTTAACACATAATCCGTGGATTATATACAGGAAAATACAGTACTTAGAGTAAGCAATATACATAGATTTATATATAAACTTACTGTGTGCCTCAAATTAAATTTAACTTTCATGAAATTCAGTTGTATAATTTTTGCTTACTAGTGAAAATCAAGTTGTGATTTGGAGTACAATTAAGTTTATTCCATTATTGTATCTTGATGAGTTACATCTTTAAAATTTGATTTATTGACCCTTACATCATAAAAATAAAAGATAAAATTTCAAAGCAGCTGGTTTAAGAGGGCAACGACTATATGACTCTTAATCAATTTATCTATTCACTAAAAATTTAAAATCAGATTATTTCAATAAAATCATTATTTTTTTAAAATTTTCTTGTAATCACAATATGAAAAGATACTGATTTTATCATATTTCGTTGCTGTAAAGAAACTTTATAAAGTAAAAGTTTCACATATGTGTGTCAATTAAGCAACACAATTTAGTTTTCGAATAAATAATCTTTTTCAAACTCTTATAGCAAGCAACGCATAAAAAGATTACCTTATTTGAAGGAGTAAAAAAAAATGCATTTCAAGCAAAAAAGAAAAAGTGGAAGGAAGGAAAGGGAAAGAAAGGAATGACATAATTATTTACACTAATTTTAGAATGATTCTCATACTTTTTCGCAATGTAAAAAATTTGTGATACAAATTGTGGATCATCAAAATTTAGTGTATCTCAAGTCTATAAGTTGGACTTGTGATACAAATTGATGTCTGTTGTTGTTGTTATTTGTGCCACCTGGTAGACAGTAAAATCAGATCAAGGTCCACGAAATTCATCACGGCTAAGAGCTAGAATTTTATGCCTGTCATTAGTCTTAGCTTTGAGAACCATACAGGTGACAGTACGATTTTGCTCAGCTCCACACAAATTTTGAGGGAGAAGACCCTGGGGGTGGTCAAGGGCCTCCCACCTCTCTTCCCCTTCCACCAACCTAAGGAAAGGACTTGTGGCTCGATGGTTATTTAGAGTACCCCCATGCCACAAAGACACTATACATTTACAAACATCCATGTCTTCTTCGGGATTCTAACCTAGGCCCTACAGCACCACAGTTAGCGTCACTAACCACTGTACCAGATGGGCGACAACTTGTCTGATTTTCTTTATTAAATGACACAGTGTTAAGAGTATGTAATGAGTTGCTAGGCAATGGACTTAATAATTTTGAGTCACAAGCAAATAATAAAAGCTGATTTTTCATTTTCATAACTTTCATGTTATGTCAATCAAGAATTTGAAGTCTAATCATATTCAATACGTAATAAGTCACATTTGATTAAAATTTGATTTCACTATCTCCTAGCCATAAAGTTAGCAATTCTGTATTACAGCATAACATCTCTACATTGAAATATAGCTTTGCATTTCATATAGCTTTCCCAATCACTGACATGAATTAGCTTAATCAAATATATTGAAATGTGTACTAGAAGATTCAATTTTAAATACACTAAAAAATTGCTTCTTATAAGGTTTTTCTAAACATAAAAATCATGCACATGTGATTTTAAAAATGTATACTTAGACTAACTCTTTTTATCTGGCGCACCTTTTCAGAGTGAGCTGTTGGTGGCGTTCCAGGCAATTGCACTGCCTTTGGTTTGCGACCACGTTTTTTCGGGGCAGCAGCCAATTTGTTACTACTACAATTATTAGCACCAGAAGCATTGCTACCCCCTACTTGAAAGGTCTTCTTTTTAGAAACAGATGTAGTTTGAGTTGGTATGTAAGATGAAATCATAGATGTGGTGACTTCAAAAGTAGGTTCTTGTTTCTTCATGCACAAGTCCAATGGAAATGATAGATTTTGCTCTTCTTCTGGAATGGGATCACATATACTGGATTTGGTCTCAGGAGACATAGTCTTAGATGGTACAGGCATTAGTGGGGAAGAATGAGCAGGACTAGGAACTGGTTTCAAAGTGTGGTTGAGACCTCCACTTGAAGGCAGTGAGTTTTTGGAGCTTGTAGGACTCTTCTTAACCTGAAATAAAGGGGAATATTTAAAAAAAAAAAGACTCAAATAACTAAGACATTTTTGCCATACATAGTAATCAATTTACTGCTAGCTGATATATATCCTGATGTTCCAAAATATAATTCAAAAATCATACTTTTAACTAAAAAATTTGATTGAATAATAATGCTGTTTTTAAGCCTAGTGGCTGAGTGGTAGTACATAACACTTTCACACCACAGGTCCAAGGTTCAACCCCCAGGCTGGACAAGGTTGACTCAGCCTTTCATCCCTTCAATGGGTTGATAAATGAGTACCAAGCTTGCTTGGAAATTTAACACTGTAGGTTTCATGTCAAACTGGTCACCTGTTGAGAATATTTGATCATGCACCTCAGGGCCCAAGGTGACGTATACTGAGTAGGGCACAGTAGGCTTTGGCCCTCAAGGGCTGTTGTGCCCCTGAGTTAAAATGGTGTTTATCACCCCCCCCCAAAAAAAATTTCTTTTCAAAGCATTTGTAATTCCAATCAATTATTTAATGAAACACATTAAATATTAATAATCTATTTGATCTGATGATAATTCTGTTTGATTTGACAAACACTGAGTTGGCTCAGTGGCTTTGAGGTAGTATGCCAGCCTCGTAAGCTCAAGGTTGTGGGTTTGATCCTGGCTGGAGTTGATAGATTTTCTGGATGTGAAAATCATAGGCACATACGGAATATTTTTATATGGAAAGTAAAAGGTCCCTTAAGTATCAATTTTAGCTCCGGTACTCTAAAAAAAAAAACTAAATCACATCAATATTTAGTATTCGATGAGAGCTTGAATTGAATAAATCCAAGAATCAAAAATTTGGTAGGGGAAGCCACCAATGAAATGGCTCTCACACTTAAATACTTGCTGTATCTACAAAGGCTTAGCTTCCAAAATACAGCCAACCAGATAAAAAAAATTATTAACACTGATATTTATCATACATTACAAACAACACATCAATTATGAAATGAACTTCCTCATTTATACTACATTGCATAAAACTATAGAGACTACAATGAATGGACTAAATCTCACACACCCTTACTACTTATATCAGTGCATGAATAATTTCAATACTTTAAAAAGAACTCTCTACAGAGTACTTTAAGTTAAGCTTAGATAAGTAATGATAAAAGAATACTTTGTAATAATAAAGGAATATATAATAAAAAGGACAAAATGCATAAAAATCACAAATTAAAATTCATAAAAGTGAAAAGAATATCCAATGCATGCAAGGGAGCAAATTTTTGAATATAAAATATGGATAAATGTAAAATACATATTTTAGATTAATGAACCCAATATAATAAATATCTAACATGAGCAATAATTTAAATAAAACATGTAACAAAGAAAATAATTTTAATAATTATTTCTAATACAATAACTAAATATATATATATGTATACATATATGTATATATATATATAAAATTAAGCTGATTTAAATATTTTAAATTATGAAATGAAATGCTAGTTCTATAATGCAAATATAAAATTCTATATAATGCTCGCTTTTAATGAATATCTTTTAAACAATTTCTTAAAGACAGAGATTTCATACTCATTTCACAAACATTTAATTCATAAAAAACACACACAAAAATTCTACATGAATACAAAATGTTACAGTATATGATAGATTTGTAATCCCTTGGTCGACCATATAGTTACCGTTATTAGGATTTCTAAAAATTTTATACATCAATTATAAAACATAATAATAAGTAAAATAGGGCTTTTAAAGTAAGATTTTTAAAAAATATCATCTTTTTTTTTAGTTTTTGAAAAAAATAAAAGATTTATAAAATAATTCTGGAAAATTATCACGATTTTCCTAAAGGAAATTTATGATTATTAACATTTTTCCCCCATTTTTCTACAGATTGTTTTAACTATCTCTGTGAAAATAAATGGTTTTTAAAATGAAAATTACATACATGTGCTTCAGTCTTCTGATGCACACTTTCATGTGAAGCTTGTTTTAATTCTTGAACTTGCCGCCGAAGTTCTTGTTGTTGTCTCTTGAGCTTAGCTAGCTGCTTCTGTTGTTTTTCGCGCTCTTCTTCATCACTAGAGTCACTAGAACTGGAACTTACAGCTCCAGCACTGTCTGGACTTGTAGTGCTACTACTAGATTCCAAGTGACCATCACTCTCAGAGCTGGATTTTTTGCCTTTTTTCTGAAATTCATTTTTTTGTTTAATTATAGGGAAGCAAATAAAAAGAAAAATCCTTTATTATAAAATTATAAAAGCTGAAAAATATAAATCGCAATATTTTTAGCAATATGCATTTTTCATGTATTTAGTTAGAATTAAATACAGTTACAAAAATAAAAGCAAAGCATAGTTAATAAATAGCCTGCCTGGCAAAGTTTCTGGTTATTAAAAATAATTTTTTTGGTATGCAAATGCTGCAAAATATTTTATCAATTAATAACCAAATGTTAGTTTAACAAAGTACAAAAAACAAATTAGGCTTAGAAAATGCATTTTTGGGAGGCTTTTTGTTTTTTCTGCCAGAGGGGATTTAATAAGAAGCATGAGAAGCAAAGGGCAGACTAAGAAATTTTATCTCCAGTTTTGAGAGAAATTGGCCATAATTCCAACTGTAGAACTACAATATTCCGCAAATATAGAGATGAACTTTTATATAGATTCTTTTCTTGGATGCTTTAAGTATCTCGGTATGGATTTAAGTGATCGCTATTTGCTTATCACAACACTATAATTTCCATTCGCATTTGCTTGAATTTTTGTAAAATATAAAATTATTAAGAAGCACATCTCATATCTTCATCAATGCTTCATTGGATTTTTATTTTAATATTCCCCTTTTTTCTGTTTTGTTCTCCATAAATGTTTCTTGATACATCAGTCTTGATACATGTATTCTTTATATTGGACATCCAACTTTTGATAAAACTAATTTAATACAAAAAAGAAATACTTGATAATGATATTACAAATTATGACATTTACAGGTATTTAAAGAAACCATCTAAATAGTTGTGATATTCTGTAATGTTATAAAATCAAAAATATTAATTTCATTATATAGCTTTTTAAGAGTTTAAAGTATGATTTAACTTAATCATAATTGTAAGTAATAATTTTAATAGTAATCTGAATAATTTATCCAGAAATAAACAACTACTTTATAAATATTTAATAAAAAAACAACTTATGGAAAAGTATAACCATAGTAGGACGACCAAGAGGTTATCAAATCGTATAATTCAATAAAACATTTCAAAAAAATTTAAGGAAAGAAAGAACTAATAGATTTTTCTCCTTTTTTTTACTACAAATTTATTTTACAAACAAAACTTTTTAAATATATTTTGAATTATATAAAAAATTATTTGAATATTCAGTATTTATTTATACACTGGCCTCCATAAGTTAAGGTACAAAAATTGTTTTGTGTCTAATTTGCAAGTGAATAAATGCTGAAACAATAAATTTGGAAGAATAAGCATTGAACATTAATTGAATGAGTCATAGAAATATACATAAGTTTAATGCAAAAATGAAATACAACCAAAAAAAGCTCTTTGTGGAAAAGTCTATTTTTGAAAAAAACAAAAAAACAGGACATTTTAATGAGGTAAAATGTCATAGAAAAATTACAAAAAAGATATTTCTAATATGGAATGTGTCCACCTTTAACTTGAATGAAATTGATGATATTGACTTTGCATGCTGTCAATTAAGTTGTCAGACACTGAAATGAAAAGTGAAGACAAACACTGAGAAAGCCTTGTTCCAGCTCATGTAACTATCTTGGAAGAGGACTTAAAGCAGCAACCTATCTGCCAAGATAGTCCCAAAGGTGTTCTGTCCGATTCAGGTCTAGATATTAAGCTGGCTATTCCATTCACTCCAAACAGATAGTTCTCAACAACCTCAGTCGGTGAGGCTGTGCAATGTCATTCATTAGAATGAAATTGTTACCCATAGCACAAGCTTATAGATCAAGGATCTCATCCTGATACCTCACACCAGTCAGTTCTTCCATGGAACACATGCAGGTCAATGTGACCACCAAGTGAAATCTCTGACCAAACCATGATTCCACACCTCTGTAACTATGTCTTTCAACAGCATTGAATTGATGGTATCTGGCATGTTGTTCCTCCAAATCAACAGATAACCTGAATCACTCTCCTGTGTGAATCTGGACGTCTCTGAAGCCCATTGTAGACTTTTAAAGGAAGCATGCTATCATTCCTGCAATAAGTGGTACCTTCTCTGTTGTCTGTTGAGGGGGACAAACAAAACTAATCCTCTTGCATAGAATTACACAAGACATTTTGTACCATAGTAGAAAAGATTCTTCTCCCTGATGCTACAAAGTGATCTGCTACATAGTAGTGCTTCTTCTCCTTCAGGCCAAAAGAAATATAAAATGGTCTTCTTCGTGTAGCTCATGGTTAGCCTGGAACATGTCTTAGCAACATAAAATCTTTGGGTTGGTATTGATCCCATAGAAGATGGAGCACACTGTGAGACATATTAAGACATCTCGCACTATCAGCTTGTGACAACCCCATTTGCCTCCATCTGACTGCCAGCTGCCTTAAAGAATCGGGAAACGACTTCTCCTGGACATTGCTAGACTGTTGTGACTATTGTCAACCAAACTGCCAACAACAGTTGAAAATCAACAAAACTTACACACAAAATTACAAAAGATTGATATTTATTTATTTTTTCTACCACTCATATATATGTGTGTGTGTATATTATATATATATATATATATATATATATACATACATACATATATATATAAGTGGAAGCTATCGTTTTGCATATATAAGTTCTTTTAAAAATTCATTATTATCATTCATATAAACTATAAATTTTATTGTTGCTGCCATTTTTTTAAGGAAAGGTTTGGAAAACATGTTGTACCTTAACTTTTAAAGGCCAATGTATGCAACATAAGATGAAAAATTGGTATAATTTTAAGAACAAGGAATTTCAATACTTTAAATGGAAAATAATTACAGAAAGAAATAAAAACATGCAGTTAGAGAATGTAAAAAAGAAAAAAAGAAAAGACATTTTCCAAATACATACAATAATTTGATACCAATTGCAAAAGACATGCAGAAAATTAATAAATCAATAGTTAGGGGGAAAAATTGTGAATAAAATTCCTTAAATAAAATCTCAATGTGGCACTAAAGCTCTATAAAGCAATAAATACAAAGTACAATATTTTGATTTTGTTCGAATCATACAATCATAGTGTTGAAAGGGAGAAGGATGCCAAACTACCATGCCACAACTAAATATCAGTACCTCTTTCGGCTGCTTGGTCTGCTTTTTCTCTGTCTTGGGACTTTTACCATTTTTTGCTGAATCTGGTTTAGCGGCTTTTGGTTTGCTTTTCCGTTTAGGTTTTTCTGCAGTTGATAAAAGCCTAGCAATTTGATCATTTACGGGTTCTGAAGATTTCTTTGAGGAAGATTTTAATGACTGATTCCCTGAGACAGTGGAAATCCCTGATACTGATGTGGACAAACTATTAGAAGTCTTGCATTTTTCACTGTAGGAAGACAAAATAGAAATATTTTTTAATTGTGTATTTTAGAGTTTTTATAATGACAAAAAAAGCATTTAAAATATTGTATTAAGGGATAAATTTCTTGAGTCAGATTAATATTAGTAGAACAATCATTTGCCTCTTATAAAAAGTCTTAAATATTTATTAAACAATACAATTTACTGAAACAAATATAAAAATTATTATTAACCTGTTCTTAGCATGATTTGATTCCTTATCTGATGATTTTGCTTTTGATAATTTTTTAGGAGAAACTCCAACTATATTTGGTAATATGTTTGTTTTACAAAGTGTTTGAGGACTTGGAATACCTACAAAAGAAAAAAAAGCATATTATCATTCAGTTAAAAAAAATACAGCAGTAAAAAGTATTTTAATTGGTATATAATAATCTTGCTACATCTGAAACTTGATAAAAAACAAAGAATTAAACTGATTAGAAGTATATAAATAAGATTCTTTTTTTAGTATATACCTGTATTATAGTTACAGGAGAAAAAACATCTTTTTAAATTTTAAACCTAAATCAACTGTTTATTTAAATCAGTTTTACAGAACAATTAATCTTGTTTCTATGACTGTGTGCATATATTATGTATCATTTTGGGTAAAATCATGGATTTGAAGAAATATTTATGTCCATTTCCATAGTGCAACCAGATCTTTTTTTAATGTAACATTAACTTTTTCAATTTTCTCTTGTACTCAAATAGAAATACAAATAACCTAGAACTTATAAGTTTCTGAGACAAATTTCAGCAAAAACAAAATCTCACAAAGAAAAATAAGAGTAAAGCAACTAATAAAATAATATTTTTTGAATTTCAAGAAAATTTCTTCATGAGGGAAAATTAAATCCTAAGTAATAAAAAAAACTATAATTTAAAATTCTGTAAAAAAACAAATATAAGATAACATACATTTTAAAATATTTCATTAAATTTTTTTACTATAGTTTAAAATTACTTCAGTTCTTGAAATTCAAGGAAATAAATTCAACATATTTTTTACTTACACAAGAAGCTATTCTTAAGAAAAACTCAACATTCTTCAAAATTCAAAAAATAAACACAATGGATGTTTTACAATTTTCTGCAAACAAATTAATATATATATATATATATATATATATATATACATTTGTAATTTTATCTTAATAAGACCAAATCCTTCAGAAATTTTATTGAAGTTTTTATCATGAATTTTTGTTAATATAAAAATTGAAACACTAAAATAATATCTTAATAACATAAAGAGAACTGGCATAGCCAGTCCTGAGTGGGTCCTGTATTAACATTCTTTGGGGACCCTTTTTTGGAAATTCATTTACAATGATCACATCAATAAGACTTATGTGGAAGTGTTGAAACATTACATCTGTTGGGTCCCCCGTAGTTTGGGGACCCTGTATCGTTGATACATCTGATACGATGGTAGTTACACCTTAGATACACATAATGCAATAATAACAATTTATAGAAAGTACAATAATAAATTTGTGAAATAAAAGATTTATGAATACCTTCAACTAGCCAATTTTGAAAGACATTTCGTAACAGCAAAAAATGTACATACAACTCAATTCAAAAATCTTCTTAAATTAAAATATATGTAATGTTTAAGTACATCTATATCAGTGGGGGGGGGAGGAATCAACACAATATCATTTAAATGCATATTTTCTTTCCCAGTTTTCTTGTTCAATAATATAACACAATAAAACAGCAAAGCAGATTTTAATTTAATTATATTACACATAAATATTAAAACAAAAGGGGAAGAACATTTTCAAAACACAAAAAATTCAAAACATATCAAAACTAAAGAAAAAATTTAAAAAAAAACAGTCTCAAAACAAAAAATATATTAAAACAAATGAAAATTTTAAAAACCTTTTCTGAACTACAAAACATAAAACAAATTTTTAAAAAAGTCTCATATAGAGTACAATGAAATACAAAGGGGACTTCCATGCAAATTGTCAAGTGTTGATATTCTGAAGCTTGCAGTAATATACCTGAGGTCTGTGAGTCGTTCTTTGATTCTGCAGATGGTGGTTTGGCATATAGATGGCCCAAAACTTCTTCTACAACTAAAATCATATAATTTCTTAACGTGTGGAAACAATATTGGAAATAGTAAATACATGTAAGGCTTATAGTTGCTTTATTTTTTTAAAGAAATATTTGAAGTAAAACAAAGAAAGTATCATGAATAAGGATCAAACATTCTTCCTTCCATAAAACACAAAAATAGTTCTTTAATCAGTAGCGCACACAGAAATGGTTCGGGTCCGGGATATAAAGTTCACCACTCTTGTATCATGCTCCTTTTGATTTTGTCGATTTTCGGGAACAAAACACAGTAAAAAACTAATTATTGAATAAATAATTAGCATTAATTAATAAAATTAATCATTAATAACAAATACTTAATTAAATTTTACGTACTATATATTTAGAATTATAATCAAACGGGAAAAAATCAAGGGCTTTGGGGGGGAGGGTTCGGACCCCCAGGACTCCCCAGTGCGCGCCACTGTCTTTAATCAATTATTGTGTGTTTTATAGAATTTTTCAAATAAGAAAAAATAAAGTAATTGTTAAAGAAAAAAATGAATAAAACAGAATGTTCTATGAATGCAATAAACATTTTAAGTGTATATACTTTCAATCATTTGCAAAAAAAAAACCCACTTTCATATTAAAAATATACATCAAAAAGTAAAAATTAAGCATTTGCAGAATTAATAATTTTTTGTAAAGTTTTTATTATGAATTTTCTTTATAATTTTAAACTTCAATTTTACTACACAATATTATAATTAATAATTCTTATATATATAAAGGTGAATAAAATAATAACATTGTAAAATTTCTCAATTTTTAAATAAAATATTTTAATTTTACTAAATATTTCTATTATTTGAGAGAAATACTTAAAAACTTTTCCACATAAAAGAATCCTCTGGTATTTAATATCATGCATCAGCTTTAAAATTTGTGGATATGATTTCGGCACAATTTTTTGTTATATATAGTGCTGATACTTTTTCCCAAAAAAACAAAACACACTTTTCCGATATTGTAGGAGTTCTAATCCCACCAATACCATTTAATACATTCAAATCTCTTATTTGAGACATTTCAGAATTAAGATCTTATCAAGCAATAGATCAACAGAGCCTTGTTTAATAAATGATACCTTTCATACTACTAATAAAGGCTGTAATATATATGTATAAAGACTTAATTGTCTCTCATTTACAGTATATTTATAATATATATTCATAGGAACCTATATTTTAGGATTGACATATCTTTGGTTATGAAGTTATAATTATGATAATATTAACTTATATCTCAAAACATAAAAAAAATATTTTTAAAAAATACAACTTACTTCTCCGAGGTTGCTGCACCGGTAAATGAGCAGTTGGTATTGGAGAATTCCGGCAAAGTCCGGGTCGCCCAAATGGATCTGTGATTGATACCCCACAACCTGGAAATTCAGAACCACTTCCTATGGGGGATGCAGCTGACCACCAGCTGCATGGACCTGTATCGCAATTGAGTACTGGATACAGAATGAGTCTTTGAGAATATTTTCCAAGAATAAAAACTTACTACTTTTTTTTAAAAAAGTGCAAAGGGCTTTATTCTAATCGGCTTACATGTTTAGAAAAACCGATTTTGATGAATTTGTGAAAGTTTCATTGCATAAGCTATTATGTGTGTAATTCTTTAAAAAAATGTACATCAATTATCTCAAGTTTTAATTTCTTCAAAAATGCAACAAATGTCAAATATTTATGTCAAAATCTGGAACAAATAGTTCCATAAGGAAATTAAATTATTCAAAAATTTTAAGAGGTGGGAGAGGGAAGTTGAATTATTAAAATGTGAATGAAAAAAATTCATTTAAATAGACCAATAAAGAATAAAGGTAGAAATCCAACAAAATCATCAAGAATTTAAATAGTTTTAAAACAAAATTAAAAAATTTAATATTAGGAAAACATTAATATTACTTAACTCTTCTTGTAAAATTTGTTAGTTAGTTAACATAAAAGAATTGGACATCTCATCCATATTAACACAAAGAAAAAGTTATTCAGTAATTTCGAATAGCTTTAATAAAAACCATTGTTTGTATTTTTAAAAATAACTCAGCTGTTTCATTAGTTTATGATTCTTTTTAAATCAAAGCATTAGTAAAAATTTCACGACACACAAAAACTTCAGTAACATTTTAATACCTAGTTAAATTTCAGAGTATAATCATGACCTAATCACTAAAGGTTTTTAAAGTTTTAAATGTGCCACACAGACCATTTTTTTTATGAGTCCTTTTTTTAAATTTTATTACAACTAATGAAAATAACTTAAGAAAATTATTAAAATAATGTGTGTGTATAACTACTATTTATATTTTACATTCAACTAAATAAGTCAAATTAGTCAGTAATGCATGATTCTTTCAAATAACATTCCCTTCTAAATGAAAATCTGTTCCTAATATCAGAAAATAATCATAACTGCTATTTTTAAAGTACATAAAATTGTGATAAGTAAATATTAGTATTGTTCTAAAAAATAAAATTTAATTTTTTCACAATAATCAATTTTTCTTTTCTTTTCAATCCCAAAGGAAGAGAAAGAAAATATTTTGACATTAAACCTGCAAGTTTGAGCATTGTATAAATTTTCTTTGATGTTACTTGTATAACACTAACTTTAATTTAAACACTACATAAATGTGGTATGTTCTGTATCTAAAATGTACATAAATTCCATGTCATTATTAGTCCACATATGAATAGTTTTTTAAAATAGGCATTGTTATAATCTTCTGCTTATATCTACATTAAATGTATTGTGTATGTATGTATAAAAATCTTAGTGCAGGTGAAAAAAGAAAAACAAAGCAATTAATTCTTATAAAAACATTAACAAATTATAATTAAAGCAGAATTTTCAGTATTTCGCTTTATGTCCCCACTTAATGTTACACATTACATTTTTCAAAATAATAAAATAAAACTTCAAAAACAAGACTTTTAAAATTCTCTGACTGATACTTCCCATTCAAATGTTAAAAAAAAATTCCCTACAAGATTGAATCCTGAATTTTTTTTGTGTCCAAAAATATACCTATTTTTTTCTTTACATATTTCATGCACAAGTAGTTAAATATATGTAATACATGCAATTCTTATAGTTTTGTTGAATAATTTTCTTCAAAATGTAACACATTCCTTCGGCTCACTCCATTTCTTAATTTGTCTTTCATATATTAGAGTTCAGTTTTTAAAGATGAATTTGGTTCATACAAATATTGATTTCAAACTCTTAAAATTTAAAAAAAAAATTGAAAAGAAGGCATTTTTTCAGATTTTACAGAAGTTATACCTAAAAATATATTTACTTTTTATCTCAATAATAAGCCATTTTCTTGATTAAAGTGAGTTTCTCTTCATAGAAGGGGAAGCATATTTTTAAGAATCAAAAGAAAAATATAAATTAGGCTTTCAATTTCAAGAGAAATTTCAATATTATGCTCAAGACAATGTATCAGTCCAGTGCCTGTTTAAGCTCATTCTGGGCCCTGAGCGCAGAAGTTCTACAGGCACCCTTTGCACTGACGGATCGAAATTTATAACCAGAAAATTTGGTCAACTCCAGCTTATCCCTGCCTCAAGCATCCAATGGATAAACCGGCACTGCATCAGTCAATGTTTCATAACTAAATATTTTTCCTTTGTAGTTCGTTATAACAAATATGTTTTTATTCGATATAAAAATAGACTAGAAAAATTAGAAAGAATCAGATTAAAAATTAAAAACAAATGGAAATTTTTAAGAAGTTCAAGTTGTACCTGAAGAAGAAGCAAGAGATGATAGAGCATCTGAAGCTGAATGATGCATGATAGGTGAGCATATTTTACTGCTGCCTGATGGTGAGGTACTGCCAGAGTTTGAAGATGGAGGAGGTATGAGCACAGCATTTCTTCCCAGGACTGAGAAAGCACTTGGAGAATGAGCTAAATGAGGTAAAGGAGACTGAACAGGAGTTGGAGACTGAGAGCTGAAGATTGTAGAAGAGGGAGCTGTGTTAAGAAAGGTTGTCAACAGTTAGGAAGGATAAAGAGAAAGCAAATGTTTTTTAAAAGGTGAAGCAGATATGTTTTTAAAAGGTGAAGCAGATATGTTTTTAAAATGTGAAGCAGATATTTTTTAACAGGTGAAGCAAAGATTTTTTCCATTGTTACTGTTTTTATACATCTGTTTATGTTACCATCTGAATTGTAACATATATATTCAGTTTTTGTAAGATATTGGAGTTTTTCAAAGATACCAGGGTGAGTCAGAAAATAAGTTTCCCCTGTCAACTGTGGTCAGAGTTGTGTATGAAAGTCAAAACATAGAATGAGATAGTAAAGATAAGACACAACTTTATTTTTTCACGTAAGTACCAAGTACATTAAGACATTTGTCATACCACTTGATAAGCTTGAGGAAAAACTCAGGGCTCTGTATATGCAAGAAGTGTCTAACAGCTTGCTTGACTTCAGTGTTGCTTCCAAAGCACCTTCCAGAGAGATTCTTCTTCAAAGCTGGAGACAGATGAAAATCACTCAGTGCGAGATCAGGACTGCACAATGGATGATGTAGGCACTCCCAACCAAGAATTACAATATGGTTTTGCATTGCCATCGCCGAGAATGCTCTTGCATTGTCATACAACAACAATATGCTAGATCTGGGAACCCCAGGCCCCTTTTTCTGAATCCATCTGCTTGATCGCGGTCAACCTCTAAGCAATAGTGTATTGGTGGCTTGTGCATTCAACTGCTGTTTTGTTGTTCGCCCATAGTTGTTAAACGCTTCTTTTGTATGCAAAGCCTTGAGTTTTTCCTGGAGGGCTTTTTAAAGCTTATCAAAGGTATGACAAATGTCTCAATGTATTTGGTACTTTTGCGGGAAAATAAAGTTACACCTCATCTTTAATGCCTCATTCTATGTTTTGATTTTCATACACAACTCTGACCACAGTCAACAGGGGAAATTTATTACTCACCCTCGTATTTTTTATATAATGTCTGTGATAATAGACCAATGGTTTATAATGTTGGATTCAACAGCAAATAGTGAGTAAAATTTCCTTTTCTCTCTCTCTCTCTGCATAGATACATGTAAAATTTGCATCTAAATATAATAGTGAAATTTGAGAAAAAAACACTGATGATTATACAAAAAAAAGATCATAGGTACAAAAAAATTAATTAAATTCCAAAATTTTTCCTTGGTTGCATTTAGAGAGTGAAAATTTATTGATTATTAAATTTTATAAACTTATAAATAACGATGACTTTGCTTCATTTGGGAAAAGAAAAAGGAGGGTTACTTTTCAAACGGGGCTTTTTCAAGTATTTTAAAGGAGTAAAATTTTTGAAAATCAAAAATGTTTAATTTAAGCTCAAAATTTAAATTACTTTTTGTGTGTGTCTTATTAAACAATATATGACTTTAAAAATTTTTAATTTAAATTCACAAAAATAACGAAAAAAATTATCAAATTTAACTACAGAGAGATTATGAAACACACTATTTTTTTCATAAATACCCAGTTGTGCCATAAATTCTGATACAAAAATTTGAGATCTACTGCTGTGACTCAAACAAAACAGACCATTTCCAATTCCATTGATAAAGATTTCTGCAATATACTCCAGATAACTGCTGTGTTTCATGCATGTTGCTTTAAAAATCAGTCAGAACTTTAACACTTTGAACAGAAGTATGCAGCAAATATTTCACTGTATCAGAAGATCCCATTAATGACTTTCAAATTTACTTACAAATAAAAAGATTATTCATTTGTTGAACCAATAAAGAGATTTTCTCAGACCAACAGCATTATAGACTGCAGGGGATGTGATTCTTTATGTTCGTCAAAGCAGTAATGGTGAGATAATTAAAGTGTCAGAGGTACCTTAAGAGGACATGGTACGATTTACACAAAAATTTTTAATTTAAGAATTTTAAAAATATTTTCGGTTGTCTCCTAAGTGTATGTACTATGTAAAACAGATTTTGTGCTCAAAATTTCGTAAAAAGCTAACCATTTAATTTTTTAAGGGAAAAACCTGAAACTTATGAAGTGATTTTAAAATGCTACTCCTCCTACAAACATTTACATAGATGCATGAAATTTGATTTACAATTACATCAAACTCTGTTTTACAAAAGTTGGTATGGGTTTTGCAATAACATGATTGATATTCATACAATACTTCTTTTTATGAATGCTTATTGAGAATTCTTTAAAAAAATGTATAAATTCTGAGTTTAATTATTTTTTAAAAAATAAGTATTACTTTTGATTTAAAAATGCATACCAATTTTTGTTACATGTACTGTTAGCAATAGGTAAAAAAAAAAATCAACGCATTAAGGCCCAATAGAAAAAAAAAGCCTTAGCATTTTAAATGAAGACAAACTAGTTATTTTATCTTTCTGAGATAAGTAAGTTTAAAGTTTTGATTTGCTTTAGGGATGTGAATAAAAACGAACATAAAAGCTATCATAATTCTGCGTTTTTTTAAGTTTAGAGAGCTTTCAAATTTTGTGAGGTAATAAAAATGTATGTAAAGAATAGTTTAGGCTAAAAAATATTTGATTTTTTTTTTACCAATTTCTGTCAATTGAATTGTACTGTGTCCTCTTAAAGCAAAAGAACTGTTGTGATGACACTCATAATGGCAACATATTAATTCTGTTTACTGATGAGAAAATATTCGACACTGAAGAATCTCAATCACCAGAACGACCATGTTTATGTAAGGATTGTCTAAGAAGCTAGAGAGAAGAAAAAATTCTAACTGATTATCCAGCTTCTGTTAATGATTTAGTGGGGTGTTAGCCGTAAAGGTATCTTGAGAGATTCGTTTTTGCCAGAAAGGAGTGAAAAGCATGGCAAAATATCAAAACACGGTCTTAGAACCAATATTGAAGCCTCTGATCATAAACCTGGAAATGATTGGACTTTCCAACAAGACTCTGCTTCTGCTCCTTAGTAAAAGATGGCCCAGTGGTAGTTGTAACAGAGTGTGCCAGACTTTGGCCTTTGGACAAAGATTGGCCTTAAATCCACATGACTATAAGACAAATCAGAACTTATGGCACAATTAGGTAGATGTTAAAATATGCAGATATATAATAAGAAGAAAAATCTGTTTATTGAAAATTTCAAGCACCTCTGATAATAGACGAGATTAACTAATAAATTTCAAGACATAATTCAAATGAATAATTAGGTTTCAGAAGACTTACATCAGGAATGTTTCCATTATAAAACACACAGAAATTCTCTTTTGAGTACTTAAAATGAACATGTGTTTGCACATTAAAAGGGAGATCTCTACCACAAACATCTACATAAAAATATTAATGTCAAAAATGTCCGACAGAAATTTTAATGCATCTTTAAGTGAGTAATAATTTGTATTCTATTGAAATACTACTCTTAACACTTTTTATTTATATGTATCCCCAATGTATAAATTCGAAATACGTAAATCTTAGATTAATTTTTTGGCTCATTATATGCAAGTGCAGACCCACACATTATTTTTATTGATCAATAAATACAAACCAACACTATACATAAATAGTTACATAAAATGTTACATTTACGTTTCAAATATATTTTTACAAATAGAAAACAACTTAAGCATATGAATAAATACTACAGTACTTAAGAAATTTATCAAGTATTGAATTGGTATTATTTATATACTGCTTTTGAGGGAAAAAATTTGGACCCTCCCCCTCCCTTTGTTCACAAAGTCTTCTTCAGTCAAATAAATTCATAAGTTATGAGGTGATACCACAATGCAGCTTTTTGCTTCAAGATTTTTCTTTAAGACGTTCAACAAATACTACTTTACAAGTTGAAAAACTTGTGACTAGCACATTCATTCTTCGAGGTGCATAGTTCAAAGAATTCATAGCTGATACATTTCTTCTAGATACTGAAAGAAATGACTATAGATTCTTTTATGTGTTTTTGAATTTCTGTCATCAACCCACAGCAATTTTATCTGGAGTAGTCATCAGAAAAATTCTTTATGTTATACAAACAATTCCTTGATGAATGAAAATATACTTCTGTAAGTGGACTTAAAAATAATGCAAAATTATGTTAAGTTTCAGCACACAATTTAAAAAAAACCAACTAATTATTTTTTCATAAATTTTTTTTTCGTAAGAGATATCCATGCATCTCTGAGGTAATAACATAAGTTGACTGTCATGTTGAGTATTTCCCCAATTCTTTAGGTCTTTAAACCAAGAATAAATAAAGTAAAAGATTGTAATTAAAGAGATATGCCTGTCTTCAAACCTGTTTCTCTGCCACATTTTTAACATTTTATTTGTAGTTTTTGATATTGTACTTGAATAAAAAATGTTGATATTCAGAACATAAAACTATAGGGCATGTAAATTTTCACATAATCTAATGTTGTGCAAAACATCCTACTTTTGAAAAAATATAATGCTTTATCATCAAGAAAAATTTACACAAAATCCTATTTCAACTTATTTCATCATAACAAATAAAATGACAATTAAATGTAAAACCAAATAAATTCATAAAATGCAAATGTGGTACAAGCGTGTTAACTGCTTTCAGAAATACATTTGAAAATATGCCAACACACCAATTTTGAAACCTGAGGGAAGTAAGTCTCAAATTTTATTTCCAAGTGTGATAACACAGGTATAAATTATATAGAAGTGTAAACAGACATCAATCTCATAATATTTAAGAAAACATAGAGATAAAAAACAAAAATTATATTGCAAATAATTTCAGAATTCAAATAGCTAAAAAAATGCTTTATTAAACACAAAAACTGAAAAAAACAGTCAAAGTATAAAAATAAAAACAAAACATTTAGTCAAATTACAGCAAAAATAAAAGTTTAACGAAATCAAAGACTTACATTTAGTACAAAAATCAAGACATTAATTGAAGAAAATAAAAAAAAAAGTTTTATTTTTTTAATACAGCAATTTGATATACCACGCTTTTTTTTTAACATATGTTAAAAAGTCAATTCATCTATAAAATCCAAAGCATATAAATGCATAACTGTGAGATAATCATTTATTTAATGAACTACATTTTTAAAAGATTTCAATTTTTGTTTCAATTTATTCTTAAGATTTTTTTAAGAGTCTCTGTTTTTGACTTTTTTTTTATTTAAGACTCAACTTTTTGCTTTTCATCTTTATATTTAACTTTCTTGAGTTAACTTTTTGTCAATTGTTTAAAGCTATTTTATGTAACAATACTATATTTTATTTTTACAACATAAAAAATTCATTTTAATTTTAATTATGTCTTCTATCTTTTTATAAATGGTATGACTGATCAATGAACACAGCCTCAAAAACCCATTCAAATTTAAGAAATTAAATTTAATGAATCATTTCATTGATTCATTTCATTTCATTGAGATATTTACTATATTTATTAGCAAGTCTGTCGGTAACAGATTTTCGAGCAAAAACTAAAAACACATAAAAAGTTATCCAAAAACAACAATAAAATAATTTGACAAATGAAAAATACGATGACAACAAAATATTAATAAAAAGAAAAACTATACAAAAAAATGGATAAAAAAAACAAAAACATAAAAAATATCAAATCAAACAAAAAATTCAATAAAAACAAGAACACGCATTTGTTCTCTTCATACAAATATATATAATGAAGCATATATTTTCATAAAAATTTCAAACATTATAATTACACAGAACATGAATGAATATTTTTCAAACACTAAATGAACAAATTACAAACACTAACAAAAAGATAAAAATCAAATTTAAAAATTTTAGAAATAAAGTATACATAAACAATACTTTAAAATAATAATAGCAAAAACAAACACAAAATTAAAATCTTTAAAAAGTCTTTAAACCTATGGATAAATCCAATTATTAATAAAGCAATATTAAGATTTATTATCGAACATCTTGATATATATGATACTCGATTTTAAGTATGAAATATATTTAGTACTTAAAACTCCTCGACGTTTAACTTCTGCAGGACAGACATTTTCCCATGGCTTCAATCACCAGAAATTACTCATTTACTTCTAATCCCTTTAACAAATATTTTAAAAGCATTTTAACACTTAATTATATGACCTAATTCCCAAAGTAGTTTTTCTGATTTAAATTTCAATCTTTAATTTTTAAAAGATTCTTAAATATCATGAGCTAACTAGTCATTTTTTTAGATTATATGTATAAGACATAGTTAAATAATAAGTTCAGCATATTAAATCAAAATAGGCAAGCAATAAAGAAATTGTATATAATTTTAATATCTTGATATACTTTGCAATTGATCTTTATAGAAATTTTTTAATGATAATTAACCCTTTATCTACGAACAGTACTAATAAGTACCACTCACTTTAAATTTACATAGAATAACCCTTTTTAGGAATATTCTTTTAAATCCACTCTTCCAAGATATATGACAGTATGGGTTCTATAAAGAGTATTTTAGCAGGGAAGGCAAATAGTTTTATAGTGTTTTAAGCTGACGGTGTTTTCAGCGGATTGCAAAAATTGTCATTTTTGTTCCGAAAAAATAGTTAATGTCAAACACCTTAGAAAATGATTTGACTACTTATTTTAAGTGAACAGTGTATATAATTAATTTTACAATTGAATATTTTTAATTAATTAATTAGCCCTAACAGATTAAATTTCCCGAAGTTGAGTATTTTGTTTATGTATATCCCTTAATTTTCAATGTAGTGATTAAAAAAATATTGCATGAAAAAAACTGCAGTAAATCATAATGCGGTAGATAAAGGGTTAAACTATATACAATCAATTTGCCGCAAACAAATCACAATTTTTTTTTATTTCACATTTTAAAAAATGCATCAATTTTAAATAACCTTGCTTTTTTTCCAAAAGTGGTATAACTTCGTTAATATACAACAGTTTATAGTAAATTATTTTCTTTTAGATCATCTATTTCAATAAGAAAATACTAGGACATAATTAAAGCCAAATAATATTTTAAAATTCACATTTAAGAATATATTGACAAGCATAATGAAAAGTATCCTCTTAACTCCTTACCATCTCTTCAATGTGCCCTTTCTTTATGGGAGATATTCATATTTGATATTTTTCAAATTTATATATTTAAAAAAAAGAGAGAAAGAATATTACCTAGCAAGCTAGCTGTATCAAAAATACCCTTAGATGGGGGCCGAGGACTTTGTTCAGCATTATCCATAACACAAGCCCAATTTTACCTGAAATATATAAATAAAAATTTCTTTGTGTTTCCTTCAGCATTTCTGAATTATAAACTATTAAAATTGCATAAAAAGACAAGCATTATAAAAGTGTATGAAAATTGAACACAAACTCTGGAAAACAGCATTCTATAAATAGATAACAAAAGTATGTAAAGATAATGTGAAGCATGTTTCATTAATATTTTATACAGAACTAGCTATTTTGAGTTTGACTAAGAGATAAATATATTTCAAAATATCACTTAAAAGTTAACATATTTGCATTCAAAACAAATGCTTTTGCAGTAAAATTTATGATACACTGTCATAAGTATTAATCATGTGCTCTTATGCAATTATAAAATACCATTCTATAACTTAAATTAATTGATTACAATAAAAATTCTTTTATGCAATATTCCAATTTAAAAGAACTGTCACCAAATCAATCAAATCTATTTTAAGAAATCAATTAGTTTTTTATTCTCACTCCATTATTTTAAATTTTCAATCGTCCAACACAGATTCAAATCAAAAAATTAATTACCTTAATTAAAATTTTACAAAAAAAATCATGTGTAAGCCATTAAAAATATTACAGAAGGGAGATGAAAACATACCTGCCAGATATATTTCTGTGACAGCAAAATACAGCCATGAGTTCTAAAAATAAAAAATATACAGATATAAAAAAAAGTTTAAAATAGAATGTATATTAAATAATATCTAAAATACAACAAATATGTAAATTATTTATCAATTTTTACAGCAAAATATATACACAAAGTTATATAATGAACTTAATTCCTAATATACCAAGCTTGTTTATAATTTAGGTATAGAAAATAAATGTCTTTATTTCAACAAACTAACTCGGAAATTTTCATAAACTTCTCAATTAACAGATAAGTCAAAAATATTTCAATCACTTACAACACAATTTAGGCTACATATTATTATGCATCGACCTCAGGCATCTCAATGACAATATTTTCACCTCTTGATGACACAAGAAATAATATAACCCTAGCAATTCAAAAGTTAAAATAAAATTGACAGCCACGTTACGCCCCTGCTTGCAAAAAAAAAAAAAAAACAACTAATACTACTCACAAAAATATTAGCAAAAAAAAATTTTTTTAATCGCTTATTTAAAACATTTTGGAAATTATATAAAAACAATTTTTAATGAAAAATAACAATTTTTATCAACATTAAAATATATTAAAATATTCACGTTCAAATAGAGAATGCGCGTACGATTAAGAAAAAAAGGAAACTACATTACATGTTAAAAAAATGATAGTAAATATTTGAAAAATGCATTTATACTAAAATGAGTCAACAAATCGCAAAATAGCAACCAAAAAATTAAACATCTAAATAAAAGCTGTAAATAAAATTAAATAGCTCACTGTGATAGGAAAATTATATATATATATATATATATATATATATATATATATATATATATATATATATTAATAAATATAATTAACAATTATTTCGATTTATATGTTTCCTAAATTTATGTACCTCAATCAATATTCTTGAACTAGTTCAAAAAGCTACAACACGTCAAATATATGATAACATATCGAAATTCCAGCCCTGGCTATGATAAAGATATTACTTTCAAATACGAAAACAATTACACTAATTTTTCGATCACCCATCAAAATAAGTCAAATGAATAAATACCACTATCAATTTCCGACAACTGTATCATACATTATAAATTTAATATTCAATTTCACACATCAGGACCTTTATTAAATAAACTCTTCTTTAAAAAGAAAATATAAATGAAACTCTTGCATTTAAAAATATTTGGGAGGGAGCAAACAAAAAAAACCTTTCTCAGTCCCTTCATACTTCTGGATCCATGCAAATAAAATTCATAATTTTCCACACGTCTAAAAATAGCTACTTAGCCTAATACGAAAGTGTAATGCGGTTATAATGCATGATGATTTAAAACTAAATGATGCTTTAGGAATCAGAACTTGTAACAGCAATTGTGCAAGAGGATATTTTCTCTCACTTTTTGGTAGTATATCGGTACTGAGTATTTGCCATGAATATTTAATAATAAATCAGAAAGGGGAGGGAAGTACCTAGATAAATGATTGCATTAGTTCCTCCCTTCCCCCTCCCTTTATTAAATATTCTTCCTTTTGTCGTCGGTTTCACAAAACATTTGGAGAAAAAACACTACACCTTAAACATACACAAAGAAACACTCATTATTAAATGATTTGCATTTTCAACAACGACAATTGTTTGGTGTTTTTTGTAAAGATTTTGTGTAATTACGTTCTAATAATATAACTATCAAATAAATTTTTTTTTAAATTATCAACTGAGCAAAACTTGCGATAATCTAAAAAAATGGAACTAAAAGATAAGATTGAAAAGGAGGGGGGTGAAGAATCGGTTATAAAAGAGAAAAGTTTTTCACTATCAAACCAATACAGCATTCAGAAAAATATTTATAGGTTATCATAGAGGAAAAAATACACAGAGGTTGGGTTCTAAAACACAAGCTATCTACTACCATAATACAGTTATTTAATTTTTATCAAGTCGGGATATTTTCATAAATATTGTGAATAACACAAATTTTACGAACTTGCGAAAAAGAGAGGAAGCCAAATTATTCCTTTTCCACGCTAGAATAAGAAATCGTTTCACTTAATTTTGCAGTGGCTAAATAAATATATTTCAGTAGTCCTATATCATAAATATTTTTTAGAATGTCACTTTAACAAAGAATGCCAAAAGAATTAAATTAAATAAATATGTGTGTTTTTCCAATGAAATATGAATTGAAAAAAATTAAACCAAGAATCTCACTCAAGAACTTCGCTTTATTATTTTTCTTCACCTCTGAAAGTAGAAATTCTTTATTCTTTATTTTTCACCCACTATTTCTTAAGTATTATTTTCCAAAATACTTCGGAATTCAAACTGCTGGGGGCAATCCTAGTCGAAAAAGATCGAAAATTCGACAAAAGCCCTTAGGCCTCTTAACAAACGTTCGATTAACCATTAACAGTTCGTTCGCACACGAATAAAAATCGACACAGACAAAACTCAAAAATTTTAAATGCAGAAAGAAGGAGAGACATTTTGCAATAAAAGGGATGAAAAACAAGCAAGAAAGCGATGGGTGGGGGAAGAGCGCAACTTTGTGATGTAACTACACTATAATTCTAGGGCAACAATACCTAATTTTCAGAGACCAGACCAAACCAGACACCGCATTTATTCATTTCGAGCGAATAGGGGCGACGCAGCGCTCATCGAGCTGACACAATCGTCAGAAGCAGAGAGGAAGAGAGAGAGAAAAAAAAATTAAACCTTCCCCCGGGAAAAGCCGATAAAAGTTCCAGATTGGAAAATCGCAAAGACGCCATTTCAACGGAATATCATGGCGCAAATATGAAGAGGGAAGGAGTTTCTAAGCAAGCGGCGGACCAGCTAAAGCTAAGCAATCGATCTGCAGCAAAATACTCCAGAATTACAGCTGATATTCAAAGAGCCGTCGAGGTCGTTATGTATAAATGGATGGATTCCTGCATGCATTACGTTGCGAGGGAGAAGAGAAGCTGTAGGGATATGGTGGCCGTCTCTTTCATTACACTCAGAAATGAAGAGATTCCATTTTAGACGCGTCTCGCCAAAATGGAGGAAAGCTATTCCGAAACAGGTCATCCTTTACCTTGCATAACTACCGCGAAGAAATGCTAGAAAATCGTGCACTCCTACGAGGGACGGGTTTTTTCTTTCCCTTTTCCTTTCCTATTAGATATGTAAAACGACATGGTTGGATTAAATAGGCAGTAGTCACCGCGAATGACCTTCAAGTCGTCTGGCTCACACACACACACACAGAGGAAAAGAAAGCGCATAACGACAAACATTAAAACTAAAGACAATAACCTGGAAAGAACATCCTAGTCCCGTACCTCTCCCTTCCACTCGTGCAGACTCGAAAACAGAATATACTAATGCTTTTTAATTTCTCGACTAGAAAAAACCAGCGAATTTCTGCCAGAAAAACCTTCCACAATTCGAACATTTTTATGCGAAAACTAGCGTGTTTGTTCTAAAAATTCTAAAACATTGAGTAACCCACACCTAAAAAACAAACATTAGGAAAAAGGAGGAAAATATTGAGAAGCCTTTCCTCTTAATACACTCTCTAATTCAATAATATTAGTGGTCACTTACGTATAAAAAATTCATCCAATCCCGACAAAAAAAATTGCTTTAAAAAAACAAATTTCAAATCCGTATCTATCATAAAAAGTTATATACAAGTAGTGAGATGCATACCGAAAGAGAAGCTAAAAAACACGACTCTCTTCTGCAAAAAATTAACGGATAAAACGAACTTTAAAAAGAAACAATTTGGAACTGTATTTAGCATGAAGTACTATTATATAAAACTACTTATAAAAAAGCAAGGTATTCAAATGACAATTTACTCAAAAGAGAAAATTTTAATAATTTTAGTTCTTCATAAAAAGAATTTTATTTGTTTCAGTCAATCATTTGCAATAATAAATCAAGAGCACTAATGTAGTGAATCATTTAAAGTATATTCCAGAACAGATATTATCAGCGAGAATAGGCAACTTAATAATGAAAGATAGAATATGAAAATATTTGACAAAAAAACACAAACGTCCCCCACGTATGAAACCGATCGTTTTTATATAATTTGAATTAAACTTACGACATTCATATCAGATTTCTTTCAACACCGTGGTACGCTCACTATTTATTTAATTATTTTCAGTTTAAGTTTCAGATTGTATAATAAACAGAGTATTTCCCACACAAATAAAAAGGAACATGAAACTTAAGAAATCTCATATCTGGCTATCAATGTCAAATTTTGAAAAAAAAGAGACTTGAATACAATTGAAACCTCTACATTTGTATACTAATGAATTATGTTAAAATGCAAGAAAACATAAGTAAGATATTTCATGGTTTTTTTTTTAACGAAACTGTGTTACTACATAAATATAATATAAGCCAGTTGAATAAAACAACTGCCATTAAAAATCGAGTTGAAATGTTAGGCACTTTTCTTTAATTGTTTTCTATCTAAGAATCAATGTTGCATTGAAAAAATTTTAAGCGCCTTTCCTTGAGGTAAATGAAGCGATTGTACATCACAGAGCGTGTAAGTAAATGAAATTAAAATTAACCATATCAAACACTTTTGTCGCCAATGACTTGAGACTCTTATTAGTAAAACATCTAAAAATATAAATCATAATCTAAAGTATTCCAAAAAAGAAAAAATCCTAACTTTACATGTACACATGCAACAAAAACAAAGAACGAATTTTATTTTCTAATTTAAACGATAAAAAAAACAACCCGCAAAAGCTTTAAAAAAGCATTCCAGATAAATGTATTTACTCATTCCAAAGCTAAAAAACATCTACCGGACAAAAAATGAGTTATTTTTAATTAGAACTGAAAAAAACTACAAATTTATTTATCAGTCGATAAGAAACTATAACCGTGTTTCGCCAATCACACATAAAAATATTTGAAATAGTTTTAAAACAGCCGATTTTTACTTGAACACTGATAATTACTATTAAATTGTTTTGAATATTTCAATTTTTAATCAAACAAGTTAATGTATCAATTTACTTAATTTGAAATAGTTAAGTAAAAGAAGATTACTTTTTTTGTATTTAAAAGTTCTTAATATCAGTAATTTAGCGAGTTTCCTTAATTAAATAATTAAAAAAAAGAAGGGAAAAAATTCTAAAATACATTTTTTATGAGGTCACTTAGAATAATTTTTTTCTTTGTAATACGAATTTCTTCGAATAGGAATAATAGGACATTTTGAACTAGGAAGTTTTGTAAGAATGTTACAACCATTTTTTTATGCATTTCTTACGTTAAACCGTACTTTAATTTTTTTAAAAAAAAATTGTCTCATACTTTTCAACAATTAAAACTTTTCTCAAAAAAAATAATCGTTACTAAAGGGTTTTTGACGTTAATTAAATGAGTAACATACAGATGTAAAAACTTATAAAACCATAAGTCAAACTAAAATTCAAATTTTAAGCTCGGCGCAATTGCTTCTGAAAGTAATGGATATGATTCATCAATTATACTGATAAATAAAACGGAATATTGGAAGATACATGATGTTTCAAGAACTCAAATATAAATTTTTTGCATTCTCATTTTGAAAATTACGAAGTCATCAGATTACTAAGATATTTTACTGGCAATTTTGAGGGAAAATTTGCATTAAAAAAAGATGAATTAAACACTATTTGCATATACAAGTTTATGTGAATAAAACTAAAAAAAAATATCTATTATTACAAAAATAAAACAACTCTATACATCAGACAATTAAATATGCAACTTATTATCCGATGCACTAATACCCATTCTAATAATGCATCCAATTTCAAAGACATTGAAAAAAACATCTAAAATAAATTGTGACCCTCGATCTGGTAACGTATTGCCCTCCTTTCAGGAATGATAAGAACAGCGATTAGAAAATAACAAAAAAGATAAATTTAACAAGTACAGCAAAATAACTATATCTATACACAGCATACGTGGAGTGGGATAGAGAATGAAACTAATGGATATTTTTAATAAATCCCCGAATATATTATACTTAAAAAAATGAAATAAACAAAATTTATTTATGTACATCAGTAAAAAAAAGACGGAAGAGGGGAGATCGACACCAATTGTTATCATTAATGAGCAAAAGTCTTTATTCGGATATAAATTAAATACCTTTTCTTCTTTTTTTTTAAAAAAAAAGAAAAGCTGCAATAAATTATGTTTTAAAAATTAAGAGAACACAGTGCAATTCAATTGACAAAAATCGGTCAGAAATTCAGATGAAATGTTTTAGCCTAAATTATTTTCTTTATATAATTTTCTATAATCCCACACACATTGAAAGTTTTAAGTTTTAAAAAAAAAAACCAGAATTATGATAACTTTAATGTTCGCTTTTATTCACATTCCAATGGCAAATAAAAATTTTTAACTGGCTTATCTCATAAAGGGAGGGGACTGGTTAATCTTCATTTCAAATGCTAAGGCATTCTAATGTTCCAAAAACGGTTGATATTTTTTTCTACCAATTGCTATAAGTACATGTAACAAAAATTGTTTTGTATTTTTGAACCAAAGCAATACTTACTTTTTAAAAATAGTTAAATTTAAAATTTATACATTTTTCAAGAAATTTTCAATAAGCATTCAGACACACACAAAAAGTATTTTACGAATATCTATTATTTTATATTATCCATAAATACTGGTCATATACTGGCATAATAATGGTGAATAATGTATACTGGTCGTAATAGTCAAAATGTTGAAATCTTCGAAAAGTGCACATAGCAGATATTGGTTTGTCAATGACGATATACATTAGTTACAAGCAAAAAAAAAAAAAAAGGTACCTACGTATTTTACTATCGCAACAATCACCAACTCTCACCAAGTTGACAACCCCGATTTTCTATGTGTCGTACGCGCTGAATTGGCAACCACGTGCTTTGTTTCATATGATGTCGTCAACAGGTTGCGATAATACGTAAGTACCAAAAAGGTAAAAATTGTTCAATCCAACATTTTCTCAAAAAAATTATACCATGTTCTCTTACGGCTGTTTTCGCCAAATGTAAGAGAGTTTGAACTAAACGCGAAGCACATGTTCGAGCAGAAAAATGTCTATTTTCATGAAAATCTGTAACATCACAACTCAGATCTGATCATATATAATAGAGTGTTTTTAAAATTTGAAAATATTTCCTAAATAATCAATTTTTCCTTTTAACTTGTAAAACGATACCTGATTTAGCGTTACGGTATAGGAGAAAAAACACAAAACACATTTTATACCAGAAAAAAATCTGCCAACTCCTATAAAAATGAGTGTTATGATAAAATAAGCCACCATATACAGGATAACGAGAAACCAGAATATAATATTTATGTCGCAGTTCTTTTATATCTGAAAAAAATATTCCGAATTCGGGTTCTATTTCTTAACATTGACTGATGACGGCCTTAAATAAACTTTCCTCGACATCTCATTTTTTTTTAAATTTAATAATTTATTTTTGAAAAAAAAAATCCTCTTCAAAATTTAATTATACAAATATACAACACATTAAATGCAACAACTACATACATGTACAGGATAACGAAGCTAGAATATAATATTAATGTTGCAGTTCTTTTATATATGAAAAAAAATATTTCGAGTTCGGGTCCAATTTCTGAACATTGACTGAAAACAGCCTTAAATAAACTTTCCTCGCCATCTTATAATTTTTTTTTCAAATGCAATAATTTATTTCTGAAAAAAAAATCCTCTTAAAAAATTCTTTTATATAAGTATACAGCACATTAAATGCAACAACTACATGCATGTTCAGGATAACGAAACCAGAATATAATATTAATGTTGCAGTTCTTTTATATCTGAAAAAAATATTCCAACTTCGGGTCCTATTTTTTTTAACATTGACTGAAGACAGCCTTAAATAAACTTTCCTCACCATCTCATAGTTTTTTTTTTCAAATTTAATAATTTATTTTTGAAAAAAAAATCCTCTTAAAAATTTAATTATCTTATACAAATATACAACACATTAAATGCAACAACTACATACAACGACTTCCTATCTCCTCTGACAAAGAAAAGGTCGAAAAAGGGAGATAAAACTCAAAACTGGCGAAAAACAGCGAGAATAAAAGGGGAGAAAGAGAGATAATACAATCAATACCATGCAAATACTCATCAGCGATTCCTGATCATAAGATCTCGCACGAAAGGTTAATACACGCCTCATCCACCAGGAGCGCTATAATCCTCGGGGCCAACTAAGAGCCCTCAATTAAAACTAACCAGGGCCCGGGCTGGAGAGACACCTTTTTCTGGAAGCATCCATGTTAGAGAAATAATGAGAACGACGGATAAATGTGCGAGGCGCAGGAAGAATCTTTTCCGCTTTTTCAACGACTAACTCTTCCAAAAGCAGAAAAGGACGCTTTAACAAAAATCAATAACTTCAGACATCTACTCGTTTGTGGAAGGTTCTTTCTTCTCCATCACTTTTTTTAGCTCTCCCACCTTCCTCCTACAGTGTATCTCAAATGGCATTTCTCGCAGCTAAGAAGCTCAGATAAACACAGCCGAAGGATTTGGTGAGGCTCTCTCTGCGAGAAATAAAAATTGGCGTCGCAGTGGGCTTGATTGGGAAATCTTGAGAAAGGAGGAGGTGGAAATTTCATTTCGAACAAAGGCAGGAGTTAATTTCAAAAGGGTTTCCATAAATAGCGAGATTCCACCATTGATAGAAATAAGCATTAATGCTCGCATTTGGCCGCCATTGGAAGAGAGATGAGTGAAGAACCAGATTAGATAGCGGAATGACTGTAAACGAACGTGAGACACATCCGTTTTTAAAAAGTAATTAGAAAGAGCCTTCTAATTCTAAATAGTACACAAATCTAAAAATCTTGAGTAAATTCAGAGTACTAATATGAAACGAAAAGCATCCATTTCACTTAATTCCAACTCCGAAACAAAATAGTTGTGTGTGTTCAGAAGCATAAATCTTTCAATGCAAGCTATTTTTAAAAATCAAACTGTATAACTCTTAATGTAAATTATCAAAAAGATAAGTGAAACAAAATGAAATATTTTTTTAGCATTAATCAAATAGCAGTAGCCTAAATTCATGTGACATCATAGTCAAAAGACAAATGCAATCACGTGTTTCCAACCAATCAGTTCATGCGTCTCACTGTTGCCAACGTTTGCATTTTACAGAAACTTTTTTTAAAAAGTGTATAGTTGATAACAATAACAGTCATTGAGTTGACTAGAGGGAGCATATAGCCCTGTAGGGCTCTAATCTCCGATCAGTGAAATTTGAAAGGAAATTTGAAGGACTTTAGAAAATTCTACCATTGTCCAGATTTAGTATAAAGTATTTCATGCGAAAGAGAAATCATTGTTCTATACGAAAAATATACTTGTATGTGTGAAATATTAAAAATTAATATTAAAAAAGCTTTACTAAATGCTACCAAAGATTAGTTGTGTGGGCGGGGCATGACCTAGCCAATCCGGTTGCAATAACACAACATAGGAAAACAAAATGCACTTAACTTTTAAAAAGTTCCCGTATAATAAAAGAACTTTCTTTTTTTCATTTTGAACTTTTTGAAGAATCTTTTAATGCCTGGACACCTTTACCCAAATACAAATTTGAAATTGTATCTGGATTCTACAAGTACAACAACAAGTACAATGTCAGCTCTGAACAAAAAGGAAAGCACGTGATTACATTTGTCACGTGACCATCGTAAATTTACCCCACTGTGTTTGTCTTTATAGCCAAATAATTTGTAGCAACAAACGCAGCGTTAGTTATCAATTTTACAAAACCATCCTAAAAAATTAACTTTAATTAAAACACTTTTAGAACAAGTGATTGACCCCTACACACACAACTATTGATTGACTCGAAGATATAAAAAGAGATTATCATTTTAAATCTTTTAAGACAAGGCTTAATTCGGTCTTCGAAAGATAGTTCCGTGAAAATTTGAGTTTTCACGCAAAAAATTCCTGTTCTTAAACTGTTGTGACTAAATACAAATTTTAAAATGTCCTTTTATTTCACTTATGCAAAGAAAAAAACAAGACGCCGATCATTCCCGTGTCTTATACACAAATGAAAAGAAAAATTTATTTTGAAAAAGAAAAAAAAATATTAAATGTGAATATATTATTTTAATATTATTTTAATGTTTAAATTTATTCCACTGAAAATAATTCGAAAATTTTGAGTTCGCATATGTTTTCGATGAAACGTACCCGAAAGATGATAATAACAAAGAGACACGTCCAACTATCAAAAGAATTTGCGCGTCAGCATCTTAAAAACAGCGTAAAACATTCCAAGATATGATGTATGAGACATAAAACAAAAATAAAGGAAATTCGACAAGCACGTGGATTGTTTCACAGGTGCACAGGTTAGGAAAAATAAATTCATGAAACACGCGAATGGAAAACAACTTTTAGGACTTTTCTTTTAACTTCTTTTTGAAGTATAATTAAATATTAAATGAGCGTACACTTATTTTTACAGAACACACACAAATTCTTTATTTTAGCAATTGCCTGGCACATCATGCAACAGTATTTATTTCCTTCTAAAGGAAAACAGGAAATAAAATATTTTCTTTCTAAGAAAAAAAATACGGAAAACGCTAACTTAAATAAGAAAGTGAAACTAATTCTTAGACAATACTTCTTTAGCTCCTTTTTTACATGCTTTTTCCAACTAATTCAACAAGATTTCACATATTTTTTGAAAATACTTGGAAATTAAATCTCAAATTCACTGAATTAAGAATATCTATTTTGGCTAACAGGTTCAAATTACACAAAATCACTAAAATGAATTTTCAAAATTTCATCAATAAACTATTTTAATACTCGCTGATTGATACTTATAGGTAACAATTACATTTCATTTAATAAATCGATAAATAATACAAAGAAAGTTCAATACATTTCAGGACTTAAAAACACAAGTTCATAATATTTATAAAAAAAAAAGGAAAAAATGCGCGCGATTTATAAATTTATGTATATCAAGCATTACAAAACAATCAGAAAGGTAGAGCAATCGTTTAGGAAAATTCACCTTTAAACGAACTTTATTTCGACTCACGTCGAATTCAAAGCAAACTGCAATTTTCAAATTCAAAAATTTAAGTTGCAATAGTTTTTAGAATAATAATCTTTCAAAAAATCTTCACGTTTTAAAACAGCAAGATTTGGAGAACTTTCCGCACGTTGATAAACGATTCAACTCAAAAAAAGAAACAAAATCCCCATGACTTGTGAAATATTTGTGCGAGTGCGTGAACAGGCACAAACTTATTCTCCCCAACAAATGAATAAATAATAAAAGAGAAGGGAAAGAATTGGTAACAGCAATTAAGGATGAAAATACCCTGATTTAACTCATTAAACATAAATCTGTAAATGCAAAGACCTAAAAAGAGTTTTAAACAATTACACGTTTAAATTGGGCCTTATTTTCCTTACAAAAAAATTAATTATTTACAAGTAGATGTTCTTCATATATTATGTACTTTTCTCGACGCATATCATAAAAAAGAATTAATACCTCTTAAAGGTACATAGCACGATTTCGCTGACCAAAATCAACCAAAAAATAAAATAAAATGTTTCGAGCCTAAATTATTCTCCATGCAATTTTTTAATACGAGTATCTGACAAAATTTGAGAGCTCTACGATAAAAAATTACAGAGTTATAACTATTAATGTTTCTTTTTATTCACATCTCAATGATAAATAAAAACCTTAAGAGGATTCATCACAAAAAGAAAAAAAAAATCACTAGTTTCTCTTCATTTCAAATGCTAAGGCATTTTTCTATTGTGCCAAACACTTGGATACTAATACATGTAACAAAAGTTGGTGCGCATTTTTTAACCAATTGTCTTTTAAAAAAATAGTAAGTATTTTTTAATTATGTATTAGTTAAGGAATTTTCAATAAGCATTTATAAAAAAAGTATTTTAGAATAATCAATCACGTTATCACAAAACCCTACCCACCCATAAATCAAATTTCATGTGTATACATCAATTTTTGTAGGGGAGGAGCAGCATTTTTAAAACACTTCATGAATTTTTAAATTTTGCTTTAAAAAATTAAATGATTAGCTTTTTGTGGTATTTTGCAAATAAAAACTGTTTTGCAAATCACATACACATAGAATGCAAGTAAAAAATTAATAAAAACCAATAAATCAATTTTATTTACTTTTTTTAAAAAAATAAATCGTACCATGTCCCCTTAAAGTAATGTACAACGTTTCGTGTAGACTATTTTTTGCTCGATTTGTACCAGTAAAAATGACAGGAAAGTCATAAAAATGCCTTGTACTAGTGACCAATTCTGCACGGTTATATCTGAAGAGAAAATTACCACTAAGTCTGTAACACTCTTGGAACGAGATTCTGAAGTAACTAACCAAACACTAGCCTTCAAATCAATCAATAAATTACAATTATATCTGCAGATGCCAGTTCCGAATTTCAAACTTTTCAACTGGTCCTCTAAAACTGAAGACCTTTGAAAGGGAACAAACGATGAAGAATAAAGGCTTAAAATCTTTGAGAATGCACATACATATATATATAATAGAGACTGATGAGACCCTCCAATTAAATTCAACCATTTAGAAACTCCAAACACACAAGTATGAGGAGGAGTAGAAACGAGACAAATGGACAGGCACGAGCTCTTTGTGAGCCAGCTCAATACTAACCGTGTTACCTGAATCAATCACAGTATTGCAACAGCGCAGGAAGCCCCATCTTCGACATATTCAGAGCTTCCATTATAATCAGCCACCAATATGGCCGAACGGAATGTCATTTGTCGTCGGCTCAATGCGTAACGTAAACTTCGAAGATAATTTACTGGACATGGTAATGATGATATCGATCTGCGAAACAACAACGCAAAGTGCAGTTGCACATTCAGGATTTCACCGAGTTACGGGATTTTAAAGGACACCAGTTTCCAGATGCATTTCTAATCAGGGAATGTATGAACAGACATCAGAGAAATGAAAAGGGAGAACAGAGCCCTGTGTGCAACGAAATGAAAATGGCTGAATCTCAAGCGGAAGAAAGTTCGAAATCAAATTAAAAATTAGAACAATCCAAATGACAAATTTGACGAAGAAATATTAGTGTTTTAAAGTTGATAACCCGTAAAAAAAATTCTTGGAAACAAATCAAAAACAAACTCACGATTATACAAACCTAAATTCACTCCAAACGATTTGAATCAAGAGATTCCGAGAAAAAGTGTTTCGAAATATCTTGCATTAAGAAAATTACAAACGATTAATCATACGAACGTAGCAGCACACAGATGTCAATATTTTACTAAGGTAAATATGACTATGCACACTGGCAAGACTCGTAATTTAACTCAGTAATGAAATTATATCAATGAGAAAAGTAGAACAGAAATAGCAAAATCATTTTTTATCCGAATTTTTATTTATTAAAACTCTTTACCATATTTTATTATAGAATGAAACGGGTGAATATAAGAATAATAAGACTATACATTACCATTACCACATATGAGATTACTAATTTCTCTCAAATTTGTGATATTATTATGGGGGTAATTATCATTCTAGTATTTAACATGTGGGTGTGTCAAGTGGCGTACACAACTTTTTTTATTAGGCGTGGAGGAGGTAAAAATTATAGACGAAAGCTTTATGCTAAAAATCAATCATCTGTCGGTCTATGGGAGAGTTCGAACCCATCCCCTCCACCTTTCTATATATGCCACTGATATTATATATATGATAATTTTTGTAGTATTTTTATAACAAACAGTATGTATAAAAAGAATAAAATGCTATTTCCGAATAAGATACTTGGATAGAAAATTCGATAAGTTGTTTTAAATTAAAAGCTACAGCTAAAATTTTAAAATTAGATAAAGAAAAACTTACGAGATGTTACATTCCAAAAATGCTAATAAAAATTTTCATATTGATCATATTTAAGATTAATTAAATGAAAATAATAAAGAGTGTTTTTCATAAAAAGGATCAAAAACGATAAATTAAGGAATAAGATGGAAATGGCAATGGAAATTAAACTTAAAAAATGGGGGGGGGAAAGCCTGAGCTCTGAATTATATTGAAACAAAACACATAAAACCATTTTCAAATTTTACATTACTTAAAAGATAAGTGTAAGATGCCTTCAATATTTTAATCATATGCAAATACAAGAATATTTCACAAAAAAATCGCAACTTAATACTATTGAAGAATAAGATTGCAAAAGACATAATAACAGTGTATTTATATCTGATCACAGACTCCATAGCTTTAACAATGAATAATGCGACCTAATGCAACCAATCAGAAAACAAGGTCACCACCTACCGTTAAGATAAAAACATGAATAATAATATGTGTGCAAAAAATAGCACCGTAAAGAAGGTAAAAGCAGGATCTAACTAAATAGAAATTCACTGAGATTAAGACTGAATTGATTCATAAAAGAATATTTTGAACGCGAGTTTTTCCACTATATGTATATGAATAAGATTCAATAACTTACTCCAAAATAAAATGAGAACTTGAAAAATACGATAAAAGATTTATCCTTTAAAAATCATCTTTAGATAAGAATATTGTGCATAAGATATTTGCTTAGAGTTCAACTGTGATGCGTGCAAAACAAGTTCTTTTGAATAACTGTATTCCCTTTTCTTTCAAAAACAATATTCTTGATTCAAATTTATTTAAAATTTAAAAATCAGTTTTAGTTTATAATATAAGCAACAAATTATATGATTAAGTTTCATGACTGTAAACATACGAAAAAAATTTAAAAACTTCACAATGAGTTTTAATTTAATCTTTGATTCCATTACACAAATTTAAGCACTACAGCTTTTCATTAAAACTTTTAAGTGGATTTTATTTACGATTTAACTGCAAAAAATAAGAAAAAATACATACTAAAGTAATAAATTACTCTAAAATGTACTCTCTCTGCTCTTTCTATATTAGTTCCACCAAATTACTTCACTTATTAGTTTACAATACCTTAAGTAATGAGTAAAATCATAATGAAAAAAATGTTTTTGAAATATGAAAATGAAAATAATTACTTACAGATGAATTCAAACTGAAAAAATGCATAAAAATATAGGGAATTATTAGGAAAATTATGAATAATGCCGATTCCACGAAGTATTCAAGTTTATCTTTTGATACAAACAAAGGGTTGTTAGCGTTACACAATACTTAAATGCGTTACATAATAAACCAACTCTGGTGAAACTAGTTGGCCTATAAAGAGGTTATCGATGATATAACTCAAAATATATTATAAACCGTCTACGTTTGTTGGATATGGAAAAGAAGTGTATTAAATAACTGGAAAATCGGGGTTTCATTCTTAACAAACGTTTGTAAAATGTATATTAATAGTCAGACTCAAACAAAGTATGCCGAATTTCTATTGATTCATAAAACTTGTACTTAGTAATATGATGTACTTCAAAATGAAATGAAATCAACAACAATACGCAATAGAAATTTTAGCTCTATAGAAAGAGTTTTCTGATAAGACGTGCTTATTGTACTTATCTGCTTATGCTTGATGCAGTCAAGTTTGAAGTAAATTTAACCAATTTCATTCTATGAATTTTCTTTTACAAAAAACCCTTAAGGGGTCTCAGGAGTGTTAAATTTCTCTAGAGGTCTGAAAATATAAACGATTTTCAAACGGGTATAATTCTTTTAAATTTAAATTAAATGATTCGAATCTTTTACATATTATTTAAAATAGAATGGGGCTTCAGAAAAGTATAAAATGTTTAAAATATAATAATAATTTTAAAAGTCATAAGCATATGAAAATTCTATAATAATTATTAAGTATTTTTTGCTTTGCGCACGCTATTTTCTAAAATATTAACCTCTGATGTATAAAACTTTATAGAATTATACACACACACACACAATGCATCATACTCTTTAAACCCTACCTAATTTTAGTATTATATATATTTTGTATTTCAAAATATTTGTAAAATATTGCATTTTTTTAATTATTTTTTAAAAATGTATTTTTTCATTTATTAAAATATGTAATTTATTATTCTATTTATATAAAAGTAGCTACAAAGTATTAAAAATACATTTGTATTTATAAATCAACTTATATATATATAGCTAGTAATTAAACCTACTCGTTAAGAAAATAGTATGCGAGGTAAAACTTAATAAATATTTCTTATAGAAAAGTTTCTTATTTTCATATGCTTATAATTTTTAAAATTATGATTATATTTTAAACATTTTTTACTTTTCTGAAGCCTCATTCCTTTATAAGTAATGTGTAAAAGATTCGAATTATTTAACTTAAATTTAAAGAAATTATACCTGTTTGAAAATTGTTTATATTTTCAGACCCCTAGAGAAATTTAACACCCCTGTGACCCCTTAACAGAATAATCTAGCAAAAGACTTTTCAAAACTGAATGAAGAATATTCAGTAAAATATTCTTTTTTAAGAACACTGAGGTTATCCATGAAAAGAGTCACAAGGCAAACTGAATATGTAAGTAATTTCGCAATGTAGGGTTGTTGATTTTTTTTTTTTTTTTTTTTTTTTTTGTGCAACTTTCAGATAATAAATGATTTTATTAAAATAATTAATACAAAATAAAATAGGACGAGGAATTTCTTTTTTACAGGATGTACGGTAAAGAAAAAAATATTTATGTACCAATTTTACTAAAATTCAGATAAATTGGATTTGATGGAAAATATATTGGAACATATTTCATAACTGCATATTAAAAAAAAAATTTGAACGCAAAATCTAAAACGAATATTAATGCTTTATGCATATAATTTCCCAAAATTCTTTCTCGGTTTCTTCTAACAATTTGAATGAAATTATTGGGTATTTCAAGAAGTTCCCACGTTTTTCTTCTGAGGAGAAAAAAAGGGGAGGGATTTCCAATTTGGAGCACCATCTCAAGCGATAGATCAAAGAAAACAAAAATCAGAAATTTAACCTTTGAAATCAAAAATAATACAAAAATTGAAAAATATTTTTGAAAAATTCGACACACAATTTAAATAAAAAATAAATAAAATGAGCAACGGGGGGAAATTAAAACATGCTCACGTACAGAAAACGTTTTACATGGCCACAGAATTCAGATAAATTTATAAAAGAAAATCAATAGATAAATAAAGAATCATGATTTAGGCAGATGTAATTAACAATTAATTTAAGAGTTACAGCTCAATTGTTATGAAATAAATAAAATGGAATAAGAGTACAATCGTTGGAATGTGTGAATTTGAAACATTTTTAAACTGAATTTTTTTTTTATTAGAGGAATAATTTTATAAATATATAGAAAGTTTACGAAATATACATCTTTCGGTTTTTTCCCCTAAAATTATTACCCCAAATATAATTGAATTACATTTAAAATCAAATGTTACATAAATTAAAATAAACTTTAAAAATATTTCTCTTTTTAATTTGAATTCTAATTCTTCAAATGACATTTGCATGAGCTTCTACTAGCTCATTTTTTTAGGCTATTTCTGAACAACTAAAAAAGAACGTTCTTGAGTTGTTTTTCTTTGCTTCGCTAATTAACAGATTCCACAATCTTAAAACATCAGAATGTTTTATACATTTGTTAGTGAAAGTCGAGGACATTTTTCCCCTCTTTCAATGAAGGTATGGTAACTTTTTAGGTCGATATGCGGGCATTCTTCCATAAATAGATCTCGGTTTAACCACCCAAAACATTTCAATCGAAAGACGAACGAGTTGACGCATAAGAATTTCTCCGGAAACCCTATATTTAGCCATAAATGTCCCATTGTTAATGTTTCATTCGCACATCTAGATGCAAGGCATATATATTTTATAAGAAACTTTTATTTTTTGAACACAAAGCCAGCATGCATCACAGTGTGTATAACCCTTTGTCATACCTCAAATTTCGAAATCAATTTCCTAGTTTGGCCCTGGTTAATTTCCGTCATCCTAACGGCGAAGGGCACTCAAGGTGCATCCGAAGCACGTATTCATTTAGAAAACGAATCCAATCATTGAACCGAACAGAGTTCAATAGAAAAATAGTGTTCCGCTGCTTCCTTCCTCCTCGAAGTATAACCCAAACGACCATTTTTATCGAAGTGTCTCGCTGGTTCTTACGTCATCCCTCGTCGAAATGAGATAATAGCTCTTTTTCGCATTTATGTTTCTTACTCAGTTGGCAAGAGCTACTGACCTCGCTTCACTGAGTGGTGTGTGAGTGCCTTCTACCTTGGATCTACTACTTGTACTTTACTTACCTCAGAAACATAAGGCCAAAGAGCAACAGTGAACACCCACCCGTCCACAATGGACACGAGTTGAGGTATTTAAAAATATGCAAGGCGTTCTGGCAGCCTGTCATTTTATTTGAGCGTCTTCACGCTTTGCACAGATCGTCTTCTTCCTTCTTAAAATGGCGACCATAAGATAACAAATGAAAAGGGAAGAAAAGAGAACCCAATAAACAGGAGCGGCATGTCTCCTACTATCGATTACAGAATTTTTTTTTTTTACCATTCCCATCCCCAATCCTCTTCGCTCCCTACCTCACTCCTCCCCTCCGGTACTTTTTTATTTTCATTTATTTATTATTTCCCCCCTTTTATTTGTATATTTTTTTTATTTCATTTCATTTCTCCTCGACGATGATTCCGGAGAAGGAAAAAAAAGGCCACAATGGCTGACATCGGCGAGAAATTTTTGTGCTATCGTTTCTGGCGTTGTTGTGTATGTAGCCACGGCGGGGAAGATATGCGTCATAAAGGAAACCAGTTGTATGGATGCGTCCGTACGCGCGACTAAAATAAAATAAAATAATAACGACTATTTTGATGAGCAAGGTACAATTGGGCTTGCTTTACTAACCGGGATTGTGAAAAAATTAACTACGCAGGGGGAAAAAAGTATCAGAACAAGCAGCCCAACAGCAAGGTGTCAAAACGATCCAACTTACTATCAAAACTTGCAGAACATATTTACATTATAAAAGGTAACAGTTCCTCTTTATTCTTTTTCTACCAAAAGCAATAAAAACTATATTTAATTCCCCAGCCAATCCTTAAAAACAATTCTATTTTAACTTTTAAAAAATATTTCCATTATATTTTCATCTTCTTCATATATATTTCATTTCACTATAATTTGTTTTTAAATATAAAACTTGTTTGTGCAATTATCCTTACATCATCATATTCAATTCTGTACAATAATTGTATAAACATAAAGAATAATTAAATCATTTTAATTGGTTTCTTGCATACATTGTACATTTCCATATTCCTAGCTCGAAAACTCCTTAAATTTGCGCAGGAGCTTATCATTAAGATCAAGGAAAAATTCATTTTAATAACTGTTACCTAAAAATCTCAAAGCCCCTTCTCCTCCTCTGGAAATTTAAGAGGACGTCTGAGAAAACAATTTAAACTTAAAAAACATGAATACATATTTTCAGGGCGTAACAAAGGAATTCAATTTAAGCTAAACAATGTGAAATGAGCTTAATCTAGAAGCAAGGCATGGTATTAGTATTATTAATAAGCGAAACAATCACTTAGTAAATTAGTTAATTATTAACATATTTGATAAATTAAACAGAAGAATAATTTATTCATTTTCAAATACACGTTTATATGAGCAACGTTCCTGATTTGAAACTATATGTACCTGAATTTTTTCCACATGAGTCATCTTTAAAACTGACTATTAGCTATTGTGGCAGTAGTGTACACAAAGGTGGGATTTGGAGGTTCACTCCTAACCCCCCCATAGACCAACAATTTTTCATTTTTTACGACAGCGCCATCGTCTGCGCCCTGTCTCGCTGGGTTTTTTTTAGAAGAAAAACCCTCCTCCATATGTGAGGTCCTTGTATGCCACTGAGTTGTAATACCCAAGAAACTAAAAACTTCACATTACAAACATTTTTAAATAAGCATCTGTAATCAAAGCTTATCAATGTGCATATTTTAAACAGTAGATAAAATACAAATGTTTTGGGGGGTTTTTTACTATCAAAACAACAGACATAAAAATAAAACAAAAAAATCAGATAATTCCTAATAAATTTTTTCTCTCCATTTCTACACTCCCCCTTTTTCTTTTTTTAAGATAAATCAAATTTGCTCTAATTTTTAATATAATCTCATAAAGAAACTTAACAATAATCGAAAATAAGGAAGAATTAAACACAAACAATCAGTCTTATATAATTCTTCCAGATACTCTTAAAAAAATATATTAGCATACATTTTTTAGGCATTTCATTCAATTGAAATAAACCTTAAAACTAATTTATCAACTTATACTTATTTTTCCACGAAATATATACATCTTCTTTAAAAAATTTCACTTTAACATTCTCGAAATTACTTCTCGAGTTTCAATAACGACAGAGAATCAATCAAAATGTAATTAAAATACAAAATCCTAAATTTACCAAGGAAGATATTCAGGTCCTCTCAATCAGTTGATGATCAGTCACACACCCACACACAGTTACTATTTCCTAACCCGCTACCATCATTATTTCATTTAAATGGTTAAAAGATGAACCATTAAACAAAATCAGACCATTAGGTTAACTTCCATCATTATTTTAACAAAAACATTACGATACAATAATCAATGACTCTAATCGGAATTTCTGAGTGAGATAAATCCTTCTAATATTCAATCCTATAAAATACAGGAACATAAATAATTTTTTAATGAATCATTATGAAACATTAAATATAAAAATTCTATTAAAGTTGACAAAGTAATATCCAAAGTTTTTAAAGGTCTTCCACGTGTAATAGCGTGTCAATTCACTGTTCACGTATTTGGATTAAAGGTTTGTATTTGAAAGTCTTCAATGCTTATAAAATAATATACAACAACACTAGAATCTTTCCAGAGTAAACCTAAGTACAAGAAAAATTTCCTTAACTTTTTTTTTTCTCTTTTTAATTTTGAGATTAATTCGAGTGAACAAAATGGCAATAGACTTCACGCATGAATTTATTTCCTTTCATTAAGGCCAACAGAACGAATAACAAGCCTCAGTTGTTCGAAAATCTACAGATTTTGCACAGATTCATTTTGATTCCCACATTTTCGCTGCATTCTCGACCTCTGTAGTCTCAACAATACATATTTTTCGTAAGGTTCGAAAGTTTATATATAAAGTACAATCGATGCAGCTATATCAATTTAAAATTACATGAAGCCGCTACTATCCTACCACGTAAAGTTTTCGAAATTTTTTTGCGAGCTTCCGTTTTGACAAAAATTTAGGTTGAAAGATGACGCATGCTGGCAAACAGGCGTGACAGTAACTTCAGTGGAAAATTTTGTAGACTTTGAAAAAAATACAAATATACTTAAATATTTTGTACATGAAGAACAAAAAATTCTTATTCTAACTATATGACTTGAGTTCAAGATCAATAAGCCCGCAATACTGTATGATTTTTTTAAAGAAAATACTTTACTCTTTTATCGGAATGATTAATTCGGGAGTTTTCATTTCGCATTCATTGGGATTTCCATCAAGCTCTTCCAAGAACTTGAGCAACCATTGGTTTTTTATAAAACGGCATTTCATTCCAATTTTAAATCGTTGCAAATGAAACTATTCACCTAAACTTATTTCGCCACACACATATTTAAAAAATAAACAAAAGTATTTTTATCTTTTATAAAAAACGAGAAGACCATTTCCAAAAATTTTGAAGAATGATAAATAAGTCAATCTCTTAATCATAATAATAAGGTGCGAGTTTTTGATTTTCATTCGAATAAGACTACTTGAACAGTGAGAGTCTATTTTTCACTCATTAAAAAACTCCTTTTAACAAACTTAAGAATTGCCCCTTATTTGGATTTAAGAATTGCCCCTTATTTGGATTTAAGAATTGCTTCTTATTTGGATTTAAGAATTGCTTCTTATTTGGTTTAAGAATTGCTGCTATTTTGGATTGGAAATTATAAAGACAAACCCGAAAAACATTATTTGACGAAGAAAATTTTTTTCTGAAAACAAAACAAAATCCCTCTCCTCCGTGTTGTACTTATAAGTGCAAAAAATATAATTTCTCACTCAAAATTTATGACAAAAATATCTCGATATATTAAGGTGACTGACTACGTTAGGCATCATGGTTTTGAAAAAGAATATAAATGAATCCTTTTTCGATATTAATTGTTCGGTGAATTATAATATACATATTAAATATTTTTTTAAATATTATTACAAGAAAAAATTATTTAAATGGATTTTTTTTTTTGGTAAAAAATGAAGAAAGAATGACGTACTTTTAAAACGTTCTTTTATGTGAAAAATACTTTTATAATAACAATATTCAAACCTATATATAGCTACGATTTCTATACCGAGGCTGAAATAAAATTTTTGAAACATTCACATTATTTTCAGAGTTATGATCCATCGAAATAATTAGTATTTTTGATCAAGTGTTTCTCTACTCTTATATAATAAAATATAAATAAATCGACTTTTAAAAAACATATTTCAAAATTTTAAGTTCAATTTTGGTATGGTACAGCATAAGCATTTTTCATAAAAGGAGAATGCTTTGAAAATATGTCATTCTTTCTTCATTTTTTGCCAAAAAAAAATGCACTAAAATTTTTTACTGTAATAATATTCTTAAAACAGTTTTATATGTATATTCTAATTCAACTGACATAAAATATCAAAAAAAAAGTATTGCTTTATGCGCTTTTTCAAAATCATTTTTAGAAACGTTGCCACTTAAAGAAAAGAAATTAAAAATACAAAACACCAATTGTTAACAAAATCTTTTTATTCATATCAAAATTTCAGGTATTTTGGATTAAAAAAACACACACATTTTATTTCAATCTCTTTTTTTAAAAAAGAAATGCCCTAAAAAGTTGGTATATTCTATTTGCAGCTTTCGAGTAGAAAGTTAGCATAAGACACTCGAACGAAAGGACATCTGTTCAGATTATTTCCTCAGAGTCAAAGCTCAACATGCTCTCTGACTTCAAGGACCAGAAATATTTGTGAAATGGGAAATGCGGTGAATCCATTAACGACGTGGGGGAAATTCGGGTTCAAGCAGACAGAATGTTATCGCTCGGGTGGGAAACCTATCTCCTTCCCTCCCCCCATCTAACATTCTTATCATAATCTCATTTGAAATGTTTAGAAAACAACGGGAAAGTGAAAGAATTACTAAGCGAATTGTTATGAGCGAGAGCGAGGAATTAAGAACAGTCCAAATGGATTAGAGAGGTAGAAGAAAATTACCGCAAACACATGACAAATTTCAATAATTATTTTTAAGATAAATAATTCAAAACAATGGTAATGTAGTCGTCTTAAGTATTGAGAAATAAATAATCAATGAGAAAAATATTTATGTTCAAGGTTCTGTGTGATTATTAAATCGTTTCAAGTTATTTTTTAAACAACTGAAGAAAATACTATTGATATGGTTAGCATTATATGTGATTTGTTCATACTCTTAAAATTAACATCTGAAACAAATTTCTTAGCAGAAAATAAAGCAAATTTTCTTAAAAAATAACATTTTTAATTTAATGCTTCTGAATTCATAAAATAAAGAACTATTTTTAATTTAGCGCCAAATCGGAAACATGATTTGGACAAAAAATTTCAAGAATATAGATAATTAAATATATCTGAATAGTGATATTTATAAGGAAATTATATTAATTATTAAATTAATTGTCTATACTTAATTTGTAATTACAGATATTTAATCAGACAATTATTTATCGATAAATGTAATTAATGAATTAAATATTTTAAAATATAAGTACATCAACATAACATTAATCATATACAATATATTAATCTTTGATTTTTTTTTTAAAAAAAATGTATCAATAAGTGTTTTTAGAGACGAAATAACTTTCTTTTAGTAACAGTAAAAGAATGACAGTTAATTAACTAGTTAGAAATATTTGAAAAAGAAAGTCAGAAACGCTCTCTCCCTTTATAACTAACTCTCTCTCTCTCTATTATTAAATTTCTGCATCCAAAAATTCACATTTATCCAAAAAAACCAGCCATACCATTACTTACACTGATTACATAATTCACGAAAATTTTAACAATGATAAATGGGTTTTCGAATCACACCTCTTTCCCCAAGATAAGACCATTCCAAATTCTCCTATAATAACACTAATTTCAATACTCTAATTGTGATTGAGATTTTATTAAACTTTTAAAAATATTTTACCTTGTTTTAAAAGAAAATGATATGGCTTTTTTTATAACTATTCGTGGTATTTTTCATTTCACCAAATTACGTGAAAATTCAAACTTTGCCAGTAACTGAAATACATACGTTCGGAGAACAATAATGAATTTTTACTCTTATGGAGAAACAATACTATTCAATAGATAAAAATGGATTAAAATATCAAATCAAATGTTTTCGGACCAAATTATTTTTTTACATATTTTTCCTATAATCTTACAAATTTTGAATCCCCAAAATTTTTTTTAAAAAAAACTCGGAGTTAGGATGATTTTTATGTTTGTTTTTATTCACATTCAAATCGTAAATAAAAACTTATAAGTTGATTATCTCAGAAAGAAAATTCTGAATTTCAAGTTTTAAGCCATTTTTTTCTATTATGCTAAGTAATACGACATTTTTTCTAACTATTGCTACTACTACATGTAACTAAAGTTAATATGCATTTTTGAATGAAATCAATACTTATTTTTTAAAAATAGTTGAATTCAAAATGCAAACATTTTTTTTAAGAATTTTCATTACGCATTCATAAAAATCTGTTTTTTACGAATATCAAACATGTCAGCGGAAAATCCACACCAACTTTAGTCACACATAGTTCGACGTACTTATAAATCCAATTTCATGAGTGTACGTCAATTCTAGTAGGTAGAGTAGCCTTTTAAAATTCCTTTATAAATTATTAAATTTTTTTGAAAAAAAAAAAATTAAATGGGTTTTTTTTAGGTATTTTAAGCACAAAAACTGTCTTAGATAATCCATATACATAAAGACAACCAAAAACATTGTGAAAACCATTTTTTTTTAAATCGTACCATATCCCTTAAACCAAGTAAATAGGAAATATAACATATTTTGATATTGCCTCTCTTATAAAATAACTAGAATACCATTTCAAGACATAAAATAACTAGAATACCATTTCAAGACTGAAGTCTAGAAAAAAACAGATTGAAGATGTGATACCAAAACAGAATTTTAATCAATATCTCTCAGGATTGTCTTCCATACAATTTGTACAACGCAATAGTCAAGTTTAAAGAAAACATACGAATGTCATTTTAGTTACCAATTAAAACCATGATTGTTGCCGCGATTTTGTTGCTACGAGCGTTTTGTACCCACAGACTATTGTGGAGGCATCGTTAACGCATGACGACATTCAGATCCTCAGAGTCTGACCTCATAAATCGGAGTCTTATATATTTTTTTTTAATCGCCAGGAAACATTATGTTGCAATGGTAGACGACGAAGTCTTATACTTGCGACACCAAATGAATGACGTACGACAAGTGAAACAATCTATCAAAAATTATACTCTTCAACAGAGCGACACCAAAACTTCATAAATGGCAATTCAGTCAATGAAATGTGGTTCCGAGTGTTGGTTTAACTTTCAACTGCACTGAAGTAACAACATCGTCTACCACAAAGGTCTTCAAACATGGTTGACTCACTAATACTACACTGTTTTCGGAGAATCCCGTTTTACACGTACACACTTAGAAGAAAATATATCTTAAAATAATATTTAAGGTTGAACCCGCGGCTGAGTGGTTAGTGCATTGCGCTCCCACACCACAGGTCCGAGGTTCAAACTGCAGGTTGGGCAAAGTTGACTCAGCCTTTCATCCCTTCAATGGGTCGATAAAACGAGTACCAAGCTTGCTTGAGAACTTAACGTTGAGGTTTTTCACGTTAGACTGACCACCTGCTCATGCACCTCAGGGTCCAAGGTCACGCATACTGAGTTGGGCACAGTAGGCCTTGTTCCTCATGTGGGACGTCACGCCACTGAGTTAAGTTAATATTTAAGGTTGATCAACATGTGTTACAGGTACTTTAAGTAAAGACAATTTTAAGAAAAGTACCGTATTTTTTATTAAAAATTTTAATCTAATTTACTCATTAATAATAATAATAATTTGTGTGTGTGTGTGTGTGTGTGTGCGTGTGCGTGTGTGTGTGTGTGTGTGTGTGTGTGTGTGTGTGTGTGTGTGTGTGTGTGTGTGTGTGTGTGTGTGTGTGTGTGTGTGTGTGTGTGTGTGTGTGTGTGTGTGTGTGTGTGTGTGTGTGTGTGTGTGTGTGTGTGTGTGTGTGTGTGTGTGTGTGTGTGATCCACTTGTCCTACCCATGCATTACGTTTAGTAACTGAGATACGTGCTTGCATTTTTTTTACACAAACTGTCGATTGATTGATTGAATATTAACGTCGCACTGTTCAGCTACCCGAGGGCTTTTGGCGACGGACCACGTAATTTTGAACCATGGTCAAGTGACGTGGACGACACCTGAGCTGGCACCCTCCTCTCCTAACTACCACACCACACCAACGGGAGGACGTTTCAGCTCTCGACAGATTTAACGTGCATCGCTGCCCTACACGGCGGGTCTTTAGTGGTACTGGGATCGAACCCGTGACAAAGCAAGCCACAGTCCGATACCTATACCACTCGGCTACCGCGGCCACACAAACTGTCGAAGTCTAGGTCTATTGAAATTATCTGCAATCGTATTTCATATAGTCTGTGTTTAATTCGTTTCTATATTTTGGTTTTGAAGCCACTCACATTGAGAGAAATAGAGAACGTGAATCCGTTTCGCATACGTAATTATAATTTTCTTTTCGATTTTTTACTGTGACTCGTGGAACCCCAGGGTTACGTGGAACACAGTTTAAGATCACTGATCTCCCATATTGGTCTTCAATCTTTGGCGACTCACGGAACCCTTGAAACTATAAGGTATTTCCGGGAACCCCCCAAAAAAGCCTTAGAAGAAAGTATCTTAAAATAATACTTAAAGTACACCAACACACACATGTTATAAGTACTCTTTAAGTAAAGACAATTAAAAATACCACGTTTTTTCATTAAAATTTTTTAACATGGTATTAATATAATTTACTCGTTAATTCGTTTTCCAGGAGTCATCTGTCATCGCATTATATTAAAAAACTGGGATATGAGTTTGCATTTTTTTACACAAACTATCGAACTCTACGTATATATTGAAACTATCTGCATTCGCATTTCATGTTATGCGTTAATTTGCTTCGATATTTTGTTTTTGTTGCCACATACATTGAGAAATTATTTTTAACTTACATACGCTGTTCAGAATGGTATTAAAATGTTTACACTTGCGTGAGAAACTTTTCTATATTATGAAAATTTGCAACCTAAAATTTAGGCGCTGTTTCAGCATTAATTTAGACCTTAATGTCGAATCTGTTGATATGTCGATAAGTTATTCCTTCTACATTGGCAAACCTTCTGATTTATCCATTCCTGTTTGAAGCACATGATTTTTAACGAAATTTAAGATTTTATTTTGTCCATAAAACATTTATATTTATTTTTACAAGCAAACTGCTTTGAAGAATTCAAGCTTTTAGAATAATTAAAATTTTACTGAAATAGTGAGCACTTGTGGAACTCGTGTCAAAGTTCCAGGGAGCCCTGGGGTTCCGCGGAACCTAGGTTGAAGATTCGACGGTAACAACAGAAGGGATACAAGTCAAAGAACTTAAATAATCTGTTTTAGTGTTGGATAAAGGAAAATCCAGGAGGAAACCAAATAGATAATTCAAATAACAGAAAAGCAACAGCTGTGGGACTATAATCGTATTATTCTCAATGAACTAGTTAATAAGGGACCATAAGGATCGAATTTTAAGCCTAATCTACAATAATAAATGCAATTCAGCCCTTATGATACTTAAACTCAGCGGGCCATCGTAGACAGTAGCGTAATTTTGCAATAACTCCTGAAGATACCCGCTGAGGTCTTTCAAGAACTACGTGCGAATGAGCAGGAACTACGTAAAAGTGAGTACAGTGAAACCAAAGAATTTCACAAATTTCCGGGAGAATTTTTCTCTCGAAGCAAGATAAGTATTGAGAGCCCAAAATTTATCATTTGAAACACTGTTATACTAGGAAAACTAAATTTTTTCTAGGATTTCAAAAACTCTAGTGTTATTTAAAACAGTATAATATATATATATATATATATATATATATATATATATATATATATATATATATATATATATATATATATTTACAAACAACTTTATTCTTAGGGTATTATCTAGTAAAAGGAGAAGCCAAAGACCATGTAAGTAAGTCGTCAAAAGATTATTTCTTAAAAAATAATTAAAATTTTACAAAATAATTAAAATTTTACAAAACAACTAGCAGTCCCGACAGACTTTGTCCTGTACACACGTCTTAAATCCGAAAATTACAAACTTTTTTGAAAAAGTTGTAACAATCTGGACCGTTTTGATGAAATTTTTTAAAGAAAGTTATTACAATACCTGACATCATCACATGTACAGTTACCACAATTCGACCTATCGATTGCGCGTGAGTATGTATTTACTATGAACTAAGTTGAATATAGAAGATATTCTGAATAGAAACTTATAAACTTGTTTTGATTAAAGGGTAAAAAAGATAAAACGAGCTATTTTCATATCAAGTATATTTTTTTAATGCACAAAAAATTAATTTATCGTAATGCCATTAAATATACAATGTTTTTGGTTAATCCTTGAGGGGTAAAAACAAAGAAATGCGATGGTTTGCCAAACCTCGGACATGCAACATATAATTGGCCGTGTGAAAAGCAAGGGTTTTCTAAATCCAAGCCACAAATTGTCATTGTTTGACCTAGTCACTTTTTAATGGTCATAGCAAATGCCAAGTGAAATGGAAATAGCAAACATTTGAATGGGTAGGTGAGTCTGAAAGAATCATTGGGATCTGTGGTAGAAGTACAACTTCACCTTGAAGTTTGCCGCTCAAAATAGTGGTCTCAAGAATATTGCCCATGTTTTTTTATGAGCAATCACGCGCCCTTACATAATTTTGGCGCATTTTTAACTAATTGCGATATTGGACCGAATTGTGAATATAAATCATTCTTAAATCCACTTGAACCCACACAAAATATATCATCCAAATCGGACCAGCCGTTTAGGAGGAGTTCAGTCACATACACACACAGAAGAATTATATATTTAAAGATATATGGCGTATCGTGGCGAAATGAATAATCTTTCCGATACTGTAATTATTTTTTTGTTTGATTTCGATAGAAAAATTAGATTGCAATTTTAAAAACGGTGAAAAAAAATCGAAAAATTCTCCCCTTTTCATTTTTTTTTCTCTCTTGCCGCTCATTAGCAGAATAAACAGCACACAGGGGTAAAACAATTATGCGTTTTAAGGTTTTTAATTATATCTTTTTAACTAATTGAGATATTACACCAAATTGTGAATCTAAACCATTCTCGAATCCACTTGAACCCACACAAAAAATGTCATCAAAATCAGTCCAGCCGTTTAGGAGGAGTCAGTCACAGCACAGAATTACATGTATAAAGATTATTTGAAAAGATATTAATTAAGAATGCTAAAAAGCACGATTCCTCTGTATTTTTGTAACAATAAAGACCCGGTTTGGTTGAAATTCGATTTTCGACGCCAACTTACGTAATTTTTATAACAATAACATTGTTACAACAATGCAGGTGAATATTGAGCTGAATATTTTTAATGTTTTTAATTAATATTTTTTAACTAATTGTGATATTAGACCGAATTGTGAATCTAAACCATTCTCGAATCCACTTGAACCCCCACAAAAAATTTCATCAAAATCGGTCCAGCCATTTATTTAGGAGAGGAGAGTTTAGTCACATACAAACGCACAGAAGATTTTTATATATAAAGATAAAAAAAAATTTACAAAACAATTAAAATTTTACAAAATAATTTTAAAAATTTACAAAATAATTAAAATTTTACAAAAATATTAAAATTTTACAAAATAATTAAAATTTTACAAAATTAAAAAAAATTGCAATAATTAAAATTTAACTTTTTTACCTACAATACTATATTATTATTTCACTACGCATATAATAGAGTCATCGGATTATAAACTGCAACATATACTATAACAATAAGTATCCATTTGCAATGGATTGAAGCATTGCTTACATTTCAAATCCTAATTAAAACACTAAATTGAAATTAACATATTCAATAATATAACCCTTACATCATTGGAATAAGTATTTATTTACATTTCCGTTCGAAAAACAGTTCCGTTCTACAGAAATCTAAGGTTTCATAAATATGAAAAATTCTTAAATTAGTACGTAACATAGAAAATACACTGAAAAAAAATAGAATAATTTTAAAATATCAAAGTGGGGTTTTTTTACAAAAAATGAACAACACGTGGACTGTTGGCGACAGACCCTCATAATTTTGAACCATGGTGAAATGACAAGGACGACACAACTCTCCAAACTTGCATACCTCACCAAAGCAAAGACTTTGAAAACCTCGACTAATTTTTCGTAAATTAACTTCTCTACACGGCGGGTCTACAGTGGCACTAGGGCTCGAACGCATGACACGCTGGCCACGAACCACGAACTTGTGACCCAAACCATAAGGCTACCACAACCACTTAGAGTAATTAACGTGTTTAGGCAATTGACATATTATTTTGGCAACATATAGAATCCAAATTTTTAAAGTAAACATACAAGATATACGCCGCATATACGTTCGTTTTAAGCCGTCAAGTTTTCAGTATTTAAAACTTATCGCAAAAAGTTGCAGAATTCAGGAGTAGATAAGAACTAAGGCAATAACTACTCATTTACTAAAGCTGGTATTCTCTTCATAAATTACAATTTCAATTAAATTACTTAAATATTTCATAAAATAAAAAGAGGGTGAGAGTAAAATTTTAATTTTTTTACAGTTATCAAAATAAGAACAAATAAAAATGATACAAAAAGCTTTAAATTAATTAAAATTAATAGATTTTCTCAGTAAATATTTCATGCGAAAGCTAATATACTAAGTCGATTTTGATTCACCGAAAATGCTCTTAAGATGCAGGGGGGGGACACAAAGCTTGTTAAATAGACGATGTTTACTTGTTATCACGTGAGCCATCCTTAATGGAGCCCCAAAGCTTTTAAATATTTAAGAGCCCTGTTCAACGTTTTATTATCCGATTACGTTTGAGAATTGTCAGTATAAAGAATAAAAGCACCCTGTACGGGCCCCCAGACTTCACTCAAGTCAACTTTGGGTGCAATTAGTTCCAAATAATACTCTTCAAAGTTACCATTTTAAAGTTTTAGAACGCGGCGTAATTAAATACTAAACAGAATATAGTTTTAATGATAATTCGAATTCATCCTATAAGCCTTCAAATTGCAAATTATTATGATGAAAAGATTGAATAAAATTCATGTATGAAAACAGAATAAATTTCTCAATTCAAAATTTTTCTCAAAAAAGCTCGCGCACAGAACAATAATTTAAAAAATGTATTTTAATGACAAAAATAAATAATGTTAGAGGTAAATATAATACACATAACAGCAGTTAAGCCTCTCGCAATATTAAAAAAGTCAGCACAAAATTTTAAAAAAGCATATAATTCAATTGGTCTTTCAAACGGAACAAATATTTCAAATCCATCGTGACCAAAAAATCCCGATAATTTTTCCGGATCCAGGCTTTAAATACAGGAAAAATAAGAATAAATGGCAATGGTTTCTGACCAGAGGCTTACTCAAAAAAAATGGCAAAAAAAAAATCTATTTATAAGCGTTTAATTAAGAAATTTATATTCTTTATACTTCGAAAAGGAAAAAAATGATACTATTTTTAAATAAAGTCTTGTTACGTAACTGTTTCAGTTACTTAAAAAAAATGTTCGTTCGCCAATGTTTTCAGAATTTTTTTTTTATGTCTTTTGAGCAAGCTCCAGAATTAATAATTAAACTTAATTCCCAAAATACGATTGTGTTGAATAAAGACTGAAGTTTTGTTCATTGATGCATTAAGAAGTTTAAAGGATGTCCTGCTTCTCAACGGAAATGTTTCTACGTATAGATTTCTTTTGTTTCATCTTTTGTTTGAATTATATTGCAACCGCAAATGATGAAATTAATACGCATTTAATATTGGATTTAAATAACACAAAAATGTGCACTTGTATTTTGAAATATAAGAATGAAATATTGAATTTTCGCCGATGAGTAATTAGCTTATCTTTAAAAAAAAGTATTCAATTTGCATTCACTTTTGCACGACTTATCCACGTGTTTCTTCCTTTCTTCTACACTGAAATAAAATACATAAAAAAAAATATTTCTTTGAAAGTAGGAGTTCTGTTTAACTTTATCGAACTGAAAATTCAGTTTTTAAATATCAGTCAAGAGAATTCGAAAACATTTTGTTGAGTTGTTCCTTTGAATCTACAGGGGATGTGGCTTAAAAGTATACTTTTTTTTAAAGTATCATGAAATCAAATTATAAAAATGTGGCGTAAAAGCTTCATGGACCTTAAGCATTTGAATGCAACATCAGTCTAAACCAGGGGTGGCCAACCCGTGAGATTTATTACAACTTTACAAAATACGATTATTTTGTGCAATATTTTTGTTTTAAGTGTAGTGTTTTGTAGAAAATATATTCCAAAACTGTTTCTATTTCATTACGTTGCTTCTTTTTTTATACATACTTAGAAGGGAGCAGTATTGTATGGCAGCGATCCCCCCGCAACATCACGCTTGATTCCTGTAACTTTATCACACGGCTTATTCCTAGAGCTAGACATGTTTGATCACTGCATTATTATTATTAAATTACGAGTATATTATGTGTTTGTGCAGATGAAAAATAATGAAAACAATAACAATAATTCATTCCGTTTTAAATGTTAGCTCCAATAAATGTTTGTAACGGGTCCAAATCTAATATAAAGAGATATATATTTTTTATATGCGGTCTGCGGTATTATGTTTTCCCGATGTAACCCGCAAGGTCAATTGGGTTGGCAACCTCTGGTCTAAATATTAGTCCCTTTTTTCTTCTACACACAATTTGATTACTTCTCTGAAACCTCCCCACCCCAAGAAGAAAGTGCAAGGATAATAGAAAGGTATCAAAGAAAATCTTCCTTTAAAATTAGATTCGAACATTGTTGCATATTTAGGAAAGAAATATCGGAAAATACTTTTAACGTGAAGTGGAGAATGAACTTTTCAAAAAGCTATTACTTTACTATTAGCTAAAGAGCTTAGCTTTTCTAAGAGAGCTACTATTTTCAGAGAAATCCTCAGATGAAATCAGAAATTTAAGGTGTGAATTGTACAGTGCTTTTTATGGTGTTATACATGAGAACACTGGACATGAGTCATCTCCTGATGACCAAGACTTTGGTAAACATACGTTTCAGCATTTAAAACTGAAATATATTTGAAATTGGCTTTTGGATTATAAAGAACATTAAGCGAAATTATTTATACCGAGAAACTGACACGGATTTTTAAAATTAATTCCAATTGAAGATGATAACTGAAGATACGAATGCAAGCGGAAAAAAAAATATTTTTATAACGTAGATAAAGTGTTGCTTATATTATGGTATAAATATTAAAAAATTTGCACGAGTTGTTTTATAACAAACAAAAAAAGCAACCGATAGATATTTCATGAATCGATAAGGAGAAACTATAAATCAAATTAGAGATTCTAATTTCGAAAGGTAGAACAATGAAATAATTTGAACAATTTATAAAATTCTCTAGAAAATTTATTAAATATTAAAGCTTTTACTTTTTTTTTCTATAAAATCACTTTTGGGATCGATTACGAAATATATCATAGTATAAATGGCATAGACTAGCACATATGTAATATTGAAAATCACTAATCAGAACAAATTATGATAAAATTTAACAAAATCAAAACATGCGTAACAGTACATGGCTTATCTTTTCAGTCAAGATGATCCATCCAAGTTTTTATAAAGTGTCCAATTGATACTCATATTTTACTTTCTTTTAATTTTATAAATTTAAATAAAAGACGAGAAACCTTTTCACGAGCACAATCTGAGCTTACTGATTAAGCACCAGAAACCCTTAAGATTTCAATTTCAAGGTTTCTCGTACCAGATAAAAGCGGATACTAATGAGGAATAAAAATACATTCAAGGAGTGAACTAACACACCCCAATTTTCTTTGTCGAGAGAGGGCGCAAAACAGACGCTCACTCAATAGGGTAAGGACAAAAATCAATGGAGGCTTGGTGTAGTTTTAGCCAAGAACGAGACAATCAAGATAGCAGAAATTCCGGCAGTCTGAATGTCATGTTCCATCATATACATACCCACGGGACATGAAAGATAGAACTCGAAAGCGCCCGTTTGCCAAATCGTGACCTTGAGGGCACCCAGATGTCCCACTCGTATAATTTGCAATTTTTTTATACGGAAGAACTAAGAGCAACAAGGTGAATTTACTTAGCAGGTGGTTGCTGGAGAATTGTTAACACATAACAATTAAAACGATGAAGAAATTATCAATTTCAATTACCTTTTGATACTCGTGTACTTCATTTTAGAAAACTAATCATCTTCAATTAAATACCTGTTGTTTTTCACTTTAAACATAGTATTTATTCAAAAGTATAGGTCCGACTTTATTTTCAATGTTAATACTAATGAAAATCGGGTGCAGTTTAGAATCGAAAGCTGTAAAATTCTTTAGATGGGGGGGGGATGAACACGATCCTGACGGTTAAAGCAATTACAGGTTCATGTATGCACTTAAAAGTTATTAATAGTGGTGAAATAAATTAATTATTCGCTTTATATTAATTCTCTTTTTAATTTTTTAAAATATCGTAGATATCAGGTATTGATAAACCATTTAACACTACCTTTGATTTTTTCGCAAATTGTGTTGAGAATTTGTGTGGTGCGGCTTAGATTCGAATAAATACGGTAGTACTTCATTAAAATATTTTTAACCGGCATTTTTTTTTATAATAAAGATTCTTTCAAAAGAAATTTGAAATTTTTTAAATTCTTTTCCTTCCTTCCTCAATGGCATGACAGCCCAGGGCCCTTGGCCTTCCTAAGAATTCCATTCGAGGCTGCCCTGTTCTTGGCCTGACTTTTCCAGTTTTTTAATTCTTTTACAAATGTATATTTTATTTGTAAACATTTTATAAAATGGTTAAAATTAGAAACATGAATCTTATAGCAAATATTCGCAAAAAAATTCATTAAGGTTTAAAAAAAATTGACGAACATAGTATAACAGCTTTCATTATGTGCAATCATAAAATAAGAGGTTATCTGAAACATCAAATATTACACAGCAAGTGGAAAATTTATCAACTTTTTATCTTCTTCCCTCTCTGACTCACTGGGTTTTTTCAGAACAGGAAAACAAATTCCATTTCGTCTACAGCTAAAAACATAGCAAATATTTTTTTTCCCCCTTCAAATATATAGCTACGCAAAATCTGTAATGTATGAACGTAATCAACAATCAAAAATCGAAACAAGTTCCAAAAAAAATGACGTAAGCACTTTATAAGCTTAAATGACGTAAAACGAGGTACAAGATATAAAAATTAAATAAACTATTGGGATTGATAGATAAATAAGAGAAAATAATGAACCACAAAGTAACTTCTTCACTTTCCTTCAAGACGAAAAGTGAGCTGCGGTGACGAAATGCAAAACGTAGAATTTCAATGAAACCACATTAGCTAAGAAAACAAACAAAACGTTCTTTTTCTCCTCTGTCGCAAAGGTCTATGTTGTTAGTCATAACCTACACAGTTTGTACAATTACAAGTATCTAAAACTCCTATTCATTAAAAGTGAAAATTTTATTTATATACAATAACTTTATTTTGCAACACTTTTTATTTAAATTTTTAGTATAATATAATAAAAGAATTTTAAAAAGCACGCGCTTTACCTTTATTTACTTCCTAATAAATTGTAAATATTTTATTATTTACTATATCGGGTTCTACGAGATAATTTTATACTCGTTAATTAGCACAATGTCTTGCAAAATAGTTTTCTAATGCAAAATGCACCTTTTTGCATTTGTGGGAAAAAACATCTATAATAAAGGAGAGGAAGCAACTTCTCAACATATCGATAGATTCCATGTTAAAATTAAATTTCAGCAAGAACAGCTCCTAAATTTTGTGTTGCAAATTTATGCAAAATACACTGTATTTCTCAGACAGCTATTAACATTTTAATGCCGCTCAGAACATTGTGTTTAAGGGAAATGTATTTCTCAACGTTTGTGGCAACAAAAATAAAGTATAAAAACAAACTAAATTCGGAATATGTAATGCGATTGCATTTAATCTCAAAAACCTAGACTTCGACAGTTTGCGTGAAAAAAAACAAGTCCGTATCCCAGTTACTAAATGTAATGCATGGATACGTGACACTTGGATTACAAATTGATATTATTAATGAGTAAATTATATTTAAAAAATTACAGTTTTTTAATAATGAATGTAATATTTTTTAATTGCCTTAACATAAAGTATCTATAACTAGTCCATCTACTTTAAATATTATTTTGTGATATATTCTAAGTATGTACATGGAATGGGGTTCCACCAGTAGCACACACAGGAATTTTTCGGGGGGGGTCGAAAGTTCACCATTCTTGTATCATGCTCCTTTTGATTTTGTCGATTTTCGGGACCAAAACACAGTAAAAAACTAATTTTTGAATAAATAATTAGCATTAATTAATAGAATTAATCATTAATAACAACTAATTAATTAAATTTTACGTACTATATACTTAGAATTATAATCAATCGGAAAAAAATCAAGGGCTTTGGGGGGTTCCGGACCTCCAGGACCCCCCTCCCTTGTGTGCGCCACTGGGTTCCACGAAAACATTTTCTACTTGTAGGGGTTCCAAGAAAACATCTTCAAGTTCTACGGGTTCCGTCAGCTGAAAAAGTTTGAAGACCACTGCTTTAAAATCTCAACAAAGTCATAGATTTCGTTAGGTATAAAAGTAAAATATAATTCCACAAAATTGCATTAAGTACACAATTTTTAAAAATTAAAAACGTGACAATTTCAAAGGAAACCGTTTACAAATTTTAGGAACGAAGTTGCTAAATCCCGGAAAAAAGTTCGTTGTATGGAAAATTCGTTATATATAGGTTCATCTTTTAATATTCTTTATAAACCCACATAAAACAAATTTTAAATTCATAAACACTATGTATTAAAAAAAGTAATTATTCACACCTTTTTTAGGTTTATTTTAAATATCTTACCCATATAAAAAAGGAAAACTGCAAGGAAAACAAAAAAAAAAGAATGTCGAAGAATTCACTGTATTTTCATTACTAAGAAAATAATTTTATACTAAAATTAATGAATTTTAAGGACATTTTATAATTTAAAGCATACAAGTAATATTAAACATACATTATTTTATAATTAGAACACGGGACAACTCCACTGAAGGTGAAAGAGGATATCGAAGATGTTTCTAGTGAACTTTTTAATGGGGGTTAAGGGTTGCACTTCTTGGAAGGAACGTCCAGAACTCTACTGCTCTCTGCGAGTTAGGGTCTAATAAAGAGATTTAAGATTTATGACCACCATGAAATGAGTTAAAGAGAGAATAACTTGGAATTTTTTTTATATACTTTAAAAATAGGGAGAAAAAAAATGGAATCACAAAAGAAAAAGTTCGTTATATAGAAAATGCACTTCGCTATAAAGAGGTTACTTCACAAAGAAAATCGTGAAATGTTCAAGGTTCCAGGAAAAAGTTCTCTATATAGAGATTTGACTGCATTTACTTTTTAAAACTGGAAAATAATATCCTTTAGATCAAGGGCGGGCAATTGTTTTAGCTCGAGAGCCACATTGTGGAATAGGAGGATACAGGAAGGCGGCATCTTTTTAAAATGATTGCATACATTAGTTCATTTTGCAACTCAGAAAAGGTATAGATTACACATCATAAAAATCAACAAATTTAAGTTAAATAAAGAAGTAGTAGTTTTATTCAAGTTATTTATTGTGCTAATTTCATATCATCCATAGCTGAAAGCACATTAAATTTTCGAATCAGTTTAATGAGACAAATGCATCCTCCACACTTGGTCTTCAATTTTTTTTTTTAATCAAAAGTTAGATTATTTGTTTGAATTCTCATCATAGCCTGCAAATCCATGTTGCCTCTATATTTACCCTTGTTAACCTTCATGCAAGGAAAAGTTTGCTCACATATATGTCGACCCAAATATAGAAAACATTCTTCTCTATATTTGGTTTTCTGACCGTTTTGGCGGGCCACAAAAAAAACTCTTTGTGGGTCGCTATTTGTCCACCTCTGCTTTAGGCATAAATCTACATAAAATGCATATTTTTTTCCTCGTGAAACAAATAAAGGAGATAAAAGAGTTCTGTCTTTGAAAATTAAAAATACTTGTTTCAAACACGAGCCCCAAACATTTAACATATGTTAAACCGTAAATATTTTTATTTTTCCACAATTAAAATTTTAAAAAACAACATATGTTAGTATAATTATATGTAAAATAAAAATCGATTTAGATTGTGTACAAATATTTTGTCTGCGAAAGATTATCTATAAGTAGTATTGCACGAACTCAACGAAGTAAAGTACTTGCATTACCGAGATAAGAACAAAGTTCACTATTCAGTTTCAAATGCTTATTCATTGTGAGAAATTACTTTCCAACTTTTTTACATAAAAGAGGTACAATACTAACCCTATATATCTCCAAACAGTATATATCTCCTAAAAGTAATCAAATAGTTACTGCTAATTTAAAAAATTTAGAACTTTTAAATCTAGTATTGAGCAACAACAACAAAAAAACTCATATTCGTAAACGAACAAATTTTTCACAGAGAGTAAATTACGTAATTTTTTTTTGAAATATATATATATATATATATATATACGAACTGTTCTTTCAAAACAAAACAAAAATTAAGACACCTAGGAATAGAATGCACTCCAAAATGACTTAAATGCAATATTGTCCTACTTAAGTTAAATAATTGTGCCAAAAAGAAAAGGAAAATCGCTGGAAATAATTCAATCGAATTATTTTAAAATGACAGAAATGTGAGAATTTTCAATATTAAAACGCGAGAAAATCATATTCCATAATTTTAAAAATTCAATGCATACTAAAATTTAAGAAATGAAGACTAAGAACATCAGTTGACGATCTATAAAGTTCTGTTAGGCTTTGTTTTTCAAGCAATTTGATATTTGGAGATCCCCAAAAAATTAGGATTCAAAGTTTTTACAATTTAAGATGTATCTATTCAACCGTTTATAAGCACTGCAATAAAACTTAAACAAAAATTAAATTTTAAATCGCACTAATTTAAATCATGAAATATTGTCATCACACTGCACATTTACCTACTATTTTTGTAACTGAGATGAAAAATCAAATAACTTATTTATAATTATTGTAAAATGGTGTTTGCTACGTAATACATTATAAATATGAAATAAATATTTACAATCTTAATAAAGAAATCGAACTGAAGCGATTTAAATATCATGGTCGAATGCAACACAAATGCAAAATCAATATAATTAAGATTACTGCCTTCAATTATCTAAATATTTTCTTGCAATATCAATTTTCTTCAACATTACCATCAAAGTGGATAAAATCAAGGATAGTACAATTCCCTTTCATTTTAAGAAAATAAAATACAATATAAAGATTGAAATGAACACGAATTATTTAAAAGAAAACAACAAAAATATATTGCCTTCGCAAAAATTACTCGTTGAACATCAGAAAGTTCCAAAATTGTGAATCATTCTTCTAAAATTATCTCAAGACTAAAATTTATATCAGTAACAAATAAAATAAGAGCACTTTTTCAAATTATTCCAAGAACTCGATGTACAGAAGAATATATGAAGTAAGACTTCGAGAACACGCAAAAATTTGTAAGTATTGAGAATAATTAAAAAAAACAGCAAATTTTTAGATCAGAAGAACAAATCATAAAATGCTAAACGAATGTGTACGATTAATTCACCAACTAACTTTTCATCGAAAATATTAAGACAGTTATAATTTCACAGGACGGAATGTAATTAACAAAAATTATATAAAGTGTTGCACTGATTATTTTCGAACAAAAAAAGTAAACAACTTGTTCAGTAACACATTTCTCGTTGACTGTGGATCAGGATTATAAGGTTCAATATCACCAATAGAGAGAGAGAGAGAGAGAGAGAGAAACAATAATCTTCTATAAACTGCGACATAAATTTAAGGGTAAAAAACACATTTCAACAATAAACCAAAGGATTTGGAACTACAATGACATTCTGAATGTTATCAAAACAAAAAATCTCGATCGATTTTCGAATGCCAGGCAGACGATAAATTGTTTACGAACGCAGAAATGACGCTTTCAAAATGGCAACTTAAAAGAAAATTAATTCTCGGATTAGAATGGAACAAAAACAGTCTCCTGCGAGTTGTACTCTATAATTTTCATTCCAGGAGCTACTCATTTTCAAAAGAGGGTAAGACTGACCAGCATTAGATTCTGAGAAACATTCGAAAGCGCAGGGTCTGAACTTGGATGTAAACAGCTGTAAATGGCAATCACTGAAGTGAGACATCTAGGAGGTGGGCTCGGTTTATTCCAAAAGCAAATTATAAGAAGAGCTACAATTCCAAGGAATATAATCCCCCTTTCTCTCTCTCTCTAGATCTATTATATTTTGTGAAACAGAAACCAATGATTCGTGCTATCCAGTTCAATAGTCTTTCATCATCCGTCTGCTTCAATTTTTTGTAACTGAAAAAAATTATAAATAAAAATATCTAATAAAAAATTACTAAAGATCATTCAAATTCCAGAAATATGACCCTCTTTTTGTTCCTGCAACTAGAAAATCTTTTAAATAAAAAATGGGGACTTAAAAGTCGAGATCAAAAGTAATTTTATCTTTCGTACTTATTACCATAAATTTTCGAAAATATGCTTCCTTATAAAAATGAAAGAAACCTATAATTTAAAAAAAGAGGCAAAATTTAAATCAAATAATTTATCTTTTAAAACTTAATTCTGTTAAAAGTGATAAAAGGAAATACAGAAAGACGCTCCTTTTCGAGCTGAAGGGGGAGATTCAAATTAAGCTTGTCATGGGAGAGGAGGCTTATTCTCTCCAGAAAAGGCGCATTTTTAGGATTTTGTAATAGCTTGAGATTTACCTCAATAAAAAAAAAGTAATGAGCTTTTCAACAAATAAAAGGAACAGGAAAACTGGGTTTCTTTTTATCCAGATGTTGTTAAACTTTGCATATAAATTTTTTTGTTTTCAATGAATCAGTCAAAATGTGACTTTTTAACGATTTTTCTTTCAAATAATAATCCAGTTTTAGAAAAATAAAAACTGATAAAAAAAATATTCGATAAAAGGCGTTTGATGTAAGAGCAATTTTTTTAAAAAAATGCACAAGCAGTTTAATTTTGAATAAATTTGATCTCATAAATAATCCCTGTCACAACCTAAGTGATATCCTTTACTAATATCCATTTTATTAATTACCTATTATTACCTCATAGCTTATTATAAATTATAAATGTTGTATTGCCTACAAAAAAAAGCTCTCGAAATAGTCGAGTATAAAAGTATTCTTTTTGTTAAGTAGAGAGTAAAACACCAAAATGCTAAAAAACAAAAAAAACATAGAAAGTTTCACTTTAAATCGACAACCGTTTAGAAATTTATATATTTAAAAAATAATTATGATTTATTTGCAAAAATTACATACAGATAAAAATCGAAAACAGAAGACAAAATGTCGTACCGAAAATAATTATAAATCTATTAAAAACATATCAAACCTATAAAGTGAGTAACATAAAAATATATATTTCCAATAATGTTTTTTATTTAGGTATATTAGTTTCAGATGCAGGAAAATTAAAACAGAAAAGTAAAAAAAACCTCTCTTTCTATTTTTATTTAAAACAGACGAAAAGGAACAATGGTTCGTGTATACAGTTGATTACTGCATTTAAAGGAAATCAATATATTGAGGAAACTTAAATCAATAATTATCTGAAAAATAACAAATGAAAGAAGCTATTTCAGAGAAATTCCATAACATTACTAAGAGATGTGAAAAGGAGGGGTGAAAAATGTGACCCAACAGAAACAAAAAGCTTCAAATACCAATTTCAAAAAAAATCAGTGATTATTCAACTAATACCATTACCTTCAAAATATGGAACAATTCAAAAATCAAATCTTAATTGAACAATAATAATTCATTGTTATTTTAACAAAGACAATTTCAAATTCATTTCTCCACTTAAAAACGCACGCAGCCTTTTTAAGTGATCGCGATATATTCAACCCTCCTACACATGCTATCTTTGAAAAAAAAAAAAAAATCCTTCTAAAAATAGAGCAAATAATTCCGCAATAATGGAGCCTACTACAACTCCATTTTAGCTAATCCAATTCAACCATGACGAATCAGTGACTGACAGAAAGGCAACCGATATATTCCTACATGGACAAAATTCGAAACCCATAGAATGCTATTACTACGAATAATCAGAATCTTAATGTAACACAGACGATACCCCGGATTCTCCAGGGGGGGTAGATGCTACCCTCCTCTTTCCCCAATCTGTCCTGTCTCACTCCCGCAGGCAATCGAAATTCAACAATGGCGATGATTCGCTGCTTGCTTAATAGCGTCGGCTGCCGCCATTATAAAGCAAGCTTCCGACATCCATAAACACATCACGAGACCTCACAGGAACTGCTGTACCAGTGACGCGATGAGACGGGAGAAATCGATGCATGTATGATTCGAAAACTTGCAAATAAGCTCCTTTTCAAAAACTGGTTCGACGTTTGCAGTGGCCGGCAAGAGGTCATCCTATGCTGGATGCGGTCGAACGAATCATGGCCTCCTTAAAACACACACACAAAAAAAGAAAACTCTTAAAATACCTTCCTTTTATTTTTTCTCAAAAAAATTATAATTGGATAGAGATTTAGCTTTTATACATAACGGATGACCATTTTCTACGAAAAACAAAGGTTTCCTTCAAAAAAATTATTTTTTTACGATATGATAAGAATTTTACTCTCAGGGTTATAAGAAAAATATTTGTACATATTTAAAATGGATTAATTTTCAGAGCCTCAAAAAAAAAAGGTAAAAAAAAGAAAATCAGAATTTTCCCAACCGGTATAATAAAATTATCGTCATAACGAAAAGATTAACTTTTTTTCTTTCTTTTTTAGATGATAAGGGAGGAAGGAATTTGGTTCAACCCACTAACTAATTATAATAGTATTAAATAGGAATCAATTTAAAAACACAAATTTTTCGATAAGGTATTCGATATCTTGAAATTCATATAAATTTCAAATCAGCAAAATTTAAACAGGTAGTATAAATCAGATTTCACAGAAAATTTCAATTTATACATAAGCACTGCATGCAAAAGGAGACAAACATGTAATAAGAAAAACATGAATTACCTTTAATTATAGCGAGTACTGAAACTCAATATATGCAAGCATAAATTGAAATAAAATGGATAATGAGCAAATGTTTTTCATTGTTGAAAAAAAATTCAGAACGGGGTGGGGTATTAGTGCATAAGTTTAATCATAGTGTTGTAAACAAACTGCACCCACATGAAATAAAATCACGTTCTAAATTAAAAAGCCAAAATTAAACTGCAGTTCAATAATTAACAATATTTATTATAAAAAGCTTTGGGATATTATTTGAGACACCTATAAATAATGCTGAACATATAAAAATTGATGAATTAAATAAAAAGAATTCATCAGCACATTATTGAATACATTTAAAGGAATGAAATATTTTCAAAATATTATCAAACCAAAGAACTCGAAGAAAAGAATGGAGGAGAGGTGGGGGAGATTACTTCCTTTATTAAATTGACAATGAGCAACAATTTTCAAAAGACATGTCATATAACTTTCAAAAAGTTCATTCAATACAGCACGATTTAAGAAAACCAATCATATTTTAGACTGCAATCATGGTGCATAAAAAAACTATACATCCTCGTTAATGAACTTTTATATGCATTTTATAAAACCAGCATTAAAACCTCATCTTTTTTTCTTTTTTTTGTAAAAAAGTGATTTTCTTCCAGAAAAAGTTAGTATTTTTATATTTTATGAACACAAAAAGATCCAACGCTATCAGCAGCACGCACAGGAATTTTTCAAGGGGGGGAGGGGGCCCAGGATCGAAAATCCACCATTCTTGTATCATGCTCCTTTCGATTTCGTCGATTTTCGGGAACAAAAAACAGTAAAAAACTATTTTTTGAATAAATAATTAGCATTAACTAATAAAATTAATCTCATTAATAATTAATATTTAATTAAATTTTACGTACTATATACTTCGAATTATAATCAATCGTGAAAAAAACAAGGGCTTTGGGGGGTCCGGACCCCTAGGACATCCCCTTGTTTGCGCCACTGAACACTATCATAATGTGATCCAATTAAAATCGATATTTAAATATTAATAATTACAGTTTCCGTTTAACGTGAAATATATGAAAAAAAATTTACAGAAATAAAAACAATCATCAAAATGTTCACCAAGCTTTTCATATTTGCTCAATATTTTGCAAATACCTCGATTCTTAAATATATATTGAATGATATATTCATAAACATATCCATCTTTATTTCCAGCCATACCGTTATGCATTATTCCTAACAGTATGAAAATAACATTTAAGAAAAGGGAATTATCAAAAAAATTACAAGTAAGAATACTTCTGATGCTAAGAAAGTGCACACGAAAGCCTACGACCTTGCTTAAGTACCCTAAAAGAAGCCCCCGGGTTCCGCTGAACACAATACACAAAAAAACCACCCTAAACCGAGAAGGAAAACCTTACAAATCTTTTAGCATGAGATCAACTGGAAGAGAGGGAGATACAGATATTCAGTTACAGCTGAAATTTTTACTGCAGGAAAACAGGTCTACCGGTTTCATTTCATCAAGTACCACCTGCTCTTTCCAAAGCACCAGCCACGGCACAAACAGAAAGCGAGTTTTTTGGAGTCACACCACGAAAACAGAGGGGGAAGAAAAAAAAACTTTTTGTTTTCTCAAAACTAAGGATTTGTTAAGAATTTAAGACGCTGAGAATAGAAATATAAAACTGATGAGTAAAAACACCGATGGAAACAAGTATGCAGTTAAAACGAGAGAAATGTACTTTATTAAGATAATTTAATAAATTACGTAAATATAAAAGGAAATTCGGTAAATGTACAGAATATAAAAATCGGTGGATCTTTTTTTTTAGTAACGAATGAAACCTTGCAACAACGAAAATCGCGTGTTGTCACATCCGTGTTTCATAAGTCGTTATCATTGTTCTGTTGGAACCAGCTGTTATGATTAAACGTGATATATTACTACACTACACTTAACTTATTTATTGCCTTGTCATGCAATATATATAAATACACAATATCAAAAATATGCAGAAAAACACACAAAATCAGATAAAATCAAGACCAAAATCAATCTAATTATGCTAATTACAAAAACATTGTGTAAAATAATGAATGGAAAAGGAAAACTCAAAACACGACCATCTGTAAAAACTCGTTCTTGAACAGGAAGCTAAGAAGTAATTAAAGACGAAAAGAAGGGATAGTATCCTCATAATAGACATGCATGTTACGAATTTGTGATTGAAAACAGATAGAAAATTTTAGTTCGATTTTCATCGGATTGCTATTTAATAAAATGCTTTGAAAAAACAACACATTGTTAAATTTTCCTTTTACTCTATAAAGCATTGACCAAGAAGACCCTATAAGCAGTGGCGTACACAAGGGTGAGGCTTGGGAGTTTAAACCCCTCCCATAGACCAACAGATTTTAATTTTTAGCATAAGGATTACGTCTCTCTCGTTGGTTTTTTCTCAACGTTTTTTTTTCAAAAATATTACCCTTCTACGAAAGCAGTTCAACCTAATACAAGTGTAATATAAAACAAAATTACAATTTAAGTGTTGATACAAACGTGTTCATTTTGACTTTCTGCAAAGGCCGGTAGGATAAATTTGTGTGACGTCATGGTCACATGATAAATGCAATCATGTTTCCCGCCAATCAGCATCTGCACTTCGCGGTAGCCAACTTTTGCTTTTTGCCAAAACTTCTTTTCAAAAGTATATATTTGTCTACAATAATAATGAACATACGCAAGTAAAATACACTTGATTAAAAGTACAGGTATAATAATTTTTTTCATTTTAAAAACTATTTGATAAAAAAAAATTTCTTGTGGAACATTTTTATTCAATTATAAAATTCGAAACTTTATCTAAATTTTTTACGAATAGAACAAACGTAAATTTAATGCCAGTTTTGAATTCAACGGAGAACACGTGATTGTCTTTATCACGTGACCTGCTGTGAATTTAGCTCAATGGCTGGATGATTTTAGAAATTTTAAACAGTACGTCTCTATTTTCTAACGTTCAATTGCAGATCGAAACGTATTGTAAAAAAAAAAAAAAAAAAAAAAAAAAAGAAACAGACGTCTTAAGATATGTTTCAGGTGGAAATATATATTAATGTTTTCCTCTCAATATCCATGTTTTAATGATACTCTTATTTTATTACCTGAATCCATTAATGTACGACAGGTAAACGATTCCACAGAGCTCGTCTGTCATAAAAAAAAATCGGTGTGACTTTTGAGTATTGCAAAAAATGATACTTAAAGAGCGCAAAAAAGAAACTCAAAAATTCCAAATATCCTACATTACTTATTCAGACATGCAAGAAAACGATAAAAAAAGAGGACCAAAAATAAAATTTAAAAAATCTGACACTCTTAAAACAATTAACCTCATTCCACGACCATTACAAACTCACGATTTCCGATTGATGAATTTCTCGTTCTTACGTGGCAGCGAATGGAATGACCAATGAAGGAAAATTATCTCGTAAAAGAAAAAGGAGTAAAGAAAAAAATGCAACAGAATTTTAAGACAATGCATCAGACGCCCACCAACTCAGCAAGTGACCTCTCCAAACAAAAGGTTCCTGTGGAAAAGAAAACAACCCAGAACGAACGACCTTTGAAGACGAATTCTACCAGAGGTGGGGGCAAGAAAGAGCGACAGAGAGAAATTTCCAGATTCCAGACAGGGCAATGGAGTCAACAACAAACAGGAGGAGGCTGGAAGTGCTTGGGGCTGGCTGCAGCTAAAATTGAATCGATACTTGCACATCAAAACATTGGAAATAGGGAGCTTTTCCAAATGATGGCTCCAATGGATTGTGGGAACACACACACACGCAGCAGCATTCTCCCTTTTTCTCTCTCCGGTGAAATTAGACGACTTATAAAAGCAAGCAATTACTCCAGAAATGCAGAGCGAAGATGCTCCAGAGGCTCTTGGGAGAATGGAAAAAATATTCCCATTTTTTCTTTTATCATTTATTTAGTTTATGGATATCCTTGTGTTTGAGCTTTTCGATTAGAAGAAAAACATTTAATTCTTCTCCTCTCTGCAATTTCGGTGATATTCTTCTCAAAAGGTAGTCTGGGTTTGGAGAACAATGACAAATGCTTCCCCGAACTGAGAAGTAATTTTTCTTCTTATTTTTTTTTTTCTTGGAAACGGAGATAGCGCACATATCATATTTCCAGAGAAAATCGATTAATAATTAATGTCTTCCAACTGTTTTGTTTGATTTGAAATTCTAATACATCAAAACGAATCAACTTATAGTTTCCAGATTCGAAGTTTTGGTATTTTTTAAAAGGGCGGTGACAAATCAAAACTAATTTTCATCTCTTGAACTTAATCCCTTGAAAAAAAAATGACTGAAAAACTATTTAAAAGGAAATAAAAACACATGACTTTTAAGACCTTAGCCGTCCTCGATTGTTATTTTAGTAGCATACAATAGAGGGAAAAAATATGAATAAATTTTCAATACTGCCAACTTGTTGACAAATGAAGGAAAACTTTTGAAATGAAATGTGATAAGAGGAAATAAACAGAACTCAACTATGCGTATAGTTATTAAAATTATCTGAAAAACAAGCAGAATTGTAACACAAAAAAACTGGATTTTTTCCATTTTTTTGCAAGATTATAAACACATGTTCTAATACCTATAACAACAGTTTCCTAGAATAGTGCCTGAGTATGAACCCACAACAGAAGTTGCTATAAAATTACATGATCCTGAGAACAAATAAAATTTATCATGCTCAATTCATTCACTCTAAAACTATCAGTTCCAGGAAACAAATATGAAAACCATTGCTGTAAAATCTAGCGTATAACGCGCACTTTTAACGCAAAAAAATAAGATCTAAATTTACGGGGTATGAAAAGGATAGCTTTAAAAATGAAAATAGAAATCAGCCTAATAAAAATTAGACTTCTACAGTAGCGCACACAGGAATTTTTCAGGAGGGGGGTCCGGGGTCGAAAGTTCACCATTCTTGTATCATGCACCTTTTGATGTTGTCGATTTTCGGGAACAAAACACAGTAAAAAATAATTATTGAATAAATAATTAGCATTAATAAAAAATTAATCATTAATAACAAATACTTAATTAAGTTTTCCGTACTATATACTAAGAATTATAATCAATCGGAAAAAAATCAAGGGTTTTGTGGGGGTCCGACCCCCAGGACCCCCCCTTGTGTGCACCACTGGACTTCTACATCTATCGAAATACTACTTGTTTAAAATAAATGACATACCTTATACACCTCAACGGTTCTGGTTCTAGAAGTATCGTATTTTTTCAAAAGACTGGGTAATAAATACCTCAAACAATAACTTCATGACACGTACATCCCAGGTTTCTTCGTAAAAAACGCGAGGTGCTCGTTATACACCAGATTTTACAGTAATTCCAAACCAATCTATGACAGCCTCTATCACGCTTCTAAAATTACCCCCAAATTATTTTATGACTAATTTGATTCTAATGTAGATGTAATGTGTGATCCTAATCACACATTACATCTGTCTATAAAGTCTTAATTAATACTTTAATAATGACTAGCAAGAATTAGTGAATACAATCGTATTGCAAAATAGATGAAGCATTTTTATCTCCTCTGATCAACTTTAAAAAAAAAAGATTAGTCATTAAAAAATTTCTAAAAAAAAGAGAAAAGGCTTATGTTGAAACTCTATTAAAAGCCAAAAATATATTTATATTATTATTTTACAAGTGACAAAAAAAAATTACGAAAATTTCTTAGAGTAGTTTACTATATCCAAAATAATTAGCTTAGTTTAATAAATATGCATTACTGTATATTCTATATAATCCAACAAAAATATCCAACACAACTTAATCATTAATGTGTAAACAAAAGTTTCATATACATTATCAAAACGTCCTAAATTCAAATCAAGATTTAAACGCAATACGGAAGCTACCAATTGAGTATATCATAATATCTTGTATTTCAATCTCACGATAAACTGGTTACAGATTAAGAGATTGTAGTATACTTGATTCCATTAGATAAGTTTTCAACAAAATGATTATAATCAAGGTTTTTTTTTTAACATTTTAGTATTTAATATGTAGAAAAAGACACCTCAAATAACAAATTCATCCAATCAATTATAAAAATCACTTAAATCAAAAAAAAGTAAGATAATGCAACCCCTTGCACTTGTGCGTCATAAAAATTAAATATAGAGCATCTGTACGTCACAAAAATTATATATAGACCAAGATATGGCTCAATCCAAAGCATATATTCACATAACCAAATTTAGAACTTAGTTAAGAGTTTGCTTTTTTTCGACTACCCTTTACCTAAAAAAGCCTCATAATTTCATTTTAGCATTTTAATTGATGTTCACTTATTATGAACTCTTGAATGAACCAATGAACTCTTGCATTTGAAAATAATATATATATATATATATATATATATATATATATAAAGTTAAATCAGTAATATTCATAACCTGAAAGTATAAATATATTATCAGAAATAAACAGTATATGTACCAGAATCGATAGATTATCTGGAAAAAAATGTATTTAAAAGCAATAACTTTCCATTTCCTTAAATCAACTTTAATCTCAAGGTTGATATTCATTGATTTTCAAAAATTATGCAAAAATCTAAAGACACTAATCTACCACCAAAAAAAAAAATAAGCAAATTTCCATAATAATAATAACCGTAAAAAATAATGCTGTTGTCGCGTATAATGAATACCATTGGACAAGTGGTTAAAAATAGGCTTTAAAAGAGCCCACAATTTCTGTATATAGAAATTGATTTAATACAAATCTAAATAAATAATTCATACCTGGATTGCACGCAGTTTGCACAATTAACTTAATAGTGTTCCAGTGATTTCTGTTTTATGGCAGCATTTTTCGAATTGGTGTTATTTTTATTTATTTTCTTCTAGATAGGGTCTTTATTTCCATTTGGAATTTTCTAATTGTGTTGTAGTTGTTTCATGTCCCCCTAGTCCAAACACTTAGACCAGGTCCATGATATCATATCTCTCTAAGAGTTCCACAAGTCCATTCTCCTCCTCACTCCACAGCTGTTTTAGAGGCCCAAATACAGTCATTGACACGAGCATGAGAAGCAGGACAGGGACAGAGGCAAGATGAAAAACTCTCAAAACTCAAAATGTAAGTGTTAACTCACTGGCGCGTTCGTGGTCCATCTATAATCCACTGCTACTTCGCAAATAGAAATTGCTAGCAAAGTTTTGAAATATGAACTTTTTGGATATAAGTACTCGATATCATTTATCTGAAGAATTATGCGCCACAGTGTGAATAGAAGGCGAACAGAGTCGATCTTATGATGCAAGATAATTCGATAAGAGGCTTTCTGCAAATCTCAGATTGTGGACATTTCTAACAGCAGCTTCTGAAAAAAGAGTTGCAAGGGCCACAAATGACGCAAGTTAATTGAAAAAAGGTACAGAAAACCTACCACAAAATTCCTCTTGCAGCAGTCATCAGAAAGCTGGTACCCAGTTCAACTGAGAATACAGAAGGCTTTACGAAGGAGGGTTGTGTGCAAGTCAATTGGCAATGTGTGTGTATCCATCACACTCCCCCACTGAAATAAAAGGTTTAATTGGACACGCATAAATGTCAATTAGAGAGCAACTGATGAGTTCATACCTTGCACAGTGATTCCAGAACATTGTTAGTCTGGCAATAAAGGCGGGAACTTTTGTCATTCCAGTCATATCCCTGAAAAAGATTTGGTTGATCCAAAGCATATGTATCCTTTTTGATAGCCCAATTTATCTACTGTTTATCAATTTCACACTTCGAAACAACATGAGGTTTACTGGCGAAAAATCTCATAATTTTTAGCCACGGTCAAGTAGTGAAGACCACACCTGAACTGGTACTATATTCTCCAAACTTCTACACCTTGCCAAATGTGAGGACTTCTAGCCTCGACGACAGATTTAACGTCCGTCAGTCGCTGAGCATCCAAATAGGCACACTTAATAGTCAATCACACAGATATAACATTCTTGGGTTCAAGTGTTCGTCATTTTCAGGTGCAGTGGATGACTCCTTCTACAGTTGGTGGAAATTACCTTCTTCAGCAGAGCAGACCAGACCATTGTGCATATGGGTTGACCAGCACGTTTACCGGACTTGAACCCAATTAAGAAAGTTTGGTATGCTCTATGGAGACCTATTACTGCACTTAATCTGCATAACTCCTCTGTATTCTAACTCTTCATGATCTTCAAACTCCTTCGACAAAGCAATTGACTTTGCTGTCAACACTATCATTTTGAACATCACTGCTGTACATGTATTGCTGTTAGAGATGTTTACACTGCAAGGTGATTACATTTCACATAGCAGCTGATAACACAATGAACCTGGATACTTAAATTCTTTTTTTATGAGTTGCTTTCGTGTATTTTTAAGATAGAAAATAACCGAATTATTTGTCTTTCATGCTTTATTTGTAAAGCATTAAATATAAAGTTTTAGTCAAACCATTAAATTCTAACGCAAATAAAAATTTCAAAATCACAATTTTCCACACATCCTAATTTCCAGGAAATTGAAACCAGCATAACATAATGGGTCATTTACAACTGAAATCCACAGTTGAGTATTCTGACCCAAGAGCTTCAAACGATTTAAAGTGTTCTCATAAACAGGTGAAGCAACATCTTACGGTTTCTAAACGCGAATGAAAAATAAAGATTTAATAACTGAATTACATTTGATTCTTACACCACCATCCAGTTATAAAAATACAATTTCATAAAAAAAGAAAAATAAGTCTTTAAAAAACACATTTTAAAAATCAAAATAATAGCTGAATTTTCACCTAAAAATCTTTAAAAAATTAAATGATTTACAAAAAATTAGCATTTCTTTAATATTGGGAACCTAATTGAAATCTATAAATGTAACTTAACATAAGAAAGATGTTTTCGAGATTCATTAACTAAATAATCTTTGAAAAATAGACTTATCATAAATAACTTATTTTTTCCTTATCTACCGAAAAAAAGAGGGGGGAGTCATTTACTGATTATAGCTGTTAAAGGTAAGTTTCAAAATATAATCCTAATAGTAAAACTCATTTTTCGAATATAGGAAAAACTAGAACAAAGGATTTCTTTGCAAAATTCTTTCTTCTTTTTTCTAGTAACAGAATTTTTGTTCCAATTGGCTTGTAATATTCTTTTGTGATTTTTAACAAATAAAAATATGATTGCGATAAGCTCAAATCTCGGAATTTATCATTACACAGGTATCAAACATTTCCATTCAATTTCAGATTAATAATTTTAGAAGAAAAAATAAAAAATCTTGAAACGGTATATTACCTTAACAGAAACCGTTGCCTAAAAAAAACCATACAAGATACACCCGAAAGATTAATATTTATTTATAGATAAAACAAGTAATATAAAAAAAATTAATTTAATTCCTACTTAGATCAACAAAGAAAAATTTTATTTTAGCTACTTTTTATCAAATAGTTGCCACATTAAGTGGTAATTCATTTTTATTAATTATCATTAAAGTATCGTATTATCATCCAAAACAATTGCGCATATAAAATTTCAGTTCAACTGAATGCTTTAAAACGTCAGAAAAAAATCTTTTAAAGTTTTGACCCAAGTCGCTAAAAATGAAACCAACGTGGCAGTATCTATAATTCTTTAAATAATTAGTTTCAGTCAAATAATTTTATTAATTATAATTAAATTATCGTATTTTTACCCAAAACAATAGTGTATAGAAAAATGCAGCTCGAACGAGCGCTTTAAAATGTAAGGAAAAAACCTTTTCATGTTTTGACACAAGTCGCCAAAAGGATAGCTAAGTCGCCAAAAATGATGCCAACGTGGTGTATTTTTAATTTTTTGAATAATTAGTTTTAATAAATTTTTATTAATTATAATTAAATTACTGTATTGTCATCCAAAATAATCATGTATTAAAATTTCAGCTCAATTGAGCGCTTTTTTAAAATGTATTTTATTAACAATTGAAAATTCCACGAAGATAAATAAATAAATAGAGAGTGTGAGTTAATAGTAGAAATTGAAAAAAAAATAATAAGTTTGTAAACCCAGCCGATATTTAATAAAATCCAGCAACAACAACAAAAAAATTTAAATTATTACACTTTATTAATTTTCCTGTTAATGCCACTTTTTCTAGAATTTTAATTCAAAATCATTATTTAAAGACTATTCTATGTAAAAAAAAAATTATTGTTTTTGCACAGTTTTTTCTTTCAAATATTTAAAAAACAGTAATAAAACAGAGGGGGACAATTCAAACATTTTTTTTTTAATATAAAAGTGAAAAGAAACCGAAAGAAAAAAAAGTCATCTCTTTTTTTTTTCTTGGAGCAAGCTATATCTTAATCAATTTCGAAAAAAAAACTGAGTTAGATTTTTTCATATAAAATATTTAAAATAGCAAAAGAATAAATTTTTTGAATTCCTTTGAAAGGTAAATTCAAATGAATCAGAAGTTATTCCTATATCGAATTGGACGGATATAAGATTTGTACTAGTTGTAGATTTCCCAGCCACATTTCCGATGTAGAATTTACACTACTAGCGAGTCATCAAAAACGTAAACCATAAACTCTTACGCCTTAAAGGGAAAATTATGTATAATAGGTTAGTTTCATGCTGGACGTCAAGAGTACATACTTTTCTCGCTATTCAAATTAAACACTTTTTAAAATAATATTAAAATATGGAGGAAATAGATAAAATTGGTGATATTATATCTAAAAATTACATACTTTTTATTAGTGTATGATTCGCTTTGCCACCTTGTATTATGAAGTACAATAGTAAAATGCTCAGTTCACATTATATTCTACAATTCCATACAATTTTTTAAACTATTTTCAAAAAATTGGTAAAATTTTGAAATAAGGAGAGACACATTAGCAAGAATGTGTGTGTGTGTGTGTCTTCTTTTCAACATATTTTAAAGACAACATTTTTGAGTACTGATTGGGTAAATATTAAAGGAGGATAGCAAAATATACTTGCGTTTACTCAAATAAAAATGTTGAATTTATGAGAATTTAAATCTTGTCAAATCATTTCATTTACCTTTAGAAAGTGGAACGTTGATTTAATTTTGAAGTTAGTCATCTACAGTTATACAGGGGGGACTATCAGCTAACAATATTGACCACAGTCAAAGACGAGGATCGCACCCTAGCACAATGGTCTTCAATCTGTGTTTAACGGAACCCAGGGGTTCCACGAGGCTCAATAAAAAAATCGAGGAGAAATAAATATGAATGCAATGTGGATTCACGTTCTCTATGAAGTGTGTGAAGTCACAAATATCTAAAGCTCATCTTCTATTCATAAAACTGAAAATTTTATTCATATATAACAATTTTATTTTGCAACACTTCTTAAGCTTTTATTATAATATAATAAAAGAATATTAAAACGCGCGCGCGTTTTTTATTTATATATATATATATATATATATATATATATATATATATATATATATATATATATATATATATATATATACTTCCTACTAGATTTTGAATATTCTATTGTTTACTAACTCGGGTTCCACAAGATAATTTTATACTCGTTAGTTAGCACAATGTCTAGCAAAACTAAACAGTTTTCAAATGGAAAATGCACCTTTTTTTGCATTTGGAGAAAAACACCTATAATGAAGGAGAGGAAACAACATATCAACAGATTCGATGTTAAAATCTAAATTTAAGCAAGAACAGCTTCTACAATTTAGGCTTCAAATTCATGCAAAACGCACGAGATTTCTCACACAGCTTTTAACATTTTAACGCCATTCAGAACAGTGTGTTTAAGTGGAATATATTTCTCAACGTAGGTGGCTACAAAAACACATTAAACTCAAAACATGCAATACGATTGTATTTAATCTCAACTGACCTAGACTTCGAAAGTTCATACTCCAGTTACTAAATATAATGCATGGATAGGTGACACATGAATCACAAATTAATATTATTAATGAGTAAATTATATTTAAAAAACTATATCAGAATTTTCTAACAATAAATGCAATAGTTTTTTTAATTACTTTTACATAAAATACCTATAACATGTTGATCTACTTTAAATATTATTTTGAGTAAATTCTTCAAAGTATGTGTATGGAATGGGGTTCCACGAAAATACTTTCTGGTTCTAGGGGATCCACAAAAGTACCTTCAAGTTCTAAAGGGTTCCGTGAAATGGAAAAGTTAGAAGACCACTGCCCTATATAGCAGATAACTTCACTTTTTTAAATTCCACAACAAGCAAAGAGAGAAGTTTTGACTATATATAAACCAATTGGAATTAGAACGCATTACTCAAAAAGAATATCTCACACGGCCTTTAATGAAATCATGACCAAAATCCAAGATTTGAATTTCTTCGAATGTAAATGGCAACGATGCTTGATAGTAAGTCTACATCTTAAGAGTATAAAAATTGATTTTTTTTTTTCTAATTTATTAAAACTGATTGCAGTTTATTCATAACATGTCATCACTATATTCTCGATACAACATGATAATTTTCAATGGTCTACTCTTAATGAGACTAATGTAATAAAAATATTTAAATTTCCTTTAATTAAATATCATAAGCTAACGCTTGGTGCAAAAATAAAATGAAATGAACACTGCGTCGAAGAGTAACTCTAAAAAATATTAAAAAAGCTTTAAGTCAATTCTTACTTAGGTCAACAAAGAAAATTTTTATTTTAGTTATTTTAAATTAAATAGCTACAATTAATATAAATATGAATATTCGTATGACAGAATCCTAATATTAAGTGACAAAATAGAAAGCGATTTTCCTTGCAATTTATTTTTATATTACTATTTATTTATTCATTAAATTTAATTATTCTAATAAAATAGTATAGTAAAAAAGAAATCACATTCTCAGAAACTAATCCATCCCAGGTGGGATACGAACCCACGACTTTTGGATTAGAAGTTAAACGCGCCATCCACTGCGCTACAGGGATACAACGAACGATTTCCTTTCTATATATGGTGTTGGACTATTATTTTTGTTTGTTATTATTTATTCCTTTTTTAATTTAATTAATGAATTAATATTTAAAAAAACTGTATGAATAGAAAGTTTTTCATTAACGATTGAAAATTTGAACGATATATATATATATATGGAGGGAGTAAAGTAATAGTAGAAATTGAATTAAAATATTTCAAAACTAAAATTAAATTCAAATATTAATTCCTTAAAAACGGAGTAGAATTGCACATTCAAAAATTTTTCATCTAAATATGACAGGTTGACAAAAAGCAACTCATTTTTTACCTTTTCCCTCCCCCCCCCCACACAAATAAATACTGTCTACGCATTACTAGTGAGTTTCTGATGTGTCACATGACTCATTCAGAAAAAAATTAAACAAACATGCATGATTGGAGAAATTAAAATCACATTAATGAATTTAACTCACAAAAAGGATCAGAAATACGTATTCATAACTCAAAATACCTCAAACACAGAAATGTGAAGCTTATTTTTCTCCCATCAATGATTTTGTGGATATAAAAAAAATATAAGAAATAACCGGTTAAATAATCCGGTTTCTTCGCGATAGAACATATCGCAAACAACTTTCCGCCAATGTGGAAACTTTAAAAAAAAATTATCGCAACTTCAAAGAAAAGTGGTGGGAACAAAATCCCACTAATGATCGGACTTGCAAAGTAAAAAAAAATTATAATTCAAAATATATATATAATGCAATTAAATAAAAAGATTCTTTAAATTGAAAAATCTGTATAGAAATACATCGCCGATTCTTCTTTTCACAAAAATAAAAACAAACTTTCCATTATTTAAGAAAAGTGCACACAAATGTTGTTCTCAAAAACGATAGCAATTGTAAAAAACTTTCATTTTACAATCCATTAAAAAAAAAAACGAAATTTTATAACATAGTTTTTTTTAATGTCTTAAGAATAGTATTCTTTCAAAAAATATCTACAAACAATATCTTAATACTATTTATAATACTGCAAGTCTAAATAAAGCTTTTTAAAATATTAAAATACCTGAAAAAACTTCGTTTCTAAATGCACAGAACATGTTTTTAAAAAATATACATATATCGAAATGATATTTTACTATTTGCAAATTGAGTGGAAAATAATCAATTGATATTAATTCTAGAACATGTAAACAAATTTTAAAATTAATGGTAATAAATAATTTGTTTTTTTTAAAGAGTAAAATTTAAAAGTTTTCTCAATGCTTGCAAAAAATTAAAAACGGCTCGTAAAATTGAAAGTTTATTAAAAAGCATGCATTTAAAATTGGAGAATGAATAAACTCAAACTTTAAAATGGAATTCAAAGCCGTATCTGCATTTGCAATATTTTCAAATTTCATTCTTTCATCCAGTACTAATTGCAATTTAAGAAATATAGCTATTTAACAGGAGAAACATAAGGAATGGATATATGGGTATCGAAAGAGGTCATTTAAAAAACTAAAATTTACCATTTGGAATTATAAGTACAGATATAGTTCAAATTTCAAAATAAACGTTCTTATAATAATAATAAATCTATTCTAATCATTAACTCAAAGAAAGGAGGATCGATATTCTTTTTTGCATTTCGAAACAAACCCAGCAGCAACTATTCTTTCCTTTTTATTTTACCTCTTTGCCAAAATCAAAACAAATTTTTAAAAAAAAATTTCGAATTATTGGAACGTTATTCCAAATACCAGGAACAAAAAGAATTAAAAAGAAACAAAAACAACACACGACCTGAAAAAAAAAGTTGCAATATTTCATGTCACTCCGCAACGCGAAAAAGGCCCAAACGACAAAATAAAAATATATTTGTCCGAATCCGCTGGCAGCGTCTTTTTGGAAAACTAACTAATGAGAAGGCCAAAGACGGAGAAAGAAGGTAAAAGAAGGCGCCATTTTGAAATAAGCCAGCAAAGTAACGCTGAATGTGTCAATCGATGCATTTTCCGTTTGCTCCCGCAGCCGGGTTTTAAAAACAAGCTATTAAAAAAAAAGAAGGAAAGGAAATAAGCAGGCAGTAGAAGACGCCAGCAGTAATATTGCAAAGAGAGGGAAAAAGACCGGGGTTTCATCAATTCTCTCACGCCATGATCTTCATACAGCTACAAAGGCGCAGTGGTTCGCTTCGTTTGAGGAGACGCACACAAATATAGCTACTACTATTAAACCACCACTAGCACACAAACACATTACAACATCGGAGCAATGACCCGCCAAGAGAGAGAGAGTTTCTCGTATCTCTCTTCTTGAGTAATACTCATCTGAATGAGATTCCGTGTGGGATGCAATGCTTTGATTCTTAGATTCTTTTGTAAGATTATTATGCTTGCTATTGCTAAAAAAATATGAAATTTCGTTTAATTTTGTGGTTTATCGGTGATGGGTTTGAAATTGAAGTATTCAATACCAAGAAATGATGGCACAATGGTTTCTGGTAAAATTCTACTAATAATCTGGGTTAAAACACTGAGGTTGCAACAAATTCCATTTGAAAAATAATCAAAATTTGGTATCGAGGTAATTTTAAGATAATTAAAACTAATGTGGCATCAGGCACATATAAGATACAAGGAGTGGGATCACCTTTCAAGGTGTGTTCAATATTAATCAACCAAGATCATTAAAAAAATTACAGCTATTTGCTATCAAATTTTAGACTTTCAAAAATACATTGTTTATTTCCAACACACACAAAAAAATTGAAACAATATAACTAATAAGAATTAAATCTATCTTTCCACAATTATTTTTTATCATTACTCAAAACAAGTAAAAAAAAATATCAACTATGAACGAAAAAGCAAAATTGAAATGCCATATATATATATATATGTATGTATTTTAACTAACATTTAATAAATCTAAAAACATCTATAGAGAAGAAATTTTCTATAAAAGAAAATTAGATTAAAATTTAATTTACATGAATTAATAATACAACAATTTAAATGCATCAATTATGTACACAAAAGATAAATTAAAAGAAACGGAAAAAAGAAACTCCAACATAAATTAAATCTAAAATGCAATTTTAAAAAAAATCATTAGCTAGAGAATATTTAAATAATCCATTTAGAAAATACTTAAAAATCATAAAACCAATGTTACTAATAACAAAAAAGGAGATAAATTTATTTTTCTTAATAAAAAATACAAAAAAGTATTAGTAACGCGAATAAAATAAAAATAAATAGATGAAATAATTAAAATTGTAAACAAAATACTGCCACTACTACTAAATGCGGCTATCATATAAATAAAAAACTATTTGAAAAACGAGAAGCAGTTTAGTGCAAAATCGGTAGAGTATATAACTTCGATTATATATATATTTCCTTCTCTCAAAAGGGGAAAAAATTGCGAATTTGTCATCGTGGATAACACAACTCATAAATATATGACACATATTACACAAATACTTCTTACTTTAAGGCAATATTCTGGCAGTCTCAAATTTCTCATATTAAGCCGCCTGGGATGTTTTAAGATACTTTGCGCAGACTTTAAAACTCCATAAGTTAATTAAATTTGTAGGAATAAAAAAAAGTGTTATAACACACAAATTAAAAATAAGCTGTAATTTTACCTAGTTAATTTTTTTTAAAAGAAAACGTAAGAAATCTCAAGAGATTCAACAACTAATGCATAAAAACCAATTGCAGTTGTTGAAAAAAAAAATTTTAAGAAAATTCTTTTTTCCCCCTTTCGTCGATGTTTTTTCACTGTATTATTTTGAATTAATTCGCTAAAATATTTCGAAGTTTTTAAAGAACCAAAAACTGTTGCCAAACAGTGAACGTTTTAGTGAACTCAACTATATAATTAATAATTCAAAAATTAAATAAGTACAAACAAAGACAAACTAAACTAAATAGTTCTGAGATATATATATATATATATATATATATATATATATATATATATATATATATTTATATAGATCTATTTTCTATCGAAGAAAACGACGTTTGATATAAAAAGGAACATCAATACTAAAAAAACAGATGCAAATTGTAAAAAATTAATTATTCAAAATGATTCCAAAAGTTTATTCAAAATTAAACTTTAATTAATTTATTCGTTTTTGTAATAAATTTTAATACAAAAATTTCAATACTTACAATTAAAACAAACTGTATAATTGTTTAAACAATTCAAATAAAATCTTTTCAAATAAATAAATTAAAAAAAGAATAAAAATTCTGAGATTTTTTTTTCCCTTCTTAAAATATACATAGAATTAAGACAAACACACAAATATCTAATACTTAAGATTGCATTAATCTTTTGCGAGCCTCAGGCTTTTCAGAATCTCTTCTTCCTGCTATTTTAAAAATTAAATAAACAAAAATTCTTAGTATTAAAAATTCATGAATCCCAAATTTCTTTAGGCTGAAGCCTATTCAGGTATTAAAGGTAATACGGTTTTATAAAACATACATATTTCTTTTAATTTTTTACAAAAATCTGTACATCATTAAAATTGGATTTTACACACTGAAACAGTAAAAATGGCAGTAGTTTTCGAAGTATCAAAATAAGATATATTTGTGGACCTTAGTATGAACGTATATTATATTATATATATATATATATATATATATATATATATATATATATATATATATATATATATAAACCGAGACTATTATGTTCTAATTTTGGAGCCGGACGATAGCAATTAAAACACATTTTTAAATCCGTCAATAAAACTTGCACTTTTTTTTTCTTGAAATTTTTTTAACGTAACGAAAGACTATCAAAAGGTGAGATTATCTTTACGATCAGAACGCGTCACACGTGCAATGTGAAGGTCATTCCCCTATAACGTTGCAATAACTGCTCCGCTAAGTTCTTCGGTCTCCACAATTAAAACCAAGTGTAAGAAATGCACAAAACAATGAAAGCGTCTGATGAAACTTCGATCAATACGCGACTCCAGACGAGACGATTTAAAACTACTGCTACTATAACTCGAATTTTCTAGAACAGACTAAAGAAGATAAAGGCTTTAACAACACATACGCCAAAAAAAGAAGGGAGAAATAACAACAATGCAAAGGAATTCAGCATTTCGGATGGCAGAAGAAATCATAACCGGTGAGGTAACTTAAGCAGTCGAGCTTTAGTAAAAACATTCATTAGGAAAATTCTTCCAAGAAAATCGTTTGGTCATGTGATAAACCAGAATTTACCATAAGACTTCGACGAGCAAGCAGGAAACATTATTTATATTACGAACATAAAATATTTAAAAAGAGTTCCTTAAAAAAATTCTAACTTTTGGAATTTTTGGTTCAATAAAATATTAATAATGAACTGTTGACGAAAATATTAAGTACATAAATTGCTAGGGAAATATATCGACACTTTTCACTGCAGATAAATTCTTCAGACTCGATGAATAAAATTGACAGAAAATAAAATTAAACAAGAAATTGCTCTTAAATGAAACACAGACGGTAACAGTCAACATGTTAGGATTGAAAAGATAAAATCTGGTTTCTTTAAGTGACCTAATTTCTTTTACCATTTGCTTAAAAAGAGATGTAAAATGCCTAACATACCGTTCTCGAATTTTTCAGGTACGTCAGATTTAATGCTTTACGATTTCTTTTCGTTTTGGAATAAATTACTCAATTGTATACAGCGAGAGGTCAACAAAAATTTTTAATAACACAATTTTTAAGATAAGATATATAATTGTGCTTCTTGCAATTTACTTAAAAGCATTTAATGATGTAAAGCTTAGAAGCACTTAAAGAAATTGATTGAAAATTTCTGCGAAACGCAATCACAGTAATTGCTGAATCATAATTACTTATGCTTTTTTCAAAATTTAGATTATTCCGAAAACTGAAGACCAAATTTTACTAGATTAAATACATCTTTGAATTCAAAACCGGAATTTTCAACAATTAAAATTCATTAAATGTATTTAAAAATGACATTTTAAACTAAGTATATAATTACTTATCAATTCAGGATTTATTTTTCCATAGCTTTTAGAATCACGATATTTTAACACACAAGTACAGTTATTCACTAATGAAATTATACGCAAAAATTCCATCATAAAAAATACAACGTTCAAGGAATTTTTTTTTTTAAATATTATAAATGTTTCTACACATTAAAACAGATGTCAAATGAGAATAAACCCTTTTCTTAAAGTGCGTTGTTTCTAAGTAATTAATATATAATTTAAAATTAACATATGCTTACGTTTCAAAAATTTAAAGAAATTGCTGTAAAACTATCGATGCACATATAATAATTCAAATCTTTTAAAAATGAAAAGACATTTAAACCGTTAAGAAAAAGTATTACAGTGCTTGTCCAGCTTTTGAAGTTTGATTCAAACAAATAATTTTAGAAGCAACTGGCTTAATCGTAATTGCAACTAATACAATCGTTCAGTTTATTGTTTAAGGTATCCGACTACGTTCGGAACAGTGATTTTGCAAAAGCGAGTAAATGGATAATATTTATGATATTTAGTGTCACTTAGATTAGAAAATGTATATAAAATTGTTTTAAGAATAGTATTAAAATAAAAAATTATTTTAGTACACTATTTTGACGAAAAATGAACATAGAATGATGATCCATTTTCAAAATATTCTCCTTTTGTGAATAAGGCTTTTATTATTAAAATATTTCGCCTGTATATAGCTCAGACCTCTGTACAGAGGCTCAACTAGAATTTTTGAAATATATAACTTAGAAGTGGGTTTTTATCCATGTTTTACAACAATAGAGGGGAGAAATTTTAAGAAAAAAACGCTGATAATTATTTCAATTGGTTTTAAATCTGAAAATAATGTGATTTTTTCAAAAATCGTTGTTGAACCTCTGTACAGAGGTCTGCGCTATATACAAGCAAAATATTATTATAATAGAAGCATTTTTCAGAAAAGGGGAACATTTTGAAAGAAGGTTATTCTAAGTTAATTTTTTGCCGAAATATTGTATTTAAATAATTTTTTTCCATTTTATACATGTATTCTAATCTAAGTGACTCTAAATATCATGAAAATTATCCGTTTATGCATTTTTTCAAACCACGGTTCTGAACGTAGTCGGATACCTTAAGAAAACATATTTAAATCCTCGAATAAAACATAAGTAAAATGACAGGTGCACACAACTACTTTGAATGCTAAGAAAAAAATAATTTTCTCCAATCTAATCATTGTTTCATTACACAGACTTAACTGTAACCAAAAAAGCCAGCTGGGTAAACTTAGAACACGAAAATATTCAGCTAAAAATATCAATCCATTTATGGTATACATTAATTTTAATAAGCGACCCAACGCTTGGCGTGTCTGCGAGATTAAAAAAAAATTATATCTATTAATAAAAATATTCACATATTACAAACAAAAAGAAAAACTAGATTTCGTAACTTCTAAACACACAAAAATAGCAATTACTATATAAAAATACAATGAGAGGGAAAATAAAACTACTTTCATGGAAATAATATTCAAAAATAGATCCTTAATAATCAAAGGTTCACCGCAATATAACAAACGCTAAAATCTGCCACGATATAATCTGATATCCCGATCTTACTAAAATTTCAACGAGGCGGCTAAGTGTATTGGTTGAGCTACAGATTTATCTAAAAATATTATTCCATTTTTGCTGTGTACGTGGTTCATAGTAACAGATCTGTTGCACAAGGTCGATAAGAAAAGTAATCGAAAAAATTGACGCAAAACACACGATATAAATATACATAATGAGATAGAAAGGGTGGCTCAATTAAAAAATAACTCAACAGCACAAAAGAAATCCCGTTTAAAAAAATATCAGAAATATGAAAAACAGATGAAAAGTTCAAAAAAAAAGTTATATACGTACATATCTTAAAATATCTTGCATCAATTTAATTTTCTAAGCGTCTTGATGTTAACACCTCTATAGGGGCCGGCTCTAGCAGTTTTGCCACCCCGGACAAAAATGGAAAATGCCGCCCTTCTCTCTCTCTCTCTCTCTATATATATATATATATATATTATTTTAAGTCTTAAAAAATTCAAAATAATTCGAAATTAAGGATGTAATTACTTGTTATTATTTCAAACGAATAAAAAGGAAGATAAGGAATCGTCAATTTAAGCAGTTCAATTTCTTCGAAAAATAGTCTACTAATGGTTGGGACCACAAGCGTTTGTTTTAATTTATAATAACTACACTCAAGACTAAAATAAAGCATCTCCTGTGGCTCTGTATCTACCCAAACCTCTTATTACCCTTGTCCCCTTTCGGATAGCTGGAACCGGACATCATAAGGGTGAAAGGAATGTTACTTGTGACCTCACTCCGGAATGGGGAGAAAGTTACTAGTTAAAGATGTGTAAACATGATGAACTTTATGCTTTAACATATACTCCCGCCTCAAACCCTTCAAGTTTCAACATAAAAGAAAATTGTCATTAAATATACAGAGTAAAAAGTAAAAAAATTAAGATACGTTAAATGAAATACCAAATTCAGACCCAATAACATTTCAGAAAATATATCAAAATTTTTTTGTAACAATAAAAAATATTTTTTTCAAATTTGATCGAAATGTCACCCTTAAAATTAGCCGCCCAGGGAAAGGGTCCGGTTTGTCCGGCCCTAGAGCCACCCCTGCCTCTATAAAAACTGGGTAAAGATTCTTTCATGTCTTAAACCTAAAACTCTTACTTAAATAAATAATTAAAAGGATAAATAATAACTAAAGTAACATGATAACGATCTAAAGATTACACCATTAATACTCATAAATAAAAATAACTAACACATAAACAAAAGTTAAACTTTTAAACGACATTAAAAAAATGTTAATCTCTCCAAACCTTTTGATAATATAAATACTTAACACTGGCGTAGCTAGCTCTGAGGGGGCCCTGTATCAAAATTCTTTCGGGGCCCTTTTTTAGATATAGAAGCCCTGTTTGTGGATCGTAGTTACACATGTTGGGGCCCCTATAGCTTGGGGGCCCCGTATCATTGATGCGGCGGTAGCTACGCCCCTACTACTTAAATAAAAGTTATTTACCAAATGCAAACAGAAATAATTTCGAATAACAAGAATATGGCGAGTGTTCCTTTAAAAAAAAATTATATGAAAAATGAATCATAACATTGTGATGATTTATTTTCAGTTCATATATTTTAAATTACGAAAAATTCAAGAAACTGGCTGAATTTTTGAAAAACAGGTGCAATTAAAAAAGAATACGGAAAAGATTTGAAAACTACACAATAACAAGTGTAAAAAATTAAATAGATGTATGTTTTTTTTAAAAAAAATAAATGGAAGTGTAAAGTAATTATATATATATATATATATATATGAGATTCAGAGATACAATATGGAATTTCTTTTTTTACACATAGTACACACCGCTAATGAACACTTATATCATTTCACTACAGCTACTTTAATATATTTTTAATTATGAATTCAAAATATAAATAAAAAAAATGCTTCTTTAATAATCTATAACGATTGGGGGTAAATAACAAGAGTGTAAATTAACAAATTTAATACATCGTTTAGGTTATTTTATTTCAAGACGTCCATTCTGCATAAACGATATGAAAATGTTCCTAAGTCTTACTTAATAATAAATAGATCAGAAGAAATAAATTGCACGCGGTACATTCCGAAATATAATTTCTATAAATAATTTTTATAATATCGAATTAATTCGCTAAATTGAATATTACGTTATATACATAACACACCATTTGTTACTGGACGATAATTTACCAAACAAAATTTTCATACTAATTTGCTTAAAAATATCTTGATATTAATTGTTAACAATAAGAAGATTATCCAGAAAATATTATTTTAATGCAACTGATCGTTTTAAAATAACTTTCTGCTAAATTACAATATTGGTTTGAGTAATTCCGATTAACATATTATGAGCTCAATTTGTGCACATGAAAAACACGTCAGATTTAAATATTCCGAATACGACGTTATTCGAAAATAAAAGTTGGAAAATCAAAATATTACAGTAGCGTTTAAGATAAATATTATACAAATTTAAAAATGCAACATTGGATTACTAGTATAAACATATTTTGCGATATATGGATCTATGCGATGGATAACATATGCGAGATATATGGGATTTTATATATTTCACCTTAAATCTAATTCAATTGTATATATTCCCTTTTAACAATTTATGATACACATTTTTAATTATGAATTTAATTTTTAATCTTTTCCAATCTAATGTACTTCAACAAGAGATCCTGCAGATTGCATAGACATTGCAACAATGAAAAATTTAGATTTAACTCTAATTACAAAATGTATGCAATTTCCGCAGATGAGTATGTAAAGTTGAATTAAGATTACTATATCAGTAACAAATTAAAAACATAATAAATTTCCCATTGCAATAAAACAAAATTTATTAATGCAATGGCAATTAAAATAATAAATTTGAACCACTTATTTTTTATTAAAATTCACTCTCTCTCTCTCTCTCTCTTTTTTTTTTTTTTTTTTTTTTTTTGCAATAGCACTAATTTACTTATATTTTTTCAAAATTCCTTTTTATAAACAATCTTTTTTCCCCTTCATAAGCGTTTTTTTCATAAGAGCTCATTGATTTTTGAATAAAAAAATTTATTGTTCTATAATTAATATTTTGGTAATAATATATATAAAAAAATTTCATATTTGTACACAAAACATTAAACCACAATTTCCAGTTTTGAAATTACTAACAATTGAAATAATTAATTTTGGAAAAAAGAAGAAAAAAACATTTCTTCTCTCAAATATAATAATAAAAATGAAAGAAATTTGAAAATTTGAAAATGAATAAGCAACTGAAAAATATTTTCTAAACATAAATATAGCATTGAAATTAAAAAAGAGAAAATATATATATATATATATATATATAACTCTAAAATAATATTTTTCCAATAAAAAAAAAAACTAAACTAATACTTGGAAAAAAGAAGAAAAAAACATTTCTTCTCTCAAATATAATAATAAAAATGAAAGAAATTTGAAAATTTGAAAATGAATAAGCAACTGAAAAATATTTTCTAAACATAAATATAGCATTGAAATTAAAAAAAAGAGAAAATATATATATATATATATATATATAACTCTAAAATAATATTTTTCCAATAAAAAAAACTAAACTAATACATCTGCCTCATCAGATGTAATTCAAAATTGGAAAAAAATATACTACTAAATTTCAGACTTTTATTTGAAAAAAAAAACTGTTCAACAATGATAAAAATTAAAGAAATCTAGAATAAGTTAAAAAGAAGTCTAGAATAAATTATAAAGAAAAAATTATAAAAGTCGGTAATATGTAAATTGAAAAAATTATTACACTCATAATTAACAAAAAATGCAAACTATTTAAATTAACTAATGTATGTTTATTATGTTCTTAATTATTTTTCATATATAAAATCAGAGTTCTTAATTTTTAATTAAAAATGCATTAATACCTCTTTATGGTTCAGAAAAGGACATCAGAAGCTTGACCTATTTTAAGATCATTTACATTAGTTCATCAATCAAGCTACATGTAAAATTCCAAAAAAATCTTAAAATCCAAGATTTTCTAAAAAATTGCTGGCCACAGGTCATTATTTTGAAATCATAATTTTTAAGTTTTGATTATCCAATGAAATGTACTAATTGAAAGATGAAAAAAGAAGAATTAATATTCATACTTTAAAAACTTAGAGTATTTATTTTAAAAAAAAAACAAATAAAACAATTATTTTAGTCTGTCTAATAGTGAATTTCTAACTTAAGTTTTCCATATGTAATAAATGTTTTTAAAAGTAAAATACTACAGCTGCAGATTTCTCAAGTTCACTTTGACAAATGGAAAGTCTCTTATGTACTCTATTCCCTCTTCATAAATTCATTCATAAAATATTCAGTAACTGTATGAATGAAACCAATCAAACATTTTTATTACCCTCATTAATTTAAAATGATTATCTTTTATTCCTACTGAATGAAACACAGCATTCGTTTTAAGTATTATTTTTTTAAGTCGCACGTTAAAGTTGAAAAGAAGGCATTTAAAAAGCTTTAAAATATAATAATGAACTTATTATCTCCTTAAAAATGTAAGATAATCAAAATATAAAACTTTAAAACAATGGACTCCAGCCAATTCATACATATATATGTGTAAATTTTATCATTATAGCATATAATTTAGTTATTTCATAGAATGCCTAAGTATATATTTCATGAAATAACTAACCAAATCAATTAAAGTGTGTGACAGATTAATAATTTTGTGCTTTACCTTTCTATGAAATAACTAGATATTCTATAAATTAACTAATAACAGACCCTTAAAGTGAAAAACAAAAACAATTACGTGTTTTATTAATTAATTGATGATAGTCAAAGCATCTTGAAAAATACATTTCATATTTTATGAATAGATAAATAGTAAAGAAAAACAGAATATATATTTTTACTAGATTAATTAAAAAAAAAAAGTAATAAAAAAAATAACAAAATATAGTGCAGTAATAGAAGTATTTAATTTTTTTACAACTAATTTAAATTACTGGGAGACTTAATCCTGATGACCAAAAGACACACTGTTTAAAAAGCATTAAAAAAATTTTACCTGAAGCACACAAAACATGGCTTATAAATACTTTAATGAATACCCCAAAATAATTTCAAATTTTAAACAAAATGTATTGCTTGCCATAATCTAATTAATAAACACTAATTACATGAAATACAAGATGTGGCTTAAATATCCAAAAACTGTAACAGTATAAAATGCAGAAATTGAAAAAAATTTATATCACATTATTTCCAAAATTAATACAAAATGATTTTCTTATATTTGATGAAAGAAAAAAAAAATTGTGGGTGAACAAGCTAATATGAATATTCTTTAACTTGTACACTTACCATAAATATTTAATTGTATTAAAAGAGATTTAATTAAAATTAATTATTAATTTCAAAATGCAAATAGAATTAAATACAATAAAATTTAGACAAATTAAAGAATACAATTATTTTCCTTTTAATTATTTTATTACCAAATAATGTTTACATCGTTACTGAAGAACAACTTACTACACAACTTTGATTCACATTATTATAAAAGATTTGCAAATATTTTATTCGACCCTTATCCAAATTTAATTAACATAAAAAATTTCTTTTCTCTTGTTTCTTGTATAGCTACAGCATTAAATACTAAATAATTTTAAACAAAAGGGGAATTTTTTTAGAACAGCGTTATTTTTGAACAAAGTAAAAGTTATTAAAAAATAGTAATTCATTTGATTTAAATAAAAATCACTTTGTAATAATGTAAGGATTATTCACAATGAAGCTCATAATTCAAGGAGATAGCCAGAGGTGACCCTTAATTTCATAACTGCCACAAGCTACATACATGAGTTATGAAACAATAGAGATTAAGTTTGAGGAGTGAAGGATATTGAATGCTCATATGTCAAAAATTATTGAGAAAAAAATTACTTTCAATTGACAGCAAGTGAAAATAATTTTCAATAATTGTTGAATTAATAATATTTTGGCTAACTATCCAATATAAGGTGAAAACATTATCACACACAATTACTATACATAAATCTATAATTTCAAAATATAAGGAATATGAGATTTAATACTATGCTTAAAAAAATACAGGAAAAAGATTAACCGAAAATATATATTTTGCATTCTTAAATATGTGAATTAACAGATTGCAAAACTCCAATAAGGTTAAATAATATTTTTTTGCCAAATATGATGTTTTAAAAACAAAAAATCTTGGAATAAATATATAACATCTAAGAGCTAAAAGAAATATTAGTTAAAATTAAGACACTTCCTTTAAATACCTTTACAAAAATCTTCAAGAATAGTAAATTTGTGATGAAAATTTTCATACATAATTTTTAATATAAAATAAACTTTATAAAAAAAATGAAACAATTACAATTTAATAAATACTTAGGATGGAATAATTAATACTTTAAACTTTCAATTACTCACACTGTATTGCAATAATACAACAAAACTCAGAGAAACCAATTCATATCCTGAAATAGAGAGATATAGGAAAGAATACGTTTAAAACAAAATCCATACTTTTTTTCTTTCACAAATTTAGATTTAAAAACCTAATTTCCAAAAAATTCCTACATAAAATCTGACAATCAAAAAATAATTTTTGAAAATTTACAAAAAAAAAAAAAAAAATTATGCAAATTTATTAATAGTTTTCTTTCTGGATGTGTGGTATTTCCTGTATTATCTACTTCAGGATTTCTCAATCGATGACTTGTTAATTAGCCATAGTACATCCCCTCCTCTTAAAAAATAAAACTGATAGAGAAATTAATATATTTGACCAGGCCTTGATATCAGAAAAAATTGAAATTCTTAGGGTGTGATTGATGTTTGATACCCAAAGATCAATAGGATGTTGGAAATTTACAGACCAATCCCTATTTGATTTTAGAATATGTGAAAGTAGTAAGTTATTTACTTTTATTTTTATCTCCATATCAATTATCTACTTATTAAATATGACTTAAGTATTAGTTACTTAACTTATAGAAAAGTTACCTATAGAAAAAACCTCTATTGTAGAAAAAATTCCCTCTTTTAATTTCATTTCTTAATGAACAAAGTCTTATTATTCAAAATACATTTTCCTTTCATTTCCTATATCCACACAACTAAGTTAATAATTATGAAACAAATATTTATGTAGAGTAAATTTGGGTATCAAACAATATTTCTAAACTAACAGTAATTCTGAAAATCTAAATTACTTTGATCTAAAATAAAAGGTTGTTCATACCGAAATCTTTTGAGTGTACACCGAATATTCCGATTCCTTTCAGTACTTTAGTAGTTGCATTTTTTAAAAAATTACTCAAACCAAGAACAGAAAATTAAAAATGGAATTAAATGGAATTTTAGAATTTATTTCATTAGTAGACACATCTCTCTACAAATCTACAAACTTTTTTAATCATGCATAGAGTGTGACTCTGCTGAGCTTCGTTATTGTAGTTATTTCAGCAATAAATTTTGCAGAGTAAATAAAGAGTTAGATAATAAATAATAAGAAGAACAAAATGCTTATAGTGATAAATTCAAATTTTTAAGCGATTACATGGTCCTCTTAAAACATAAAAAAAAATTAATATTAATATCTCATACACATGATAGAGGATTATGCAGCGGCTTTTCAGTTATTACCCAGGATAATCAAAACTTTGCATTATGAAGTTGCATAAAACATGGCTATTTTTGTACATTCACAGCAAATTAAGAAAACCATAGTAGTTAAAATATACTCTCTCTGTAATAAGCATCATCATATTAATTATCTCAATAAGATAATGAGAATACTGATTTTCTAAATGTAAAGAATACAGGAAGTACTTCACAAAATAAAGTGAAAAAAATACTGTAGATAAAATTGAATACAATATTTATACAGTACAGTATTTCCAACAATAAATTAAAAAATGTAGACTACATTTCTAAAGATATATAAAAAAGAAATTCTAAATTCTACAATAAATGAATAATTAGAATGAGATATTTTTTTAGCTAAATGACAAACCAAAGGTTGTTTGATAAATCATCAAACAAATTGATTAAATAAATAATTAAATTTTTTTAAATAATTTCCTACACAGCTGTTTCACTCATGTTAGTAAAAGTCTGCCATTGAGAACTTTGTGTCGAGAAATGCACAATTGGTCATTAATTTATAGAAATAATACTTTTTAAAGATTTGATAACTCAGAGAGAGAGAGAGAGAGTGCAGGTTTATCCATTTGGGGTGGGCAACCAGGGGCCAGGCTGATAAGCTGTACTTATCAGATCCAAGAGCCACTCCTTAGATCCGCCAGCGCCAAGGGGGCTCGTAGATCTTTTGCGACCAGGGCCCAAAATGATCTTAAACCAGCACTGTGATACCTTAAAAATTCCTTTTTCTGCTTTTCATAACTTTTTCCATTAGATATTTTGTAAATCCTTACCCAGCCCTCTTTTTTTAAAATCTTCGTGAAGGTTCATTATTTGCTCAAATTTAAAATGAAATCTTAAGATAATAAAATAGTTATTGGTCAAACTCTCGAAGACAACACTGTTATGAGAAACTAAAATTGGAAAATTCAAAAATTAAATGTAGCTTTTAAAATTTGATTGTTGGAATTAAAGAAAAATGGTTTTAAGAAATAAATAAAAATGCCACTAAAAATTAATTATTGCATAGGCAAAGATAAAATATACATACTATAATTATTTTAAAAATATTTTATATTACAAATTTAGGTTATAATTAAAACTTATTAATAAAGAGATAAAACTTAAAAATAAGGAAACAAATTTTTTTTTAATAAAACTTTCAATTTGTGTGTGGGGGAGGGGGTTTTTTATGATGAGTTTTTTACAAGGATACAATTTAACTAAAAGTAATTTTTTTTAATCTATTCTAAGGGAAGAATTTTTTTTTAACATTTAATAATTACTTTAGTATAAGAGGACATGAAAAAAAAAGGGACAGAGAATAAAAATTTCAGAAAAAGACATTTTAATATATACATTTTTCAAAAATAACAAAAAACTTGCCAAAAAAAAATTAATTTCATATAACAGGATGTCCTTATAGTATTTTACGATATCTTTCTTTTTTTAAAAATTTTTGTATTTATTTTTTTTATCAGGGCATTACATAATACACATGGTCAAACACAATACTTTTAACTATAGAACATTAAATGCTAATTTTTTTTACAGAGCTGTTCTAATTTCTTTATAAATCTTTAAGTTTCATATAAAAATCATTTACATATATTTATACATAAAGAATAATTAATTTTAATTAGAATAATGAAAAGATGAAACACAAATTGAGAAAACTTAAAATTTCACTTAGTACATCTTACATAAAAAATTTAAAGAAACAATTTTCGAAGAAAAAAATTTTTTATAATTATGATAAGCTTATCACTTTTGCTATTTATTTAACCTATTATTCACAAAAACTAAAGTTAAACTACAAGCATCAATAATAATGTTTAAACAAATATTTTTACAAATGATACACTATAACTGCACAATTAATACATTTTACTTAATCAAATAACAAACATTAAATATTCTTTAAATTTATAAACATTTCTTCTTTATTTTTTGAAATAAAACATTTATATGGAATCTAAATTGTAAAATTGTGAAATAATAATTAATATCAAAATAAATTTAAAATACTATTGTGAATGGAATATCTACAATAAATAATTATAAGGATATCGATTAATTATTTTCAATAATGTAAACAAATAATATTAAAATGACCTCAAAATGTTTTAACTCTCACAAAATACACCTCGCATATGTAATTTTCGATTAATAATAATTGGCTGCTTAAAATAATTGTACAAAAGAATTATTAACTTATAATAGAAATAGATAAATTATAATTTTGATCGGAAATCTTAACACAACCAGGGAAATTGAAACTTTTTTTTTCAGATAAAAGGCATTATTCATGTTGGTAATCACTTCAGAGATTAATGAAATTTTTACACATGCAAATTACTGCATTAAATTTGATGGTTTGGGAAAAAAGTAGCACATTCAATGACGATTTTGAAAATCAAAACTTAGAAAAAAGGGTTTTCATTCTTCTTTAGATCCGTAGCAGACTTAAGTCTATTAAAGAAAAAATAAATTAAAAATTTCGTACAAAATGTTGAATTTATTAATCAAATTTGAACTGATTTCATATAAAAATTTATTGTAAATGGAAAATTCACATAATTCCGTAACTGAAAAGAAAACTTAAAACTTCATGATGGCAATACACATTTTCATTCATATTAGTATATTGGATACATTTAAATAAACTTCCAAAGTATTTCAATGCATATTTAAAATTAAAAAAAATTATTTACAAGTAAATAAATATTCCTTACTTTACTTATATTTAACATATCACAGGATTTTAACAAATTTTTTGCAGATCAGCTGATTTTCTGTTCTCATATAAACACAACCGCATTTACAGGTAAACATACACCGGAAAACAGTAAATAATAATTTAAATTACTCGGTAAAAGGCATCACTTAAAAGTTAAATAGAAAATTAATAATTTGAGAAAAATTTCTTTCAAAATATTCAATTTTAAATAATAATAGAACTCTTCTAGAGTTAGCAGTATTAAAATACCCAGTCTAGCTGTCACATGTAGTTTGACAGATCATGTAAACACCGGCTCACCAGGAGTTCGAAAAACTCACAGAATATATGAGCTGAAAGTAACACGATTATAAATCCAGATAGATCGAACCCAACACGAAACGCAGCCGAAAGTAACCAGAATACGAGAAGTACTTAGTATTTCGACAGGACAATGAACACATAAGCTAACTAATGATTTAAATGTGAGATTTCGCGGTTCCCCGCGGATTAATCAGTCAACTAATTGGTACTTACAGTGCCCTGGAAGTTCACAATACAGATTTTCGAAAATTTCTAATGATTTTTGAGCTTTGATTATGTCCACAAGCTAAAAACGATTCGTCTTTGTCCTGAGACCGGCGTTTGCAGGGTAAAATGGAGTAGTACTGTGAGGAGTGGAATCAAGCCTGCAGGAAGGAGCGCATGAGGTTTGTGACGTCACACCATCTTTGTTAACAATAATACACATCAGGACTAAAATCTCGAAGATGATGACTGCTGTATCTGCGACTGCCTTAGATTCAATTTTACTTCGTCATTTTAGATACATTTATTAGCCTGTAAATGGTTAATTTTATACACATTTTCCTTAAAAAGAATTGTTTTCAAAAGGTGAATAAAATCTTAGTTTCGGAAACTTAAAAGGAAAACTTTTTCCGACAAGGTGCTCGCGACGGGGCAGGTAAATTCTGCCCCGCGCATTTTCAGCTGTCATAACTAAGAATTAATTTGAAATGAAGCAATTAATTAATGGAGACACATAGAAAAATAGTATTTTTCTCCTGAAATCACTTAAATTTTCTCTCGAATTAGCAAAATATTTTTTTGCATTTATTTCTGAACACAAATATATAAAATTTAACAAAATTATTCTAAAATATTTGAATTACAAATAATTATTTATTTAATTTTTACTTAAACGAGCTTTTTCTTAGTTTTATTTTTCATTTTGGCAATGGTAAAAGTAAGTAATAATGGCTTAATAATATATAAAGATTGTAAATACGTAATTATATATCATATATTAATTAATAAAAATTATATTGGAAATTTTTTTTTTTTTTTTTGGAAAAAAAGGAAAATGGATAAGTATACAGTCGTAAGGAATCTGTATAAAAATTTATTTATTTCACAATAATATAAGTTATAAATTTAATGAAATATTTTCCTGTATAATTAATTTTTGTACTAATTAACTTCGGTATTATTTTATGTAATTCATTTCTGGAATTAGAAGTTTTTCAAGAAATTGTATAGATTATTAGTGCTTCTGAATTACATAAACACAAACAAAATACTTTCCAAACATAAGCTTTCAATTTTAATTATGTTTCATCAGAATTAGTCATAAATTCGAAGGTAATTTATTAGTCATTATTTTACCACGATACTCGGAAAATATCCTGGTTCGAATTGTGCTGCCATCTTTGTTTCATTATTAAGAGCAAATTCGCAACATTTAGAGCGCTTAAACAAATCGAAAATGGTAGTTTTGTTTTTGTTTCGTTTTTTTTTTTAAATATTTTTAACTATCATTTCTTACATTTCTTGTGTTTGAAAGGATTTCTTTCTTCAATTCACAAACAGGAATTTATGTGTGCACTCAACTTCACATTTCATATATTACATTTCGAAAGATTTATATATAAACACGTTTTTTTTTTTTATTTTATTTCTTTCTTTAAAATCTTTTCTAGTCTTTCCAAATATTTGAAGTTATTGATTTTATGAAACTATATGAATAGAATAGTAAGCTTTGGGAATTGAAGGAAAAAATTATGGTAATATTTATTTATTGTAGAATGAAATATATTTATTTTGTACAGATTTTTTTTTTTTTATTTTATAAAAATGCCTGTAATTTTCTTTCTTAATTTTTTTAATTTTACGAGATATTTAATTTTACATTTATGATACGTCGAAATGATTTTCTATCCTTTCTTAATTTAAAATTAAATAAATTAAAATTAATTAATTTAAAAAATTGTTTTAATTAAATTTTATATCATTAATAAAAAATTATTATCTATTTCTTCAACTGATTCTGTTTAGATCGTTGAACTTTTTTGGCAATTATAGCTGTTTCAAATGTAAACACTTAGTACAAATAAATAGGTGAAATCAAAAATAATTTCATTCTTATGTTTGTGAATAATTTAATAAAATGTGTGTCATAAATTATAACCTTATATATGCTTAGTTTTACATGATAATGAATTTTAATGAATATATGTGTAAAATAAAATCAATTTTATAGCAACACGGTGCATATTTAAAATTAAAGAGAAAATAAATCAACACAATGAAAATTTTCTTATGCTTTGTAAGTACGAATTATGATAAATCTACATATTACTTGTTTCAAAAGAAAGATCAATGACATGTAGTCAAAGCCCATTGAAGCTCATTTCGGGCCCTGGGCGCATGAGATCTACAGGCCTCTTTGGCACTGGCTAATAGAAACCAACCAAACCAATTATAACCAAAAGATCTAGTGAAGTCCAGTTTACCCAGGCTCTTCCGGACCCCTGGCCATGGATAAACTGGCACTGCACAAAATACTTGTGACAATGACAAAGCATCAATTTATCAATTTACAATTTCAAAAAAAAGCGCATGCTAATGTGCGCAGTGTGTGTGTGTTTTTGGAGGTGCAACAAATGTCGGGGCGCACGGGTGGGTTAAGGATGTCGAATTCGGTTGGTATCCTATTAAGTATAAGTTACCAGCGCACAAGGATTAATACATGAAAAATAAATTATGGTTTAAAAAAAACTAAAAAACACGCTTTTATAGTGAATCGAACTAAAAAGTAAAAAAATAATTCTTAATATAAGAATAAAATGATTAACGAGAAAATTAATGTCATTGTGGTAAAAGCGTGGGGTGCTCTATATTAATTGTTATAATTTCTTTCTAGTTCTATTCCGAAATGCCGAGTTAGTGTAAAAATGTGGTACACAAAGGCCCTCACTCATTTATCACAATGACATTAATTTTCTCGTTAGTAATTTTATTCTTATATTAAGAATTTTTTTTTTTTTTACTTTTTAGTTCGACTTACTATAAAAACGTGTTTATTAGGTTTTTTTTACTATAATTTAATTTCTCATTTTTTTAGTCTGATCTACAATAAAAGCCCGTTTGTTTGGATTTTTTTAGTTTTTAAAACTATAATTCAATCCTTGTTGAATTTTTTTATTCTTGAATTTGATATATGGCTGCTGGAATTAGACTTGCTCCTCAGTGGATATTAATTAATGGGTCTGAAGGGTATTTATTCTCACCGTTTACAGGGCCCCGGATGAGTCCCATATCGTTATATTTCAAAGATTCCGTCTCTATAGATACAGATCTAACTAATAAAAGTGTGTTAAGAAGAAATATTAAATGTCAATCGTATTATCACCTTTTAAACGTATTGCTATAATGTTAATTCGTATCATATTCTAATCATAATTCGTATCATTCTAAACATATTGCTTTATCAAAATAAAATAAAAATATTTAGTGGTTAGACCATAAATCTATCACTTTTTAAACGAATTGCTATAGTGTTAATTCGTATCATCACTTCTAAACGTATTGCTTAATAAAAATACAAAATATTTGGCAGTTAGAACATAAATTATAATTATTATTCACATGCACGAGTCTTTTTTTTTTATTTCCATTTTTAGAAAAACTACGCACCCACCCTACACTTTTTCACATAAAGAACACTTTTTTGTTATATTTGTATTAACCACAAGCCTATTTGCAGTTTTAGGGTTGCACTTTAATCTTTTAGTCGCTAAATTTGAAATTAGTTGCCAAATCACGAAATCCTTTTTTCTTAGGATCCTGATCAGGACAATGAAACAAAATTATGAAATTATTGTATTTGCATCGGCTCTTGACAAGTGGGCAAAATTTCGAATTAATTTGACCTTTTAAAGTGGGTAAAAATCGAGTTCAAAGATTCCATTATATACAAGTGAAACTTATAAAAGCCTGTTAAAAAAAGATATGGGAACACAAAAGACCTGTATGGAGAGGCTCGGCCCTCCCCCTCCCCTCATTCCAGGAGCTGGCGCATTATTGTGGCTATATTACTTTGTCGTCCATCCGGTATAGTGGTTAGTGACTGTGATACCGTAGAGTTTGGATTCGAATCCCGTATATGGCCACGGTAGCCGAGTGATATAGGTATCGGATCGTGGCTTGCCTTGTTACGAGTTCGAGCCCAGTACCACTAAAGACCCGCCATGTAGGGCAGCGATGCACGTTAAATCTGTCGAGAGCTGAAATGTCCTCCCGTTGGTGTGGTGTGGTAGTTAGGAGAGGAGGTGCCAGCTCAGGTGTCGTCCGCGCCACTTGACCATGGTTCAAAATTACGTGGTCCGTCGCCAAAAGCCCTCGTGTAGCTGAACAGTGCGACGTTAATATTCAATCAATCAATCAATCGAATCCCGGGAAAGACATGGATGTTTGTGTGTTGTAATTCTTCTCTTCTTTGCGTTGTGTGCTTCACACTTACTTCTATGTTCGCCCCGTATGATACTTTGTAGTGCACGGGTTGTAAATGTTCTCAATATATACATATTACTTTGTCTTGTATTATATCTTACTATTTCTTTACTTAATCTTCTATCTGAAGTTAGATTTATAGTGATTTAGAAGTTTATATATATATATATATACATATGTGTATATATATTTACATTTTAGTATAAGTATAATGGGCTATTGAAAAAGCAGACATTAATTGCAAAAATACTCAATTATGCTAAGGCCTGTTAACATTTTGTACTTGCTCTTTTCCTTTTTTAATGTTTATGAACTCTTCATATTTTTTTAATTAATTTTCAATAACCCCGTGCACCACAAAGTATCACACGGGGGCTTACATAGAAGTAAGCGTGAAGCACAATCACAAAGAAAAAGAATTACAACACAAACATCCATGTCTTACCCAGGAATCGAACCCAGGCCCTACGGCACCGCAATTAGCGTCACTAACCACTATAAACTCTTCATATTTGGGATGCCAATTAAAGGTCGATCTCGTCATCTAGCAGTAGTTCAGAATTAAATGGTGTATTTGGCTGTACCGTGTTATGACCCCAACTTACGCGATAGGTGGGATTGAGTGATAACCGCATAAGTCGGGGTATAATTTCGCATATAAATGCATATAAATTATTTTTAGTTGGGGCTAAAAAAGAAAGAAAATAATAATTTAGAAAAAGAAATGTTTAGTGTTGTTGTTGTGACTAATGCCACCTGTCTGACGTAGTCAGAACGAGGTCTACGAAATTCATCTTGGCAAGGGCGTACAAGTAGGCCTGTCATTGGCCTAGGCCTTGAGCACCATACATGTAACAGTACGAATTAGTTCGGCGAAATTCCCCGAAGAAACGATAGATGGCGACACCACCTATCTCCACCTCCACAATTTTGGCATGGAACTGAAGGAGAGGGAAACATTCTCCAGTCCCTTGCACTCGTGAATCAGCCCACAAGACTTTCGGACTCACTACTTTAACGAGCACGTACTCCGTGTAGAAATGATTAGTAAAATCTTCGATAACACACAAATACAAAATCGCAAACCAAAGTTGTTTTGATGTAGAAGGTGTCATAAAATCTGGCAAGTAATCTGTGTGTGTGCCGTCTGAAAGATTTTTTTATTCTCCTTCCAAATTTCCTCGTAGCATGCTAATAATTTATTTTATTCCCTGTTTAGTTGACATAATACGGTCTTCGTTGGAGTATATATTTTCCAAAATTTGTAATTCTTTTTTAATTAAATTGAGGCCTGTCAAATCACCAACCGTCATTCGATCTTCTGATTGAACTGGTTCTACTGACTCAAATTCTTCAATGCCTTGCTCTTACTCATGCATTTCTATGAGTTCATCCACTGTCAGCCCCTGATTGTAGGAATCCAGCAGTTCCTGAACGTCATCACTGTCCATTTCTGAATTTATTTGCCTGGCAAGATCGACAACATCTTCAATCACGAAACCAATTTCAGTAGGCTCTGACAATGATTCCGCTTGAGTTTTAATGGTGAAAAAAAATAATAAAAGAGAGATAGAGAGACGAATCTGCGGAATTTGAAAAACGCGTAAGTCGAGGTATGACTGTATCAATATTTTTAACAGAGATTATGTCAGAGAAGTTATTCAATAAAATTACGATTAAAAATACAGGATTTTTTACCGCTTGGAAGCGTTTCCCATGTTACTCCCCAAATAATTTTTTAAAAAAAAACACTGAATTTTTTTAAAATGCTCTCATTAAAATAATAATCATGCAGTAAATACACAAAAAATCGTTCACTGTACAGCGAGACAATTTTTTTAATAAGTTCTTTAAATTTAGGCGTTTTTAACATTATGTAGATAGTAAAATACTTCTGGAAGGGATCCCCTTAAGATAATAAATTGAATATCTCAGTCCATTGATTTATTTGTTATTTATTTATTTTAAAGTTATTTTTTAAATGATTTCAGCGCATAATGTAAGCTTTAGAATTTCGATTGAAAAAAAGAGAATATTTTACAATAAATTTGTTGATGGGCATTAATAAAAGAATAAAAAAATGTATCAGTAACAGAGAAATAAAGTGACCATAAGAGGTTGCATTTATTAATATCATCTTTAAAATTATATAATCGGCAATTTTTTCCCCCTCCTTCTTCTTTTTAATGCATCAAAACGGTTTTTTTTTATTAAAAAAATAATAAAAGTTGGAAGGTTAAAATTTTCCTCCAGAGCCTTACAAAAGTAGTAATTTTCTTTCGTACAAATGAATGTGTACGATTCTGTATGAAGTACACAACAACAACAAAAAAGAAAAAACATTTTTTTTCTTACGAACTACGGAAAATAAACTGTTCTTCAAAAATAAAATCATTTACTCCCTGCCATTTTAAAAATCAAGAAAAGTGCCGGTAGATGACGCCATGAGTAACGAATGGAAAATTAATTGACAAATTGCTGATATTTTACATTCATTAATGAATAATTGTTTACGAATTCAAAAAAATTTTTGAACGAAATGAATATTAAAGACATTTTTTCCATAGAAAAAATGTTTTGTTCAGAAAACTTATTCATATTGTCATAATTATAAGTTATAAATAAACACACACACAATATAAGGTTGGTAACATCTCTTTTGATAATTAATCATTAAATTAACTTAATTTTTTTTGTTTTAAATAAATATAACTGTTTTAAAAAAACTTTTGCGAGCGTTATTACTCATCATTTCTTGAATTATTTTATAATTTTTTTTTATTTCTTAATGATTTTTCCTTCCATTTTGCTGTATACGTGTGTGTGTAATCTTCGCACAGATATTTCAAAATTTTTATTGGCATTATTATATTTTTATTTTCAGTTTACCGTTTTTTTTATCGCTTGTACATATTTTTCATCCATATTCTGTGGATCTCTTAAAAAAGTGCCAAATTTAAAGATTCCATTACCTTAATTATTAATCCCAAATACAGCAATAAAAAAATAAATCCTGTCTTTTTTGCTTTGTTTTTTTTCATTTGATATTAACTTTTACTGAATTCTAATTATTTAATAACCCTCGCGAATATGTCAGGCTTTAATAAAACTATAATTCTCAATCTACAATTAACTTTATCATAATGACATAAATGTCTTGCCCAACTTTTTCTTTCAACTCTTTGATGTACTTAATTTTTAGATTGATAGATTATCAAACAATCTAGTAAGAGGTTATATTTAAAAAACAAGTTATATAAACAAAAAAATTTTAAGTCAATTCCTACTTAAATTAACAAAGAAAAATTTTATTTTAACTACTTTTTATTAAATAGTTACAATTAATATATATATATATATATGTATATACATATGACAGAATCAAAACATTGAGTGATAATTAATTTTTATTAATTATCCTTAAAGTATCGTATTGTCATCCAAAACAATCGTGTCTATAAAATTTCAATTCAACGCAATGTTTTAAAACGTAAGGGGGGGGGGAACCTTTTCAAGTTTTGACACAAGTCGCCAAAAGGGTCGCCAACGTTGCTGTATTTGTAATTCTATAAATAATTAGTTTTAATCAATTTTTATTATTTATAATTAAAAAAATTATTGTATTGTCATCCAAAATAATCATGTATATTAAATTTCAGCTCAATTGAGCGCTTTAAAATGTATTTTATTAAAGATTGAAAATTCCACCAAGATAAATAAATAAACAAACAAATAAATAAATATATAGAGTGTGAGTTAATAGTAGAAATTGAACAAAAAAAACGAAGGTGGAAGTACCGAGACGTAATCTTTACGCTAATTTTTAAAAATCTAATAGTCTAGGAGGGGTTTGAATCCCTAAACACCACTCTTGTGTACGTGACTTTTATGTACTTCCTATGAACCATTCTATACCACTGCTTTCGAATATCGGAATACTTGCTGTGAGTTCTCTCCTTTACAAGCTTTCCACCTTTTGAGTAATTTTATTCGAGATCACTTACTCTGTGTCAATAATTGTCCAGCACTCTCATTACACAAAGTCAGTCCTCCTCCCACCCGCTGACAAAGTAGTACATACGCGTGTGTGGTCAGTGGCAACATCAGTGGTCATGACGCCCTCCAGCTAAGCATCCCTCTTTGAAGAATTTGTTAACTTTCACCTTTTGTGGGCAGTTATGGACCTCCCGTATACAAAGAAGGAGATTTTCAAGACCATTTTAGGCAACGGAATTTGACGGAGGGGTTGTTAAATTTTAATTAAGAATAATAATAGCAAGTAGAGTAAATTAAATGTGTATTCATTTATTTTGATTTTACTAATTAGCAGTATTAGACAGAATAAATTAACGTGACGGGGCTCATAATTTTGAACCTTGGTCAACTGATGAGGATGACACTAGGCTACCGTGGCCTTCAAAGTCATGTAGAAAGGAGGGTGAGAATAAATTATAGTTTAAAAACACTAAAAGACACGCTTTTATGGTTAATCAACTAAAAAGTAAAAAAAAAATTAATTCTTAATATAAGAATAAAATGATTTACGAGAAAATTAATGCCATTGGATTAAAAGCGTGGGGGTGCTTTGTGCTAAATTTTACACTACCTCAGCATTTCGGAATATAACTAGTAAGAAATTATAACAATTGATGTAGAGCACCCCACGCTCATACCCCAATGAGATTATTTTCTCGTAGACCATTTTATTTTATATTAATAATTATTTTTTTACTTTTTAGTTCGATTAACCATAAAAGTGTGTTTTTGATGGGTTTTTTTTTTTGAAACTATAATTTATTTTTTAGTTCGATCAACAGTAAAAGCATGTATTTTTAGTTTTTTAAACTATCATATATTCATACACTTTTTTTTTTAATTTTTGGCCCGCGACCGAAAAAGTTTGCCTATCCCTAAATTAGAACAATTTTTTTTCACATGTGTGTGTGTGTGTGTGTACACGCGTCTTTTTTTTTTTTTTTTTCATTTTCAGAAAGACTGAACAATTGTTTATATTATGATAAAAAATTGCTGACGCTAAAAAGCATTTTCGCTTTTAGGGTTAATCTGAGGGGCGTAGCTAACGCCATGTCAGCCGTATCAATGATACGGGACCCCCAAGCTATAGGGGCCCCAACATGTGAAACTACACTTCCACTAACAGGGCTTCCATATTTAAAAACGGCCCCTGAAGGAATTTTGATACAGAGCCCCCTCAGAGCTAGCTATGCCATTTGTTACTTACTCTTAATAGTTTACTCGCATCACTCGCATTCATAACTTGAAGATAGTTACGATGTATGGTATGGAAGCAGGTGAGAGCTTTTCGAAGTTCTTCCCTCCTTTGCCTGAATCCGTTAACGAGAGCTTTGCTAAATCCCGCAGGGAAAACGATAAGCGCCGCAAACAGAAAGATCCCAAGAGGAAAGCCGTCGAGCCTCCGCCAGAAGTAACCGAAAGCGACAAATGCCGTCGCCACAAGGAAATACAAAAACGCATTAAGATGACGAACGGCAGACTCTCCTTCCTCGAGCACTGCATCCAAAGTGAGAAGGAATTTCCCGACCTCACCGATGATGACGCCCTCGTGTTGGATTCCAAAATGAACATGACGAACTCTCTTCCCTGAAGGAGCAAGACCTGGGTGAGTTAGCTTTGTTTCTTCCTTGCCCTGTACTGGATTGCCCGGAAAATGAGAAAAACTCTAATAAACGAAATGACCCCCTGGAACCAAGTGTGAAAAAACACTTGCGGCAAACGAGCCACGAAAATAAGAAAAACGCAGATAATGATAATGGTTTCGTCTCCCCCAAAAAGACCGCGAAAAAACTTAAACTCTCTGATCCCATTGCCGGGACTAGTCAGCCTGTCAGTGTTCAGAACAAATTCAGCAGCCTTTCTGAAAAGGATGCTGAAATAACCCCACGACTTCAAACAAAACAGCGGCTCCAATTTCCGCCCGTCCTAAAAAGTCCCCCAATTATGTTTAAACATAAGAAAGCCAACTATAAGCAAATTGTTAAAAACTTAAACAAAGATTTCCCTGACTGCGACGTCAAGCTAGCAGGGAAATATCTTAAAATCTTCTGTAAAAGTTCCGATGAGCATAGAATAGTGACAGAATACCTCAAGGAAAAAAGCGAGGAATTCTACGTGATTGACCCACCGGATTCCCGCCCCCTGAAAATTGTCATCAAAGGACTCCCGATTTCCACAGAAATCGGTGAGATCCATGAAGATTTAACTTCGCAAGGATTTTGTGTAGAAAAGGTGGCCCAGCTCACCCGATCAAAAACAAAATCCCCGCTCCCCATTTTCATGGTTGAGCTTGAAAGGAAACCTGATTCCCCAGATATTTTTAAAATGAAAAAGTGCTGCTACCTCACGGTACAGGTCGACGCTTTCAACAGACGACCGGGGGTTTCACAATGTTACAACTGTAACTTGTTTAACCACTCGTCGAAAAACTGTTTTATGCGCACTAGATGCCTAAAATGCGGTGAATCCCATCGTACCAATGATTGCCACATCAAAGAAAAAATAGAAAATCCCGTATGCATCAATTGCAATAAGATAGGGCACATGGCAAATTGGAGCCAATGTGAAGAATTCCCCAAAAGAAAACTGAAAAAAGGCGAAACGATTCGTAATCGTAACACCTCTAATGTAACTAATAAACCCGCAAAACCGATCACCCCAAATCTCTCCTTTGCAGCTGCCCTCTCGGGCGCTTCAAATAAAAACAATACTCCGGAACTTCGGCCACCGCTGAAGAAACCCCTTCAATTAATGAAAAAACTAACGAAAATGACTTCGGTTTCAAAGACGCAATAAAGGAATTACGAAGATTCTTCCTTGACTACCCCTATCTTTTAGAAATGGGTAGACAATTTAAATACGCAAAGGATGAAGAGCGAATAGATATTTTTTATCAAAACCTCATTAAAAACCATGATAGAAAGGCCTAAATTTCAGCCCCTCTCACCTCAAGATTTTTCAAATGTTAAGATTTATCTTTTTTTCAAACCCGCCTCCCTCGTTGTTGGGGATGGGTTTCGGAGTACATAGTCCCTCGTCGTTGGGGATGGGTTTCGAGGTACATAGTCCCGTCGGACTCTAACCTCCTATCCTGGAATTTTAGATGACTGTACTAGATTTACCAATGCCCTTTTAATAAAGTAATTAGATAAAATTAGAATTTAAGTTAAGTAGAATTAGAAAATATTAAAAATATTATGCAAAAACATTTAAATGAAAAGTTATGAGTAAATAAAAAAGCTCTTTTAAGAGCTAGAAATCATATTTCGAAGCATCCATTAAGTGGGCGGAGTTACAGTGGCCAATCGGGTTGCAGCAAGAACAGAGATCAGAAAGTGCGGGAAAAAATATCAGGGGGTGGGGTTTTGGGCTGGAGAGTGAAAGAAAGCAATTTTATTGGCCGAGCCAGGAGTTCAGGTAATGGGGTATAAGGACTTGCAAAAATAAGTAGCCAATCAGAACGATCTGCGATTTAACAGAGTTGGATCGCAGTAGAATTTCGAGAAAAAGGAATTTAAGAATAAAAAAATAAAATTTAAGAGAAAAAATATAAAGTTAGAAATTAATTAAAATCAGGATCGACCAAGTTGTCTCTTGGTCTACGAATGAAGGGATAGGTTGGATAATGGGAGATCTCTTGAATAGATGGGTTTTCATGCCCGTCTATATTACTGAAAAAGTTTACTGCTAGATTTCTAATAGATTGTCTGATGGTCGGAATTTTAAGAGCTGATCGAATGTCAGCGTTCCTCATGTACCAGTGTGCATCGAGGATTTGTCGTAAAATAACATTTTGGGAGCTTTCAATGAGATTGATATTGGTTCTTGCTGCATGTGCCCAGATTGGTGAAGCATACGTCAGAAGGGGTTTTAAGATCAGAGTGTAGATAAGCAATTTATTTTGTCTATTTAATTTAGACTTTTTTGCCAATTAGGGGGAAAAGATTACTCGTAGCATTTTTAAATTTATTTCTAACGTGTGTAATATGTTGTCTGAACGTGATGTTTTTATCAATAATGACACCAAGATATTTGGTGTGTAGAGACCAGGGTATCCTTTGGTTTTGGAGCGTGATTTCGGGGGCGGTCTTTTTTCGAGAAAAGATATTGCTTCAGTTTTCGAGGTATTTATTGCGATTTTCCAAACGGAGAACCAGATTTCAAGGTGAGCCAGGTGTTCATTGATGCTTTGTGTCAGTGTGTTGGGATTGTAATGTCTACTTAAAATGGCAGTGTCGTCCGCATACATACAGATCATGGTGTTAGTAGTTTTAATTATGTCATTTACATAAAGATTAAATAGGACAGGCCCCAAGATAGAACCTTGGGCAATGCCGGCTTTTGCAGGTCTAGTTTGAGAGAACGTTCTGTTAATTCTAACAGTAAACGAGCGTTCACTGATGTAGGATTTTAATAAAAGGATTAGTGGGGGTGGGATTTTATAAGTAATTAATTTAAAGAGAAGGCCAGTGTGCCAAACTCTATCAAAAGCTTTCTGAATGTCAAGGAACACTGCCGCAACATGTTGGTTTCTGTCAATGGCATCTTTGATGTACTCAACTACACGGAGTAGTTGATGGGAGGTGGAGAGACGAGGACGGAACCCGTGCTGCTCCGGAACGAGGATGTTTTCGCTCTCAAGCTCGCTCCGCCCACTGACCGGGAAACCCCCAGCCATTGGTCGAAGCGAGACTCCGTTCTGATTCTCGGTCGCATAGCGACCCCGACTTATTTTTGCAATCCAGTACATTTATTCCTACTTAATTTTAACAAGGGCAAGTAAGATTTTCAATGCTACTCCCCAAGTGTTCGATAGGAGATATAGATCTCTTTGGAAATCAGGTGCTCCGATGTTTACTGTCAACACCTCTTAATAGTTTAGTCGCCAAATCAAGAAATCGTTATTCCTGATTATCCTGTTCAGGACAATGGAACAAAGTTCTAAAATTATTGTACTATCATCGGTCCTTGGAAAGTGTGCAAAATTTCGAATTAATCTGACCTTTTAAAGTGGGTAAAATTAGAGTTCAGAGATTCCGTTACCCACAAGTGAAACTTATAAAAGCGTGTTAAAAAATTACAAAATGAGGTCTAGATGTCGCACGCTCTCTTGGGACGTCCAGAACTGTATTCTTATATCTTGTTGAGTCAAAGGTGCGCACTCATAAAGGTGTGGTATCCCTGGGTCAGACTTCCCCCCCTTCCATCGCCCTTGATTTTTTTTTTTCGACTGAATACAATCCTATGCATATAATACATAAAATTTAATAAAGTATTGGTCATTAATAATTTATTTCGTTAATTAATGCTAATTATTTATTCAATAACCTATTTTTTATTGTTTTTTATTAACGACAAAATCAAAATAATATGTTTGACGGCGTATTGGGGTATAATACGAGAGTGATGGACTTTTGACCCTGGAACCCCCTCCTTTGAAAAACTCCAGTGTGCGCCACTGAGCGGAGTTAGTTATTATTATATTTAGCTAAAACACACTGGTAGATTTTTTTTTACATCTTTTTTAATTTTGTCAAAATAACTAAAAAATATTCAGCAAGTAAAAGCAAAAGTAATTTACTTTTTTTATATCTTTGGCATCTTTAGTTTATAAGCTGTTCAAGATTATAGATAGCCCCAGCCTTTTGACGCAATTGCTTGAATACTGATCTAAAAATTGACATCCTGTTCAAAAAATACTTACATATTTCTTAAATTCTATTAACAATTAATGAACTATCTTTTCAAATACATTTAATCTCTATGAATATTCCTCTTTTTCAAAAATCTGATTATTCATCTAAAAATTAATAACTTAAATTTGAAATTTCTCAAAATTCTGCTAAGCTTTTTAGGTGTGAGGGTTTTAGAAATGGCGATTCCTTACTGAATTTCTCTTCAAAAAATTTGATAATATATATAATTTTTTACTCAACATCTTTCAAAGAGGTTTTATCTAATCACTATTATATATATAAGTACAATTCTGTAAAAGCAAATTTATTTTACGCATTAGAAAGCATCCTTTTTGACATATAAAACAGGGTGAGTGAGTGAATATTAACGTCGTACTGTTCAGCTACACGAGGGCTTTTGGCAATGAAATAAAAATTAAAAAAAAAATCTTGAAAATTCATTACAAAATCATTTATATTTTGATTTTTATCGAAAGATATTATTCATAAAATTATAATTTTATGTATTAAGTATCTTTATTTAAGCCATTTGAAATTAAAACTAAGCTAGTATAATTAACTTGCGTGTTTTCATCTAATTTTCAAATTAATATAACAAACAAGGATGAATTCACAGAATAAAATCAATATTTTTAAATAAATGTAATTTCAGTGTAATTGAGAGAGAGAAAGTCGATCATCACTTTAACTATTATTAGAAATTAAAATTAAGCGTCTTCATTTTTTTTTCAGTAATTGCTCTTTGAATATATTTCTTCGTGCATTATTAAGTAAATAAGATAAATTTAAAGTAATTTAGGTGCAATATATAAAAAATATATAAGATAACAAAGCATAAATGATTCAAATTTCATTTAATTTCAAATTTACTTAAACATTTGAATAATAGAATTAATTGAAAATTAAAGGAAAATGGAGAACAAAATTCAAATGACAAATGACGACTTTTTTTTATAAATGTACTTCATAAATGCTTACATTTTAATATCATAATTATGTACGTCAATATATAAATATCATTACATTCGATTTTGTTTACAAATAAAAATATCAGCTGTCAGCAATTGAAATAAAAAAATGGAAAGTGTGAAAAATGAGTTAAAAGTGGGACATATTTTTCAAAGGGATATATGATAGCTAACTTATGTAATAATAAATTAATATGAACACAAACGCATTATTTATATTTCAACTCTGCTATTTCAGGTTGTAAAGTAAGAATCAGCGGTTAATGAGTAATCCATCTATATGTCACAAAAACATTTGCTTACAAAAGATTACTTATCAATTCTTTCTTCTGATTCAGTATTTTTATCGAACAGTGACTTCCTCTTATTTACCAACTTCAATAAAAATACACAACCTTCTTGAACCAAATATTATTAAGTATTCTCACCGAACAGGAAGCTCAATAAAATTAAAAATGAAAAATATTACCGAAAAATCGCCAAAAATGTTTCCACTAACTACAATACTAAAGATAAAAATGAGTCTATGTATTTGACAATGTTATATAGGTATATGCATTTTTATCATACTTCCTTTTATAATGATATATAACACTGTTAATTTTTTTGTAGATAATTTAGTTCATAAGAACATCTACAATCTGTTTTCAAAACCGTTCATTTTTTCTTTGTCTTATGCTATGAAACGCATAGTTAAAGTTGCTTTTATTTAACATTATTAAGTTCAAAGAGAGATATAATTAAACTTTAATTTAAAAAATTCATATTAGTTGTTCATCTTCCCTTTATAGCTAAATAATGTCGCTTAATATAACATAAGCTTATCCGCATAATACAAACCAAATGATAATAGTCATTAAATTCCTGATAAGATGTTTGTCTAACTCTTAAAAATAACGATAAGAGAAGAAAAAAGATCGTTGTTTTTCTATTGCATACAAAGGACATCTGATGGTGTCATCTTTCTATTTTTAGACAATTATTTTTTTACATATAAATTATAATTTTGTTGCTATTGTTACTTATGCCACCTGATCGACAGTAACATCAGATCAAAGTCCACGAAATTCATCGCGGCTAGGGGCTAGATCAGGGGTACTCAACCTTTTACCCCGCAGGGCCGCATACACATGCCTGGTATTTCACGCGGGCCGCATACACATGACATTTATTTCATGTGGACCGCATACACATGACAGTTGTTTCATGCGAGCCGCAACATGCGGATAATGGAATAAGCACAGTGTAAGACCTAAGCAACATTGACGAACAAAATTGATCAAAATATTATAAATTCTTTTGGCTTTTATTTTAATACTACACTGCTGGCCACCGTAAATGCAACACCAAGAAAGACAAGAGATAGCACAACAAAATTTATTTTGTAGATAACATGTTGACCAAGTATCAAATGATTAAATTTATAGACTTCTGTGAAGTGTGGTTTCTGCCAGAATCAGTAGCCAGAGTATCCGCCATTGTTGGAGATCACCGCTGCCACACGCCTCGGAATTGATTCAAAGAGACCTTGGATGTGTTCTTGGGGTACAGCAGACCAAGCAGCTTCCACACGTTGCCAAAGTTGATCTGGTGTGGCAGCTGGGGGTGTAATCTGGGTCAATCGTTGAGCAACCATGGACCACATGTTTTCTATCGGTGAAAGATCCAGAAAGCGAGCCGACCAGGGAAGCAATTCAATCTGGTGCTTGACAAAGAACCTTCGGACAATGCGTGCCACGTGTGGTCGCGCATTATCCTGTTGAAATATGGCTGTGGCCAAGCCTTGAAGGTAAGGAAAGACCACTGGCTTCAACACCTCGGAGATGTAGCGTTGGCAGTTTAAAGTACTAGCAATGCGTACTGGAAAAGTGCAAGAGTGATATCCAATACCGCCCCATACCATAATACCCGGTGCAGGACCAGTGTGGTGGTGCATAACGCAGCTGTTCAGCATCCTCTCTCCACGGTGTCTCCAGACTCGAATCCGACCATCGTGGTGTTGCGGACAGATGCGTGACTCGTCAGCAAAGACAACTTCATTCCATTCTACCGCCCACATCCTTCTTTCATCGCACCATTGGCCGGAGAGACGTCTCTGGTTTTGAGTCAATGGTAGACCAAGCAATGGACGTCTGGTGGACAGACCACTCTGCTGTAAACGGCGTCGAATGGTACGTGGAGACACTGAATTATGCGTTATAAACTCAATGTGCTGTGCTATGGTTCGTGATGTGACTGAGCGACCCGTCACTGCCATGCGCACAATTTGTCTGTCCTCACGTGAAGTGGTGCACTGAGGTGGATGCGATCGGCCACGTCGGTCCGTCGTACCCTCCTGCATCCAACGGTCACATATCCGCATTACAGTCGTTTGATTTCGTCCAACACGACTACCGATTGTCCTGAAAGATAATCCACAATCTCGGTAGGCTTCTATCCTTCCTCTGTCGAACTCGGATACTTGATCAAAAGCTGATCGCTGTTTTCTTCGAGACATAAGTGATCGGTTTTTGAAAAAACCACAAGTAAAACACATTTGCCGAACTTGAAATCGTCGAAATCTCCAAGCCTTAAATAGCACTTTGAGGTGGCGCCACAGGCGCGCGTGATGTGTGTCTGCGCTGAAATTCTAATCATTTGCATATCACACCTCCGCTAATGCACGTTGTAAATTTCGTGTTATTTGCATGCTTCCTTCAGGGTGTTGCATTTACGGTGGCTAGCAGTGTATATTAACTCTTCTATCAAACACACACACAAAAATATTTATTTTTATGAATTTTTACTGAGTTATGGGATAATTTCTATTTTCTTCCATCTATTACCAAGCCTCTTGCTTACATTCTACTATTTAAAAAACAAATTAATTGCAAAATGGATAAATTTGTCTGCTTGATTGATAGAATTTCCTGTTAAATTTATTTGTGTACATTGTTCTCTAATAATTGAATTTATTCGTGCAACGGGCCATGACCGGGCCTCTCAGAAAAGGCCGCCGGGCCGCAGGTTGAGTATCGCTGGGCCAGATTGGTATGCCTGTCGATAGCTTGTTGAGCAGCATACAGGTGACAGTACGATTTTGCTCGGTTCCACCCCAATTTTGAGGGAGAACACCCTGGGTGTGATCAGGGGCCTCCACCTCTCTTACCCTCCTCCCAACCTCACGAGAGGACTTGCGGCTCGATGGCTATTTAGGGTACCCCCATTCCGCGAAAGCATTATACATTTACAAGTACTCATGCTTTTTCCGGGTTTCGCACCCAGGCCCTACGGCACCGCAGTGAGCGTAGCTAACCACTATACGGGATGGGCGTCATTATAACCTTTTAATGCACATACAGGGAGGTCATAATTAAACTGCATGTGCTCAAGCGGTGCTGGAGAGAAAACTACCGGGAATATTCCAGTGAAATTTGGTATCTACACGTTTCAGAACATGAGCAAATCAAATATGTAAAAAAAAGAGAAAATCGCCATTTTCACCCGATAGATGGCGCTGTGCTGTGATTCAATGATTATCGACGGCGTATATGCAAATTTTAAGCCCATCGAACATTATAAAAACATGACCACATTGAGTAATTGTCAATCATGACCAGTTGCGCTCACAAGGGGGGGAGGTCCTGGGGGTCCGGACCCCCCAAAGCCCTTGATTTTTTTCCGATTGATTATAATTCTAAGTGTATAGTGCATAAAATTTAATTAATTACTTGTTATTAATGATTAATTTTATCAATGAATGCTAATTATTTATTCAAAAATTAGTTTTTACTGTGTTTTGTTCCCGAAAATCAACAAAATTAAAAGGAGCATGATACAAGAATGGTGAACTTTCGACCCCGGACCCCCTTGAAAAATTCCTGTGTGCGCTACTGATCATGACTATGAATAAGAAGGAACGTGCATTGTTAGTGAAGATATTCCATCAGAATGGTAGCAATTATTCAACATTTATGTGAAATGACTTGTGATTTTCTTGTGGGGCCATATTTCTTTAAGACCCAAACTCCAAGCAGTGCCAAACACTGTAGTGTTACAGGGACTAGCTACGGTGCGATGTTGAGAGAACAATTGATTCCATCATTGTAAGACAGACATTGTTTAGAAACCGCGATATCTATGCAGGACGGAGCACCCCCTCATATCGCTAAACCTGTTAAAAAATTGCTACATGATACATTTGGTGCGGACCGAGCCATAAGCAGATGCTTCGAAAACGCTTGGCCCCCCCACGTTCACCGAACCTTAATCCTTGCGATTTTTATTTGTGGGGATATCTGAAAGATATGGTTTATGGAGAATGACATGCTTCTGTTGCTGAATTGAAATCTAGCATAACGAGACACGTGAAGCGTGTTACAACAGAGATTTTAAATGCGACGGTGGACCATGCTGTCTTACGTTTTCAGCATGTGGTTGCATATGCTGGTTCTCATATTGAGCACATCATGTCATAATTTCATTGAATAAATAAAGGTTTAATTGTTTTTCAAAGGGTATTTATGGACTGTTTAATTTGTGATCTTAACTTACGTTAATTTTTGATTACATAATACTGTAAAAATTTAATTACTGAAGCGAATTGTATGGAATTTTGATAAACTGTAAGGGATGTTTTATAATGTTTATATGCCTCTTAGAATGTCATTATGCTCTGTCTATCGGTTTTGGAAGTTGTATATGCCACTGGTGAACGTTGAAATATCGTACAGCGCCATCTATTGGGTGAAAAGGGCGATTTTTTTTCCTTGCGCATGTTCTGAAAGGTGTAGATACCAAATTTCACAGGAATATTCCCGGAAGTTTTCTCTCCAGCACCCCTTGAACACTTGCAGTTTAATTATGGCCCCTCGGTATACCAAAAATACAATCTATTTTATTGTGCGTCGTGCTTGTAAAAATATTTCATGTTTCTATCTTAACATGTTTTTTTACGAACTTTGTACCGAAACTTCCAGGTTAATTCTTTCATTATTTCTTTCCAACATTTATTTCTTTTCCTATCAAGTTAACATTAGAGAAAGCCTTAAAGCGTAAAACAATATTTCAGTTTGAGATACATTATCGATACTTACGTACTATCGCAACAATGCCAACGTTCAAGATAACTCGCCAAATTGGCAATCCTGATTTCACATGTGTCATACACGATGAATTAGCAACCATGTAGGTACTTTGTTTTATATAATATTGGCAATACGCTTGCGATAATATGTAAGTATCACGTTATCTTTTAGATATGTCAACTTCATTCATGTTAATTAGGAAGAGACATGAACATATTACATATATTTAGCGTAAAAAATTGGCATGCCCGCCAGCTTAGTACAGTCTTTAAACTTTAGCCTTGTGAACAATAAAGTCTTGTCCCCTTAAAATATATTTTGAACATAGTGTATATATTTTTAAAGATAATTTGGTACTTACGTATTATCGCAACCTATTGGCGACGTTATATGAATCGAAGCAAATGATTGCCGATTCAGCCCGAGCGTCACATAAGAAATCCGGATTGCCAACTTGGCGAGCTATTTATAGTGTTGGCGATTTATTCGATAATACGCAAGTACCGATAATTTATGTAATTTAATTCAATTTAGTTCAATAATAATTTATTTTGATACTCACGTATTATAGTGTCAACCAATTTCGCCAAGTGAAAAAATGTCCCCAAATTATGTCCTTGTAGAAGACTGATTCACAAGCTCAGTATATTGTGACTAAACCGAGTTGGCTAAGCTGAAGAATTTTAAATACTTCTGCGGGAATTTATTCGGGCACTTGGGTTCGAAGAACCCTTAATCCCGTATCTGGCAAAAGTCTCTTTAATGACATGGCTGATCGTTGAGTTTTCATGTTTGGTAGTAGATCATTGCAATTGGACGAGCGGCGGCAGGACAGTAGGCGGAGCTTAGAGGCATGGATCTTGACATCTCGGAAAGTTTTCAGTGAGGAATCTGAGTGGAAGAGCGAGTCTTCCTATTGGCTGTTGAAAAGTGAGGATAATGGCTCAGGAAAAATGGCTGTCCATGAAAAACGAAAATTAGATGAGGCGGGTGCCAGCGAAATAAATCGCTTGTACCCAAAATCGCGGAGAAAAGGATGAAAGAAAGACCAGTATCTGAAATCACTCCCCCGCAGGGGGAGGCTGGAGGAAGAAAACGGCCGAACGAGGACGAAACTTGAGTACGTCACGAGGGCGAGAATGGAAGAGCGCAGGAAGGGGGACTTAACAGCCCCAAAACGCGTTCGAGGAGCACCAAAAACGCAGTGGAAAGGAAAATGCTGCTATATATATATTTTTTTGCAACTGGAATGAAAAAGAAAAGAGTCTGCAAGGGAAGCTTACAGACGACACAGCAGGTATAACGAAGCTGGAGCCAGCTTTAACACTGATTCCAGTTCTGATGAGAGGCAAATGCATTTGAATGTTGTGAAGTGTAGCAATTAAGTGTTTTTGTTGTGATTACGGCGGTTTCAAGGGCAGATTCCATTTAGTAGTTTTGTAAGCAAAATTTAGTTTAGAGTGAGGATACGTGAAAAGTGTTTGTGCTTTAATTACTGGGTTGTCGTGCTTTGCTGCCCATGTGGGGGGTGTGAGTCATGTAGTGACGGATGTCCAGTAGGGGCGAAAATTTATGAGGTAGAAAAGGAAACAGCCGAGTGGTTTGCGAGGCGATCACCCTCCCTCGCATTGACCGCTCCCGGTGTTGCTGCAGTTTTAACTTAAGTACGGCGAGCGCTCGGCCGTGAGAGGAGATGAAGAGATTTAAAAATAATGCTAGACACACAAACATGATCATAAATTAAAAGAGTGATATAAATAGTTGATTAAGAATAAATTAAGTGCTAGGGAAGATTATACGAGTCCAGGAGTATACTCCTGGGTCGTTTCCTCTTGATCCTTGCAGTATAGTTTTCTAAGTTTTGCATATTTACATTTTCAGAACTATTCAGAGAATTAAAGAAGTTTTTAGCTAATTTTGGATGTGCGATTTAAATGAAGGAATTTTAATTGCCTTGTGAATTTCGTCGTTTCTCATGTACCTACAGGCACCGACGATCATTCTGATTAAAGTATTTTGAGCAACATCCAAGATATTAATGTTTGTCTTAGCAGCATAACCCCATACAGGACATCCGTAAGAGAGGATTGGACGTAGGACGGCTGTGTAGAGAAGCACTTTACAATTTAAATCAAGGTGTGAATTCCGGTTTAATAGGGGGTATATTTTAAACATTACTTTCCGGAATTTATCGCGAACATAAGTGATGTGTTTTTTTCCAGGTGAGTTTATTATCAAAAAAGAAGTCCAAGATATTTGGTTTCCTGAGACCATGGAATAATTTGATTGTACATTGTGGGTGGTGGTGGTAGTGTTCTTTTGTATGTGAAAGCAACCGCAGCTGACTTTTCAACATTAATTTTGATCTTCCATTTATCGAAAAAATTTCCAGCAAAGCTAGGTGTTTGTTGAGGGCGAGGGTGACGGTTTGGGAATTTCGGAAGCATGCAGAGATTGCGGTATCGTCCGCGTACATATTAATATTTGTGAGTGAGTATGATGGGATGTCATTTAAGTATAAATTAAAAAGAATTGGTCTAAGTAAACTACCTTGGACCACTCCAGCATATGTGTGTTTGGAATCTGAATATGTGTCGTTAACCCGTACTGTAAAAGGTCTGTTAGTGATATATGAATGTATAAGTTGAGTGAGTGAAGGTGGGAAGTTATAAGAGACAAGCTTGAAACGTGAGGCCATTTATCCAGACCCTATCAAAGGCTTTCTGGATATCGAGAAAAACGGCCCCTGTGGTTTTATGTTTCTCGAATCCTGCTGAGATAGTTTCGGTGAGTTTAAGGAGAGGGTGAATTGTGGAAAGGTTTTTAGTGAATCCGTATTGATTAGGGTTTATAATATTATTAGTAGACGTGAAATTTTTCAGTCTGGAAAGAATAATGTACTCGGTAATTTTACTTAAAGTTGATAATAATGAAATGGGACGGTATGAGTCTGCAAATTTAGCATTTTTACCAGGTTTTAGAATCGGAAAAATTACAGCTTCCTTCCAGACAGAAGGGAAATAATTATATTTTAAAATTTTGTTAATGAGAATAGTTAATATAAATATGGCTTTGATAGGAAAGTTTTTAATCATGCGATTAGTAATACCGTCTTTACCGGGTGCTTTTTTAGAGCTAGATTTTTTAATATAAGTAATAATTTCGTCCGGTAGGACGGGGTCGAGGTAGGTAGTAGGGTTAGTGGAGATGAAAGTATTTACAGTATTGTTAATATGATTGTCCGTGTCTCTGTTTTGGTAAGTGTTTTCTGTAAAATTTTCTTTAAGAGTGTCAGCGAGTAGATTTGCTTTTTGTGTGTCTGTGATGGCAGTTCCTCTGTCGCATTCGAGTGGAGGGATAGCTTGTCGTTTGTTTTTAAAAAGTTTTTGTGTGTGCCAGAGGCTGTTATCTTGTGTGTTGAGTGCAGATAAGCGTTAATTCCATGAGTCAATGGAGTATTGTTTAAATGTATTTTTAACAAGTTGTTGTGCGCGATTGAGTTCTGTCTAGTGTGCAGGACTTAAAGTTCTGTGGTATTGTTTGCGGAGTCTGTTTCTGTGTTGAATGAGCTGGTGAATGTGAGGCGGAGTATAGCTGCGGTACTGATTTCCTATTGGACGGGAGGCGTGGCGAGAATTGTACTTGTGAAATTTTTGATTTTATTGTCAATGTCTGTGGAATTTTATTTTAAATACTTGAAGTTTATATCAACATATATACAATACTATATTAATAAAAATAGTGGAAGCTATGTATGCGGATTATACACAGTGTGCAAACTGATTCTCTATAAAAGTTAATGGTAAATGAATGGGGTGGCGTCATCTTATTTTTACTGTCTTCGCGCGAGCATGGGAAGTGTTTCCACTATTGGCCACGTCTTTTGATTTAAAGAAAGTGGTTAATATACAAGACTCTTTTGTCTTCAATTTAGCTTCTAAAAAAAAGATTTTAATTTTATGTAAATATAATTGGGACTCTTCCCTTTTAATTTTAAAAAATATATAGTTGTATTATTATGAGTGTTTCATTTTTGTGTATTTTTCCAAAGAGGTTATATACAATTTATTTTTTAAGAAATTACATCAACTTTTAAAAGAATGTAATTTTTTAATGCTGGATATAGCTTTTAAACATGCAGTAATATTTTGTTGAAATAAAATGAGTAATACTGAAGAACTATTTCATTTTATGCAAATATCAATCTGCCTTCTTAATACTTAAACAAGTAATTATCAAAATATTTACGCTGTCAAAAAGTATATGTAGCCAGAAGTAAACGAGCTACTATCACGAAACTTAACATGCATGTATTTAATGAGGTAATAAATAAATTATTACATATTCAGAAAAGCAGATTGTTTTATTAAGAAGATATGACATATAAAAAAAGATTACAAATCAGTAACAACAACTATACAAGCCGAACAAATTGCGGCATCGAATCAATGAAGTTACTTATGACCTCCTGCGGAAGATCATGCCATAATCTTTGCAACTAGGCAGTTAATTCCCCAGTATTCAGGAATGGCTGAAGTTGCCTTCCAAGCACGTCCCAGACATGATCTCTTAGAAAGAGATCTAATAACCTGGAAGGCAAAGGCAGTACGTCATATCCTTTGAAGGTATCATTGGAAAAAGCACGTAGTATGTAGACGAGCATTGTCTAAATGACAATGATGACGTCAAATGATGAATGACACCTGAAAGACTTGATAGCATAGGCAGTACAACTGGCGTTAAAATATTATCCACGGAACTGCGTGCAGTTAAAGAACGACTAGAGGTGATCGTGTGTCCCAACAAATCACTTCCTACAATGTCACACCTTGTGTTATCTCCGTATGCCTCTCGGCAACAGATGCCGGATTGGACCACTAGCTTGGCCTCCTTCACACGCGTATGCGCTGGTCATCAGCATTGAGACTGAATCGGGAATCATCACTGAAGATCACGCCCCTTCAGTAGGTTACACTTCAGCTTACCCGAGGTTAGCAAAAATTCAATCGACGTCACATCATAGGGATTTGTGGTAAGATTAATGGTCGTAAGCTTCTTATACCTGCGCCGGCCATTCGTCTCCGAATGGTTCCCTTAATACAACTGGATGTCTGGAAGGTGGTAAATAGCGTCGAACAGAGTCTAGCGACGTTGTTGGTGAGGACGTGGCTGCTCTTATGATTGCACGATCATCGCACGCATTTTTGTTTCTTGGACGCCCTGATCCTCCACAACGGTAGATTATTCCTTCCTTGATCAATTGTTGCCAACATCGAGCAACCATCACATTGCTCGGACGGAGGAGGCGGTCGATACGCTTGTTCGACCAACATATTTCTATGAGGCCAATTGTACACCTCTTCTCAAAGTCCGACAATTGTTCGGACTTTCGCAGGTTAGGTCTCCGAGGCATCTCTAGTCACAATACTGTCCGTCCCAAAAGACAGATTTGTTTGAATAACCCTATTGCATGAGCAATCATGCTTTTAAATTCTTCCAGCTGCGCATCTCATATGTGTATAGCGCGTTTACCCTTACCTCATTGGGGCGTCGAAGTTTTAATCATTTGCATATCTCTTACTAGACTAATGTCCAGTCAAGTTTCGCGATAGTATATTGATTTATTCTGGGTGCATATATTTCTTTTGTGACAGAGTGATGACTAATCACAGGAGTTTTTATGGTCTGAACGCTCACGATGACTATTCTTCTAAGTTATCCTCATCTCGGCCATCAATGTTTGTTTTTGTATCGGAAAAATATGTTATTTCGTGGCCAATAAATAGTAAACTTTCAAAGTTCTCGAAATAAATTCATTACCTTTGAAGCCATATAATTCTTCAGAATATGGGCCTTGCATTTGAAATAGGTATTAAATTCATATAAATAAAGTAGTATTTGTATGTAAGTCGTATATTGGAACATTCGCGCAGCTTCTTTTTCTTATTTCGAAGATGAATTTTCTTCTTCGGAAGATAACCTTGTTTGAATGATGATGTTAATGAAAGAAGTGGTAGTGGTAGGATAAAAACAAGAACACACTATATCATTTCGAAGTGTCTCAAAACAATGAAAAAATAATGTAAAGTAAGACACCAATTATATACTGACCGCTATTTTGAAAAACATCTTGCAATACTAATCTACAATAATACATATTTTATTTATCACCAGGCATGTTTGTCAGACAAGTATTTCTTAAAAATAATTAATAGCTCTCAGTTATAGGGACCATGAAGGCAAGCATGGCAGTATGTCGAAAACGTGCCAAATTCTGGCTTTCATTGGTTGCTGATATTATAAATAAATGGCACTGTTCTTAAATATTGTTATCTATTAATAAAAGTTATATCTTGAATTTAGTACTGTTTTCTTTCTTTTACATGTAGCAATTTTTTATTTGCCATTTTTGTACTATAAGGATCATCTGGAAGTTGCCTATAAAAGGAAAAAAAATTTTTTTTTTCAGTAGGACATTTTACCGCTATAGCTCTTTGGACCAAACAGACGCGCAATTCTGCTAGATGTAGATAAAAATTTTCGTTTGAAGAGGTTCCAGGGTTCTGTTTATTTTGCTGCTGCTTTGTTTATTGCTAACAAAGAGAATACAAAGTCTTGGGGTCACAAATGGTAGATTTAGTTTTCCCTGTTGATGAAGATATATAGTTATATGGGCCACTATTCAATAATTTTTTAGGTTTTTGCAACTGAAGATGCAATTCCCTCGAAATACAAGGCAGAAGTTGCCTATACAGCAATACTGCACTAATTAGAGGCGCGAGATGCTTTTCGAAATTATGTTTCATTTGCTTTTATGACAAGTTTCACCATTGTACGGGCAATGAGGGGTAAGAAGCTAGTCATATTTTTATACTAAATCTGATAAAAAAAAATTTTTTTTTTTTATTTACTGTTTTCTTTTACAATTTATTATTTCCAGGCACGATTAACCAGCAGTTAAAGGGCTTTTCTCTCTGTTCTTGCGAAATGCTTCTATAGTTTTGTAACACAAAAATATCATTCTGCACTTATACGAATGACAATGACAAATAAAACTCTTATAAGGTTTCTAGTCATTAAGGACATTTCATTTCCAATTTGTTTAAACTTCATTACGTATCTTTATATGTAAAAATAGACATAAAATAAAAAGTTATTCACCTTCCACGGACTCGAACCCGGCTCCTAACGACGAGGAACACCGATCCTTTGTTGCTATGCTAAGCCCGTTACGTGCAATCGTTTGCTACAAAACTGCATTTAACGAGTGAATTGCATCTTCAATTGCAAACATCTAAAGAATTACTGAGTAGTGGCCTCTATAACCATATACTTTATCAGCAGGAAAACTAAATCTACTATTTATATATAATCAAATTTGAACTAAGTCCGTGACCTTAAGAACTTGCACTCTTCTTGTAAGACAACAAACTAATTCTTCGTCGTGGTGTTAACAGTAGATGGATTTTAGCCTAGAAAAAACTGTAGACTTATAAAATCGCCAACGCGATCGTGTTAGTGACAACTTAGAAAGGCACGCGCCAACCCATGGTCCACATAACCAATAAGAGCCTCGAATAATCTTTTTTAACCTTAACTCATAAAATTGGTTGATGACGAACCATTCTCCTTCCTAACCCATCATTTTTCTGTTATAGTTTTAAAAAATGACTGATGTATGATGTAAAAATTAAACATTAACCATTAGAAGTTAATGTTAACCTATTAATAGTTTTAACTTCGATAGTAATTCCCAAGTAATTCGAATCGAATAACGAACGAAGGAGTTTAACTTTTTATTGTGCGTGTGTCTTGGAAGAAATTTTCGTAAGAATAAAAAATCTTAATGAACTCCTAAATATATCCATTATACAAGGAATTGACTACATTCGTTATACAACTGAAAGAACCAAAAATAAATCTTTTAATGAAAGCTAGAGCTATATTTTTACTACCCTTTTTCTTAACTCTGAGTTATTTTTAAAATTGTATATTTGTATCACAAGGAGAAAATTCAGAAATAAAATTTAGCAAAATTGTTCAACGTTGTTGTTCACTATTTTATACTGCTTTTTTTTTCCTTTTGGAAAAGGTGAAGAAACATTTTCTTATGTATAATTATTCTGGTTTATCGGACATCATTGCAAAAATATCACAACAAAATATAAAATACAAAGCATAAATACAATTCGATATTTTAATTTCACGCACAAGCTTCTGATTTTCAGATTTCTTGTGTAGATAACTGTCAACAAAGTATAGTATGTTAAAAGAAGAGGAGAAAATGTGTGTGTTTGTTTTACTTTTGATAACACAGGTACTTAAAAATCACATTTTTTGACAGTATTTCTTAAAAATTATTCTTTGTATAAATGTAATATTACAAGTTAATAAAAGACAAAAATTTATTCATAAAGGTAAATAAAAATAATTTATTTCTATTTTTTTAAAAAAAATAATTTATTTAGTCAATTTATATTCAAGATATAACATGAACAATAAACTTTCAACAACAGCCTGTCTTAGTCATTTCTTAATTTGTGTATCTCTCTCCAGATTTATTTATTGTATAATTTAATTTATAAAAAAAACCCATCAATATAGAATAAGCAAAAAATAATCGGTGAAATATTTTAAGATAATAAATACACCATACATTTAAAAAAACACCTTTAGACACATTAACAATGTATCAAAAAAGTATCTCCTCTTATAAAAGTATGTTTCAAATCCCTTGTAATTTAAATCCCATGTGTATAAATCTTATTAGATATGTTTTAAATTAAAGATCTAAATAGGAAATCACCACCCTGCAACTATACACGACACATTATGTCTCGGTATATTTAGAAAGCCATCATTAGGAACTCTGTTAATGACTTTGGTAGTTTGAATGGCACATAATCACTGGGTTCACCATCGCAGCACAACCACGCCCGTTTTTATTGAACTTCATTAGATTTTTGCGACAGAGAAAAATAGATCTCTCGTTTTAACAGTCAGTCACACGATTTAGAATACTTTCAAAGGATATCTGCTTCCATCGTAAAGTATAGAAACACATAGACTTTCTTTTTTATCGACGAATCCAAATTTTTGACTCAGCACTTAGTTTGCGTGCCAAGTTCATGGCCATTTGTTAGATTGACTGTCGTATTGCAATTTTCCATGAGTCGTGATGTTTGTATTCCAATGCAGTCAATAACTACAGTTACGGGTCGGTCATCTTTCTCGCCATCCTCTTCGCTAATTGTGGAAAGATGAGGCATACTGACGCTTCCAGAAGTTGCAGTTCTTCTTCTGGCGCCTTGACCGATTCCTTGACTTGTTGAAGGCAAGTTCTGTAGCATATCTTGTAGCTGTGATGGGGAAAGATCAGAAAATGTCGAAGAAGAACCTTCAGAAGATCCGGATGTCGGAGATGTTGAATCTTCGGACAGATTTACATCTGTCAGTGAGCTCGATCTATAGGAAAATACAAATCTTCCATGAAACATAGATTTGATAAATTCAAAATACTTAGTAAAAGATTAAGGTATCCGATTACATTCGGAGACAAATTTTTCAAAAATTGATTTTCTGAATAACTTTATTGTTTTAAAGAACATAAATAGACTTAAAAGGTCATAACTATTAAATAACTAAATGTATCTCGCCCTTTTTTTTTTTGAAAAAAAAATTATTTTTAGGAAAATTTAGCAAAATTTTTCAAGTTAAGAAAAACATGATAAATAGAAATAAATTGCACATTATGCAATTTTAACGTCATTGATATACTTCTTGATCCCTTTGAAGAGTCACAAACCGCAGGATAAAAAATAATTTAAGAAATAAATATTTTATTAGCATTTTTAAATTTGACGGCATGATTTTTCGTCAAAATTACTGCATGTTCTAAGCTAAAAATGGCTGTAAAATGTGATTAAATGTAGCTGTCTTAAAACCTGCGGTTTGTACTCTCTGAAGGACCCATAGCACATTTGTTATAAATTTCATTGCATTTGATTGGATTATTTAGAAGATATCCCGTTTTATGTGCACAAAATATTATGAAAAGTTCATTCTTCAAAAAACGAATTAAAAAAATATTTTTATTAGTTAGATAAAGTAAATGCTATTAAAATAACTTAAAAAACTCTCTAGCTTTATGTATTAGTCCTTATTCCTCAATAATTAATTTCTTTTTTCCCTAATGACCCAAACAACACCAAACATCAAACACCTAAAAAGTACTTTTTCAACCTAATCGGATACCTTAAATTATTTTCATTAAAAAATATATAGTTTAATGAATCTACAGAACACACATTTTTATAAATTTAACTTTGTTCTGTATTAGCTAGTATTATATTTCAATTACACGCCCCCAGTAGTGCATTCAAGTGAGGGGTTTAACACTTCAAACCCCTTCCTTTCATTCACCTAGGGATATTTAATTTTTTGAAAAGTAAAGCCTTTCCATAAAAGTAGTCTGTGTACACCACTGTATACTCCTTTTTAAAAATAAACCTACATTTAATTTAATTTGAATTTCCAATACACTTTAGTAGACACTCCTCTTATTGGTACCTTTTGCTTACATATTTTCTGTATTACTTATTTCAGATCATTCTTACACTCATATTAGATCCCCCCTCCCCAATAAGTGACTTATTTTTTCATTACATAATTTCACTTCTTATTTTGTCTTTTATTTAATAAATATACATTTTCAAAATATATAGTATTGGTTCAATAAAATTTTACCAATTACGATAAAAGGATATTTTCAAAATTTTATAATCATGGTTTCTTAAAAAAGTTCCCTTCAATATCGATTAAAAATTTCAAAATTTGGGAAATAATCAAATGAATCCATTTAGACGATTTAAATCCCGAAATCACAATTAGTAAAAAAAGCTATTAATTAAAAATTCCAAAATTCTGATTGACCTTTTCTTCTCATGGCATTTTTCCTGCAAAAACTCCGGAGGACGGCAGGGTTCCGTTCTTTCGATCGTTTTAAAAACTGCCATCCTTTCCTCCATAATAAAATCGGTAAATAACGACACTTTGCACAGACATTTGCTGTTCGTAAGACTTCTGCCTCAGTGTATTCTTACAAATAATTATGTCTACCAAAAAAATTTTTGTTTCTCCATCTATCTTTTTCCTTTACATTTATCTGTTGAAAAAATTACTGTACTTATGTATTATCGCAACCGTATTGGCGACATTATATGAAACGAAAGCACATGGATGTCAATTCGGCTTGTACGACACATGCGAAATTGGGATTACCAACTTGGCAAGTTATTTTGAACGTTGTACAATAGTACTTCAGTACTAAAATTACTTGCACTTTCATTTAATATACATTTAAAAATATTGTAACGTCGTCAGAAGGTAGCGTGAAAATAATACATCACAGCAAGGTTGTGGGAGTAAAAAAAAAATACTTTTAATTTTTTTCTCCAATAATATAATCGATTTAAGTTAGATTGTAAAGTTAATAGTTTCCGTGCCTAGCCAGTATGGTGGCCCCGTTTTGAAGTCGCTCACTCCACAGCTTGTCTCCGTCCAGTCCGCAAGGCGTTTTTACTCATTGGCGTTTCGGATTCCTGGTCAGCATCACCGAACAAAAAACTCTGGGATTCTCCTCTCCGCTTCCTAAAACGACCAGCCCTTGTCTTTTCCGAGCTCTTTTTCCTTCTTTTTCTCGTTCTCTTTTTCTTTTTTCCTTTCTCCCGGTTTTTCCAACCTTTTAAAACCTCAGGGGCAGTCCATTTCTCCCCCCTCACGTCTTCTCATTGGTGGGCCCATATGAGTCGATCCTTCAACCTCAACTCATTAGAGCCCATTGGTCCATAATCCGCCAATCGTCCACTCACCCGGTTTCTTCACAAACCAGCAGGTGTCCGACGGCCAAGCCCCTTCGGCCCACTGTCGTCGTTTTATCGCCTTTGAGGACAATTCGCCATTGTGTATGTAAGGCGACAGTCAGCTGCCCCGGAAGCGATTTCGTCCACAGTAGAATGGTCAGACAATTGTTGGTCTAGTCTAACTGGCACCAAAGTCCAGACGCTAAATAAGCGATAATGAACCCCAGCTGCACGTGCACCCAAAACTCAGTCTAGTATTGTCATGAAATAGTATTGTCCTGAAAGAGTGAAACTAGTTTCGAAAGGAGGACGTCACAACTTCCTCCCCCTAAAAAAAGTCCATTTCACGGGACTGCTCTGGTCCTAGTTGGATTCAGTTCTTAGAAATCACACACATAAAGATCGTCCCATCAATGAGATTGATCAGGGCAGCAATCCCGGTATTAAACACAATCAAAAACTAACATAATACATGAATCAAAATTTCAAAAAAAAAAATGTACACTTTACACAATTAGATCTTAAAATCCGAATCTGAGATTCTTTTTCTCAAAGTTACATTTCACCTTTAAATTATAATTTTTAAACAAAATGCGTCAAATGCCAATCTCTTACTAACCATCTACACTTAATCGCGCATGACTACAGAAGTAAACATCTGTTGGCCTACGGTTGACTAAGAGACATCAGAGATTTTCACTAACATCTATTTTCTTCCACAATGTACACAGATACACTCACAAACATACAAATAAAACAGTAATTTAAATATATATAATAATTAATAGAAAAATCTACAAACTACTTATTCCAATCTACTTAGGCCGTCCGCGTTTCCATGGAGCCTCCCAGGTTTGTGTTTGATTTCAAAATTAAACGGCTGTAAACTCAACGCCCATCTTTGTAACCTAGGATTAGTACTCCCCATTTTGTTTAGGTACTTCTTAAAGGGTTGTGGTCGGTTTCTATAATAAATTTTTGCCCGTCTATATAATGCTTTAATCGCTTTAGACCAAAAATTATCGCAGCTAATTCCCTTTCCACCGTGCTGTAGTTTCGCTCCGCTTTAGAAAATTTTTTGCTTAGGAAAACGATGGGGTGTTCTTCCCCCTCTATTCTTTGCGATAAAACAACCCCAGCACCCACTTCACTCGCGTCCGTTTGCAGGATGAAATCCGTGGCAAAATCTGGGGCAAACAATATGGGTTGGGAGACGAGTTTCGCTTTTAGCTCCTCGAACGCTTTCCCACATTTCTCATCCCAAGTGATCTTCTCTTTCTTAATTTTCCCTTTCAGTGTGTCGGTCAAGGGTGAAGCTATTGTGCTGTAATTTGGGATATAATGAGAGTAGTACCCCACTAGACCGAGAAAGGATCGTACCTGTGTTTTAGTGGTGGGCCGCGGGAAATCTGCTATAGCTTTTATCTTCAGATCACTCGGAGACCTACTCCCTGAACCAATTCGATGCCCTAGAAATAAGACTTCCTCTTGAGCAAACTTACATTTAGAGGATTTCACTTTTAGCCCCGCCTTTCTCAATCTTCTTAAAACTATGTCGATATGCTTTACGTGATCTTTCCACCCTTGGGAAAAAATGGCTATATCGTCTATGTATGGCAATGCAAACTGCTCTAACCCCTCTAAAACTTGGGCCATCAATTTGCAAAAATAATAGGGTGCACATACTAACCCGAACATCATTTTCTTGGGGATATAGGTGCCAAATGGAGTAACGAAAGCTGCGTATCTCTGAGCTCTCGGCGTGAGCGGAATCTGAAAGTAACCTTTCGACAAATCCATCACAGTTACATAGGGAGCCGCACTCACTTTTTCTACTATCTCTTCCATATTTGGCAAAAGGAAAAATTCAGCTCGAGTTATCTCGTTCAATCGACGATAATCAACACATGGACGAGGGTCTTTTTTCGGGCTTTCTACTAAAATAAGGGGCGAAGTGTAATCGGACTGTCCTATCTCTATTACACCCAGTTCCAACAAACGTTTAATTTCTTCGTTTTTTTCTCGGAGACATCCGATAAGGTTTTGTTTTAATGGGCTTGTCGGAGATCAGTTCAATATCCATTCGCATCAAGTGAGTCGTCCCAGGGTCTGGGGAAAACACGTCCTTATTTTTAGTAATGACTTGTTTTAATTCGTCGATCTGAGAGGGGGATAGTTTAAGTTGCAGTTGACATTCCCGCAATATTTCGTGATAGTCAAACTTCGTGCATTGTTTATCTGGATAAGGAATTTCAGCATCTCCCTCTATGTCATCCCAGACCTCTTCTACAACCAGGCTTACCAGCTCGGGTCTCCGATGATACGGTTTTAGTAAGTTTACGTGATAGATAGTACTACGGTCCCTTCTTCCTGGTAGATCTATCACATAATTTGTATCCGAAATTCTACTAAGTACCTTTCCCGGCCCTATCCAATTCACCTCAAGTTTATTTTGTTTAGAGGTAGCTAACACCATTACCAGATCCCCTTCCACAAATTTCCGTTCCACGACATCGCGATCGTACCACGTTTTCCTTTTAAGTTGGCATTCTTTCATCCTAGTGATCGCAATATCTTGGCAACGTTTGAGTCTATTATTTAACTGCAATATATATTCCACTACCGATTGACTCGTGTTTCCCTCCTCCATCCATTCCTCGTAAACTAACGTTTGGGGTGTTCTCAAATTCTTTCCCATGACCAACTCGGTGGGACTGAAACCTGTACTCTCGTGCGCAACCGTTCTGAGAGAGAATAATGCCAAAGGAAGAACCCCCTCCCAATCTTCTCCCGATTCCACGCACAAAGCCTTAATTACGCGCTTGATGGTTCTATGCACTCGCTCCACTGCATTGCTTTGGGGGTGGCTGACTGATGACCTCGTCACTTTGATGCCGAACTTATTGAAAAAGGTGGTGGTGAATTCACTAGTGAAAGAAGTCCCCAGGTCGGATTGGATTTCGCGCGGGAATCATATCCTAGAAAAGATACTCAAGAGGGCGTCTATTACGTTCGAGGAAGTAATACTCTCCACCGGAATAGCTTCCGGGTACTTAGAGGCTACGCAAATTGACGTAATCAAATATCTGTTTTGCTTTGTTGAGACAGGGAGAGGTCTCACAGCATCTATATTGATTTTAGAGAATACCTCCGAAATAATCGGCACTAATTTCAGGGGTGCTTTCGCCTTATCTCTCGGTTTCCCTACTCGTTGACACGAATCGCAAGTTTTGACGAACTCCTCCACGTCTCTGTACACGTTCGGCCCAAAAAAAATGCCTTAGAATTCTATCTTTGGTCTAAACTTTATGGGTACGCATAGCTGTCTGACCTCCTCCCCTCGCTTAGTTTTCGCAACTCTAACTAATTTTCCCCTGATGACCCTAAATTCTATTCCTGTTAGGGCCTTATCCCATAATGGTTTCAGATCGGGGCATTTTCTTTGTTCCTCTTTAAATTCAACACCATTCACTTTCGCCAAACTCTTTCCCCCTTCACCTTCAAAAGCAGGAATGATAAAGCTATCGTCTTCCCCTCCCTCGGACGGGGGAATCCGTAAGTTCAAACTCCGCTTCGTTCACCTCTTTTTCTTTCTCGGGGAAAATCTTTTTGTTTACTTTTAGTCACCACTGCGTTAACCAACTGCACCCCCTGTTCGTCTGACTCCAGCAGTTCAGCTGTTCGGTTTCCCAATAAATATAGATCATTGTCACTACTATCCTGTTTTATTGCAGCCTTGGTATAAAACTCTCCTTTCTTCGTTTTGATTTTTAATTTTAGCCAGAGGCAAACAGTGGCAAATCTCATCTAACGGGCTTTTCAACCAAACGTATTCACCTAGGAGGTCATTTTCATTAATCCAGCTCCGCGAACAGACGTCTATGGATGACCCCGAATCTCTTAGACATACACTATCTATGCCATTTATTTCCATGTTCATTTTGAATTTTTTAAATGGGTCGTAATTCCCGGTATTTAAAGTTAAATTAGCTACCGTTTCGAAATTATTTTTCCTTAATCTAGGGCACACTGGCTTTATGTGCCCTGTCTCATTGCAGTAATAGCATATTATGGGCTTCCTTTTCTCAAATTGATTCTCCCCCGCCCTGGGGCACTCCCTCCTAATTTGAGAACTCCCATGGCTTACCTCATGCTTATAAGGATCCCTAACCTGTATAGTGATCCAGTTTGTGCATTTTCTAAATTCACATAAATTATTTTTAAAGATACATTTTCTTTTCAATTACAGAAATGATGATTCAAAAAAATATGAATTAAAATTTCAAAGAAATAGTTCTGTAAAAAAGTAAAATTATTAAAATTTCATTTCATTTAATAATTTAAGTCAGTGGCGCACACAAGGGGGTGTCCTCGGGTCCGGATCCCACACCCCCCAAAGCCCTTGATTTTCTTTCCAACTGATTGTAATTCTAAGTATAGGGTACGTAAAATTTAATTAAGTATTTGTTATTAATGATTAATTTTATTAGTTAATGCTAATTATTTACTCAATAATTAGATTTTTTACTTTTTTTTGTTAACAAAAATCGATTAAATCCAAAGTAGCATGATACAAGAATGGTGAACTTTTCACCCGAAGTAAAACATGTAACGTGAAATAATATCACAATCACAGTAGACTGTGAATTTTTGTCGGATTTCGAATCAATTTTAGAGCTTACCCGCGACGGACTTCGTTTTTTTTATCCGCAGTCAAATGACGAGGAAGGCACCCCATTGCCCAAACTTCCACACCACGTCAACGTGAGGACATACGCATCTTCAGATTTAACGTGCTTCAGCACAATCATTGCAGAACAAAATTCCTTTTTTGAGGTTTGAATGACGAAACTTGTAAAGGGTGTTTTTTTACAGGTACAGAACTTTAAATTGCAATAAAACAACGATGTATTATTCGAATGACATGAATTTTTTTTATTCGAAAGATAATCTTGTGGCATTACATTTTAAATATGATCAAGCAAGGCGTAGATTCGTCAAATGGGCCCAAAACGAGATTGCCGTTGTTCCCGATTTTCATAAGCGAATTTTGTTTAGCGATGAAGCGCACTTCTGGTTGAATGGCTACGTCAACAAACAAAACTGCCGCATTTGGAGTGAAGCTAATCCACAAGTGTATGTCGAAACACCGTTACATCCAGAAAAACTGACTGTTTGGAGCGCTTTATGGGCTGGTGGAATCCTTCTTCAAAAACGATGAAGGCCACAACGTTACAGTCAATGGTGATCGATATAGAGCCATGATTACTAACTTTTTCATTCCTGAATTGAACAATCATGATGTCCAGGAGCTGTGGTTCCAACAAGACGGCACAACATATCACACAGCTCGTGCTACAATCGATTTATTGAAAGACACGTTTGGTGACCGCCTAATTTCACGTTTTGGACCTGTGAATTGGCCTCCAAGATCTTGTGATTTAACACCGCTAGACTATTTTCTGTGGGGCTATGTAAAGTCATTGGTCTATGCAGATAAGCTACAAACGCTTGACCATTTGGAAGACATCATTCGCCGTGTTATTGCCGATATACGGCCACAAATGTTGGAAAAAGTCATCGAAAATTGGACGTCCAGATTGGACTACATCCGAGCCAGCCGTGGCAGTCCTATGCCAGAAATCATATTTAAAATGTAATGCCACAAGTTTATCTTTCGAATAAAAAAAAATTCATGTCAATCGAATAATACATCGTTGTTTTATTGCAATTTAAAGTTCTATACCTCTAAAAAAAACACCCTTTACACACTGCTGGACAATTGCTAAGGACGGATCACAAATTGCTATGTAGCATAACATTAAGCGAGACATGAGGCCTAGTAGGATAAAATATAGTTGCCACACTGTTCAGACATTAGAATAAAGAATATTTATTGTTCTGGAAAGTACAAAAGCTGTGAAACATCTGAAAGAAAAAAAAAATGTTCATTTGATCTGCGTACGGAGAAATGGAACAATGCATCTAAAAGTCAGCAGGCACCTTAGAGAAATGTATCAGTACGGGATATGTCCACCGTGGAGTGTGATGCAACATTCCACACGTCGTACCATACTTTGCACGCAGCTGTTGAGGCAATTTATCCCATTCCTCTGTGAGTGCACGGATGAGGGTGTTCTTGTTTATCGGAGGATAGTTTCGACCAGCAACTTGCCTCCCCAAAGCATACCAAACATTTTCAATGGGGTTTAGATGTGGAGAACGCGCTGGCCATACGAGACGTTGAATACCCTCGCTGTCTAGACAATCCTGAACAGGGAGTGTTCGATGACATGTTGTGCGTTGTCGTCCATAAAAACAAATTTATCACCGACAGCACCACGGAAAAGACGAACATGAGGAAGTAGAACTTCATCAATGTATCGTTGGCCCGTCATAGTCCCATTCGCAACCACATATAGGCGCGTGCGGCCATTGATCATGATGCCGGCCCACACCATGATACTGCATGTCGGATATCGGTCCTTTTCCTGGATATTTTCTGGACGATAAGCAGTACCACTCTCGCGCCAGATCAGTTGGCGTCTACAATCCGATGACAGACAGAACCTACTCTCATCTGAGAATAGTACGCATGCCCAGTACTGTTCAGTCCAATTGTGATGCTCACGACACCATTGCAAAAGGGCAGTACGGTGCTGTCTGGTCAATGGGACACACACAACAGGTCTGCGTGCGTATATTCCTCCTCCCCTCAAACGTCTGGCAACAGTTTTTCGGGAGATCTGCTTTCTTGAGGCAGCAAGAAACTGATTTGCCACCCGCTGAGCTGTGGTGCGCCTGTTCCTTTTTGCTGATATAGGACGATATATCTGTCTTCTGCAGGCGTCGTACTTCTAACACGACCTCCCCGTGCCGTCTACTACACATTCCAGTAGTTTTAAATGACTTCCACAGCCGTGAAACAACGCTGTGAGCGATGTCGAACTCCCTGGCAACATCTGTTATTTTTCGCCCTTCTTCGACCTTTCCAATAATTCGGCCACGCATAAAATCATCTATGTGATGTCGGGAAAACATGCCAAAAATTTTAAGTTCGTCTATTAAATCCGTCCTGTAAAACTTTGACTTGAAACAACAACTGTCCACACGCGTCAAAACCTTTAAAGCTCTTATGAACGCTATCACGTGATGAACAGACGTGGAAAAAAACTTGCATACTCATACTTCTTCTTACTAATATCCCGCACTTATTCTAATTTTCCACATTTTGCTTCCTTTCATTTTGTGGTTGCTTTGGATGATAGTGTTATCCATCCTTAGCAATTGCCCAGCAGTGTATAAAAGTCTAGTTTTTTTCTATGCTTATCTTCTCTTCATTTTTAATGTTCTCATTTTTATACCTAGAGTAAACGCGCACCCGTAAATTTCGATCTTATTTTTCGTATCAATAGTGCGCGCTATACGCCGGATTTTACAGTAATTGTTAGAATCAGTGAAGGATTTGTAATTTGATGTGGATTGATTGAATATTATCGTCGCACTCTCTCTTGTTCAGCTACACGAGAGGTTTTGGTTACGAACCACGGTCAAGTGACGTGGAAGACACCTGAGCTGGCACCACCTCTCCTAACTACCACGCCACACCAACGGGAGGACGTTTCAGCTCTCGACAGATTTAACGTGCATCGCTGCCCTACACGGCGGGTCTTTAGTGGTATTGGGCTCCAACTCGTGACAAGGCAAGCCACGATCCGATACCTATACCACTCAGCTACTGCGGCCTATAATTTGATGTGGAAACTCATAAACACATTTAATTAGATGCTTATATTTTTACCTGCACACACGACACACTATTGTTTAAAACTTGAAAACAATTTTCGTTACAAATATGAAAAAAACAAATATTGTAATTCATCCTTACACGCAAATAAAACCGACCAAGTTTGTTACTGAAAGAAAGCACACAAACATGTTTTCTTATTTTTTAACATGTAATGATTTTTTTAAAAAAAGAAAAATCGCCTGATCTTGTGTACCTTTGTCTTTGAGGGAAGGGTGGCGTACGGAATCTGAAAAGTTCCTGCTTCACGGCTTCCTCGTAGGAGGGCGGGGATTCCATCGCTTCCATGATGCTGAAGGGTCGTTGCTCCGGCAAGGCACCTAGCCGGTTGGGGAATTCCTGTCAAAATAAAGGAGAAGGGTGTGAATTTATTTGTTAATGAGGCAAATAGATTTATTACAGCGAAAGCAGAAAAGATCTTAGTAAACATTTTAACACAATTTTGTGAACACGATATATATTGAAATTACTTCATTACTCACTGCAAAAAAATAATAATAATAACATTATGTATTAGTTTGCATATAAAAATTGGCGACATTTAAAATAAAATAAAATTTTCATAGACTGTTACATGCTATGTATTACACAAATTAAAATTCTTGTTCATAAATTGAATTCACAAGAGAGAGAGAGAATATTATTTGTAAAACACCACAGAATATCTCTGGGTACTTAAGTATTATCGCAACCTATTGGCGACATTATATGAAACGAAGCACGTGATTACCATTTCAGCGCATACGACACAGGCGAAATTGGAGTTGCCAACTTGGGGAGTTATCTTGATCGTTGGCGATTGTTGCGATAATACGTAAGTACCTATATCTGCATCTTTATATTTAGTTCAGTAAAAACCACTCTTCTCTTTTAAAAAAGTAATATAAAAAAAATACTTTTAAGTCAATTCCTACTTTTTTTTTTTTTTGAATGGATGAATAGAAAGTATTTCATTAACGATTGAAAATTTGAATAAGATATATAAATATATATATATAAACTAGCTGGTATACCCGTTCTTCGCACGGGTGAACTGAAAAATTAAACAACACAGATTGAAGGATAAAGAAGTTTTTAATGAGTTAATTTTACGTGAATTGCAAATTAAACAAAAAAAGCTTTTGGCGTAACTCAGGTAACAAAAAAAAAAAAGAGAAATAAAACACCTTTGTTAAATTTTAAGTATGTAGGTCTAATAGCTGATAAAAAAAAATTTTATTTATAACTCCCCGTAACACTCTTGAGGGTTGATTTTTGAAAATACCTTCCTAAGCTGATCTCTGCTCAGCAAAAGTAACACATTGTTAAATGTTTTGTGTAATGAACGCTTAAAATAGTGTAAATAATTTTTATCTGAAAGTATAATACATTAATATTATTTTCTGTAGTATTTATTTTATGTTAAAATTGTAATATTCGCAAGCAACGCCGTTTCTTAAATTATAATGACGATCGAATGAAAAAAATAGCGAAATGTTAACGATAGAGTCAAGTTGGCAAATGCCTAGCTACTTTCATAACTCGAGCTTTATTAGAGCTTTTGTAAGACCCGCCCATAATGATTTACTGCAGTTTTTTTCATACAATATTTGTTTGGATCACTACATTGAAAATTAAGGGATATACATAAACAAAATACTCCACTTTGGGAAATATAATCCGTTAGAGCTAATAAATTAAATAAAGATATTCCACTGTAAAATTAATTATATAATACCGTTCACTTAAAATAAGTAGTCAAATCATTTTCTAAGGTCTTCATTAACATACAAAAACATAAGACACTTAAATTTTGACAAACTATTTTTTCCGCTAAAATACTCATCATGGAACCCATGCTGCCATATATCTTGGAAGAGTGGATTTCAAAGAATATTCCTGCTAATTATTGGTAGAATATTCCTTCTAAGTTGGTGTGGTGTGGTAGTTAGAAGAAAGGGGTGCCAGCTCAGATGTCGTCCACGTTACTTGACTATGGTTCAAAATTACGTGGTCCGTTACCAAAAGCCCTCGTGTAGCTGAACAGTGCAACATTAATATTCACTCACTCTCACACTCCAAGAAATACAGAACTATAGTTATTGCGTTTTTAAGTGTAAAAATAATTATATCTGCCTATTCAATTAAAATTATAGCGTTATAATTAACTAATAACCACAAATAAATTTTGAAAATTTGTCCAAATGATGCAGTGTGAAAGAGAAAGCTTATTTACTTTAATTATCAGAACTGATAAAAGCATTTATTTTGAAAAAAGATCAATTTCTTACTACCAAATGTGCATAATAAGATGTTATAAAAAAACATTAAAATAAAGAGAGATTTATAACAACCTCTCCCTTCAAAACTTAGTTTGATTCTGAAATAAAAAAAAATAGGCATTATATCAGAGGAATTAATTAGAAGCGAGCACTTTGCGTAGCCAAAACAAAAAAGATTTTTCACAAACAAAAGATAGATATATGCAGACATGGTTTTTTTTTGCAGCGCATGCCAGAATTGCTAGCAGAAGACAGAATTTTTTCCTACTTACTTGACAAATATCGTTATATTTTTGACACTTTTCCCAAATCTTTATAAATTATAGTCTTTGCTATAAATTATAGCCTATGTGCTATTCTGATGTATAAGCTATATTACTGTAAAGTTTCATTAAAATCCATTCAGTAGTTTTTGCGTGAAAGACTAAAAAAGATTTTCACAAACTTTCACAATTATAATATAAATTAGATAAATATAAAAATTGGGAAAAGTGAAGGAATAGTAGGAATTAAAAAAAGAGCATGATTTGTCTGCATTGTTGTAACAATGCATACCAGGTTAGGCTATTTGGCTGAAAAACAGGTTTTCGACGCCAACTTTTGCCTTTGTTTTAACAGTTACATTGTTACAACAATAGAAACGAATCTAAGATGGCGTCAGAAACCGGTAAAATGAAAACAACATGGCTGTATCTGTAATGCTTTGAATAATTAGTTTCAGTCAATTAATTTTAATTAATTATAATTCAGCTATATTTTTACCCAAAACAATAGTATATAGAAAATTTCAGCTCAAACGACCACTTTAAAATGTGAGAAAAAAAAACCTTTTCAAGTTTTGACACAAGCTGCCAAAAGGGTCGCTAAGTCACCAAAAATGATGCCAACGTGACTGTTTTTGTAATTCTTTGAATAATTAGCTTTCATCAATTAATTTTTATTAATTATAACTGAATTATTGTATTGTCATCCAAAATAATCATGTATATAAAGTTTCGGCTCGATTGAGCGCTTTAAAGTGTATTTTATTAATGATTGAAAATTCCACCAAGATAAATAAATAAATAAATATATAGAGTGTGAGCTAATAGTGGGAATTGAAAAATAGAAACAAAAACATAATTGTTTCGTGATGTAAAAGTGGCTAGCGCGCCAATGCAAACCACTATTGGATCCCGTTTTAGTGTATACCTTTATTTACAACCAATTTGGTAAATAATTGTTATCATTATGGAAGGAATCCCAATTCACAGGAAAACGAATTGTTGGCGTAACTTTTCATCATTTTATTTCTTCCACCGACCCACATAACATACGAAGAACAAAATTTTTGAGAGAGCACTGTTATAACCATCACTGCTATAACCAGTGTACCAAAAAGCACTGTTATGTCTATATTTACAAATCAATCGCCAACAAATCATAGTAATATAATAAAGTGGTAATGTAGTGAGTTACGAAACAAAAATAAAATATAAACTCCTTCCTTTTTAAATACCATTATTTCCAAATTTGGCGCGAATAATAAACCAGACTGACTGCTCTTATTATGTTTCATTACGAAGTTAGTCGAGGCATTGCGGATTTAAACTCATTTTGGACCCTTGTCGCAAAGAATCTACATGCTCCCTCGGCACTGGAGGATCGAAATTTATTACCAGAAAATCTGGTTAAATCCAGCTTATCTGGGCCCTCACCAATGGATAAACTGGCACTGAGTTGAGGACCGTTGGCGACGGATCTCGTTATTTTGAGCCACAGTCAAGTGACAAAAACGTTACATGAAGCTGGTACCCCTTTTTCCAAACTTCCGTATCACACATACGTAAGCAACTTGAAATCGACTGATTTAGCGTACATCATTCCCTCTACATGGGGAATCTTTAGTGGCCTTTGGACTCCAACTCACGACTCGACAATACCGGTCACGTATTTTCGATCATGACCTTCCAGGAACTACAGCCGTTTGTTTCTAAAGAAAGAGCATTCGAAGCAGAAAAGTGAGACATCTCTGCAAATAAATTCTAAAATATTGTCTAATATTTGCAGAATATACTTGAAATCAGGATCCAACTTGCCAAAATCGAGTTCTAAGGGGCGTTATGGGGGCTTATGGGGCGTTATAGATAATTATTTACATTTTTAAATTATTAGACGAACAATCTTGAAATTTGGTAAGCAGATTCCTTTTATGGGATCGAGTTTCGTTACAAAATTGATTTTATAAATATCGACTTTCAAATAGCGTTGCCGGGGCTTAAGGGCCGTTACAGATAATTACTTACATTTTTAAACTAATAGACGTACACTCTTGAAATTTAAACGTACATACCAAGTTAGCCAAAAGATTATTTAAACTTTAAAGTTCGTTCTTTAAACTAACTAAAAAAAGGAAGAAATGATGATAAAGAAGTGCAGTTTTCAAGAAAGGGCTTACAAAGAAGTCGGATTTTTTTTAGCAGCAAAAATATTTTTAGTTCTCCCCGCGTAAAATCAAAGAGGTGTGTTATCTGAAATAAGCTTCATGCAGAATGGCATACCTCCATACTATGCAAATCCAGTAACAACGGTTCCTTTTGACATTGGCGTAGCTAGTTCTGAGTGGGGCCTGTACCAAGATTCCTTCGAGGGCCTTTGTTAGATATGGGAGCTTTGTTCCTAGGACTGTAGTTACACAAGTTGGGGCCCCGTATCATCGATACGGCTGAAACGGCGGTAGCTACGCCCCTGCCTTTTGATCAGTGACAGTTTGAGTTCATTTCGGGCCATGAACGCAGAAGATCTACGGGGCCCCTTGGCACTGTCGGATCCAAGAAGCGGCTCTCGGATCCGTTTAAGTCAGCGTTTCTCAAATTGTGGGGCGTCTCCCCTAGAGGGTCGTGATGACTCTAAAAGGGGGGCGCGAGCATATTAAAAAGTCGGAACTAAAAGATTATCTTAAAAAAATTATTAATTTACTGTAAATAACAAACAAAATTCCTTCTGACATAATAAAAAATAAAATACACATTTACACTGATACAATACACTTATATAAATGCATCAATCTATGCAATGCATTTTATAATTAATTTAACAATACTATGTTAACAACAAGTTTGATAATTACCAGCGACCTTATGGGTTTGTATTAAAACTTATTTTGTACGGTGTAATTAATCCCTTGGTAGATTTGTCGAATCGGGCGCCTCTCACGCCAAGTGTTTCTCGCCAAATCGATAAATGCGCCAAATCTGGTAATCCTGAATTTGTTTTCCAGTGAAAGAACTCGTTTTTTGGCGAAATTTTGAGCATGCGCAGTAGATTTCTTTCATTTCAAGTTTTAACGATATCGCGGCAAGTTAGCGCATTCGTAATTCGTTTTTTTTTATTTCAACAGTTTAATTCTTCAACGGTCTTTCTCGCGCATGAGCAGAAAGCTTTTATTATTTTCAAAATTCCGTTAATGAGGAAACGGTTATTTCTTTTCGCTCCGTTGGGTCAGCTGTTCGGCTTCGTTTTGGGAATTACTTTTTACAGGTAATATTTTTATTTCTTTCTCCACATAAATTTCAAAAGATTGCCATGATGTCCAGCGATGCTCTTAGGATTAATTTGAATGAATGCATGAAAAATTACGATTACTATTGTTAAAGGTTTTTTTGTGCCATGTTGCCTGTGCTTGGAAAGAAAGCTGTTTTAGAATGGTGCATGTGTGAAAGAAGGTTTCATTGGATCAACGTATGTATGTCCGAAATGTGGAAAAAGTATGGAATTGAGAGAAAGAACGGGTAATAAAGTGAATGATCGTTTTTGAATGGTACTGCAAAATTCAGTCTAGTGTGAAAGAGGATACCCATCATGTGTGTACGAGTGTAAAGAAATGGTTTTGGTTTGAATTGAGTAATATGGATTTTTGTGTGTGCACCGTTTTGTTAGTGATGCAAAAATAAAAATATTTTGGAAGGTGCTCTCAGAAATATGCAGTAGCACACTGGTATAATTTCAGTAGACAACTCATCGCCCTCATAAGTGTCGGAAATAGCAGCATTTTTTAACGGTAAGTGAAATTATTTCCATTTTTAAATGCCTGATTTTTGCAGCGATTTACAGTTCCAAAACTTTAAAATGCTATTTTTTAATGATTTTCCTTCCTCCATCTTGAATTTCGCGCTCCGGCGTTGCGTGTTGTGGTAGGGTTGCAACTCCGAAACACAACACGCAAAAACGCGCCAAATTGGCGATTTTTCAAAATTTGGCGGAGAGGCGCCCGATTCGACAATTTCACCAATCCCTTAATTGCCGAATAAAAGTTACGCGATTCGCTCCCCAATGCCACCGTTTTCCACGTAGATGCTCACGTGATGGTTTTTTTGGAAGGGGAGGAGGGCGGAGAAAAGGGATAAATAAGTAAATCCTTCAAACACTGTCAAAGTCCTTTTGTTGCATTCCAAAGTCTTCGGAATAATTTTATGGACAGTAGTGCACAGAAAAAATCGTACTTCGGAAAGACGTATATATACGTTCGGAAAATTATTGCTTTAGCTGAGCGAGAGGTTTATATACGCCGGTGGCTAAAGTCGTATTATATTTTAAGTGTCAAACTATATTATTACTAAATTCAATACATTGTTATTGTATGGAGAGGGGGCGCAATGAAACTTATGATTGAATATTCGGTCACGAATATTGAAAGTTTGAGAAGCACTGGGTTAAGTTCAGCTTATCTGGGTCGTTCGGGGACCCGGTACGGCCACCCTAAGTGCCCATTGGGTAAACCTGCACTCCTTTTGATTACCTTTAGTGAAGGCAGAGTAAATGACCGAGGTTGCAAGATCGCGCGGCACCATGTTCAGCCGACCTCTTTCTGGTAGACTTTTGGTTGTGTGTATATTTCAAATCAGTTGTGTATCCATTAACCCCGTCAACACTGGCCGAATTCAAAGATTCTTATTGTCGTGAGGTTTTTTCCAATTTAGTCGGATATGTGCTGCATTTTGCTGTAACGGCAGAGTCGCTTTTAGTCTTAGGTACGTGCCTAGAGCACAAAAGATTTGGGGGGAGGGGCAAAAAATTGGAGGGTGAAAAGAGAGAAAAAATTACAGCGAACTTGCCACCACTACGAAGCTCTCAGCACAAGATCTAGATATTCAGAAATCTTGGTGAAAAGGGGCAAAAGAAGATATGACAAAATAGACGAAATAATTTTCTCTAAGCTACCTCAAAGGCATCGACGAAGAATAGTTTGTGCAAGAGTGTAAACGTTTCAAAATGTACTTGAAGGCGGAAAAAATAACAAGACTCTTCCTACATCGATAAAAACACGTTGGAAAGTACCTTCCTAAATTTAGAAGTCATATGGAGAATTTACTTGATTCTTCATGTGACTAACTGTACAGCAGAGAGATAAATATTTCTGCCCTTACGAGAGTTGAGATTGCAATGAGATCTACTATGGAAAATAAAAAGTTTAACAGTTTGATGTTGCTATGCACTCAGAATGATATTGGAATTGAAATTGACTGCAATGATGTCATTAACAATTTTGCAATGATCAAAGCTCGCAGAAAACCTTTGCTGTACAAGTACAATGACAATGGCAGTTACTTAATGAAGAATAAGGATGTCAAAAAGTAAAAGACAGCAAAGCTATCAACAATGAAAAAGATGACAATAAATAATTTGAAAACAGTTCATACAGCAACGTATACTACGTACTGCAATTGCAAACGATTTTATTAATTTATTATACTTACTTACAAAAGGGTGGGTGGTGGTCCGTGATGCCGTAAGTTAAGAAATGAGCAAGAAAGGCCAACCATGCCAGTATCCTTTCCTTACGGCTGCCAGTTGCCCATCTGGGACACGACGGGTCCATAGGTGGAGGATAATGGAAAAACTCTCCAGAGAACAAAACCAAAGAAGGGGAAAAGAGTAAGAGAGTTAAGCATATTTTTGCTCAAGGAAGGGAAATCCGCCTCGGAGCAAAACAGGCAAGGTAAGAACTGAAGGAGGGGGATGCTCTGGAAATAGGGGGCAATTTGAAGTGCCTAGAGCATCGGGGAGGTTAAAAACGGCCCTGTGTAAAGGACGTTGTGTGCTGCCTTAATTGTGCAGGACAACGTTCTGGTGGTCATGTTGAAAAATTGTTATTACAAGAATCTCTTTGAAGAATTATGGAGTACCAGGTCTGTCGAGCTTCAACTTCTATTCCTTTCAATCTTGAGTGGTGCCGCGGTAAACTAGTGGTCAAGATAATGGACTTGTAGCCGGCATGTCAAGAGTCTGAGCCGAGAATCGCCGTGTAGGGAGCGATGTACGCTAAATCTGTCGAGAACTCAAACGTCTTCCCGTTGGTATGGTGTGGTAGTTAGGAGAGGGGGGCAGCTCAGGTATCATCTTCGTCATTTGACCGTGGTTCAAAATTACGAGGTCCGTCACCAAAAACCCTCGAATAGCTGAACAGTTCAACGTTAATATTCACCCACTCACTGTTCAATTTTCAGTGACTTTGAAGTTATTAACACTTGCCCATTTTTAAATAAAAAATACTTTAATGTGAAAATACATAAATTAGATTTAATAAAATACATTAAGTTATATATAATAAAGTTAAAATATGCTTTAAATTAAGTTAAAATCAGTGCAAACACCGAGAGAAAGTTAACATTTACAGATCAGGAGGTGGGCGAATCTTAACGTGGCCAATCGGGGAGCAGCTAAGAAAGCCGAGGAAAATTTGGAAAATCTTTACAATGCAAGAATAAATGAAGGAGCGCATTGTTGCCCTATACATTGTGTGTTTTTGATTATCAGCGCCTTGTAATGGTGACATTTTAAACTAAAAGTGTTTTTGTGTGTGCCACTAAAAATAATCCGTCTTTCTTGTAAGCTCTTTCTGGCAAACTACACTTCTTTATGATTCCTTCCTTTTTTTTATTAATTTTTAAAGATTGAGCGAACTTTTGGCTCATCCGGTATGTGTAAATAAACAGGAAAACAAAATTTAATTACATTAAATTGAAATGTAGTCAATATCTGAATAGCTTTTTGAAGTTTGAATCAGGAAATTTAAAGATAGAAAAGTATTTAAATTTATTGCATGCCATACCAATTTGTTAAATATATTTTTCTTTGTTAAATATTACTCACACATGTAACTAAACGATAACCAATCCATTGATCTGTCAATAGCATTACAAAGAGGGGGGTAGCTACCGCCGTATTAATGATACGGGACCCCCAGCTTCAGTAGCCCAAACACGTGCAAGAAAAGATCGTAAAATGTTCGGGTCCCCCAGAAAAGGGTCACTAAGGAATTTTGATACAGGGCCCCCTTCAGGACTAGCTACGTCATTGATTACAAAATAATGATTTCATGCGTAGATACTAATGAAAAATTAGAAGCTATTTATTTAGAGTTTCATTGTTTTGAATTTCGTTGAAAAATTTTAAAATTATATACATTTGTTGTTTTCTAAAATTATGACAGCGTAATAATCGTACGGAGTAAAAATGTATAAAATTATGAGCGCGATAGATGTACCATTCCATGTAATTTAAAAGTCTTTCTTCTTTCATAAAACTACGATGCGTCCGAAATTCAAAGCAAAATAACCGAAACACAAAAATAGATAACCTAGTAAAAAAACTTTATTTTGCATAAGTCATTGAATACCCCACCCCCTCCCCCATAAAACAGATTTTAGAATAAGCTTCCCGAAATAAAAGTTGCTTTTCAGAGCGTAAATGCCGACAAATTTTAACTTTTTAAACAGTTCCATGTTTATAATAAAATAAAATGAAGGACGTGGCTGTTTCAAAGTTAGCCCCATACAAAAAATCTGTATTGTTCCCATGGCTTTTTCTTTTTTTAACAGACACAGGGATATTGATACTACAACCAGTTCTAACCAGACTACAAAGAACTTTCTAATGCGTAAAACTAAAATTTTGTTGAAAGAGTTTGAGAAATAGTTTCAATTGAATACGACAATAAATATCTTTAAATAAATCACTCACCAGATCATCAAAGGCCGGGTTTCTTAATCCGTGGCGCAGAATTTCCTCGCTAGAATCTTCTTCACACTTACAACAGCACAAACTTCGAAAAGAATCTCGAAAAACGATGAGCACAAGCACAAGAACGAACAGTACGATCACCAAAACAATTATGAGTCTGAAAAACGAAGTACAAGGTTGAGTAACAATACAGTCACAGAGTAAAAAAAAAGTCAAGTCAGCATATTTTTTTTTCGGTGCGTTCGAAATATCTTTTGAATCATTCTTTATTATATGTATGAAATGGCAATTACATCACTTCGTCTGATTCTAACGTATTTAGTTCCCACGACCTTCGCAGCACAACGAATGAATATATCGTCTCTGGTATAATTCTAAAAAAATATTTTTTTTATAAGAGAGACAGATGTAAATACTACAACACCTGTTTTGTTTAAGTATGATCAACACTGTTCGTACACAAATACCGATTTTTCTTACTGAAATATTTTTTTTACATGAAAAATCAAGAAGTAAGAGTAATAGTGAATCAGCAAAAACATTTTGCGAGTTGTTCCAATTAACGCCATTTTTGTTGTTTTGAGTCGAATGAAGCTCAAAGAAATTATTATATCTAAAAGAACACATAAATTCTCACAATCTTAATAAAAATAAAAAAAATCAATGGAATTATTTATAGTAGTTCCTATAATTTTTTTTAAAAAAATCTCTAACAAATAGTCATAATAATTCTTTGAAAAAGAATTTATGCAAAGAAAAATAATTCTCTCATCTCTTCACTTGAATTCACACTGAAGCAAAAAGAAAGAAAGCTTTACTAACTTGGTAAAAGTAATATTGTGCTATAAACACAGAATGACAGCTGTATTATTTTTCTCTTTTATACGGTAACTATATGTGTAACAATTCATTAACTATTGAAAGAGAATTTAAATCGTTATTGTTCTTCCAAGTTGATATCCACTTTTTGATAAAAAAAATGAGTCAATAACTTTATTTCCTCAAAATAAGCAATTGATAATGTTATGCTTTTTGAATAGATATTTAAAATGCAATCGAATGACTAAAGGTAAATGATCTAATTGGCACAAATTACACATCCATTACATATCCCGTTACAAAATTAATCTTGGATTGCGTCAAAAAACTTTAAGGTATCACATAACAGTCACCGTAAATTCGTGAATGAATGTTAATTCTATGGAATTTTTTTGTAGACTTATCAAATCTAGCCTAATGTATTAACAGGTATGCGATAAAGTGCGTAAAAAATCGTATTATGTATTACGTCTAGTTTTGTCAATATTTTTTTTATATATTCTTAAAGATTCACAATCAAATTACTAAAATGGACATAAAATATTGACAAACATGGGAGGAAAAGAGAAAATGGATCGATGCTTTCCTTTTCTTTTTTCAACACCCTTTTATAAGCTTCACTTACATGTAACGGAATCTTTGTGAACTCCATTTTTATCCACTTTAAAAGGTCAGATTAATTCGAAGTTTTGCTCGCGAGCCCAGGACCGATGACAATACAATAATTTAATAATTTTGTTCCATTGTCCTGATCAGGATTAACGATTTTCAATTTTCAGATCCCATCTCGCATCAGGCGACTAATTTCAGATACCATTTCCAGATTTGGCGACTGAAAGATTAAATTACAACTTAGTTCGATTAACTATAAAAGGGTGTTTTTAGTTTTTTGTAAACTATAGTTTATTAATTCTTTTAACTGCAGTCCACTGTATTGTAATTTATATGATTGATTACTAAGGAGATAATAAAAACTTCCATAGCGTAGCACGAGAATTTCAAACTGCTTGTATTCAGGGTCATCTTAAACTGAGATTATATTTACTAGTGTCACAAATACAAACTGATTTTTATATGAAGATGAACAAAATAAAATAGGTAAAAGTACATTGCTGCTAAAAAAGTTTTCAAATTTATTTTGGGGGATTTTTTCCCCCTAAAGTCTTCTTTTTATCGATACTGCTACCTACCATCGATAACATGACTGATTTACTTAAGCAAACTGTGTGAAAAACATATGCTTTTTTATTTTTTTATATTCACCCGTACGAAGAACAGGAATTTCAGATATTTTCCAGTAGAGACCATTTATTTTTAACACTCATTAATTTGTTTTTAATTTTTAGATTTGTGATTTCATTTTGTTTTTAACAACAATTGAAGAAGAAAATTAAAACAATTTGAAAAATATGTCTGTTTATCTAAGATTAATCGACTATTTTTGATTGAAATTCAAAAGAGAAATAAAAACGTCAACAGTATAAAAGAACTACTCTTAATTGTGGATTAAATTTGTTCACGTGTTGATAAAGAATGTATATATATACAGTGGGCCACAAAAGTGTTCGTACACTTGCAATTTCCAATAAAATTTAATGTGTTCGACTAATAAAAATTAGTATATTGTAATTGTAATTTTTTTTATGATATCTGCAACTTGTTCTTAATGGAATGACATAATTAATATTTTAAAAATAGTATAACTATTTTTTTTAAAAATTAATAATAAAAAGGCTACTAAAAATTGCGCCACAAAAGTCTTCGTACACTTAACAAAAATCTCAGCTTAGCTTTAAATATTATATTTCGTTCTTAATTCAGTACTTAGTAGGATATCTTTTAGTGTCCACAACAATTTTTAAGCGTCTTGGTGTAGATTTAATCAGTTTTTTGTAATTTCTGCATCGAATTTCCTCCATTCTTCTGGGATTATTGTTTTTACTTCACATTTTGTGTTTATTTGTCATGTTTTCTTTTTTTTTACATCAGAATCTCACCAAATATGCTCTACTGGGCTAAATAAAGTGATTGAGGAGGTGTTTTCATAATTTGGGGACAGTTATACAGACACCAGTGGCGTACATTGAGAACAGTGCGCTTGGCGTCATTATCCTGTTAAAAAATGAAATCGTCTCCAATATCCAAATTCCGGGCGGATAATTTAAAATTTCTCTTTAAAATAGTTAAATAGAGCTGAAAATTACTGAAAAATTACAAGTATATTTAAAGTGTATCATAAAAATTGAACTTTTTTTCATTCCTTCATCTCTACAGATATATTTTTATTAACAAATATGCCAGCTAGTTATTTATAATTTATAAGCGAAAAAAAACCCCGAAATATTCTGTGATATTTAAAACAAAATGGACGCGAAGTTTGTTTTTATCAGTTTTACTATCACAAATCATACAAAAAATAACTATAAACCTTAATAATGACCGTTGTAAAAACAGTCTTTCAAATTTTAAAAAACGTCAGCATTTTTAATTATTTCTATATCACATTGGCATGGCAACGCCGTTACAAAATTCGAAGCCATCACTTAATTCAAATGTTAAAAGTTTGTGTGATGTATATGTGAAGTGACTAACTCTATTTTGTGTGAACCGGGGATATGGAGAGCGAGATGTCAGATTAGATGTAGACCTCATAACCGTAGAACAAAATTACTTTAACGACATCAGGACTCGAACTCACGACCTCACAGAACAGCACTGGCCACGAGATTGCGACTGTAACTACTCGGCAATCGCGATCACGAATCGTTGCGTCTATGTGAGAAATAGACAGCCAGTTTGATTTGTTGACGTCTTTACAGGCTATGAACCTTTTAATTCTGAATAATGGTCAAGTGACGAGGACTACATTTGATCTCGCATCAGTCTATCTAGAACACATAGCCGGAAGCGTTCAGTATCAGTTTAAGGTGCCTGACTAGTTGCGGGAACATTTTTTTGAAATAATGCTGAAAGTTCATTTTTAAACTCATTTTTTGTTTGATTATATTCAAAACTTATAAAAATAACAAAGAAAAAATGTTTTCAATGTATTTTTGTAAGAAAATGGACAATTTTAGGTTAAAATTAGGCATTTTTTGCACATTGCGGCAAGCACTGTAAAATAAATTCTAATGTATAAGATAAAAAAAAAGTTCTTTGAATTTTATTCAGAAAGCGTTTACCTATACTTTGCTCTATCATCTTTGAATAATTTCAATTTATCACTAAATTAGGGGTCAAAAAGTGCACAAAAGGAAAAAATTTCAAAAATTTTGCATTTATCACAAAGAAAAACAATCATAAAAAAGGTAAATATATTGTTTTTTTCTTATTCTCCAGTGCACGACATGCATACTATAATAATAAACAATGATGCTAAATTTCATGCAATTATCTCAAGGACTTTTTGAGATATCATGTTTGCCATGCGATAAAATATGGAAAAATCTGTTTCGGAGAAAAACGCATTTAAAAATTTAAAATCTAAATCTTAAAAAATTTTACAACTAAAACAACCTAAAACCTCTTTATATCAAAAGAATAAACCTTTTATAAGCCCATATCAGTATTATATATTTGTTTCAAGTTCTTTTTTAATTTTGTTACCAATTTTATAGAGTCAAAAAAGCTTTTCTTAACGTCTAAATGCATAATTTTTTGAATACAAGGCCCACTAGAGAAAAACTTTATTACGTTAAAAAATAATATTTTTATATGGAAAAATAGGTATATATTTCCACTTAGTATCTTAGAGCTTAAGAAATATGTAATATAAAATATATTAATTTGTGTTATTTTGTCAGTAAATATTCCCAAAAATTTCTTTTAAAAAAATATTGCTTATCACAAAGGTTATAAGAAATTATAATGAAAAGTATATAAAGAACAGTTTCTAAGACCTCCATATGAATACACTTTGAATTTTATTCATCCTTAGTAATTTTGTGTTTTCTATGCAGCTTTCTTTTCCTGAGAAAATATTCTATATTCTAAGGGGTGTCCCACAGAAGTTAAAATGCGTTTCAGATCAAATTTTACAAATACATGCACGATATCTTAGGAAGGGAAGTATTTCCATTTCTAATTATGTATATATATAATGATAATAAACCTGTATATCACAAATTAAAAGGAATTAACGTTAATAATGCACTTAAGAGAAATGTTTCAAGTTTATATAATAATTGTATCTTTAAGTAAAATACTCCATAAAATGTTACTGAAAAAGGCTTTCTGAGTAAATTTTGAAACATTTTATGAATATATTTCACCTTTTTGTCATCAGCTGACTAAGTATTATTGGGATTAGCTCTGTGTCAACATTCTCATTACTGCTAGCACCAATGATGAAGCAAATTATTTAGACCTCCCAGACCTTGCTTTAGGCATAATTAATTAATATTTTGATTTTAAGAACATAGTTTTCTATCAAATATATATAAAAAAAGTTAAATATGAAAAAAAATATCGAGAAGCAAGGGCATAAGAAAATTGAAAAATGACAAAAATATTACGAATTTATTTTCCAAATTTCACTTAAAACTAATAAATTATTTTTTAAATAATATCACCATATCCCGTCATTACCTTACCTAAGTTAATATTTTTTTTAAATAAATTCGATAAACACCAAAAAAGTATTAAAATGCAAACACTTCCGATTTCGATATCTAACTTCCGGTTCGTTTTTGCTGCTCTCTCTTGACATAAAAACCCTGTTATAACTTCATAAATAATTGAAGCACAAACAAAAGTAAGGTATTTTTAGAAAGCAGAAAATTCAACTATATGATATTTAAAGTAAAAAAAAATCGTCATTTTCATCAAAATTGACGTTTTTGCACTAGTCAGGCACCTTAAGTGTATTAAAATATAACATTAGAAAGGTTGAAGGAAATCAGGCTTCGATTGGGCACAATATTAAATGCAATTTGTTTTTTCCAGCCATAACTAGCAGATGTACAGAAATAAATGAAAATTGTAAATTAACATGAAGGGAGAAGGAAGGATTTTAAAAAGACTTGGAGTCAAAAGAGTTGAAGTACAGAAAATAATCGATTATTCTTCACCCAATAAAAAAGTTTAAATAATATTATTCTATTTGGATAATCTAGTTCTTAAAATTAGTTTGATTAAACTGAAATGAAAGAAACTATAGCGATTTGTGATAAAAAACATTGATTTTAGTGAAATGGTATCGAATTACATATAATATGCCGAAACTGAAAACAAATGAAAACTGTTTTCACTTCTGAAAAGAGTTTTTGATCATTTGCAATTTTTTTACAGCGGAAAGAGTGGCATGTATATAATTTAGGGAGTACCTGTCCCCGAATGAGGGACGTACCAACTCATCAGAATTAAACACACACTAAGAATAATTGACGCACGCACAATTTTTTTCAAACAACTCACAAAATGAATTGAGGTATTTTAAGTACTAACGTATTTGGGAATGAAACCGTTTTTCTTTGAAATTAGTATACAGTGGGTCACAAAAGTGTTCATACACTTGCAATTTCTTATAAAATTTAATGTTTTCGACTAATAAAAATTAATATATTGTAATTGTAAATTTTATGATATCTGCAACTTGTTCTTAATGGAATGATATAATTAATTTTTTTTAAAAATAGTATAACTATTTTTTTAAAAAAATTAATTATCAAAAAACTACTAAAAATTACGCCACAAAAGTCTTCGTACACTTAACAAAAATCTCAACTTAGCTTTAGATATTGCATTTCTTTCTTAATTTAGTGCTTAATAGGATATATTTTAGTGTTCACAACAACTTTTAAACGTCTTGGTATAGATTTAATCAGTTTTTTTGTAATTTCTGCATCGATTTTCCTCCATTCTTCTGTGATTATTGATGTTACTTCACATTTTGTGTTTATTTGTGTCACGTTTTCTTTTTTTTTTACATCAGAATCTCACCAAATATGTTCTACTGGACTAAATAAAGTGATTGAGGAGGTGCTTTCATAATTTGAGGGCAGTTATAGAGACACCAGTGGCGTACATTGAGAACAGTGCGCTTGGCGTCATTACCCTGTTAAAAAATTAAGTAGTCTCCGGTATTCAAATTTCGTGCGGATAATATAAAATTTCTCTTTAAAATATTTAAATAGAGCTCATGATTCACAATACCATAAAAAAAAATACCAAATTACCAAATTTTGTGGCCGATTTACAGCCCCACGCAAGAACACTTCTACCTTCATGCTGTAACGTTTGAAAGAATAACGGTAGCGTATTCTTGGTTAATTAAAATATGGAATTTATTTATGTCACAACTATTGAATATTATTTACTAAATGATACATTAAAGTTATTAAATTTAGTTATAGATTGTTAGAGTCCAATATTTTGTGAGAGGAGGATTCGTTGGCCACCGCTCCCGTGCAAGTTCAAAGCAACTCTCCTCCCATCTTCCGGTCGACGGCTAGATTCCTCGGGGGTCAAACAGGGGTTGCGTTGCAGCTGCAAGATGCACGTGTGGATGTCGGGTCCACAAAGAAGCCGACCGCTGTTGATGTTTCGGAGAAGTGACGTTACAATGCTTTATTGATCCAACTAGATTCTTGGAATTCAGTCTCAGAAAATTTATATTGACAGCAAATTGATTGAAATCGCAGATAATTCAACATTTTTGGTTCCTATGGGCCTATATTAGCTTGTAAATGAAAAAATAAGGAGTTTAATCTCATGAATTTATGAGGAACAAGAACTCCTCCACCTCCATGCTTCAGCATAGAAGGGAAGGCGCTCTGGCGTGGGGGTGTAAATTGGCCTCAGAATTAGATAATTTGGTATTTCTTCATGGTATTACTAATCTCATGAGCTCTATTTAACTATTTTAAAGAGAAATTTTAAATTATCCGCCCGAAATTTGGATATTGGAGACTACTTAATTTTTTAACAGGATAATGACGTCAAGCGCACTGTTCTCAATGTACGCCACTGGTGTCTGTATAACTGTCCCCAAATTATGAAAACACCTCCTCAATCACTTTATTTAGCCCAGTAGAGCATATTTGGTGAGATTCTGATGTAAAAAAAAAGAAAACATGACAAATAAACACAAAATGTGAAGTAAAAACAATAATCCCAGAAGAATGGAGGAAATTCGATGCAGAAATTACAAAAAAAACTAATTAAATCTATACCAAGACCTTTAAAAGTTGTTATGAACACTAAAAGATATCCTACTGAGTACCAAATTAAGAAAGAAATACAATATTTAAAGCTGAGATTTATGTTAAGTATACGAAGACTTTAGTGGCGTAATTTTTTAGTAGCTTTTTGACAATTAATTTTTTTTAAAAATAGTTATACTATTTTTAAAAAATTAATTATGTCATTCCATTAAGAATAAGTTGCAGATATCATAAAAAAATTACAATTATAATATATTAATTTTTATTAGTCGAAAACATTAAATTTTATAAGAAATTGCAAGTATGTGAACACTTTTGTGGCCCACTGTATATCAAATTTGCACATTTGCACCGTTTAAAGAATATGGTTGTGTTGATAAAAAAATTAAAATGACAAAAATTGTAAAAATATCTGTTATAAAAATCCACATAATAATTGTGTGTGTGTGTGAGAGAGAGAAGTTTTCTTCTTTTTCAAATTTTGAAATAAAGTTCTTTTAAGTGAAGTAGAAAATTCACATTTTTTTTCGCTATAATTTATTGGGACAAAAAAATAAAAAATGGATTTTTTACATTGTTTAAGTAATTAGTAGCTCTTACTCTTGCATAATTATTAATCACAGGTACATGTAAAAGAAGATTGATGTATGAAAATTTGTACATTTTATAGCAGGAAAAATTTCCAAGTTGATCCAAAATCGAAACAAAGTAGTACATTTTTTTTTCTGATGTAAGAATTAACAATTGTTCATGGAAAAGAACCTATTAAGCCTAATTATAAATTCATATACAAAACATGTGAAAATGTATTGAAAGGATAAGATTTAACATAAAGGATATTGAAAATATTTCCGTAACTTATTATGAATAAAATCAGAAAAATCGCGTAAAAAGCTATTTAAAAAAAAAAGATTAGACGACAAACAAAAAAAGACTGAAAGTGTAAGAAATTCGGCTGATTTGTGTCGAACGCCGATTCGCCGCGCTTTGGATTAAGCCTCGTAATTTAATTTTTTTTATTTATCGTCTGCTCATATTAGGAATTCAATATTCAATTCATTTTGAATGTATCGTTTGCTGAACTCGAGGGAAATAAACAAAAGAATTAAATTTCATTTAGAATTATTAAATTTAATGTTCAATTCTATATATTTCTTCCTTTGTATTTAATTTATTATGCAAAAAAAAAAGAATTTAATTAAATTTAAAATCTTATTTAGTTTCTTATAATAAATATAAAACTAAGACAAATCTCTGTATTAATACACAAAACATACCTGGTTAATTAAAAATCAGTGTTATCCTACAGAAGCGTTGCAGTTCCACAAAACATCGATAAAAAGTAAGATAACTCGTCAACCAAATGAGAAATGAGCTAAAAGAAAGGACACGTAAAATATTGCAAAACTCACATGAGGTAGAAGTTGAGAAGTCCCATTGAAGACATGGTTTCCAGTTTGTTGTCATTATGTTGATGGATTTGTTGTCTTATGCTGTAAAGAGTGTGATAGAAAGAATTTCGCATGGGTAATCCACTATCACCTAACTTTACCACAGTAGGTACTCGGGTTTTGTTCCCCTTTCACTTTGCTTCTTCACTCAATAATTGTACTTTGTCCACAGATAAATGAGGGAAAAAAAAAAAAAAAAACGTTCCTCATGTAGCAAACAAAACCTTCCATGATAATTCTAGGAGTGCCCGTGCTTATCTCAGTTCTGTCACATCATCTGAGATAGTTTATTGCAGCAGTTACTTGGCATTTTTTATTTCGAACAAAAGGATTACCCCATTTAAAAATTAAATTAAATGTTTTATTTCGAGGGTTTCTGTTTCCATTCTTCAACGAGTTTGTAAAAACGTATGCTATATGACATACAAAATATTTATCTTTTTTTTTTACCAATCCAGTCATAACCGTACCTGACATGTTTTATCTAAGCCTTTGGTTTATATACGGTATTTGGTGTACAAAGTGTTCTTTATGTCACATATAGAAATTTCCAATTTTTTAGTAGATATTGTTTTTTTACACAATTTCAATTCCTTTTAATTTAATTTAATTTATATTTATTTTTACTAACTGTTTTTGTCACTGATTTGCAAGAAACAAAATCACGAGTACGAAAAATATGTCTAATCTGAAGAATTTTAATTTTAGAAAATCTTTATATGTGCGGCAGTTTGATAAGGAGCCTTAATGAGAGTGAGTGAGAGTTTATTAACGACTCACTATGAAACAACACGAGAGCTGTTGGCGGAATGCCCCAAGGAACCGAGCTCACCGGAAAAAGGTTTAGGGCAACAAACCGATCCCTTGGGAAACAACCACCTCCAGTCTTTATTGAAAAAAAAATCAAAGTTTACATTTTATAAACAGTAGAAGACAGTAAAATAAGCAAAATACAAATTTAAAGGTAACTGCACTATATACATACATGTGCGTGAACGTAAGATAAATATACAAAGCAAATATAATAATAATAACATAAGGAGTATAAGATATGGAAGGAAGAATGTACATAACTTTCTTACAAATTCATAAAAAATAATAGAATTGTCCAATACAAATGCACCAAACAGACCAAAAGAAAAAAAAAGAGAAAGAGAGACAGGAAACAAAAATAACAAAACAAATAAAAGAGATTATTTAAATCATATTTTCAGTTGACGCCAACACTTCCTGTTGATATTTTTTTTCTCCTGATTGGTTTTTCAGTTTAAAAAAAAAAAAAAAAGCACCGGAAAGAGGATTTTTTTTTTTTTTGAAATCTCCTACTCTATTTTTATTTTAAAGAAACATAAATGTGAAGAATGCAGCTGGGTAAAATAAATAAATAAAGAGGGAGAAAAAAAAAAAAAGGGGGGAGAAATTATTGAATTTGATTGAAGATATCATTTGGTTAGTTATAGGTAGCAGATCTCGCAATTTTAAACCTTAGTCAAGTGACGAGGATGACAGCTGACGTCTGGCACCCCTTCTCCAAACTACCACACCACGCCAACAGGAGGATTTTGAGCATCGGTAGATTTAACGAGCACATCCCCTCTACACGGTGGGACTTCAGTGGCACTAGGACTCGAATTCATGACATTTCGGCCACGAGGACATCGCGGTCACCCAAAAACAGCAGTTTTTAAGCTGTGGTCCACGGATCCCTGAGGGTTCGCAGCGCCTTTTTAGGGGGTCCGCAGAGTCTCTCATAAAACGTTAAGATTTTCCTCTTTTACGAACTGAAAGGCCTTGTGGAAAAATTGAAAGATGTGCCATCCGAAACTAGATCACTAAATTGCCCCTAATGAAAAAAAACTCGACTGGAACATGTATTTCGATCAAGAATAGAAAGTCAAGGAAGGGTGTCCAAAATCTTGGAGGTCCAAGATGTCCATCTGCGGAATCCGATGATAGAAAGGGGGTCCGTGGTAATCGAAAGTTTAAGAACTGCTGTCCTATATGATCGATATGATTAAGAACAGTTAATTTATTTCACTTATTACTTCATAGTTTTATTGTTAAAAGTTGAATAACTTAACTCAGTGGCGCGACATCCCATGAGGGACAAAGCATGCTGTGCCCAACTCAGTATACGCGACCTTGGGCCATGAGGTGCATGAGCAGATGTTCCGGTCAGGTGGTCTGTCTGACATGAAACCCCCAGTGTTAAGCTCCCAAGCAAGCTTGATACTCATTTTATCGACCCATTGATGGCTGAAAAAGTTAAATAGAGCCTTGAAATACCTGAAAACTTAAAAGATGCCAGCAGTGATTTATACGGATCTGTATGTATAGTACTGACGCTACTATCTGTCTACAATTAACTACCACTCTCTAAAAACAAATAAAAAACATTATTTACAACTTCTAACTACTCACATCTTATTCATTACTAACTATATCACCCACCTTATTCATTATATATATACTCTCTAACCATATCTCCCACCTTATGCATTACTAAATTCTCGCACTTATATACCACCTATATACCAAAAAACTCTCTCTAATACTCCTCTCTCTCTCTCTCTCTCTCTCTCTCTTTTCGTCTTACGTACAACCCCCGCACTCCCAGAGATACACAACACCACTGTCGAAACAGTGCCATCTATTACCTTAACACCTTATAGTATATGTAAGATTAATTTTGGATCTAATTTAGCTGATTAATCAAATAAATGTATGTCATATCAATCATTATCGAAACTAAGAAGATAATGACGGCTTACAATGCATTTCGCCATTTTATTTCGGTCGCTAATACATGATTCATTTGTGTTTCAAATAAATTATTTAAGTTTTTGAAAAAAAGTGAGAGTTTCTCTCGTGATTTTCTTCAAGATTTCGCATGCTGTTCTATTTATACACACGTGTGTGTGGTCTAAATACTTCGATTTATTTTTACCATGCAATGTTCTGATTTGCTATACTTGATTACTTCAACATCAATTAATATGCTTCTAAGGTCACCAAATCTTGTACAGAGTGTTTTTTTCCAGGTATAGAAGTTTAAGTTGGCATTACTTTCCAAGATGGCGACCGATTTAACAACTGTCAAGTGATTTATTCTCAGTTTGGTTTGGCAATTCATCATGAATAGACTCACGCCTGAACAACGCTTTCAAATTGTGCAATTTTATTTCAAAAATAATGGTCGATTTTCATCAGCGAATTTTGTTTAGCGATGAAGCGCACTTCTGGTTGAATGGCTACGTCAACAAACAAAACTGCCGCATTTGGAGTGAAGCTAATCCACAAGTGTATGTCGAAACACCGTTACATCCAGAAAAACTGACTGTTTGGTGCGCTTTATGGGCTGGTGGAATCATTGGTCCGAACTTCTTCAAAAACGATGAAGGCCACAACGTTACAGTCAATGGTGATCGGTATAGAGCCATGATTACTAACTTTTTCATTCCTGAATTGAACAATCATGATGTCCAGGAGCTGTGGTTCCAACAAGACGGCGCAACATGTCACACAGCTCGTGCCGCAATCGATTTATTGAAAGACACGTTTGGTGACCGTCTAATTTCACGTTTTGGACCTGCGAATTGGCCTCCAAGATCTTGTGATTTAACACCGCTAGACTATTTTCTGTGGGGCTATTTAAAGTCATTGGTCTATGCGGATAAGCCACAAACGCTTGACCATTTGGAAGACAACATTCGCCATGTTATTGCCGCTATACGGCCACAAATGTTGGAAAAAGTCATCGAAAATTGGACGTCCAGATTGGACTACATCCGAGCCAGCCGTGGCAGTCCTATGCCAGATATCATACTTAAAATGTAATGCCACATGATTATCTTTCGAATAAAAAAAATTCATGTCAATCGAATAATACATCGTTGTTTTATTGCAATTTAAAGTTCTATACCTCTAAAAAAAACACCCTTTACAAGTACGCATAATTCACGGAAGAAAGAAAAACCTTTGGATGTTTCCGATTTCAAAGTCCCACAGAAGATTAAAAACACCGTTCGGATAAAAATACTTCAACAAGAAAAACCCGTTTCCGTACTCTTTTTTAATGAAAATTTGAATTCAAACAATAATTTAAAAAAAAATACAGGATAAGTAAAAGAACAAATATCATCAAGTTTAACAGAGTGATTGTGTATTTCGAAGAATTCGGCGAGGAAGAAGATACTAAGAAAAAGGAAATGCATCTTTGTTCTATGACAATCATGAAAAAAGAGCACTTATTCGTAAAAGTTCAATTCATTTTTGTAGATTGACGTCAAGATGAGGTCAAATGATGAATCAATCAAACGCACCTTTAGTCTCTGAGAAGATGTCAGAGAATCATTGTTATGTTCTTATTTCATTTTATTAAAAAAAAATGGTTTAATTATCTTCTGCCGTTTTAACACAGCTGGCTATTGTCGAAGGGCCCAGTCGAGTCGAACTACGTTCAAGTGTTCGAATTTGCTCCCCATACCCTTACGTCAGAGATTCTAAATCTTCATCCGCTTTGTACGCTTAGGAGAGGTTGTATCCAGCGACTTTATTACGTAAGTGTATGATTCTCTTTTTTACAGATTATGATTTAAGCATTTTACGGGTTCTGATCCTTTTTGAAAACTAACATTCATTTCCTAAAACTGTTTATGAAAATACACGGCTGTGGGTAGCGTAGTGATTAGAGCATCAGACTCCAGATCGAAAGGCCTGGGTTCGATGCCTGACGTCACCAAACACCCTCCGAGTGCACACGGAGTACGTGCTCGTTAAATCAGTGGGTCCGAAAGTTTTGTGGGCGGTCTCAGCTGAAACCAGGAGTGCAGGAGACTGGAGAATATTTCCCTCCCCTCCAGTTCCATGCCTAAATTGTGGAGATCGGTGGTGTTGCCATCTATCGTAAGAAGTCCAACCTGTCTCACAGGCTCTGGCAACATTCATTCTTTCCCTTAGGGAATATCACCGAGCTAAATCATACTGTCACCTGTATAGTGCTCAAGGCTAAGGCCAACGACAGGCATACATCTAGCCCCTTGCCGCGATGAATTTCGTGGGCCTCGATCTGACTACGTCAGACAGGTGGCATGAGTAACAACAACAACAAATGCACTGCTGGTCACACAAAATGCAACACCAAAAAGGACCAGAGGTATCACAGAAAAATTATTTAGCATATTGTACAAAGATCAAACGATTAAAATTACAGCCTCTTATGACGTGTGGATGATGACAAAATCAGTAGTTAGTGTAACCGCCATTGTTGGCTATAACAGCAGCTACACGCCTCGATATAGAATCAAAGAGGCTTTGGATGTGTCCTTGGGATACAACAGTCCATGCGGCTTCCACATATTGCCTAAGTTGATCTGGTGTAGCAGCGGGTGGTGTATCCTGAGACACAGTCGTTGTACAAGCATGGACCACATGCTTTTGATTGGCGATAGATCTGGAGAATAAACAGGCCTAGGAAGCAATTCAATTTGATGGGTAATGACGAACACTTGTACATTGCGTGCCACGTGTGTTCGCGTATTATCCTGTTGGAATATGGCTGATGGCAAGCGCTGAATGTGTGGGAGGACCACGGGCTCCAACACCTCAGAGATGCGGCGCTGGTTATTTAGTGTACCGGCAACGCGTACTTGAGGGGTGCGGTAGCGAAATCATATACCACCCCAAACCATGATACCGGGCGCAGGACCAGAGTGAGGATGCATAACGCAACACTTCAGCAGCCTCTCACCACGGGTGAGAAGTTCAAAATTACGAGATCCAAAAGTGTAACTGTGTTAATGAAACAAAATCCAATTCAATCAACCTGATACACATCTTATGTGCAATTGTGATTGATTCTATAACTCTGTATATAAAGTTTCTGTTATAGATTACATTTTTAATCTATTGTTTCTTATCGTCGGTGCTGGACTTTTGTAAAAAGAAAATCTATAAATAGGGACAATGTGTTTATCTAAGACGTATATATACAGCGCATGTTAAATCTCCAACAACAAAAATAAAAAATAATTAAGATGACTGCCTACCTGGAAAATGTCGTTTTTCATCAACATATAAAACATTTTTTTTAAATTTCAAAATCTTATAGTTTGCACATTTTCCTTTCCAAAAGAGTTTTTCTTTTTTCTTTACGCGAAACAGAAAAAAAGTTATAGTGATTTTAAAAAAAGTTAATCTATGCAAAAACGCAGTAAGATATAACTTTAAGTGAGTTTTTCTCAAAATTATGTTTTCGAAAGAAACGCTTTACCAGATACATGATATCTTAAGAACCAAACCAGATAACGTTTTGAAATTTTTTGAGAATGTTACTTATATTATTTTTCATAAAGTGGACCATAAGTTTTGTCGTAGGTTAAACATTTTCTCATTTTGGGTAGTTTTTATAAAGAAAAAACTTAAAAAATATCAAAATTTTCATATTATTATGTATTAGATTGGGGAAAAAGAAATCCATTATTTTTTCGGTAGATGGCTGTAGTGTCGATATCTCGTGAAGTATCGATCAAACAATTTCAAATTTACGCTCGTTGTCAAGATTACATTTCGCACTAAAAAAATTATTTTTTTGTTTTTGTTTGGTCCAGTCAGTTGTGAGTTACAGGGTGTTAAAAATGGAAGTCAACAAAGAGAAAATTCTGTACATTTTATAGTTTTTCTTTGATAAAGGCGAAAATACAAACCAGGTGGCAGAAATTGCGAATGGTGTTTATGGTGTCGATTCTGTAACAAGCTAGTTAAGTGCAATTTTGGATTCGTCGATTCCGTTCAGGTATTTTTGATGTTAAAGATGCACCTCGCACAAGCAGGCCCGTTGTCGATAATGTCGATAAAATCGCAGAAATAATCGAAATTAATCGGCATGTTAGTAGTCGTAGCATCGCCCAAGAGCTAAAGATCGACCGTAAAGCAGCTTTAAGCCATTTGCGCAAAGTTGGATTCAAAAAGAAGCTCCATGTTGGGGTGCCAGACCAATTAACACCAAAAAAACATGACGGATCGAATTTCCACCTGCGAAGCCTTGCCCAAACGGAATGAAATCGACCCATTTTTTAAATGGATGGTGATTGGATTTGAAAAAGGGGTCACGTACTGCAATATTGTGCGAAAACGATTGTGGTCAAGGTGCGGTGAAGCAACTCAAACGGTGGCCAAACCAGGACTATCGGCCAGGAAGGTTCTACTGTGTATTTGGTGGCACTGGAAAGGAATCATTCATTAGGAGTTGCTTCCGCATGGCCAAACACTAAATTCAGATCTCTACTGTCAACAACTGGACCGTTTGAAGCTAGTGATTGACCAGAAATGGCCAGAATTGGCCAACAGAAGATGTGTTGTGTTCCACCAGGACAACGCCATGCTACACACTTCTGTAGTGACTGGCCAGAACCTCTGGGAGCTTGGTTGGGAAGTTTTAATTCATCCGCCTTATAGTCCGGTCCTGGCACCAAGATATTACCACCTTTTTCTCGTATTGCAAAATTTCCTGAGTGATAAGAAATTGGGATCAAGAGAAGATTGTGAAAATCGATTACAAGATGTTTTCGCCAATAAGGGCCAAGACTTCTATAAGAGAGGCATTATGAAGCTACCTTTAAAATGGCAACAAATTATACAACAAAACTGTGCATATTTGACTGAAATCGGACAATCGGAAGCAAGTTAAATAAGTCCTGAGTTTCATGCAAAAATAATGGATTTCTTTTTCCCCAACCTAATATAATTGTCTGTAATTTTTTTGTATTTTAATATTTCTGTTAGATTTTGGTTCATTTTGAAAAGCACCATAATATGTATGTTGTGTACAAAGAAAATTATGATAATTGAATTAGAAATTTTTATACAGTGTTACCCATTTTAGTAAAAATTTGGTAAAATTTCCTTGAAAACCAATTTTTCTAAATGTACAATATTTATTAAAAAAAATTTTTTAATGTATTCACATATTTTTTTTTATTTTTCTTCTTAAAAACACTCAATTTGTTTCAAAAATCCGTTTTATAAAAAAAATTGGTTCCGAAGGTAGGCAGTCATCTTAAATAAATAACGTTTATAGCAAATTTACACAATAAACTTACACACAAACGTTTTCCACCCATAGATGCTATAAGCAATAAATTTCTTAAGCATTTCACTTTTTTTTCATTATTATTGCAACAACATATATCGAAATACATAAACTGAAATGCATGTAGAAAACAAAACGAATAAATACGGGCCACGAGGTAGGAAGGGCATTCCGGCATTCTATTTTTAGAATCTATTTTTAGTGGAATTTCCACCCTCCTGGACGGTTTCCTTTGAAGGTTATGACCTTGCACACACACACACACAACTGCGAACGCTCACCTCAAAAAAATATATATTTCGGAAAAAATACGAGAGGAAAAGAACTAAGGTAGTCGGTATATTCCATCTTATTGTTAGAATCTAAAATTTAAAATGACGCGATACAAAAAAACGAATACAATGCTGCAAGTCATGTATTGATATGAAAATTAGAGATTTTTTTTTTCTGTCTGAAAATATGTTCGAAGACATTAACGTGTTAGCTACTGCTTGATCGAACTTTGTAACTGAATTATTCTTTACATGTTCCAGAATATTTTTTTGTAAAAGCTGAGATAAGAACTTTTCAGATGTAAGTAAGGATGCCGGTTGACTTATACACGAATTCGAAACTCTCGGGGGGAAAATGTAGCTTAAGGGAAACGGTTTTTTAAAAAAACATTTTTTGTTAGTCATGCTCATGCGATTTTAACCTTTTAATTCTTCAGGTGTTTTGAAAGGAATTTTTATCCTAAAATAAGAAAAAAAATCACCATAAATCCTTCAAAGCCCGTGTCAGAATTTAAGTTCGCAAAATTTACACTTACTCATTGGGTTGTCTGAATGCAGATGATGAGGGTGTTCTAGTTTTTCCTCCAGAGCAAGAAGCATAGGTCGATGATCACTTGCTGTATACAAATTTATCTTTCCACTTATTTTCCACACCACAAAAGCAACAAAAATGGTGCAGAAAGTATAACAAGGACAGATATTGTACAAGATAACAAAAGAATGGGCGAGTGAGTAAATATTAACGTCGCACTGTTCAGATACTCGAGGGTTTTTGGCGACGAACTTCGAAATTTTGAACCACGATCAAGTGACGAGGACGACACCTGTGAGCTGGTACCTCCCTCTCCTAACTACCACATCACACCAACGGGAGGACGTTTGAGTTCTCGACAGATATAACGTTCATCTCTCCCCTACATGGCGGGTCTTCAGCGATACTAGGCTCAAACTCATGACATGCCTTTACCACGAGTCCGATATCTTGACCACTAGGCTACCACGACCACAAACAAAAGAATGAGAAAAAAATCTATTAGTTGTTGTTGTCGTGTGTTTATTACTGGGATACATACGAAAGACGTGAGGATAGATGGACAGAAACATATAACACAACCACAGAAGAATACAGATTTTATTACAAACGATGATCCCAGCATATAACAAGAAGAGGTGCGCTGCTTTTCCTTTCGAGACGGGATTCCATTTCAGGCGAAAGACCGACTTCTTTCCCGAAGAAGATACAACCAAGTCTTACTCAATCTATTAGTTTTAGATGGAATTATCAGAAATAAAGCTGTAATTGTCGACGGTTCGCTTTACAGCAATTTTAATGAAAAATATCTCACCAAATTTTCCCACTTGGCAACACATTTAAAAAAAATTAAAGCATTTTCTCCCCCCTCCAATTTGGCTCATACGGGTACGGGTTTTAAATTTTTGAAAAAAAACGTACTCTCGGTTTATACATGGATTGGCTTATATTCGGAAATATACGATAGTTAAAAATGCCCCGATTTTTCTGGAGTGTCTTTTTCTATAATAATAATGATTTGGACCAGTGATCCGCAACCGAACGGTCCGCAGCGATAAAAAGGTTGCGGAGCACTGATTTAGACGAATAGCTTCTTTCATAACGGAGTGGTCAAGGTATCGGATCGTGGCTGGCCTAGTCACGAGTTCGAGCCCAGTACCACTAAAGACCCGCAGTGTAGGGGAGTTATCCGTTAAATCTGTCGAGAGCTCAAACGTCCTCCCGTTGGTGTGGCGTGGTAGTTAGGAGAGGAGGGGGAGTGCCAGCTCAGGTGTCGCCCACGTCACTTGACCATGGTTCAAAATTACGTGGTCCGTCACCCAAAGCCCTCGTGTAGCTGAACAGTGCGACGTTAATATTCACTCACTCACTCTTTCATAACCGAGAGGAAGGTAAGTCATTTGGATACCATTCAGAATTTTAAAAATATATATTAAAAATAAACAATTCTTATACAACAGTTTCTTTAAAGAAACCACCAAGCTACCACTTAAAGCTACCACTGTGGTGACCGAGTGGTCAGGGTTATGGTCAATTGAGTCATAATTTGAAGTCCTAGACCCAACATGCAAAAGAACTGATGTACATTAAATCTGCCGAGACTCAAAGAAATCATGTTGGCTTAAAGGTTTGGCGAATGGGGTGTGAGCTCAGGTGCCGGTCTCACCACTTGATCATGATTCAAAGTTTTTGTAACTCCTACGTATGGTATGAGTGAAGCGACCATGGCGGACGTACCATACCAGTCGTCCAGTTGTACGAACGTTTCTTGTTATATTAAGTGCCTCACTGTCTTAATATACTTTAATTTTGAAATATATTGATAAATTGTTGATACTAATCACTTATGTTGATCATAATATATCTTTGTTTTGGATATTAGTAGTTATAATATACCGGTTCTGGAACAGTGGAGCCGGTGGAGCCGCATGCAAACAAAAGTGGGTGGAAGTCCCCCGATCTGAACCGGGAAGATGGTTTGTGATTGATAAGGGTTTCGGGGATCTGTACTGATAAGAAATGCACGCTTTTAGCGATAACGAGTTATATTCTGATATAGTTTTAATTAAATGATTATGATTTTTTTAATTACGTCATTGAAAGCAAATTTTAATTGGGATAAAGAGTCAAATTTTTCTGTACATATGATTATTTTTATATAATTCCGTATAAATCCATTTCTGAAAATCATGATATACGTGTTGAATGATTATTTTTTATATTTCAAATTTGATGCTTTGTGCTTGTGATTTCTGAAACAGAGGATTGAAAATTAGGCAAACGAAAGGGAGTGGAAATCCCCCCCCGAGTCTGAACCGGGAAGATGGTACCCCCTCCGCTCTGATAAGGGTTTCGGGGCTCTGTAAATGGGTGTTACAAATGCATGTTTTTAGAGATAACGAGTTATATTATGATATAGTTTTAATTAAATGATTATGATTTTTTAAGTATGTTATTGGAAGCAAATTTTAATTAGGATAAAGGGTCAAACTTTTTCTGTACATATAAATATTTGTATATAATTCTGATAAAGTCTATTTCTGAAAATTATGATATACGTGTTGAATTATTGTTTACTACATTTCAAATTTGATACTTTGTGCATAACTAAAATATATTTTCATTGATTTTGCATGTATTTTTTTATAATTCTGAGATAACTTAAAAATACTATGCTTATATAATGTAAAAGTTCTGCATATGTTTTTCGTTTGCAAAGTAGTTTCCTTACATGAAACATCCCTTTCCTATGATAATATATGCGGACCTTGTAATTCTGGTAAAACTTTCTTTGTTAGACGAATCTTAGAAATAAAATTAATTAATTCTTTTCCTCCCAAAATTATTTGGTGTTATGGAATTTATCAAAATTGTTTGATAAGATGTCTGACATAGAATTTCATGAAAGGCATGCCTTTCGATGTAGAAGATATTACTAATGCTTTCGTAATAATAGATGACTTAATGAATGAAGTAGGAGAGATGACAAAAAACTTTCAAACTTGTTCACGAAAGGAAGCCCTCATAGAGATATTTCCGTAATATTTATTTTACAAAATATTTTTGCAATGAAAAACAAATTATAGGAATATTTTTTAAATACTTCCTACCTAAGTTGTTTTAAAAATGTTAGAGTCAAGCAATAGATCTCTTGTCTAGCAAGACAAATGTATCCATCTCAATCGAAATTTATGATAGGAAAACTATACGAAATACAAATGCTGCAAATTTGACTATCCACTTTGTGAGAGATAGAAAAATAAAACCTTTCGTTCGAATCATTTAATGAATTTTTCAAAAGAAAAAATTTTTCATAGAGTTTTGTTACGAATAAATATCTCAGAACAAAAACATTGTATGCAAAACCTTTGTCATGGATAGAATATTAAGTATGGTTTGTGTTCTTCAATATTTGTTTTTAATTTTTAGTCTGTTTCCCTTCTTGTTCCTTACACTTAAATATATTAATATGAGTAAAGTAATTAAAAAGTTGAAAAATTATTGAAAAAAAAGTTGAAAAATATTGAAAAAATAGATGAAAAATATTGAAATATTTAGAATATTGTTGGTGGACTTGAGAATTTAAGTTAAGAGCAATAGTGATAAAATTTCTTTTTTTCATATTAAAAGGACTTGGTACCTAAAAATCACAAACCTATCGTTTTTTATTTTCATTTAATCTTATTCCTTCCATTATTATCTTTCGATTGATATATCACTTGTGCATGTCGGAAAGTTAGAAGTTGACTAAAACTTCATTTGAAAACAAATTAGGCAATTCAGCCACACCCCCTTTTTAGAAAAAAAAAGCTAAAAAATGCTTTATGATAAAAAAAAAAATCTATTTTAGAAATAGAAATAATAACTATAAAAGAATGTGTAGTATTAAAAGCAGAATATTTCCGAGGTAATACAATAATGTAACTTTTCTTCCTTGTGAAATGTGTGAATGTAAAATTTTTAAATTAAGGCATTTTATATTAATAATTTTATAATTTCAGTTCTTCTTCCTGATATATTTTTCATACAAATGTAATACTTTAATATTATAAGAAGAAAAACAGCTAAAATTTCTGTCGTGACAGAAAAAAATTTTTTTAACATTTTCTTGAATTTTCATGGGCAATTAGTACTCTCTAAAAGTTGATCATTTATAAAAATGTGTGGGTTGAAAAACTATGAAAATGCAATTATTTTAAAGAAAAAACGTATAACTAATATCTTAAAGTGGTATTTTAAGTTTAATTAAGCTTATAATAATTATTTTTTCAGAATTATTAACTTTAAACCTGTTTTTCTCAGTTTGTGTTTTTCGAAACCTTAGTGCATTCAAAATGCTACTCCTTCGACAATTATTTACCAATCACTTCCATTTTTTTCTTGCGTGTTGAAAATAAAGCATGTAATAAAATTAGGGATCCGTTTTGCTATAAACTGAATACTTTTCTTTAAAAAAAATAAAATGTAAGACATGTTGGCTTTTCGTTGATTTTTAGCCTGTATATCAACATTTTATTTTTTTTTCTCGAAAACGAATGAAGTTATTCTAAAATCGATCCCTAAAGTTGTTTAGATCATCCATAAGAGTATTATAAAAAAAATTCAGGTCAAAAAATTAATTTTTACAAAAGGAGTAGGATTTTAAAATTTTCCCAATTTTCTTCAAAAAATTAAAATTTTTAAAATTGTGTGAATAATATATGAAAATTTTCATCTGGTAACATTTTCTTGAATAGAAACATTGTATAAAATGCTAAAATATAATTTTTAAATACGTAAATAAAGAAGTTTGCTCAAAGGGTGCCAAGTCCCCTTAATCTTAAAATAATAACTTTATAAATTTAAATATATGGTAAACTTATAAAAAATTCAAAGCAAATTCTTATTCATCTTATAATAATAATAATACAAACACAAAATATGAGAACAATGTTGTATTTATTTACCTTCTAAAATTTATTCTTACATTATATCTTTTCTTAAAATATTGATACAATCTGAAATCCTTCTGTTTGCTACGAACAAATTCATATAAAATATAATTCATTTAAAAGCCTTTACTGCTTTTCAACAAGAAAAATACAAAATAATGACCACATAGATATAAGGAATATCCCTTGGTTAATCCATTTCTCAATAAATAAAGTCCTTCAGATCTCAACAATTTTCCTTTTATAAAACAATGTGCTAACAGAAAACTTAATTTAATCTTATATTTTTTAAAATATACTATATGAGAAGCATTGAAATAAGAGAGTAACATCATTCAATATGAATAATAAATACATTCGACAGGTATATGCATAAAATGAAGAGGAAAAATTTACATTCTTAAACATGAAAGAATAAGATATATACAGAAATCAATATTTATAAAAGAAACTATTTAATTAAATTCTCATTTATATAAAATATTAGCTTTCATTTATATGGCAGTTACCGAAAGCTAAAGTCGTAATACCATCTTCAAGAATATATCTAATCGAAGGGGCAAAGAGATTTTTTTTTTTTTTTTTTTTTTACTTTTTACAGAATGTATTTGATGTATAGAACTGTTAATGGGTTTAAACTCTTCACGACTTCTATACTTATTTATGAGGCAATTTTTATAGTCTTCATGAGAAATTTTACTTTTTAAAATAGATCTATGTATCTCTTTTGCTGTATTTTTCTTAAGTTAATGTTTTTATGCTGTACATTTTTTGCATTGAGACCTACGAACTCAGTTGCTACCATACCATTTAACTCATCTGTCATTTTTCCGAGAACATTATTAGTTAAAGGATTACAAAGAAAATGATTTGGAAACAAATATATGGGTCATTTCAATAAAAAAAGTAAGTTTTCTTTGAATAGATACAAGGTCGTTATTAATTATTTTATAAGCATGAAATGTTGGAGATGCTATGAATTTCTTAGCTCTTTTCTCTCTATTCACTAGATAAATCTTAACTTTTTGCGTAAATTTTTCATTGTTTTACCAAACACGGCATTGTTTAAAAGTTTAAAGAGATCTTTTTCAAAATTGTTGTTTTGCTCGTTTTCGATGTTCAGTATTAAAATCTATATAATTTTTAACCGAGGACTTTGTTTGAATTTTAGAAATTGATGTATTTTTTTAATTTTTAAACCTAATTGTACATATAACTTCAAATTTCTATAATAAAGAACATATTTAGTTTTATTTTTTAAGTTAGGAGCCAATTTTTCCACAGACTTCGATTCTAAAATACTGAATTCTTTAGCAATATTTTTAGTATAGGGGAGGAACATTCAGAGACACTTCAACTTTTTCTGGAGCTAATGGATAGCAGTTATGCAAATCGTGCAATTAATCTGGATATTCTAACTTAAAATATACAACTTATATCCGAATCGTCTGGTACATCCATGAAGTTAACGTATTCATCAGTCCAGAAAAAGTTGAAGTGTCTCTGAATGTTCCTCCCCTATACTAAAAATATTGCTAAAGAATTCAGTATTTTAGAATCGAAGTCTGTGGAAAAATTGGCTCCTAACTTAAAAAATAAAACTAAATATGTTCTTTATTATAGAAATTTGAAGTTATATGTACAATTAGGTTTAAAAATTAAAAAAAATACATCAATTTCTAAAATTCAAACAAAGTCCTCGGTTAAAAAATTATATAGATTTTAATACTGAACATCGAAAACGAGCAAACAACAATTTTGAAAAAGATCTCTTTAAACTTTTAAACAATGCCGTGTTTGGTAAAACAATGAAAAATTTACGCAAAAAGTTAAGATTTATCTAGTGAATAGAGAGAAAAGAGCTAAGAAATTCATAGCATCTCCAACATTTCATGCTTATAAAATAATTAATAACGACCTTGTATCTATTCAAAGAAAACTTACTTCTTTTTTATTGAAATGACCCATATATTTGTTTCCAAATCATTTTCTTTGTAATCCTTTAACTAATAATGTTCTCGGAAAAATGACAGATGAGTTAAATGGTATGGTAGCAACTGAGTTCGTAGGTCTCAATGCAAAAAAATGTACAGCATAAAAACATTAACTTAAGAAAAAAATACAGCAAAAGAGATACATAGATCTATTTTAAAAAGTAAAATTTCTCATGAAGACTATAAAAATTGCCTCATAAATAAGTATAGAAGTCGTGAAGAGTTTAAACCCATTAACAGTTCTATACATCAAATACATTCTGTAAAAATTAAAAAAAAAAAAAAAAAAAAAAAATCTCTTTGCCCCTTCGATTAGATATATTCTTGAAGATGGTATTACGACTTTAGCTTTCGGTAACTGCCATATAAATGAAAGCTAATATTTTATATAAATGAGAATTTAATTAAATAGTTTCTTTTATAAATATTGATTTCTGTATATATCTTATTCTTTCATGTTTAAGAATGTAAATTTTTCCTCTTCATTTTATGCATATACCTGTCGAATGTATTTATTATTCATATTGAATGATGTTACTCTCTTATTTCAATGCTTCTCATATAGTATATTTTAAAAAATATAAGATTAAATTAAGTTTTCTGTTAGCACATTGTTTTATAAAAGGAAAATTGTTGAGATCTGAAGGACTTTATTTATTGAGAAATGGATTAACCAAGGGATATTCCTTATATCTATGTGGTCATTATTTTGTATTTTTCTTGTTGAAAAGCAGTAAAGGCTTTTAAATGAATTATATTTTATATGAATTTGTTCGTAGCAAACAGAAGGATTTCAGATTGTATCAATATTTTAAGAAAAGATATAATGTAAGAATAAATTTTAGAAGGTAAATAAATACAACATTGTTCTCATATTTTGTGTTTGTATTATTATTATTATAAGATGAATAAGAATTTGCTTTGAATTTTTTTATAAGTTTACCATATATTTAAATTTATAAAGTTATTATTTTAAGATTAAGGGGACTTGGCACCCTTTGAGCAAACTTCTTTATTTACGTATTTAAAAATTATATTTTAGCATTTTATACAATGTTTCTATTCAAGAAAATGTTACCAGATGAAAATTTTCATATATTGTTCACACAATTTTAAAAATTTTAATTTTTTGAAGAAAATTGGGAAAATTTTAAAATCCTACTCCTTTTGTAAAAATTAATTTTTGACCTGAATTTTTTTATAATACTCTTATGGATGATCTAAACAACTTTAGGGATAGATTTTAGAATAACTTCATTCGTTTTCGAGAAAAAAAAAAAAAATGTTGATATACAGGCTAAAAATCAACGAAAAAGCCAACATGTCTTACATTTTATTTTTTTCAAAGAAATGTATTCAGTTTATAGCAAAACGGATCCCTAATTTTATTACATGCTTTATTTTCAACACGCAAGAAAAAAATGGAAGTGATTGGTAAATAATTGTCGAAGGAGTAGCATTTTGAATGCACTAAGGTTTCGAAAAACACAAACTGAGAAAAACAGGTTTAAAGTTAATAATTCTGAAAAAATAATTATTATAAGCTTAATTAAACTTAAAATACCACTTTAAGATATTAGTTATACGTTTTTCTTTAAAATAATTGCATTTTCATAGTTTTTCAACCCACACATTTTTATAAATGATCAACTTTTAGAGAGTACTAATTGCCCATGAAAATTCAAGAAAAATGTTAAAAAAAATTTTTTTTCTGTCACGACAGAAATTTTAGCTGTTTTTCTTCTTATAATATTAAAGTATTACATTTGTATGAAAAATATATCAGGAAGAAGAACTGAAATTATAAAATTATTAATATAAAATGCCTTAATTTAAAAATTTTACATTCACACATTTCACAAGGAAGAAAAGTTACATTATTGTATTACCTCGGAAATATTCTGCTTTTAATACTACACATTCTTTTTTATAGTTATTATTTCTATTTCTAAAATAGATTTTTTTTTTTATCATAAAGCATTTTTTAGCTTTTTTTTTTTTAAAAGGGGGTGTGGCTGAATTGCCTAATTTGTTTTCAAATGAAGTTTTAGTCAACTTCTAACTTTCCGACATGCACAAGTGATATATCAATCGAAAGATAATAATGGAAGGAATAAGATTAAATGAAAATAAAAAAAACGATAGGTTTGTGATTTTTAGGGTACCAAGTCCTTTTAATATGAAAAAAAGAAATTTTATCACTATTGCTCTTAACTTAAATTCTCAAGTCCACCAACAATATTCTAAATATTTCAATATTTTTCATCTTTTTTCAATATTTTTCAACTTTTTTTTCAATAATTTTTCAACTTTTTTAATTACTTTACTCATATTAATATATTTAAGTGTAAGGAACAAGAAGGGAAACAGACTAAAAATTAAAAACAAATATTGAAGAACACAAACCATACTTAATATTCTATCCATGACAAAGGTTTTGCATACAATGTTTTTGTTCTGAGATATTTATTCGTAACAAAACTCTATGAAAAATTTTTTTCTTTTGAAAAATTCATTAAATGATTCGAACGAAAGGTTTTATTTTTCTATCTCTCACAAAGTGGATAGTCAAATTTGCAGCATTTGTATTTCGTATAGTTTTCCTATCATAAATTTCGATTGAGATGGATACATTTGTCTTGCTAGACAAGAGATCTATTGCTTGACTCTAACATTTTTAAAACAACTTAGGTAGGAAGTATTTAAAAAAATATTCCTATAATTTGTTTTTCATTGCAAAAAATATTTTGTAAAATAAATATTACGGAAATATCTCTATGAGGGCTTCCTTTCGTGAACAAGTTTGAAAGTTTTTTGTCATCTCTCCTACTTCATTCATTAAGTCATCTATTATTACGAAAGCATTAGTAATATCTTCTACATCGAAAGGCATGCCTTCATGAAATTCTATGTCAGACATCTTATCAAACAATTTTGGATAAATTCCATAACACCAAATAATTTTGGGAGGAAAAGAATTAATTAATTTTATTTCTAAGATTCGTCTAACAAAGAAAGTTTTACCAGAATTACAAGGTCCGCATATATTATCATAGGAAAGGGATGTTTCATGTAAGGAAACTACTTTGCAAACGAAAAAACATATGCAGAACTTTTACATTATATAAGCATAGTATTTTTTAAGTTATCTCAGAATTATAAAAAAAATACATGCAAAATCAATGAAAAATATATTTTAGTTATGCACAAAGTATCAAATTTGAAATGTAGTAAACAATAATTCAACACGTATATCATAATTTTCAGAAATAGACTTTATCAGAATTATATACAAATATTTATATGTACAGAAAAGTTTGACCCTTTATCCTAATTAAAATTTGCTTCCAATAACATACTTAAAAAATCATAATCATTTAATTAAAACTATATCATAATATAACTCGTTATCTCTAAAAACATGCATTTGTAACACCCATTTACAGAGCCCCGAAACCCTTATCAGAGCGGAGGGGGTACCATCCTCCCGGTTCAGACCCGGGGGGATTTCCACTCCCTTTCGTTTGCCTAATTTTCAATCCTCTGTTTCAGAAATCACAAGCACAAAGCATCAAATTTGAAATATAAAAAATAATCATTCAACACGTATATCATGATTTTCAGAAATGGATTTATACGGAATTATATAAAAATAATCATATGTACAGAAAAATTTGACTCTTTATCCCAATTAAAATTTGCTTTCAATGACGTAATTAAAAAATCATAATCATTTAATTAAAACTATATCAGAATATAACTCGTTATCGCTAAAAGCGTGCATTTCTTATCAGTACAGATCCCCGAAACCCTTATCAATCACAAACCATCTTCCCGGTTCAGATCGGGGGGACTTCCACCCACTTTTGTTTGCATGTGGCTCCACCGGCTCCACTGTTCCAGAACCGGTATATTATAACTACTGATATTACTATTCATTCATCTCTAATTTGAACTCTTCTTCTTTCTTTTCTATTGGGGCTGCAGATTGGTACTTTTACCTTTGCAAACCTAGTGAGAAAAGTACTAATAGTGGTGAATGTGTGTGGTGTTATTCAAATAATTCTCGAAACCAAGTTGGTCCTCTCCTGGATTCATTAATATAACATTCGATAAACTTCAATAAAATAAAACTTAATAAGCCTTAACAAATTAGCTTACCATGTTAAAATATTAGACCGAAAAATATCTCCAAGTAAACAACGGCACATCTAGTAACGCCGAAGCCAAGATTAAGACTGAGGCAGAATCCCTTACATATGATTTTCGTCGAGATAGACCACGTGGGTGTCTGAGCGTGGTGACAGATACTCTCCACGCACTCAGAACCAGCTGGTCCATATAATTCACAACACCTAGTACATTCATTCCCCAGGAGCTGGTATCACTTTTTAGTGCAGCACTATAAAGGCAATACCAATTGTCGCAAGTAATTTTGACGTCCAATTTCCTCCACAGAGGGAGGCATCTAAGCTCTGAAGATGCGAAATAGTACTTAAGAATTTAATTTTGTCGAGAGCATCCAAGCCAAACGGGCACTCAAAGGATTTTTTACATGCCGCATAATCATACGATATGGATGCTATCGATTTCTGCATCATGAAAATCCACCGACTTGAGCCGGGGTCGAACCCGCAACCTTAGAGGCAGAAGGACAGTGACAAACCAACTACGCCACCCAGCTGGCTCTTATTTGAACTTTGTCGACGTTAATTTTAATGCTGGCATCCTACCGCATTTAGGCCTACCACCCCCTATTTACGAGATAAATGCACCTCTTACAATAGATGTTGCAACAGTTCAAGAGTGCAAACGAATTGAGCTGGGTATAGTTGACAAGAATACTAGAAGAGATAGACATAGACTTCGATTAGTTTAATTCTTAGTTTTGAGGAATTAGGCTGCCACACACATAATAGAGATGGTTCAGAAAACTTTGGCACATCCTGGGTTATCGCACCATGAATGATGATGCAAGCTTTTTAACATCAATGACAATCATCCCAAAATTTATTGCGGGGAAAATTTATTTGTTATTAGAAGGATGGTGCTCGCGCGATTCATTTGATTCAGTATACTGTTCATGGGATTAGATTACAGATGTTTGTCCATCGCTGATGTGCCCTCCTGTTCCTCTAATTCGAGGTTACTTCAAAATTTAGAATTTATTTGAGGAATCGAGATGCGGAAAACCAAGACTCGTTGGAAGTGAAGTTTGAAAGTTTTCGTTAAGCTCTGCAGCCCAATTTTAAAATACAACTAGATTCATAATTATTGCTTTGATTGAAAAAAATCCCAACAAGTAAACGCTGGATTCATTCCGAAGTATGAGGAGGTTTGTGTCGGTTTTGTCAATGGTGTTGGTACCTTGTACACTTCCGCTATGGTCGCTTGTCACGCCCCCTACAACTTATCACTTCAACGAGTTCACTCATACCGAACGGACGTACCATACCATTTGTCCAGTCGTACGAAAGTGTCTATTATCCTATTAAGTACCTCTTTGCCATAATATACTTTCTGAAATATATTGATAAATTGTTGCTACTGATTACCTATGTTGATCATAATAAATCTTTGTTTGTTTTGGTTTAAAGTTCTTTTTATCTCATTTGAACTCTATCGACGTTAATTTTTATACTGGCATCCCACCGCATTTAGGCCTACCGCCCCTTAATAACAAGTGGAGTAACCGAAAATATTAGAGAGAGCCCCCTGCAAAGTCAGATTTTGGGCCCCAAGCCGGATCTTACAAAGGATTCCAAAACCATAACATAACAAAGGCTTTGCCCCCGCAATGCGGGGGGCACAGTGATACATTACGCCACTGGGTTTCGTATTAATTAATATCATATCAGAAGATACACAATTGATTGTGTGTGTGATGGATTTTTTAAAAACGTCACAAGGGTTATTGACGATTGACTTAATAATTTTCAACCACGGTTAAGTAACAAAGACACGACCTTAGTTCATACATACCTCTCTAAACTTCAACACATCCCTTGATTAAAGACTTAGAAAAGTTTGAAGTAAATCGTCTGCCCTATATGATGAATATTTAGTGGAATCAAGACTCGAAACCATGACTCGATTGAGACACAAGCGACAGAGAACGATGTGTGTGCCTGAATTAAAAGTTAAATCATTTAAATCCTATTATTAACCCTATCGGGAAAGAACTTCCAATTGCTGTTGCAATAAAACAAGGGTGTGTCAAACACAAAGGTTATTTTTGGCCAAACAAACAAGGTTTACCTTTAGGCGGGCCACAAAAAAAAAAACAATTAAGTAACGTAGTTTATTTCAAGCAAATTTAATGTTTGCGACCTGACATTTGACACCTCTTCTCTTCTACTATCTTTCCTATTTCGGGAGAAATTTTGTTCGCAGTGATTACTTTCAAAACTGACTCAAGGTGAGCATCATTAATACCATTTCCAACAGATTTCCTTTCATAGTTTAAAATAGCTGCTCGCAGCGTTAAGTACTTCCAAACATGGAAATAATTTCATATGCAAATTTTCGAGTGTTTTAGTATTTTCAAAAGTGGCGGGTAAATATTCGTAAAATTCAAGCACCTCATTCAAATTCAATAAATTTTGCCTTCAAATTTGAGTCTCACTGTATCTCGAATACCACCATTTTCCTGCTTGCACTGAGTCTATATTTATTGAGAAAATCGAAGAAAACCAACAAAATTTGTGCTCCAAAGAATTAAAAATTTTAAGGTATCCGACTGTGTTCGGAACCATGATTTCGCAAAAGCCTATAAATGGATAATATTTATGATATTTAGTGTCACTTAGATAAGAAAATGTATATAAAATTGTTTTAAGAATAGTATTACAATTAAAAAAAAATTTAAGTACAATATTTTGACAAAAAATTAACATAGAATGACCCATTTTCAAAATATTCTCCTTTTGTGAAAAATGCCTCTATTATAATAATATTTTGCCAGTATATAGCTCAGACCTCTGTACAGAGGGCTCAACTAGAATTTTTGAAATATATCACTTAGAAATGGGTTTATCCTTGTTTTACGACAACAGACGGTAGAAATTTTAAGAAAAAAAACGCCGATAATTAATTCAACGGGTTGTAACTCTGAAAATAATGTAAATTTTTCAAAAACCATAGTTGAGTCTCTGTACAGTGGTCTGAGCTATATACATGCAAAATATTATTATAATAGAAGCATTTTTCAGAAAAGGGGAACATTTTGAAAAAAGGTTATTCTAAGTTAATTTTTTGCCGAAATATTGTATTTAAATAATTTTTTTTGTCAAAATGTCCTTAAAACCATTTTATACATGTATTCTAATCTAAGTGACACTAAATATCATGAAAATTATCCATTTATGCGCTTTCAAATTCAGTTCGAAGATTTTAAATTCTTTTCTGCATATTTTCATACGATGCAGTATCAACTAAACTTGATTTGTTCAAGTCGTTGAGAGCCGTCAGTGGGACACTCCTGCAATATAAACATGCAAGCAGCTATTATTATTCTGCACGAAAGTTTAGAATCGATTCCTTGACTCGTCTTCAACATTTTCTATAATTTGAATCATTATGAATAAAATGAGAAATCAAATTAGTGTTTTTTTATGTAACTAATTTTAAATTATATTATAAACTCATGGTACTTTATTGAAAAAGAATTATATTTTATCTCCTTTATTTTTTTTTATTCGTTGAAAGGATTGTGTTGATAAAGTCATTGAGTGTAATTTCGCTGAACTTTCTTTTTTCACTTTTCTTTTTTCTGTGTTTGAACAAATTGGACCAAATAAGACTTGTTCCATAAGGACAATTATTCTCACGGGGCTAATATTTTATGAATTATGAATTTTTATTCTTGTATTATTTAAATGATTACAGATGAGGAAGATTCAAAGATTTTTCTAGGAATTTTTGAATTACGCTATTTTTATTCTTAGATCCAAACTAAAGTCAAAATGAGAAAAAGTAATCAGTATGCTATTTATACAGAAAATTTATTATAGATTTAGAAATGACTAAAGGTAAGGGCCTAATTTTTTTGAATATTTTTTTTCCTTAATATTTCACAAACAGTTAGTGGTAAACGAGTTTTTACATTATTGAATCACACAAAATATTTTTAACCACCATTTTTATTGATTTTACCAAAACGTTACTTAAAATATCTGCTCAAAAATCGTCAAAATGTCAAAAAAAAAAAACAACAACAACATTTTAATTGCCATTCATCCACCGCTTTGCTGGGCAGTTGATGATGTTGTATGACCAAATATTAATAAGCTATCGGTATCTAGGTCCTAGCGATAGATTTTCAATTGTATTCAAAAATGTCCTTACAGTTCACGCCTCTCGATTTAAAAAAGGACAGAAATTTCTAATACGGAAGTATATAAATAAGCTCTTTTCCTTAGAAACGGTTTCTACAAAACCTATTTTTAGCAAATCAACTCAATAAAAGAAACATGATTTCCATATTTCAGGACTTTAGATCTAATCGTTCAAAAATGAGTTTTTTTTTATTTATAACACTCCTCGAAACTCCTTGCAATCAACATGGGGAGTCAATTTTTGTAAAACCCGTTCTTAGCGAGTCTTTGCTCAACAAAAGAAACATGCCTGTCCAATTTAAAGTTTTTTGGTTTAATAATCCCAAAACCGGGATTTTTTTTAAATAACGTCCAGGCATTATTCTTTCGGAGTCGATTTTCACAAAACCCATTCTTGACGAGTCTATATTCAACAAAAGAAGCATGCCAAACAAATTTCAAGTCTGTATGTAAGAATTCTAGAGATCTCATGATGAATGAGGGATTTCTATTTTTACAGATACATAGATTTAAAATACTTATGTGATATGAATATGACTATAATCCAGACTTCGACAGATGGATATTAATTTAAGGTTTAATGGTCTTTTGAAATACAGAGCAACAAAGGCTATTATCCCCAGCAGCTTTTTATTACAGTAATAAGCTTGATGTTCTTTCTGTTTCTATTAGATTATTTTCAAAATAGAAAGCTTTATTGCTTTAAATCTGCTTGGGGATCAAAGTCTCTCAATGGTGTGGTGTGGAAATTAAGGGACTGTGAGTGGCCCTTTCATGTATCGTCTTTTTCTATTGACCATGGCTCAATTGAAATCCTTCGCTAGTAGCTCTAGAGCTGCTTCTAAACCCGACGTTAATTAACATTTTTTATGCGTTGGCTTGTTCAAACAAATGTTAATCAGTCTTACACATGCATATGACAATTTTTTTTCCTTTCAAGTAATCGTTTCTATATGTCGCAGGGAAATAGAGAAATTAGGAATTTCATCAAATCCCTAAGATCACTTGACGGAAGATGTTAATAACGTCTCTTCAATATCATTTCCCTGATGAAAGGAAGGGATTTTATCAAATCCCTAAGATCACTTGACGGAAGATGTTAATAACGTCTCTTCAATATCATTTCCCTGATGAAAGGAAGGGATTTTATCAAATCCCTGAATTGTTTCAGGGAAATGAACGAATCAGGATTTGCATTGGCAAAATGCTACACAGCGGGGGGGGGAGACAACTGGGGGGTCGAGTCCTTGTACTTCCTAATCATACAGGTAGTACTACCGATCCCCTAAATATCAACCTCATACCTTTAAAAAATGGCACCATAGGATTAGCATAGGGATTGATATTTTAGTGCGTAAGCAACCGAGAGGAAACATGTTATACGTCAAAAAATACCAGCCTAATTTTTTAATTATTTGTTAATTAGTTTCGAATAAATAATTTGTATTTCATTGACTATTGTTATATTGATTACTTCTTCGTTTAATAATGCAACCTATTTGTTAAATAAACACTTTTAAACTCTTGACACTATTATTTCATCATTTCACTGAAACAGCTCAGGAATTCGTTCAAATCCCTTACTTTCATCAGAGAAATGATATTGAAGAGACGTTATTTTAACATCTGCCGTCACAAGTGATCATCCCCTTAAGGGATTTGATGAGATTCTTAATTTCCCCATTTTCCTGCGACATATATATTTTTTTCACTTATAAAAATCATAAGGATTTTGAATTTTCATTCATTATCATGACATACAGAAACTTCCGAAAAAATCTCTCCAGTTAAATGATTTATTTCAAATACATCATATCACTCACTCTCTCTCAGATCTTTCGAACAATTCTACAATTCCTCTGTGTCGCCCACCCCTTCATAATAATAATCAATATTCATACAGATGTAGTAAATCTTAACAGTGTATAATTTGTCCATCACGGCCATCTCAACCGTATAAGTCTGTTTCCGTATTCTCTACTCAGTGATACTTCAGTTCGTGATGGCAAGGGGTTGTTCGGATCCATCTTAGATCCCTTCCCCCCAGCCCCCCTCCGGGTTATCCTATCTGAAGTTTCGCTCCGGTGAATACATTTCCGGAGTATAACAAAGACGTTATATGCATGAAAGCATCTGGAACAGTTTCGCTGCGAAAATGGCGGGAATCTTGTTCAGTTGTTTTGGAAAATTGCAGAAGAATTTGATGAGGTTTAAGCTTTTTAACAGTTTTTCTTGGGGAAAGGGGGTTAAAAGTATATGGAGCTGAAGAAAATAAGGAACATTTTTAACTAAGGAATGCATGATAAGAATAATTGCGTTATTTCTTTGTTTTCGTGTTCCGCTTCGAGCCCAATAAGAATATTTTCAAGAATATCTGATTTTGCCTAGTTTACTTTATTTACATTAACAGATTAGTAAATTCATGCATAAGTGAATAAATATAAAGACAAAATATATAAATAAAAGGGAAAAAAATCTATAAATAAAAGTTTTTTTAATAATAATTGCTTTATGAAGTCTTCAGCAGAAAATTAAGATATTCAGAAAATGTTTAGTTAAAACGTTTTAGACTTAATGAAATTTATTACAAAAAATTTTCAAATTTTTGGAAAAACCTAACATTTATTGTGTTTTTAGAAAATAATTCGATGTTTTCCTTTCGTCTTTTTTAGCATCAAATTGTCAAAAATTTGTTCGATGGCGTCCATTTTTTTATTCATTTCACTATTGGAATGTGCATTTAAATAACTGCGCATACTTTTCATGATGCTCCTCATTTCAGATTACGTGGGAACAGGAGCTACATTATTCATTTTATTTTCTTCATCGGAATCTGCATCAATGATGTTTTTTGAACTTTGAACAAACCCCAAAATGTCTTTGTGTGCCATAATTGGGGCTGTACACACATTACCATTATCTACTGCATCGAATTCTTCCGATGATTCAGGTGGATAGGTGGAGAGAAATGTTTTCGTGTTAAGCAACTTTCGTTTCGTGTTAAGAGAAAAAATGCATGAAACTACATAGCAGTTTGTCGGAACCAATGTGTTATCTCGTGTTAACCGATATTTCATCTTCAGCGTTTTCGTGTTAAACGTTTTTTACTGATACTTTTGTTTTAAATCGAACGCTTTATTAATGATTAACAACTTTATTGCCTAACCTTGTGAGTAATCTTAAATCCTAATTCTTAATCTAACTTATGAGATTATTCAAAAAGATTTAACTGAAGTCGGAGTTCCTTATACCAGTCTTTCTGGAATCCCGGTCCCGTTCGTGTGGTGTTATTTTAGGAGAGGTGGTGCCAGCTCAGGTGTCGTCCTCGTCACTTGACCGTTCTTCAAAATTACAAAGTCCGTTTCCAAAAGCCCTCGAGTAGCTGAATAGTGCGACGTTAATATTCACTCACTCTCGAACCACGATTGCTCGGTACATCTTTTCTGTTATTTCCTTCCACCTCTCCAGGTGGATTTAAGATTAATATTAATTTCAAGCCACACAACTTCCTAGTCGCAATTCACTTTCTATTATTCCGAGATTTCACGAATAACTCCCCCCCCACCACCAATGTCAGGGTTTAAATAGCATTTACATTTGCATAAAACTAAGTCATCTCTACGGAAAGCGGTTTTTAAACTAAAATCGCGAATAGAAGTATCCCGAATAGAACCCGTCACACGTATAGAATTGATACATAAAAACTTAACTCATTGGCGCGACATCCCATGAGGGACAAGGTCTACCGTGCCCAACTCAGTATACGCGACCTTGGGCACTGAGGTACATGAGCAGTAGTTCCAGGCAGGTGGTCAGTCTGACGCGAAAACCCCCAGTGTTAAGTTCCCAAGCAAGCTTGGTACTCATTTTATCGACCCATTGAAGGAATGAAAGGCTGAGTCAACCTTGCCCAGCCCGGGGTTTGAACCTCGGACCTGTGGTTTAGAAGCTAGATGCACTAACCACTCAGCCACTGGGTTTCGGAATTGATACATATCTTTATTAAATATACAAATCACCTAAATTAAAAACACTTGTACTTTATTTTCTATAAATCACAGAGTGCAAACAAAGGCAGTTTTCAAAAAGGCTAAGATTACAAATATTTTTAATTTTTTTCTCGAAATGTGATATTTTTTTTTGTATCAATATGTTGATTTTCAATTTGTAATCAAATACATTAAATCTTCAGAATGATTTTTCTTTTACAAGCAATTTTTAAGCGGGAAAGTAAGTTATACTTTTCATTTCTCTTCGGGGCAAAAGCATATTTTTTGCTACCGTTTTGGGTTTTTTATCTTCTACCTTTATCATTCTGCTTTTTCTTTTCTGCGTACACGCGTCTATAAAAAAATTTAACGGATAGATATTAATAATCTTTGATTCTATTATCAGTAAGTAATCCGGTTGTTTGGAAGAGATACCACGTGACTTGAGATACCTATAACCATTCAATGAGTAAGAATTTTTGTGTGTAGACAATAACTAATATAATGTTTCACACCTGCAGACTGGACCGATCCTGGGGTGACGACCGGCCGCGTGCAAGGACCAAACGTGCCGCCCCCTTAGAGACTTTTTCATATATTGACAAAAAACTTAATGTGAGCGTTATAAACTCATCTATCTGTATAAAGGTGAAAAGTAAAACTTTAATAAAAATAAAAATAGTCACAAAAATAACTTCTTTCCTCTATTTTTGTTTTTCTACATGGTAAAGCTATATCTATAATTAAATTGAAAATTTTTAACTTCCCCAAAAGCATAGTGAATTTAAACACCCTATGTCTTAGGTAATATTAATCATAAAAGATGTTTTCGTAAAGCAACTTTTGCAAAAGTCATTCCTGAGACGCCTTTGTTAAGTATCGATGCACACTGCGCCGATAGTGCCGCTGATACGCAAAAAAACTTTTTTTTTTCTTAGGGTATTGCGGCTCAGTAACGGTTTTTGCAATCAAATGAAGGATGCATGTAAAGAGTAGACATTAGTGAACAATGAACAACACACTGCACAAATGTACTGTTTTTCTTAAGCTGTGCTATATGCTACCGGGTCTTATTTTGATTTTTCAATAATTATTTAAAATTCAGCAAACACATATTTATTCGACTTATTATAAGTTTTATTTTGAGAAATTCGTAAAAATTTTTGCTTGGTTGATAGAATTATACAGAGTGTTTTTTTTCCAGGTATAGAAGTTTAAGTTGGCATTACTTTCCAAGAGGGCGACCGATTTAACAGCTGTCAAGTGATTTATTCTCAGTTTGGTTTGGCAATTCATCATGAATAGACTCACGCCTGAACAACGCTTTCAAATTGTGCAATTTTATTTCGAAAATAATGGTCGATTTTCATCAGCGAATTTTGTTTCGCGATGAAGCGCACTTCTGGTTGAATGGCTACGTCAGCAAACAAAACTGCCACATTTGGAGTGAAGCTAATCCACAAGTGTATGTCGAAACACCGTTACATCCAGAAAAACTGACTGTCTGGTGCGCTTTATGGGCTGGTGGAATCCTCCTTCAAAAACGATGAAGGCCACAACGTTACAGTCAATGGTGATCGGTATAGAGCCATGATTACTAACTTTTTCACTCCTGAATTGAACAATCATGATGTCCAGGAGCTGTGGTTCCAACAAGATGGCGCAACATGTCACACAGCTCGTGCCACAATCGATTTATTGAAAGACACGTTTGGTGACCGCCTCATTTCACGTTTTGGACCTGTGAATTGGCCTCCAAGATCTTGTGATTTAACACCGCTAGACTATTTTCTGTGGGGCTATGTAAAGTCAATGGTCTATGCGGATAAGCCACAAACGCTTGACCATTTGGAAGACAACATTCGCCGTGTTATTGCCGATATACGGCCACACATGTTGGAAAAAGTCATCGAAAATTGGACGTCCAGATTGGACTACATCCGAGCCAGCCGTGGCAGTCCTATGCCAGAAACCCTATTTAAAATGTAATGCCACAAGATTATCTTTCGAATAAAAAAAAATTCATGTCAATCGAATAATACATCGTTGTTTTATTGCAATTTAAAGTTCTATACCTCTAAAAAAAACACCCTTTATGTAACGTGAGTCGCCCCTTGTTTTGGCCGCCCGCGTGCGCTGCACACCTGCTAGGATCGGTCCTGCATGCAGAGTTACGTTCAGATGAAATTAAATAAACATACTTTCCAAGAGCCGTTACCCGCCAGTTTCACTGAGTATCTCCTAATGCTGTATATTGTTTTTGAGTTATTGATATCGGTGCATTAGTATTAAGTCCTCGGTTGAGTTGAAAAACAATTTTATACAGCCCTCGCCACTTATTTTAAAAAGGACAGGATTTGTTCTAAAACAGACACATATTTATCTTTCCCATATCCGTCACCCTCTCCTCGGAATGGATTTCTACAAAACCCCTTTTTAGCGAATCTCTACTGAACAAAAAAAACGTGTTTGCAAAATTTTGAGTCTGTAGGGCTAATAGTTTAAAAATGATATTTGAAATTTTTTTTTGTCTTCAACGCTTTCGTAATTCCCTTCGGAATCCATTTCTGCAAAAAACCGCTCTTAGCACGTTTCTATTCAACAAAAGGATAATGCCTGACAAATTTCAAGTCAGTAGGTTTAATAGCTCTGGAGATTTCGTGGTGATTGATTGAGCAAATCAAATTTCTCCAAAAAATATATAGAGAGAGAAGATAATTATGGCATGAAGTATTTTTATTTCGGTTATAGTATATCTTATTTTTTTAATTATAATTCTGAACATTACTGTAAAAAATGTAAATGCAACAAATTGTTGAGAATTGAGTATTTTGGATATTTTTCATTTGCCTTTTTTATGCATCATGTAAAAATACTATATAAAATCATAATTATAAAACAAAATCCTGTTCCATTAAATCTTTCGATTTTTTTTAACTTTACATTAAATGTTCACGATATGAATTTTCTCTTCATTAAATTCTTTTTACTTATTCATTTACTTTTAATTCTGGAATATTATTTAAAAATATAAATTTTTCAATTGTTTGTTAATTTATTTTCTTTTTCATAAAATTATCCCAATAAAACTAAAGTGTCGTAAGGAGCTTCATTTATTTTCAACACTAAATATTCGATTTGAAAATTCTTAATTTAAGATTGAATTTCTGTAGTAAAACTAATGAGAATTTTTTTTTTGAAAAAATTCTACTTATTACCAAGAATTGAATTTTACCTATCATATAACTCTCAAGTTAGCAGTTTGTAAATCAGTTTGTTAAATAATTATTAGTATTATGTGAGTGTCCTTAAATTAGTTAAAAATATAAGTAGAATGATGAAAATCGGAAAGATTATAATAACACGTATCAATCTTTTTATATCTCATACTTCATCTTTTTCTATCGCTGTTCTTTTCTCTTTTAATTTTTTTTAAACATTAATCTTGCATGCGTAAAGAATAAAAATTTAATTAAGTTTTTGTTTATTTTTCGTGATCAACAATTAAGGTGAAAAATATTGTAATATATTACATCTATATAAAATTTCTTAAAAATCGAAAAATAACAACCAAATAATCGGTCTTACCTCGACCACCACTGTTCTTTCTTATTAGTACAATCAGAATCAATAAATTTTCAGTAGGTCAATTAGAGCAAAGGAGTTAAGTTCTTATATATAAGTATAATTTTTATATTTTTATTACGCGAACATCTCATTTTCTTTTCAGAATAAAGCTAATTCTGTGTTTCTAAACAAGAATATCTTTAAAATCATTTACTATTGCAGCTTTTATCTATAATGTATTGACAGAAAGAAAGATATATTTCTGTTTCTTTTAAACATTTCTTTCTTTTGTTTCACGAACATTGATGCAAAACACTCGAAAACGCTTCTTGTGTGTGTATAACTTATCTCTTCTACCATTATATTTCATCCCAGTACAATGGAATTGCGTGGTTGACTGTTAGCAACATGGTAGTGTTGTAGGTCGTTAAATCTTTATGAAAAATATATTAAGATATATGTTGTTAAAAAGTATAAGAAAAGAGACAGGAACTTTGTTTTGTTTTTTTTAAAAAAAAAGAATATTTGTTATTAGAGCAATTTTCGATGTTACGATATTTTATAATCACTATTTCATTTAGGGGTTATCTTATTTTTTAAAAAACACACAGAATATGAGGACGTTTTTTTCTAAGTTCACAAAATTCTGTAAACAATTGTAAAAGGATTCAGGAATAGTTGACAAAGTATTTACAGATGCAGGGGTTCACAATGTAGAGTCTTTTTCAAAATATTGTTAGAAATATCTGCACGCAATATAAAGTAAATACATTTAACAACTTATTTTTATCGAGATAGTAAATGTGGAGCATAACACAATCAGAAAATATATCCATAACAAAATTGTTAAGCAAAAGTAAATCTTAAGACTTATAGCTTGATTTTAAAATTAAATTTTGTTACCTATAAATTCTGATAAAATATTTTACAAGATTCAATCGGTAGTAAAATCCCTTTCTCCAATGTGAAAATCTTATTCTGGACTTAAATCATCATAATTTTTTATTAAAAATTTGCGTCATAATTTATAAACACATATTTTACTAAAAGAAATGAATTGTTTAAAGAAACTTTAAATCGATAAGCAACCCGAATTTTAAAAACCTAGTTACAAGATGAAAAACAAATTAGAAAATTGGATTTGTCAATCAGAAATCAGTTAACTAAGGTGTGGGCGGGAGAATCCAATAATAGCATAAGAGCTCAATTATAAAAATAGTTTAAAGTGTGCTTATTAAAAATGGATTGGAGAGCCATATTTAGAAATTAAAGAGAAAATTTTTAATTAATTTCAGTAAGAGAGAATGTATTTTGAATTGAATGTTTATAAATGTTGCATTTCGAAGCTACATTAGGGTTATTAGCGTAATTCTGAACCAAAATTAAATGATGAGAACGACACTGTATTTTTCCACGCTACATCAATATGAACATTTTGAGCCCGTAAGGTTTGAACTACATCAACACCTCTGCACGTTAGATTTTTAGAGGTACCTGGATTCGAACCCATGACTCAACAAAAATAACGTCAATCATGAGTTCGCGATCATGGCCTATCGGTTATTGAGGCTACAGTCGTTAATGGCAGCTGGAACTCATTCTCAAAGGAAGTCATAGTGTTAAGATCTCACAATAGTATTTTAAAAGATTAAGAAACCGATGAAAGGTGGTTCATTTTTCTAATGCGTGCATCGTTTTTTTAGAAAAGTCGTTTGTAATTTCAAAGAAAAAGGAAGCAAAGCTTTTATTAAAATTGCAGAATCTGTTGATAATATCAAAACATTTCCCATTATGACGTAGCACAAAAATTTACTGGTATCGAATTCTTTTGCCTCGTTTGAAATCTATGTCAAATTTGCATTTGCATCATATGAAAAATGAGCCATTCGTATGGCATTTTAAAATAATTGGAAATTATTATAAAGAAAATCTTTGAAAAAACATATTAGACTCCAGTGGCGTAACGGAGAACATTTGGGCCCCCTGCAAAGTCAGGTTTTGGGCCCCCACGTTGAATTTTACAAAGGGTAGGCACTTGCATCAGTCAGGCTTTGGGCCCCTTAGAACCCTGCCCCCCCCCGCGATGCGGGGGTTGCGGGGGTGTACGTTACGCCACTGTTAGACTCTTCATTTGAATCGAAACTTGCGATCTATTCTGCTAGGGAAGAAGTCGGCAAACCGTCATGAATCATGAATCTGATGACATGAATGAATAAACATGTGCATGTTTTCAAGCATGCTCTTCAAGTCTTTAAAATTGCAAACAATTCTGAAGAAAATTCCAGAATGTTATCAAAATGAAGGAAATTAACTAATAAGAAATTGTAATAACACAATTACATATGTACAGTCGAACCTCTATATTGCGAATTTTTCTATACAGCGAACTTTTTCCTGGAACCAAGAACATTTCACGATTTTCTAAGAACGAACTTTTTTTTTTTTGTGATTCAATTTTTTTCTTCCCTATTTTTCCCTTTTTTCTTCCCTAGTATTTTTGGACATTTCAAGCTATTCTCTATTAATACAGTTAATGGTGGTCATAAATCTTGAACTGGTTTTATTAGGTGTCTAACTTGCCGAGAGCAGTAGAATTCTGAGAGTTTCATCCAAAAGAAGTACAACCTTTAACCTTCATTCTAAAGTTTACTAGAAACCTCTTCCATATCCCCTTTCTCTCTCAGTGGAGATCTAGTTATAAAATAATGTATGCTTTTAATATGACTTGTACGTTTTAAATTAGAATACGTCTTTAAAATTCATTAATTTTAATGTAAAATTATTTTCTTAATGTTTAAAATACAATGTATTTCTCGACATTCTTTTTTCTTGTTTTTCTTGCAGTTGCTTTTTTTTTTTCGATGCGCAAGAGAAAATAAAATAGATATTAAGTTACAAAAAGGTGTGAATAATTACTTTTTTTTAGTATATAGTGTGTATGAATTTAAAATTTGTTTTATGTGGTTTATAAAGTATATTGAAATATGACCCTCTATGTAACGAATTTTCCAAAAAACGAACTTTTTTTCGGGATTTGGCTACTTAGTATTACAGATTTTCGACGGTATTTCATTTTGGAAGCTTTATAAGATTTAATACTTGACAATAAGTAAATTTATAAATCATAAATCATCTCAAAATCAGAGCTCAATTTTCAAGAAGTAAACATTGAATAACAGCGGAGTCATAATTCTTTTTAATGCCTTTTGTATATCATCTTCGTCTTAATCTACGACTTTTTCGCCCTTCCAGAGTTCGAAGAATCTAAAAATTGACCTTAAATATGTTAGGAAACGATGCGGACAGAGGGAGAAAAAGTTCCTCCTTGATTTCCGTTTACACTCGGTCGGCAAAATGCAAATACTTCAACCCTATCCGCCACGGAATCATCGAAACCGGAAATTAATTCAATAATTCATTTCGAGGAAATGTTTGAAAGATCGTATCTCAATGATTTTTAAAGAAATAATAGCAGTATTAAATTGAATTATTTAATGATATTGATAATACACAGTGAAATACGTTTAAGACGAAATATCGGTTAACACGAAATAATACAACGTCACGTCCCGACAAAATACTATGCATTTTCAAATATTTTTTTTCTTTGAACACGAAATGAAAATCGCTTATCACGAAAAAATTTCCCTTCTGGGAGAAGGAGAATATTGAAATCGAGCCGACACTTAATGAAATATTTGAGAAAGTTCCGGTATTATTGTACTGTCCGACTGTATCATCGGAAGAATTCGATGCAGTAGATGATGGTAATGTGTGTACAGCCCCAATTATGGCAAACAAAGACATTTTGGAGTTTGTTCAAAGCTCAGGAATTATCATTAATGCAGATTCCGATGAAAAAAATGAAATGAATAATGCAACTCCTTTTCCCACGTTACCCGAAATGAGAAACATGAGAAATATGCGCAATTATTTAGACGCATATTTCAATGGTGAAATGAATAACTAATGGACGACATCGAACAATTATATGCTAAAAAAACAATGCAAAGAAAAAAACATTAAATTATTTTCCAAAAATTTAATAAATATTTCATTTCTCAAATGTTTTGTTTTTCAAAAAGCTTGAAAACTTTATATTAAATTTCCTTAAGTTCCTGTGAATGCTTTTTTTATTGATTTTTATTAAATGCATGCATATATAGAAATCTATGTAAATAAAAGGTACTCTAATAAACTTAATTTTGTTGAATATTTGTTTTTTTTTCTCTCTGCAATATCCTTTAACAGAAAAAAATATTTCAGTCTCCTCAGTTTCGCGTTAAGCGATTTTCACTGCATATGAAAATAAAAAAGGGCCTTTCAAAGTTTTAGCATTCAAAAAGTTTTTAAAAGTATTTGATTTATATTAAATATAAATAGGTACGGAATATATATATTCACACACACAAGACTAAAATGAATCATTTACCTCATTGGCTATTAAAACTTGGATTTTATGACTGAATAAAAGCACCTGAAATCAGGAAATGAAAAAAACTAAACAGTACAGGAAAAATAAAAAGGGATAGATAAATGAGATATTTTATATTCACTTCAAAATATTTTTAAAAAAGAAATTAAACAATTTTTAATGCTTTAACTTCATGTTTTTTGATTTTTATAATTCTGAAAATTTTATAACAGTGGGTTCAATTTGACTTTAATATAAATTTATAGCTCCTTATATATTATAATTCAGTAGTTTCCAGCTTTTCTATCCCCCCCCATTTATTTCGATAAAAATTCTACCTTTATAAGTAGTTTTCATCAGTGGCGGCGCACACAAGCACACACAATCAAAATACCGAAAAATTTCAAATAAATACATTTTTAAATCATGTTAATATTACTGTTGTTTTACAGTATTTTTTTAATGGTAGCCTTTTTTAAGAGTTCATCAAAAGTATTTTCAAGATGTTTAATTTGTACAATTTATACCCATTCCTTCCTCCTCATTTTTGCATTTCAAAAATTTGAAAAGTAACAAAAATTACTTTTTTTTTTTTCAAATGTAGCTTTTTGCAAAAAAAAAAAAAAAAAAAAAAAAAATCATTATTATAATTTTTTTTTAATTTTGGAGTTGTGGCTAATTATTCTTACTATATCGAAATAAATTCTTAAATGTTGTGTGCACTGATTGTTAAATGCAATATCCCCGTCACATTCATTAATTTAAAAAAAAATTTGAAAGAGAAATGGATTTAAATCTTAGAATGAATATTTATTAACTTATACAAAATTATTAGTTTATATAAAAAAAGAAAGAAAAAATAAGACTACGGATATATTTGGAAAAATATTTAAAATTTATTTGTGCCAAGAGATGGCGACACGTTTGTTAAGCAAATTCTAATCGATTCAATTCCAGACTAATTCTTTCATCGAGACAGGGAAATAAATATTCTGTATTTTGTTTCTGTGGTTGAAAACAACATCAATTATCAAAATGTGCAATAAGTAGTAATTAAGTGAATTCCAAGAAGGTTATAACAAGACGTCCAAAATAAACGATTTGGCGAAGAATTTGGCGAAATTAGCATGCGTTATTCCAAAAATAAGAACGCCAAATATGTTGTGAAAACATTCTGGTGACTCAGGTCTCAGAAAGCTATTATTGATAGCATTGTCCCTAAGTAGGATTGATTCTGCACGAGATATAGGAATACACAGAACAAAAGTGATTTTCTTTATTCTAAAGCTTCTTAAGAATAATAGGTTTTGTTTCAAAAAGAATTGGTTGTCTGAATCTTAATACTAGTTTCCCACTTAAATACAATTAAAATATATTTGAAGAGCTTTCTTTCTTAGAATTCGAATTTAATGAGAAAAATTTTTAGATTTAAAAAATTTTGATCAATGAAAATTAACTGACTAAGTAAGTAGAAGTATAGTAGAATTTTGATATTGTCTTGGTTATTTAAAAGAATAAATATAAAGAAAAAGTAACAACTTTTTTATATTAAAAAAATAAACGGATAATGCCATACATTATGAAAAAAAATGGATCTTGTGGTATCAAATGTAAAAAATACATTTATACTATTTATCAAACTACTCATTCTTTTAATGGATTTACGATTTTGTAATTACCGTATTTATTCGAATCTAAACGAAGCCGCACTTTTTTTTCCCTATGAAATGCTATTAAAAATCGGGAACGGTTTAGAATCGAAGGCGCAAAAATTCTTTGGATAAGGGAAATTAAACATGATAGTGACGATTATAGCAGTTACAGGTTCATGTTTTTATTTAAAAGTTTTTAACACGGGTAAAATAAATTAATTATTCACTTCCTTAAAAGTAAATCTCAGAAAAAACGAATCTTGTTGGTGCTTATAAAATTCCTATTTTATCAAAAATGTAACCGTATAAGAAATAAATTTTATATATTTCTTAATTTTTTTAAATCTAAGAATTAATATTAGCTTTTTTATGTGATAATTCACTGATAATGCGAAATATATACAAATTGAAGCAAATACAGTTAAAATCCAGTAACGATGAGATTGCAGCGTGGTGTATAAGTAACTCAGAATTTGAAAGAATTTGAAGAAAAGGGCGTGAAAAACGAATTGAGTACTTAAAGAAGAAAAAATGAATTAAACCTTTTTTTTTTGGTGAGATCTTACTTTAGGCTACACCTTTGTTTATCACCAGCATAGCGAATTATTATCCTTATATTGAATAGAAGAATAATACAGAATAATGAGCTGCTGGCGTAATTTGTTCGAAAGGTGTGGACTAAAATAGGATTTTACCCTCAATTTGATGAACTGGCTCTCGGAATTTAAGAGTCTATTTACAGAAACCTCACGTTACATTTATTGTCGACTAAGTTGTAGTGTTAATGGTAGATGGTAGATAATACCGTCAATGTTCGTGTTGGCGACAATTCGGAAAAGGAGTCGCTAACCTATTGTTCCTATAACCCAGTGCTACTCACCCTTTTAATCTCCTGGCACGGTCAACGTTTGATAATTGTAAGCTGAGAAGGGGGGGGTCTTTGATTGTTTATATTTTAAATTGTTTTAATTTAATAATTTTACTTTAATTGTATATTAATATGCCTTCAGAATTATACCAAAAAATGAATTCAAAGTGATATAAGATGGAATATATATAAAGTGATTTCCGTGAAAAGTAACACACATCAGAGAGAAATACACCATAGTAAATAAAATAGAAATAATTCAATGTGCCCCCTTTGGGTGGTCCGGTATCATTTGATCCACGGACCGGGGGTTGGGGACTGCTATAATCCATAAGTATCAATTATTTAATAATATTGATTCCATAAATAAAAAAAGTGATTTTAACAAGAAATATTCAAATACTTCAAACTTATCAATACTGCTTAACGATATACGACTACCTCTAAATATTTGCATAAACTGGAAGTTTGCGATTTTCCATAAGTGTCGAATTATTTATTAAGAAATAGCTAAGAAAGTGTCGAAATAAGGAAGACATTTTAAGTTTCTTTTTACGAGGAAGTACTTGAAAAATATGGGCCATTGCACAATGAAATACAATCATGATAGCATGTGATGCGACAACGTGAAATATATAGAGTTTGTTATCTTCCTTTTTCATCTGTTACAGCTTCATAACAATGATTTTAGGGGGGAAAGTTCAACAATAACTTACTCTCAATAACAATGATGCCTGTTTTACATGAATTTCTTCAAAATTGTTACAGTTTCTGAAATCCTTTCAGACAATATAATTTAAATATCCACTCATATTCATTTCCCCTCAACATTACCGTATCGGGCAAAGTAGATTTAGGTAAAAATTTCGTTTATAAAAATCTGTGTAATGGCAACAACGAAGAACCGAGCATAGATTGATAAAATGAACTTTTATTTCATTGAAAGAAATTTGTTTTTTTATTTAAAAAATGTAAATTTTAAGTCTTTAGAATCATATTATGGTATATTAATGAAATAATGTGTAAGTTGCCGAATAAATTTATTATTTTGTTATACAGCAAATTGGAAGAAGTAATGTTGGTGCATTTAATTTGGTCTTCCCACTCACAAAGTATTATTCATATTGTTACGTTGATCTAGGGTTCGAGGGATTTATGCCAATCAGTCGCTTAGAACAAGACAGTTCTTTAAGAGCGATGAGACTTTATTGTCGAAAATTCAATCCCTGATGTACAGCATTCAGCAGCAATATTCGTAGAATACATCTCAGAAGGTTTTTACACCTTCAACAGTGCTCAGACACAGTTATCGGTGTCTAAAATACACGTATATAAAAGATTATTCACAAGCAATCACTCTTTCAACAGCCGAAGTAATCACTATTCGCTTCAACAATCAGAGCAATACTAACTAATCGCTAGTCAAAACCAGGCTGACTTTCGGCGAGCATCTCTCTATTTTTTTTATCCCTCGCGGATAATTCGAGAAAGGCCCGCTTGCGTCACAGGTATTAAAATTAGTAGGTTTCTCTACTAATTTCTGGAAGAATCCAGAGGGTCTCGAACTCGCTCAAAATGGTCGCCAAAATGATCGCCAAGTCGCCAAAAATGACGCCAATTTGGCTCTATCGTCAAGATTTCGCGAAGTTCCCATTGAACCACCATTATAACGTAAGAGACGGCATTGCTTGTGAATATTACAATTTTAAGGTAAATTAAATATAATTTAGAGTAAGATAAAGGCAATATACATCCAAATACAAATTATTTACACTATTTCACACAAAATTCTTAACACTATTATTCAGAAAATCAAAAAAGAACAGACTAATTTTTAATAATTTTTTTAAAACTGATCTGTACATTCTAAGACAGAGGTAGGCGGACTTTACCAGAGTACGGGCTACTTCCAATGTTTTTAACGTGTTGCGGTTCACCCAGTTGCTTAAGTGAAGCCATTATGTAATAAAATTGTATATTTTATTTTCTTAACACTTGTTTTCAGCATTACTCATTTTTTAAAATATGACACGTTACTAGTTTTGCTACAAAAACACAAGTAGCACAAAAATGTCTAGATGTTTGCTTGAACAACTGCGAGCGACTGCTGGAGCGTGGACGTATTCAATGCAGCGAGCAGAGAACATACGTGAACCAATGAATCTAAAACCGACGCATGTACTTACAATTGTTCGCTGCCGATTCCTGCGCCAGTTGCAGGACATGACAGCAATTGGGGAACCCAATCCCATGGAATCACGAGGTGTGGGGTGATGTCTCAATAGTCAATCCCGTGCTATCACACGGGAAGAGCTAATAACAAATATTTATTCTCCGCTTCAGTTGGCGTGTGGGGAAAAATTTACTTCTACGGCTGGCGTCGCAGTGATCGCTTTTTCTCTCAAAGTGGTAGGGAACGTCTTAAACGTTATCGATAATTTTCAATGTAGATACATGAGTCATTTACACATTTATCGAATCATTTGGATAAGTAAACACAGTCACTTCGATTGCAAAAAGCCTAATCTCCAGTCTAGCTGGAGTCGGTGTTCTAAAAATGTCGATTGACTTAATGCCCATCCCAGCTCTAAGACAACAACAACAAAAAGTTTCACAAGGAAGGAATTATCAAAATGCAATGATGTTGCAGCGACCCTTTCTTCCGCAAGTCACAAACAACAAAAGACAGGAATAAAAGTACTTAACGACTGTCTCGGATTCCTTTTCGTCTCAGTCATCTAACGCGTGCACAGCATGACTTCTGACATACAGATCGATGGTTCAAACAAACACTCTGTCCAAGGTTAACAACTGAATGCCGAAATATGGCTATAAAATGATAATATCAGAGTAAATTATTAAAATTTGAGACTGAAAAGGGCAAAATTTTTATTGAGAAAAAGCAGAATAGTGATACCACTCTGTACGGAGTATAACCACCAGTATTCCTAATACAACTTACATAGAGGTTCGGTAACGAGTCGTACAAAGATTCGTTAAAAACAATCCTCCTTGAACTCTAGCATGTAGTTCCAGTAGATCACGTGGTATGAGTGGAGTGGTGACTTCTCATCCCAGAACACCCGATACATTCTAATCGGAGACGGTTTGTTGAAAATACAGGCTACGGTAAGTTATCGAGGTGTTGTAGATAAACTCTAGAGACTTCAACAATATGTGGTCAAGCATTGTCTTAATGGGGAAAGTGGCGGAAACTAGCTCAGGAAGAGCTGCAGGATCTCCGGAACGAAACTTTAGTCTACCAAAGAACCCGTATGATTTAGTATTAAACAAAATTGTTCTCCAAACCACAACGTCAAATTTTCTGTCTGTGTGACTTTGCCCAACGAGTTGTGGATTCTGGCATTGACCATGGTGCTTCCACATATTGAGTAGATTGCCGTCTCCACTAACGTTCGTGGCTTATCCGCATAGACCAATGACTTTACATAGCCCCACAGAAAATAGTCTAGCGATGTTAAATCACAAGATCTTGGAGGCCAATTCACAGGTCCAAAACGTGAAATGAGGTGGTCACCAAACGTGTCTTTCAATAAATCGATTGTGGCACGAGCTGTGTGACATGCTGCGCCGTCTTGTTGGAACCACAGCTCCTGGACATCATGATTGTTCAATTCAGGAATGAAAAAGTTAGTAATCATGGCTCTATACCGATCACCATTGACTGTAACGTTGGGGCCTTCATCGTTTTTGAAGAAGGATTCCACCAGCCCATAAAGCGCACCAAACAGTCAGTTTTTCTGGATGTAGTGGTGTTTCGACATACACTTGTGGATTAGCTTCACTCCAAATGTGGCAGTTTTGTTTGTTGACGTAGCCATTCAACCAGAAGTGCGCTTCATCGCTAAACAAAATTCGCTTATGAAAATCGGGAACAACGGCAATCTCGTTTTGGGCCCATTCGACGAATCTACGCCTTGCTTGATGATCGTTTTGATGAATTGCCAAACCAAACTGAGAATAAATCACTTGACAGCTGTTAAATCGGTCGCCATCTTGGAAAGTAATGCCAACTTAAACTTCTATACCTGGAAAAAAAACACTCTTTACAAGGGACTTTTTTTTCCCTGGCCGCGTCGCTTGAGTTCAAAAACCCTTCTCCCTTCAAAACACAGCCCCCCGAAACCACGCCGATTCGCGCCAACATTCCCTATCCCCCCAACAGTAGTCTCAGACACTACAACTGTATTATTATGTGATGACCCTATTATGTGAAGCGAAAAACCTAGTGTGATTGACCGGTGGTCGCACTTTATAATATTAAATCCAAAGAAAGGATTCATAGAAAGGTGGAAGACGTCCACTTTACAACTGAATGACTTAGCTAGCTGGAAGCAGGAGTGTACAAGAGAATAATTAAGATAAGTGCTTCCATATATTTAATGTGGCCGCGGTAGACGAGTGGTATAGGTATCGGATCGTGGCTTGCCTTGTCACGAGTTCGAGCCCAGTACAACTAAAGACCCGCCGTGTAGGGCAGCGATGCACGTTAAATCTGTCGAGAGCTGAAACGTCCTCCCGTTGGTGTGGTGTGGTAGTTAGGAGAGGGGAGTGCCAGCTCAGGTGTCGTCCACGTCACTTGACCATGGTTCAAAATTACGTGGTCCGTCGCCAAAAGCCCTCGTGTAGCTGAACAGTGCGACGTTAATATTCAGTCAATCAATCCATATATTTAATATAATTTTTATTGCTCCTCGGGTTTAGTTATCAGAGTGCATTCTCAAAAGTGCTAAAGTTGAATAAAGATAGTGTAATGACTTCGCTTGGTGCGAACCCCACCCCTTCCATTCACGCCAAATTTTATATCTCAGAGTAGGTGGCTAAGAGACCAGTGCACGTGGTGTCATTGTTTATTGTTTGGTCTCTGTGAGCCGCGACGACACTCGGACTGAAAGTCATAATGGGTATAGGTGCGCCCACCGGGTGACAATTGTCGAAGCCTGTCTAACGGAGAAGAGGAGAATGGATTTAAGAATCAAAGACGGTGTGATGGACAAGTGACCAGATGTTGGACAAGAAATCTGGCGCCATTAGATTCCAGACGGGCCAGACAGTGTTATTCTGAGTTCCACACGTATAAGACACTAATGAGGCCGAGGGCAGACTTTTTCGGCTTGCCAATAAGGTACGAGGAGCGTGTTGTGGACCCACCCCTGATGTTTAAAAGTGGTTTTTTAGGAGAGAGGGAAGAGCCCGAATAGAGAGAAAGAGATTTCTCTGAGGAGGGGAAAAGAGAGGTCCGAAGGGAAGAGATTAGAGAGCAGAGGGAGGAGACGAGGGAGCAGAGAGACGAAAAATGGTGATTAGGAAGGCTATAATGGGATCGAGATTAGATCGGTATTTTCCTGGAGAAAGGAAAGAGAATGAACGCCGGTGGCGTTGCAAATGTCATCCAACCAACTTCTTAGAAATATGGGGAAGTGTCCTTCGGGAAAAGCAGCGAGGTGTAGTGATTGAACACCCACGTTGAAGAGACTGAATGCACCGGCTTGGCTATAAGAGACATTTCAAAATTGCGTTAATATTTACTATTTTGTTGAGAAAATAAATTTTTTCTCTTATTTCTACATTTTGCTGTGACGTTATTATCACGCTACCAGTCCACGTCGTCCCAATAGAGAGAGAGAGCGAATTTTAAATCATTCTCCCTCGAACCCTCTCACACCCGTGACCGATAAGTCGCGACAACTCTTGCCAGTTGCTAAATATCTTGTAAACTTTTCACAAGGGTGAAATGATGTATCCAACACAACAGAACGAGTTGAAATGCAGCAGTTCTGAAGCGTTAGATGTGTTCTTTTATAACTCGAGACATTATTGCAGCTGCCTTGGGCGTGTCGCATGCTCAAATGAACATGAAATTCTGATGATTTCCTAATCTGTGAAGCAGATGTTCCATTCCTTCTAATTTCAGTCATGCCGGGCATTCAATGTGTCAGTTTTTTTTATTCTTAAAGAGTACATTGGTGGTAAAATGAATACAAATTCGTTTGTTTGTGGAAGGGGGAAAGTCTGATTCATGAAACTCTATTGTTGTCGTTTAAAATCAATTTAAACAGTGTCAGATTTCACACCAGGTAACAAAAGCGGGAATACACGGACAAGAGTTTTATTTCAGTTGTAACACTTTCATTGTTTAACAGAAAAATCAAACAAAATAAAACATTAAATTGCAGCGACATTTGATAGCTGTTAGTTTAACATAACATCAAATTAATCTAAAAATATACTCTACAAGAAAGTATACCCGGTATTCGCTCGGTTGAATTGGAAGAATAAGAATCGAAACAGTGAAAAAAAATTAATGATGTCAACATTTAATTAATATTTTGAATGATTTAATGTGAATTACAAATTAAGCTTTCAGGTAAGAATAATTTAGCAAATAAAATAGCGAAGTAAAATAAATAAATAAAGCTCAATACCCTGGTATTTCTGCGAGAGAGTTGCTTTTCACCAATATGCAACTTAAATAACGGCAATTGCAGTTGAACATCGTATATCCGAATCAATCGGGACCGGACACCGTTCAGATACGTGATTGTTCGAATAACCGAAAACCGAATGCGATCCATGCGGTATATGAAACTGGACACTATACGAAATGAAAATAATCACACACACATGCGGGAAACGTGCTTGAAGAAAAAGCAAAATAGGTGCAAAATGTCGCAATTTTACTTTTATCGGGGAAAATAATTACTTATTTTTTGCTGTACCATTGTACACCTTCGTTTTTTCGCTGCAAGGTCTCTGATTCTCTTGAGCAGCAGTAGTTGAGTAGGACAGCACTTTGATTGTTGTTCGTACCACTCCATAGCTGTCTCTAACGCAGAAAACGCGCCAGGATTTGATGGACCCTGGCTACTTTCGTTGTTTTTGTTATCCTCGTCGAAAGGGTCGGATTTTTCTTGCACGGAAGACACAATCTCGTCATCACTTAGAATTTGCAATGCACAGTTTTCTGCTGTGCTAGAGACGCTTCACTTTCTGTCTTCGCGAGATGGTTCAATATTTCAAGTTTTGTCTTTGTGTTCAAGACGTTGCGCTTCTGTTTTGAATTCGAAGCCATATCAGTTCATAACTCAACAAAATAGCACGTATACACCCCCTCACTTGGGGAAACAAACTGACCTAACATTCCGCGCAGATGTTTACCAAATCACACAACTGAAATTCCCCAAATATCCCTGACATTGGGCTTCCCAGTCACTCACGCGAAGCAACTGTTGAGCATTGAAATGTTCGAAAACGTATTCGTATGCAGTACATGTAGTTGACAAAAAAAAAAAAAAAAACTCGTCCGGATATTTGACCGGATAAAAAACGTTCGGATAAACGACGTTCTACTGTACTATAATTAAATCAAAATACACTATCCAATGCTTAAATAAGCTAAAATGAATTTATTTCGAATTCAAAAGAAATACTAGCAGTGACTGATTTAAGTTCGACGGCGCAGTAGGCCCAAGTTAACTTGACTCCCTTTTATAATAATAATAATAATACGAATAGTAATAATGGATTCGAATTAAATTTAGGTTTTGAATTTAGGCATGAATTACGCCTCACATTACGTAAAACTATCAAATTTTTATGCGAGATTAAAAAAACGATTAAGTTTTTGAGTAACAGAAGAAAGGTATAGTTAAATATGGTTAATTAATATTTTGTGTTATAATGATGAGCAAACAAACGCTACATTTAGATTTTTTTTGAAAAATTTATAAAAAATCTAACGTCAATAGATAAATGCTATACTTAACGAATATTTTTTAACTACCTATTTGTTAGACATTTTGAATTTTACTACTTACACGATTAATTATTTTAAAAAATAATTCTATCGTTTTTTTAATATTGAAATCTTGAGGTTATCAAAGCAAGAAAAAAAGTATTGAAATTCTTACAGTTGATTAAAAACAAAATCAATTTCAAATTTTTGCAACCCCGAAAAATTTACCACCCTTATGCCCGGGCCTCGTGAGCCTAGGCCTAAAATCTGTCACTGAATACAAGTAATTATAAAAAAAAGCAAGAAATGTTTGATCAAATGATTTATTGGTCCAAAAATATTATGTTTGTGATTCAAATAGTTTGTCCACTTCGAAACATCATGAATCAGAAAAGGACAGAGAATTCCAGACAAACACAGCTTTGACCTTGTTTACCAAGCGCGACTTATGCTGAGCTGAATATGTTAAAAATATTCATGTGATGAATAGTTCCGCAGGGAACCCGTACTGTGTGTATAGCAGACAAATAATTTTTAATTTGAGAGGAAAAGATCATTTTACGTTCCTATTTTTCCGTTCAGTGAAGACATCATATACACTGCTGGACAATTGCTAAGGACGGATCACAAATTGCTATGTAGCATAACATTAAGCGAGACATGAGGCCTAGTAGGATAAAATATAGTTGCCACACTGTTCAGACATTAGAATAAAGAATATTTATTGTTCTGGAAAGTACAAAAGCTGTGAAACAACTAAAAGACAAAAAATGTTCATTTGATCTGCGTACGGAGAAATGGAACAATGTATCTAAAAGTCAGCAGGCACCTTAAAGAAAGGTATCAGTGCGGGATATGTCCACCGTAGAGTGTGATGCAACATTCCAAACGTCGTACCATACTTTGCACAACATTATCAACAGCTGTTGAGGCAATTTATCCCATTCCTCTGTGAGTGCATGGATTAGGGTGTTCTTGTTTGTCGGATGATAGTTTCGACCAGAAACTTGTCTACCCAAAGCATCCCACACATTTTCAATGGGGTTTAGATCTGGAGAACGCGCTGGCCATACGAGACGTTGAATACCCTCGCTGTCTAGACAATACTGAACAGCGAGTGTTCGATGACATGTTGCGTTGTCGTCCATATAAACAAATTTATCACCGACAGCACCACGGAAAAGATGAACATGAGGAAGTAGAAATTCATCAATGCATCGTTGGCCCGTCATAGTCCCATTCGCAACCACATGTAGGCGCGTGCGGCCATTGATCATGATGCCGACCCACACCATGATACTGCATGTCGGATATCGGTCCTTTTCCTGGATATTTTCTGGACGATAAGCAGTACCACTCTCGCGCCAGATCAGTCGGCGTCTACAATCCGATGACAAACTGAACCTACTCTCATCTGAGAATAGTACACATGCCCACTCCTGTTCAGTCCAATTGTGATGCTCACGACACCATTGCAAACGGGCAGTACGGTGCTGTCTGGTCAATGGGACACAAACAACAGGTCTGCGTGCGTATAGTCCTCCTCCCCTCAAACGTCTGGCAACAGTTTTTCGGGAGATCTGCTTTCCTGAGGCAGCAAGAAACTGATTTGCTACCTGCTGAGCTGTGGTGCTCCTGTTCCTTTTTGCTTATAGGACGATAAATCTGTCTTCTGCAGGCGTCGTACTTCTAACACGACCTCCCTCGTGCCGTCTACTACACATTCCAGTAGTTTTAAATGACTTCCACAGCCGTGAAACAACGCTGTGAGCGATGTTGAACTCCCTGGCAACATCTGTTATTTTTCGCCCTTCTTCGATTTTCCCAATAATTAGGCCACGCATAAAATCATCTATGTGATGTCTGGAAGACATACCAAAAATTTTAAGTTCGTCTATTAAATCTTTACTGTAAAACTTTGACTTGAAACAACAACTGTCCACATGCGTAAAAACGTTTAAAGTTCTTATGAACGCTATCACGTGATGAACAGACGTGGAAAAAAATTTGCATTGTAAGGAACCGCTGGGAGAGAGAGAGCGGTGGCGAAGAAAACCGGGGTGGTGAAAAAAAGAGACGGCTGAATGATGTATCGTAATCTTGTAACATCTCAATATATTCTTTACTTTAAGAAATGTCCCATAGAAGGTGTGGAATAAAACAGTGGGACAAAACCCTGTCTGCAATTATTTTCAATTCACAATGCGAACACGATCAGAAAAGAACCCACAAGTTTACACTGGTGTCAGAAGTGCGATGCAATGGAGCAGAAGTTAAATGAATAAAATATTTCAAATTGATCGGTGTTCGTGCTACATAATTGTGAACAAGGTTCTAGTGGACATTCGGTTTGAAAGGAAATTTTTAACAAGGAAATAGAATCCTGCAGTGTATCTTCAAGTTGATGACCACGTGCATCCCGGGAATTGCCCTGCAGCAGTTTCAAGTAAAAAAAAAAAAAACAAGACCTTCTTCATATGGAGTTTTACCATCACCTGCCGAGTTGGGCTATGAACGAACAGATGTTGTATTTTTCTTCATTTTCTGATGAATGGAGCCGTGATCTGAAAACAACGAAGGAAATCCCAGTAGTGTTCAAGTACAGAAACAGCGTTCGAGGTAAGTGGCTATTGTTCCCCTAAGTTAAAATATTGTGTGAATATTTAAAAGAGTAATAGGATGCAGTCATATTTAATTTGTTTTTCTAAAAATAAAATAGAAAAAGCAGATATATCTGAAAAAAGAAAATTTCATTGGTTTATTGCAATATTCTATGTTGTTGGATTATTGTGTAGATGAAATAAGAAAATTGTGTACTTATTTTACCTGGAAATGATAGGGTATCATTTTAAATGTTGTAAAATATTGTATTTAGAGTTCTAGTGTTAAACTATAATTTCTTTTTTATCATCATTCTTTACTGTTTTGAAGTTGTCTCAAAAATTAAAATCTGGGTATAGAAAGTGTTTTGCATAACAATTCAGTTTGCAGAATTTAAAAAAAAAGAATTAGATTAATTTATCTTGAAATAATGGTTGTGAAAAATGTATGTTTGAGTGGGTGAAAAATATCCATTAAAAAAATGTGTATATGTATTTCAAGTAGACGGACTTCCTGTTAAAATGTTGTAAATAAGAGATTTTGTAGGTTATTTATGACTCAGAATATGGCATGTTTTTTTTTTTAATATTATATGATAGTTTTTCATTTTAAGCAAAAGTGTTGCAATTTGTCAGTTAGTTGATAGTTTAATGCAATCTGAGGTGATTTCCTTTGCTCGTAATTTAGGATGTATATGTATATTGGTTTTTTGTTTCCTGCATAAGATTCTTCTTTTAATTAAAAAAAAAAGAAACTAAGAGTAGATTTATGATTTGAGAAATAATTCTATGGTAATGTAGCTAAAGTATGTTGTTAATTGTGTTTTTTTATTTTGAAAAAGGTTCTGCGTTCTGATTAGTAACAAATAACTGTGTCTCATATAAGTTTTATTGTAAACATATTTCGTATTGTGTTTCTGGAATTTGAGTACTCTTAGAAAAAACGAGTAGAATTTTTCTTGCTTGTTAAATATATAGTACTAGGTCATTTAAGTGTTTGTAGTTAAATTTGTCAGAAGGTAATTTGGCATTAGGTTTAGCTTGATTAAAAATGGCATTTCTCATTAGAAGTAAGAAAATTGACTTAATTCAATTAGCGCGGGACTTAGATGAGTCACCTGATCCGTCTATGTCTAAAATTGTTTTAAGGAATTTAATAATCTCTAGTAAATATTACAAGGAGGAAGAGGCAAAAGAGTTATTGGAAGTTATTACAGCCGAAAGGTTAGAGACAGAACAGCAGCAAAAACTAAAACGACAGGAACAACTATCGATTGAAAAATTACGCTTGGAAATAGAATTATCTAGGAACGCTAATCAGAGTGCTACTCAAAATAATGGTCAAACCTCACGTGTAAAATCTTTAGATGAAATAGTTAAAATGGTTAGGCTCTTAACTGTAAAGGTACCCAATAAATCAGACGGGTGGGACTATTTCTTTTCTAGTCTTGAAAAGGCTTTCGCTAGTGAAATGGTTAGCGACGAGTTAAAACCGAAGGTTTTGTTATGCATGTTAGGAGACAAAGTGTCAAACTTATTAGTTAACCTAGGCGAAGAAGAATTAAAAGATTACGAATCTTTAAAACAGGTTGTGCTCAAGGAGTATGAACCCTCACCCCAAAAATATGTTTAGAAAATTTTAGAAAGGCCAAACGTAACTCTGACGAACCTTTCTCTCAGTTCGCGTCCCGTTTAACATCGATGTGGTTATACTACTGTAAGTTAAGAGGTGCGAATGAGATTTTGAGTCAGTTAATCAACTGATCGTAGCAGATAAAATGTTTGAAATGTTGGATTCTGAGACGGCGACCCATATTGGTGTGCTCCAAGGGGAAGAATGGTACAAACCCAGGGACTTGGGCAAACAATGTGATATATTTTACGCTTCCAAAGGGAAATCCTACGATGAACTTGAGAGAGCTAAATGGAATGATAGTGAAAAGAGAAGTTTTAATGGTAGTGGGGGTAAACAGCCATTTGGGGAGAAAAAGTCAGATAATTTTTCTTCTAGGAAAAACTTTGATAAAGGTCAAGTAACTGAAATTAAAAAATTCGCTTGTTTCACCTGCGGATCAGATAAACATTTTAAGCGGGATTGTCCGAAAAACAAAGAGGTAGATAATAAAAGACTTAATGTGAATAAGGTGTCAACAGAAGGGACGGAATTGGTAGATGGGACGGTAGCTGCTAGAGTTGATTTGCTAGGTAAAGTCATTCCTAGACGGGCTATTGAAGACAAATTAAGTAAATTAGTGAAAACATCTATCAGTGTAGATGGGAAGTTAGTCCCCCCATGCGTTATTGGATTCTGGTACGGAAATTACTGTTATCAAGAAAGACTTAGTTCCTGGAATATCGGTTGAAGGAGCTTCCACGATTTATTTAAAAGGTATTTTCGGTCCAGTGGTTAAATGTCCTTTAGTATATGTTCCAATTGGTCTTGCTACCGGTGGCCAGGTTAATGTGGTGCACCAGCAAGTGTTATGTGCTTTGGCAGAAGTTTTGGTAGAAGACGTGTTGCTTCCACCAGATGTTTTGGATATGTTGGGAGGAGCCCAGAGTGAAAAGAATTCACTGGCTCAAAGCTCTCAGGACCTGAGGGTTGACTCAGGAAATGTAGATGAAACCGAGGTTTCATCGGGTATTCTGCCAGAGAAAGCACAGGAGCACATTGAGGATTCTCAAAGGAATATTACTTCATGTCGGAATGAAGTGGGAACATTGGGTACTAAGGATGAGGAGGTGACCGCTGAGATGGATAAAGGAAGCATGGTGGCTGATAGTTTTCGTTCCGAACAGGAGTGTTGTGCCGAGTTAGCATTGGTTTGGAAGCAGGCTAAGGAAGGCAAAGGAAACTACTATGAAGTAGATGGATATCTATTTCACACAGATAAAATACTCGGTGAGAGTATTGGGCAACTGGTAATTCCGAAGTGCAGAAGAACGGAGGTGTTGAGACTAGCGCATACTTCAGTGTTCAGTAGTCACATGGGTCCCAAGAAGACGCTTGAACGAATCAAGTATTCTTTATTTTGGGAGGGTCTAAGTTCCAATGTGAAGAAATTTTGTGAATCATGTAAAGAGTGTCAGCTCACTCGATCGGTTAGGATTAAAGACCGATCACTCATTACACCTATGGCAAGGCCTGAATTGCCATTTCAGGTGGTGAATATGGATCTGATAGATCCAATTGATCCGCCAAGCTCAAAGGGATATACATATATTTTATGTCTGGTTGATCAGCACACTAGGTGGGGCGAGGCTAGGCCGGTGACTAGTCTCAGTGCGAAGGTAACCCGTGAAGCTTTGTTAAAGATATTTTCGAGAACCGGGATTTATCTTTTGTTGAAAACGGAAGGTTTTGTAGAAAAGAATAGCGCAGCATCGTGGGTCACGGTACTGGATTTGTGGAAGTGGTATTTTTGTCGTTCTCTCACGAAGAATTATGCCGCATGCTTTAAGTCGTTTGGAATTTACATGACTAAAAAAGTGAGGTTTAAGATTGAATACACTTCTTATGGATGTAATTCAACGGCTCAGGTTTTAAGAATGTTAGAGCAGTTTGTTATATCTCGAATAGTCGATATAGACATTCTGATGCAAATTTGGAAAAATCGTGTAAAACAAATTAACTTTGTATTAGAATGGATGAGATGGGTTGGGTCGGAAATCATACCGGCCAAAAAAATTAGAGCCGTAGGAAAGTTTTTACTGTGTACTTAAATATGGATTTAGTGAACTCATTGAGCATTCATTCATGAGTTAATGAAATAAACATTGTCTAGATTAAGATAAAAACTGTAATGTATATATTTAGTGTTTTTTTTGTATAATGTGTTTTCTATGTTTCTGTTTGCAATCCCATTACAGTTTAGATCTTTCTGGGAACATAGTCACTTATTTCAATTGGGTGAACTATTAATATTATTTCATGTGTTTGTATTAAGGAACTTTCACTAGAAAAATCATCAAGACTTTTGACTGTTGCAATTATTGTGTGTTCTGTTTGTGGATTTTCTGAGTCACGGTTTGTGAATTTTCTGTTCCTGGTGTCTGAAATGGTAAAATCAGCCACAAGGGGCAAATTTTACTCTTAGGTGGGGCGTGTAAGGAACCGCTGCCTGCACCTGGCAACTGGTCGAACGAGAGACGATATAAAGAGAAGGATCTGGCAAGGACAGAGGAGAAAAAGGTCGGAACGGGGGAGAGAGAGAGAGCGGTGGCGAAGAAAACCGGGGTGGTGAAAAGTAGAGACGGCTGAATGATGTATCGTAATCTTGTAGCATCTCAATATATTCTTTATTTTAAGAAATGTCCCATAGAAGGTGTGGAATAAACACCACACACACACACCACACAGTGGGACAAAACCCTGTCTGCAATTATTTTCAATTCACAATGCGAACACGATCAGAAAAGAACCCACAAGTTTACATGCATACTCATACTTCTTACTAATATCTCGCACTTATTCTAATTTTCCACATTTTGCTTCCTTTCATTTTGTGGTTGCTATGGATGATAGTGTTATCCGTCCTTAGCAATTGTCCAGCAGTGTATATCTTAATTTCTTATCTTGAATTACGAGACTATACATGTGCTATTCAAGTCAAACGAATTTAAAATCTGATTTGTTGTATTATTTTTCGATTTTTCTTGATAAATTTTACTTTTGTCTGAATTTGTCACTATAAGCTAGAGCAGGGATTCACGTGCCGTCAAATAATTTTGACTTGTGATTATTAAGAAAATAATAAAGCAAAATACTAACAACACAAAACTTTTTGTTTACTACTACGAAAAAATACATTTTGCACTTTATAATAGTAAATGTTTGAGTTATTCGTGTAATTAAATTTAAGTAACATTAGTGTGACTTCTGTTGTTGCAGTATGTATACATATATGTAGATGACAAAAGATTGTAAGATGTTACTTTTTAGCAGAATGCATGCTGAATTGGATTCATCTGCCAAACGGCTTCTAAACGAGTCTTTAATGTCATTTATCTTTCACAATAAGGACTCGGAGGCATAGGTCGATGAAAATATGGTTAAAATAGCATGAGCCTGCTTCTTCAAACAGTTAAATGTATCTGGAATCAAGTTTAATGTTTCCAAAATTTTGTTATTGGCATTTTTACTTATATTGCTTGTCAATCTTTCTGTTTCAATCAATTCCACTTTTTCCTTGTTTCAATACGTTTTTGAATCCATATTGAACGAGACTAGAAATCACTAAGTTGCATTTCAAAACTTCTTCAATTTCCAACCAATCAAATTGGGGCAAGTTCAGTTTATAAAATGATGTCTGTGATTAGGGTACATAATAAACTTGAACATTTCTGATAATTCTTTGAACTGAGAAAACAACGCTAAAAATTCCTTGATTGAAGAATCAATTAGGGAAATAAGTTCTTCAATAACTATTTCTATGCCTGGTTTCTCATGTACATCTTAATCTTTGAAATAGTTCTTCAAAATTGGGGTTCCTTGTAATAATATTAGTTTCTAAACTAAAATACATACCGTTTTGATCTATGGCGTGCTCAAAATATTGTGCCATTGGCACGCGTGCCAATGGCTCGCCATCCCTGAACTAGAGGTACTCAACCTTTATTTCTGCCGGGCCACATACCTATGACAGGCATTTCACGCGGACCGCAACGTAAGGATAATGAGAAGAAAATACCAAAAGACCAAAGCAATATTGGGCACAGTTAAATCAATAAAAATGTAAAACTCATTTTTTTTGTTTTTATTTTAATATTATACTAATTTCTCTATCAAACACAAACATACAAAAGGATTTGCTTTTATGTGTTTTTTGCTGAGTTATGCCGCAATTGCGATTTCCTTTCATTTCTGACAAAACTCCTTAATTATATTCTTCTATAAAAACAAAAAAAAAAGTAATATAAAAAAAATTTTAAGTCAATTCCTACTTAGATCAACAAAGAAAAATTTTATTTTAGCTAATTTTTATTAAATAGTTACAATTAATATAACTATGTATATACATAGCACAGAATTACAACATTAAGTGGTAATTAATTTTTATTCATTATCGTTAAAGTATCGTATTGTCATCCAAAACCATCGTGTTTTCTAAAATTTCAGTTCAACTGAATGCTTTAAAACGTGAGGGAAAAAAACCTTTTCTCGTTTTGACACACGTAGCCAAAAGAGTCGCTATGTCGCCAAAAATGATGCCAACGTGGCTGTATTTGTAATTCTTTGAATAATTACTTTTAATCAAATAATTTTTATTAATTATAATTAAAACTGTATTGTCATCCAAAACAATGATTTATTTCAAATTTCAGCTCAATTGAGCTCTTTAAAATGTATTTTGTTAATGATTGAAAATTTGAACAAAAATATAGAGAGAATGTGAGCTAATAGTAGAAACAGAGAGAGAGAGAGGAATATTGAAAGCACACACACATATATTAATAGCAAAATTGAAATATGTGATTGTTTGATTGGTAGAATTACCTCCTAAATTTTAAATACATTGTTCTTAAATAATTGAATTTCTTAGTGAAACGAACTGTTTCAGTAACTGATTTGTGAAACAGAATATGTGGAAATTGAAATCATAGTTCGAAATTCGTATAAGAGTTTGTACTGTTTTTTTTTTTTTTTTTTTTGTCTGATTTGCATCTTGTTGAAATATTTTTTTTATATAAAGTGAATGTAGAATAGATATAAAATAGACTTTTTGAAAATGCGTTCAGAAAAAAGTTGATTGATCCGAAATATTCAGAGTGGAAGAAAGCTTTTTTCCACAATATTCAGAAGCAAAAAAAATTGAGATATGCATATAAAGTCTTTTATTTTTATTCAGGAACCAGAGTTCAGGTTAATTTATTTTATAAATAAATTAAAAGAAAATTTGAATACATAATCAAGTTCTGGTAAGAGCTGTAGCTACAAAACTGTTTGGGAAGTTTCTGATTTAATTTAAATTCTACTTATGATAATTATAAACGGTTATGTACTATACATAATTTAATCTCATATGCACTTAATTGTTAAATTTATTTCATTATTTAAGTTATATATTAATAACTATAATAATAATTATCAATACTATTACATATAATTTTGTAAATTAATTAAATAAATAACATTAATTTGATTGTAATGATGCATTGCCTTTAAATAATACAACAAATTTTTAATTTACTACAGTTGTTACAGTTAATTAAAATATAAAATTTGTAAATAATTACTCGTATTATTATAAAGTTTACACAAAAATAAGACATGTGCAATTGACAATGAACATAGAATTTAATATATTGAGGATTAAAAAATAAATATAATATTAAAAGTATATATATATATATATACTAGAGAACCCGACAGACGTTGTCCTATACACACATCTTAAATTCAAAATAAAAGATTTTTGAATATTCGATACTGCGATCGTAGCGCAGTCTGCCGGATCCAATGGAAAACATTCCTAGATCAACAATTTATTAATAAAAAATTAATTAAATAAACATTTCCAAACCGAATTATAAATCTAAACCATTCTCGAGTCCACTGGAACAGACAAAAACTTTCATCAAAATCGGCCCAGCCGTTTAGGAGGAGTTCAGTTACATACACACGCACAGAAGAATTACATATATAAAGATTATTTGAAAAGATATTAATTAAAAACACTAAAAAGCGTGAATCGCGTCTGCATTTTCGTAACAATAAAGACCGGGTTTGGCCAGTTTGGCTGAAAATCAATTTTCGACGCCAACTTACATCTTTTTCAATTCCTACTATTAGCTCACGATCTCTATACATACTTTGTTTGTTTGTTTATTTATTTATTTATCTTGATGGAATTTTCAATCGTTAATAAAATACATTTTAAAGCGCTCAATTGAGCTGAAATGTAATGTACATGATTATTTTGGATGACAATACAATAATTTAATTATAATTAATAAAAATTAATTGATTAAAACTAATTATTTAAAATATTACAAATACAGCCACGTTGGCGACTTGGCGTTCCTTTTGGCAACTTATGTCAAAAATTGAAAGGGCTTTTTTCTAACGTGTTAAAGCACTCAGTTGAAAGGAAATTTTATACACACGATTGTTTTGGACGACAATACGATACTTTAATGATAATTAAAAAAAATTAATTACCACTTAATGTTGTGATTCTGTGATATGTATATACATATTTATATTAATTACAACGATTTAATAAAAAGTAGCTAAAATAAATTTTTTCTTGTTTGATCTAAGTAGGAATTGATTTTAAATTTTTTTTTTATCTTACTTGTTTATAACAATAGCGTTGTTACAACATTGCAGGTGAATGTTGAGTTGTATTTTTTTGAAAGCTTTTAATTAATATCTTTTTAACTAATTGCGATGTTGGACCGAATTGTAAATCTAAACCATTCTCGAATTTACTTAAACCCACACAAAAAATTTCATCGAAATCGGTCCAGCCGTTTAGGAGGAGTTTAGTGACAAACACACGCACCAGAAGATTTTTATACATAAAGATATATATATATATATATATATATATATATATATATATATATATATATATATATATATATATATATATATATATATATATATATATATATATATATATATATATATATATATATATATATATATATATATATATATATATATATATATATATATATATATATATATATATAGAAATTATGATTCACATGTAATTTAATAACTTCTTTTCGAGATAGTAATTTTTTTACTCTAAATAAAAGAATTGTTAGCATTGTTTAATAACTGTAATATGACAGCATTAATTACAGCTCAAAAGAAATTTTTAGACATTTGGAGGGGTGGAGCGCTTGAATTCAAAGAATTCATTCTCTTTAGCTGTGTTTTAGACACTGACAAGACTTAATGACCTATAAAAAGATCCTGTACGTTAAAACTATATAGAAGATCATAAATTTCATCGAATACTAAGTGCATACACACATTTTATACAGTTCTTTTTAATGTAACTCTATAAAATTTTCATCTCCATCATACTTTTATTTTGGTTATAGATAAGAAATTTTATTAAAATTTCCCATTAGCTGAGAAATAAAACAGAAGTATTATTCTTCACATTTTACTACACCTACCAGTAACCATACCTGTACTATTTCATTATGTCAAATTTTCAGATATTAAGCTTTCTTATTGCTCTCGGTTCATTGCATCACACTATTAATCAAGATGTCTGCATTCTCCACAATTTGAATAAAGTAAAAATTTTCCTTATACAAACGCTAGAAAAGTCTTGCTGGTAAAGACTACAATTGTTCTTCATTATTGGGGACATATACAAAATATTTTCCCCCTAAGAAATAAAAAGTCACGTTTTTGAACACTTCACAGAACTGCTGATTTTATCGCAAAAAGTTATGTAATCTTGTATGATACCCAATGAATGATTTAACATCAAAGATTATTGATATCATTCACCTACATAGCAGCCGTTAGTATGCTTATCGTTGATACCTCTTATCTTTGATATCGCATTATATACTTGAAAAATATTTCTTTATCTTTTTATTGATTTTTAAACTATACTTTCATTTCACTGGGAGCTTAAAACAAGTGAAAGTTTAGAGCTTCCCTAAGCAATATAACAAACATATGTATCTACATATACATACAAACATTTATTACATGTTTTTGGTTAGTGGGGAAAAAACCCCCGGCTGAAATACAAATATTCTCTGAAACAGTAGTTAAAATTATTTTTTTTGTTCTATGATCTATTTTACTAGGTCGTCTATTTCTTCTTAAATAAATTCTTCTTATTAAGGGCATTTTCACTGTTATTCATGCATAAATTAAGAAAATCAGCTAGCGCTGAAAAATAATTTATGTACGAAGTAATGCATTACGGTAACAAATGATTTCTTATCTTGGGAGATTAAATAACAAGGCATAAACTGGTTAATATTTTAGAAATTTCAATTAAAATTTTATGTATTAAAAGTATGCCAGTGTGAAGTCCTATTTTATTTACTGTATGGAATTTTTAAAAAAGATAAAATTCATGTTCTTGTAAACATTTATTGAAGGCAGTAACGCAATCAGCTCACATATACTCGTACACGATGAAGATAAGTATGTACAAACTTCATGACACAGCCATGCCATCTGGTGATGAATTAATTCGCTTTCTACATTTTTTGTTGTTGTTTATTTATAAAAATAATTAATAAAAAGTGTTGGTGATCAAAGAAGGGTAAGACAAGGGAGTTTTGAATATCTTGCTTTTATATCCTCAAGAAATAGATTGAACATATTCATATTCTGTGACGAAATTCCCAGAGTATGCATAGCGTCTAGTCAAAATACTGCAAGTTCAAAACTCCCAGAGTTAGTCATGTAGACACTTTAGGAATTTCATCACAGCTTTAATATTCGAACCTAGTAGCACAATCCAACTTATTGACCATGAAAAGATTGCTCAAGCCATACTTTGCATTTTGGAGCTGACACAGTATTCTCGTTTGCGCTCGCGCGAGGGTCTTTCCCATTCAAACCGGCTAGTGTATTTTGTTAAAATATGAGAAGGTCAACGACCTTTGATAAGTTTAATTTTAAAAACACCAAGTTTGGCATGTATAAAACTTTAATCAGGCTCTGTGTGGAAGGGAATGTCGGACCCTGAATAAAACAAAGGAAGTAAAGGTGTTCATTTTTGAAAGAAAACTCTAAAAGGAAAATCTTTGGACCAATTCAAGAGAATAATGAGGGGAGAATTCTTTACAATCATGAAATGTACAGGAAATATGGCTGGACTAACATTGTGAGAGCTTTAAAAGCATCACGTATTAGGTGGCTGGGCCATCTGTACAGATAGACCGATGCTTTTACGATAAAAAAAATAACTTTTTCGAAAACTGAAGGGACAAGACGTAGAGGATGACCACCTACACAATGGTTACACGATGTTGAAAAGGTCCTCAAACTAATGGGAATTAACCGATGGTCATCGTGAGTGATAGGGTCAACTGGAGGGGGATCAGAGAGTCAGCCTTGACCTGTAAAAGGCTGTTGAGCTTATAAAGAAGAAGAATGACCTTTGAGAGGATCTAATTAACCAGTGGCGTAACGTACACTCCCGCAACCCCTGCATTGCGGGAGAGGGGGTCCAGGGATACTAGGGGGCCCAAAGCCAGACTGACGCCAAGTATGTATTTGGGCTTGGGGCACAAAACCTCACTTTGCAAGGGGGCCCAAATATTCTCCGTTACACGCCAATGTAATTTACCATACCTAATATTCTCCGTTACGCCATTGTAATTAACCATTCTAAATCCTACCTCAAAAAATCAAGAGTTAAAAATTCTTGCATCAGGACTATCAATCACCAAAGTTAGGCTGACAACCTAGCATTTTAAAGACTACAATCTAGCATTTTTAAAGAGTACAGCCAAGCATTTTTAAAGGTTAATTCCAACATGCATTGAAGGCTACAGTTGTGACAGTCTAGCTAAAAAAAATGTAAAATTTCATATCGACATGTCTATCTCAGTAGCCTGAACAACACTGTAAAAGTACTGGAGATAAGACAATCAAATGACATTTGAAAACATAGATTTAATACACAAACTTAAAGATAAGACAAGTTCAGGAATTAAACGATAATACAGCGTACAACGAAAATGTGAATCGGAATAGAGCGCGATTATAGTTCCAGTCAAAATATTTTATTGATTCATTCGACGTACAAATGTCCAATTAGTGGCTATGAGAGAATTATTGAGACAGTGGCGCTCCTAACTTTCTTATATTATGACTTTATTATAAAACTGTCATATTTTGTAACATATAATGTTTGTAATAATTGCTGTAGTAAGATTTTTATAACTTTGTTGACTACCAAAAATGTAATTCTTGCTTTGTAAGCTGATTCATTATTTTAACAATTTCTAAAGCTCACTTTTAATAATACTGATAAAAGAACGTATTCTTTTAAAATACTTTTACCGGTTTTTTTAGGGATTTTTGAAAGTAAGCAAAAGTTAAACCTAATACACACAATTTTTTTAGACTAAAATTTTTTAACATACCAATATATTCTACTAATAGTAAATTTAAACTGTCAGCTCTTTCATTTGGCCTTTTTATGTTTTCGTTGAGTCCTTTTTTGGAGTTAATACAAAGCGTAAGGTGCAAGTTGGAGAGACTTATCGATTTTTTACACCCTTTTATAAGTGTCACTTGTATATAACGGAATCTTGAATTCAATTTTTACCCATTTTAAAAGATCAGATTAATTCGAAATTTTGCTCACTTGTCCAGGACCAATGACGATACAATAATTCTATAAATTTGTTTCCTTGTCCTGAACTGGATCGTCAGGAATAACGATTTCCCACACACACATTTTCAGTTCCCATCCCACATCTGACGACTAATTCCAGATCTCTTTTCCAGATTTGGCGTTGGTTTGGTGTGGTAGTTAGGTGAAGGGGGTGCCAGCTCAGGTGTCGTCCAAGTTACTTGAACATGGTTCAGAATTACGTGGTCCGTCACCAAAAGCCCTCGTGTAGCTGAACAGTGCGATGTTAATATTCACTCACCCAGATTTGACGACTAAAAGATTAAGTTACTTAACTGTTCATAATCTGCCATTAGAAATAAAAAAAAGATAAAGTTACAACTTAGTTCAATTAACTATAAAAGGGTGTTTTTTAGTTCTATTAAACTGTAATTTATTATTTTAAAAAATTATATACCGCCAAATCGTCAAGATTTATCACGTTAATCGTATCACCCAATTTCGAAAGAGTGCACTCGATATAGTTCACATTTAATCTTCTTTTGAAATCATAAATAACAAGTAATAGATTTTTATTTCTAATCCCTTTAAATATTTTTCGATTTTTAAATAATCAGTCAAACTTGTAGCAATCAAAATGTGGTTATCGTATCTATTAAATAATTTTAATTCAGTCAGAGAAATAAGGAATTTAATTTGAATGTTAGATAGTGGGTCCCCCCCTCCCCATATTTGTTTATGAAGTCTTGTTTATAAAAACAATTGAAGGAGACGACGCACAGCAATAACGCAAAAAAATATTTTCACTCAAGTTAAATTTAAAAAAAACACATATACATTCTGATTTTTTTAAAATAAATTTTATTTATAGCCTACTGTTATCAATAAAACGAACTTTTGATACATGAGTCGAACTGTGTTATCCTGGACAGTTCAGATCCAACCTTCTTTGAAAGTTAAAAGATCACTGAGCAAAATAAAATTATAGAATACAATTAGAAAAAAATAAATGCTGCCATCTTTCTAATTCATAATTATTCAATAAATATGAAATAATTAAAAAATTCTAAATTTTGCATCCATTGCATTATAGAAATTAATAATCGTGAAATATTTGGAAATTAATCTAATCGGAACTAACAAATTAAAAGAATCACCTTATTAACTGATTGTTTTTTCCGAATACCTGGATTATAAATGACGATTAAGAGCCGGTCGATAAAAAAATAAGCCTCTTATACAGTATGAAAGTAAAGTTCATTATTAGATTGGAAAAGGAGAAACCTATTTCATGCATACAAATAGTATATAACCATAGATTTCTTATTCCACAAACTTAATTCTCGGCAGTCGATAAATAATGGTTTAAATCACGAACAATTTTTATAGAATTTATTTGCTTACTGCATTGAGTTAAAAAGCATTAAAATATTAAATTTATGTATAATTCAAAAACTTACCCCTGCACTCTTCATTTCATAATCATTGCTATTTTGAATAATTATCTATTAACAATACACGTTTAACCATATCACATGCTGAAATATCATCAACACTGCTTTCTTCTATCAGCTTAAAATTTGATTAGAAAGAAGAATGAAAAATGATATATTCAAATTCCCATTCTTAAATTTGAAAATGGAAACTCTTTCTGATTTTTGCGATAGTATTTCCGCATTGGGCAAGCAACTCAAAATGCATTTTAATAAAGAAACAATGGGATATGAATATTAAAACGATAAGAAATTGTGACATAAAATAACAAACACTTTGCCTCTTCCAACAATAAAACTATTTCTTCTAAATTTTTTTTTTGCATAAATAAGTAAAATCATTAAGGAAATTTGCTGTAAAATAATCTACAGACCATATTTTAAACTATTTTCTTCAGAATACTCAGAAATTTATATTCTTTTATTCATACACTCTATAAAAAGAGGTTTTCAGCTCTCGAGGCCATTTGCAATGTATATACCAATCTGATACAAGGCATTCTCCTTAAGCAGATTAATAAACCAAGTGTTCTCCAGTGGATTCCTACCCACGCGGACATTGGGGGTAAGGAAAGTGGGGACGTTCTTGCTAAAGAGGCTGGGGACTTGGATTAGCCTCCCACTGTCACCTCGGAAAATGCAAACGCGATCGCCAAGCGCAAAATTTCTAACCAGCGTTTCGTAAAACCGACTATCCCAGAGCTCAATTGCCCTAGAAATGTGTCGTATGGGTAATTTCAAAGGTATGCGAATATATATCTCCAGATAATTCCCAATCTTACACCATCTGCAGAAATTGTCCACAAACCCAATTAACAACAGACTATATTTTTGACTGCAAAGCCGTTCTTGCAACTCTTTCTTCTCAATATTCTTGCAACGATACATCACCACCAGTAGCGTAACGTACACCCCTGCATTGTAGGGCGGGAAGGACTCTAAGGGGCTCAAAAGCTGACTTTGCTGGGGGGAGGGGGCTAATATTGTCCGTTACGCCACTGATCACCAAAGGACATTCTTTACAGTCATCAAGCTCCAGACCTGGCTTCTCTTGTTATTGAGGCTTTTGGGCCAACATAGAAATGCACTTAAGGTATCCAACTACGTTCGGAACCGTGATTTTAAAAAAGCTTATAAATGGATAATTTTCAAGATATTTAGTGTCACTCAGATTAGAATACATGCATAAAATTGTTTTAAGGACATTTTAGCAAAAAAAAAATTATTTATTTAAGTATAATATTTTGGCAAAAAATTAACTTAGAATAATCTTTTTTCCAAATGTTCTCCTTTTGTGAAAAATGCTTCTATTAGAATAATATTTTGCCTGTGTATAGCTCAGACCTCTCTACAGAGGCCCCACTAGAATTTTTGAAAAATTCACATTATTTTCAGAGTTACCACCAATTGAAATAATTATTGGCGTTTTTTTCTTAAAATTGCTCCCCTCTGTTGTCGAAAAATATGAATAAACCCGCTTCTAAGTTATATATTTCAAAAATTCTAGTTGAGCCTCTGTAGAGAGGTCTGAGCGATATACAGGCAGAATATTATTCTAATAGAAGCATTTTTCACAAAAGGAGAACATTTGGAAAAAAGATTGCTCTAAGTCAATGGCGCACACAGGAATTTTTCAAGGGGGGTCCGGGGTCGAACGATCACCATTCTTGTACCATGCTCCTTTTGATTTTGTCGATTTTCAGGAACAAAACACAGTAAAAAACTAATTTTTGAATAAATAATTAGCATTAATTAATAAAATTAACCGTTAATAACAAGTAATTAATTAAATTTTACGTACTATATACTTAGAATTATAATCAATCGGAAAAAAATCAAGGGCTTGAGGGGGGGCGGTCCGGACCCCCAGGCCCCCCCCTTGTGTGCGCCACTGTTCTAAGTTAATTTTTTGCCAAAATATTGTATTTAAATAAATTTTTTTGTTAAAATGTCCTTAAAACAATTTTATGCATATATTCTAATCTAAGTGACACTAAATATCATGAAAATTATCCATTTATGCTGCGCTTTTTCAAAATCACGATTCCGAACATAGTCAGGTACCTTTAACCATAGACAAGACAAGAGGAAGATAAAAAGAAGTTGATCTTTTATCGGTCGACTCTTAATCGCTATTTATTCCTGTTAATTAAAAAAACTATTGATATTAAAATCATAATTAATAGCTCCTTTTATCTGGGCTGAAATATAATTTAATTCCATTATTCATTTTTGGCAGAAAAAAAATCTACACTCTCTCTTCGGAGTTTTTATTATTTTTATGGAATTTTTTCCTTCTAGTGTATCATCATGGAGAAATTTTTTATTCTTCTAAGTACGATGTTAAAAGAGAATCTTAAGCCTTGTTTATCCATTTCATAGTCATTTTAAATTTTAAATCAAGTAGCAATTGCAGTCCGAAATACAAATGTAACTAAGGTAGTAATTTAAAATTACGTAATAGTGACGGACGCTAGCTTTAAGTAATATATGAAAAATATTACATATAGATGTATAATTAAAGTGTCAAAGGTTCTAAATGCCATTCAAAGACAAATTTATAGAGAAAGAACGCGGAAATATGTATCATTTCTTGAAAAGAAGAAAAAATATAAAACTAATTTAATATTTTCAAACACAAGAATTCCATCATTAACTTGTTCACACGTGGCTTTTATTCAACAAGTAGGTTTTAGACAAGTCCTTGAATTTTCCATTTAAAAGTTATACCCCTCCCCCGTCCCCTCCCAAAAATCGTAATGCAATCATTTGAAAATTATTTAAATTTGAGAAGTTTGTGAATTATATATTTTCATTTATTTATATTTTTCCCGGTGATGTTACTATTATATCAGCATAGTACGCAAATATTACAAATTACATAGGTTTCAATTTCTCATTTTAATTATTCTATGTTTAAATATTTGACAATTTCAAAATACCGTCCTTCATTATTATTATTAATAATAATAATACAAGCCTTAATAACCCTTGTGGGTTCGAGTTTTTCTCCGAGACAATTAAAAGTTTTAGAATAAAATTTCAACAGAAGAATGATGTCTAATTTGACACATAAGCTTGCGAAACAGACATTACTTCGATGGCAAACATGAATTTTTTATCATTTTGCATAATATTAATTATTTTTAGTTAAACTTTGGAGTAACATTTCTGTATCAACGCTAATACACTATATATGACATTGAAAGTGTAAAACCCAAATGGAGTGTGTAATATCTCGCAATTACTTATCTCAATTATCACTACAATCAAACAAACACAGTCTCTCCGTCGTGTTAAAAATTCTCCTAAGAAACTCTATTTTTGATACTGCAAACCACGCGCTATGCGTCGGTTTATTACCGAAGGAATTCAATTTCCTTAACCCTAAAAATAGTCCAGCGCTCCACGCTTTCAAAAACAAGTGCCGTCTCTCACCCCTCACCGTCCTGCTCGAGGGTTAATCACCTTCTCTCTACAAAACAGCAACCCATCCCTCGCAGATGCGGGAGCGTCGCCAACTCTTAAAGAATCTACCGCCAAACAGTAGTCAGACACTACAGAGTGGCCAGAAAATTATTCAAATTTCAGGATAGGCGCTCTTTATCGAGTAATGTAAATAATGTGAAATGCGTAAGTTTTTGGCGCACGCTGAATGGGATATAAGGGAAAGAACTAATAGAATGTGCAATAATCAAGCCGTTATTTCTGACAGGACAAATGTTTTTCCAAACCCAGAGGGTATGTATACAAAATACCAGACCTCTTCCAATGGATGCAATTAATTTCATCAGGCAAACGATTTTACTCGGGACATGGCAATTGGACTCAGAAAGGTTGGTTTATCCATGCGCTAAATCTCAGCTGACTTCCATTCTAGTCACGTATACTGCACACCGGCTGTGGCAAAAGAGTATGGAACAAGGAAATGAGGCAAGTTTGAGAGGTACGACGTCAGCATGTGGATTTATGCAACCATTGATACGCGGGGGTGGCCTGTTCAAATTCAAACTTCTAAATAATTATTCAAATTCGTAATTCAAAAATTCAATTCGAATTCGTGCATTAAAAATGAATAAATTGCTCTTACCTGTCAGAAGGAGAAGCGACGCACAAAAACACCCCAGTCGGATGGAGGGACAAAACGTTTTTATTTACAAAACAGGAACGCCATTTACACCAGAAGCAAGCGACTACAGCGTCGTTAAACAGGAGTTACAACATACTCCCCCGAATGACCAGGGGGTTCATTCATAATCTGCTACTATTTCAAAATACACAGAAAAATATTAAATACACATTACAAGTAATTCACATACAAATTAACCAGATACAAATTCAGAACTACCACTTAACTAAGAAATCATTCATTTTCAAGGTTATGTAACAATTGTACAGGTCTTTTAATAATTGAATTTTGTGTTTTTATCTTACAAGAACGTATTTTACCATCCCTGCCAGGAAATACATCAACCACTTTGCCTAGTTTCCAAAAATGTCTAGGAAATTTTTCATCATTGATTAGTACAACATCATCAATTTTAAACTCTTTAATTTCGCCTGTAGGTTTAATACAATGAGCAGATTTAAGCATGCAAATATATTCTTTTGACCATTTTGTCCAAAACATATTAAGTAATGTTTCGCGATAATTAAACCTTTTAAATAGAACTTTCCTGTTGGATAAGTTAGAATCAAAATTAAGCCTGGCAGGTGGTAGACTATTCACTCTACGTCCTAAAATCATATGAGATGGAGTTAGAGGTTCAGGTTCATTAAATTCACTAAAAATAGACGGTAAGACGGCGAGAGTTGAGCACTCCTTCAATTTCAATTAAAAGAGCCTCCAACTCATCGCGAAATAAAGTTGCTCTTCCCACAGTCTTTCGTAAAGCAAGCTTTACTTTTCAAATAAGTCTTTCGTAAAAGCCGCCCCACCAGGGTGCTCGTTCAATAATAAACTGCCAGAAGATTTTATGAGAAGCGTAGAAGGATCGCTGATAATCTTCCACAAGTTTTTCAGTTCAAGTTCGGATTTCTACAGTTTTGTAATCCTCGAATATGGATTTCACATACAGAATACAGTTTTCGCAAGCTCAAAATGTCATCTGATTTTCGCACAGGATTTAAATGTAATAATTTAGACATATGCGAATCAATAATTAAATCTTTTCTGCCAAATCGCTCTTTAATTATGTTTAATGCGATTGTATAGTTATTTGCACTTAAAGTTAAACCTCTAATTGCTATTTCAGATCATCAATTAAGTAAGATTTTAAATAATTAAATTTCTCAACATCACTTAAATTTGAGTTATTGTGTATTGCTGCTTCGAATTGGGCAAAGAAATCACTAAATTTTAAAACGTTTCCGTCAAATTATGGGATTTGCAGTTGAGGGAGTTTTAAACTTGAAAATTGTTGTTCGCTTCTAGAACTTGTAATAGGTGTGTTTCTCGACTCAGTTTCTCTTTTGTTTAATATTTTATTGGCACGCACTTTACAAGTTATTATTGAATTACGGTATTCTTGTTGTTTTTCTATTTCCTTTTCTAGGTCATCCATATTAGTAAGAATCGTGATATCTTTGTCAACATTCTCAAGTTGTTTTTCTTTATCAATTAATTTTGCTAAAAGTTCTTCTATAAAATCGCTTGATGCATTTCCCTACTCAATTTCAATTTTAATTCTGTTGCCGCCCTTCTGACAGGTTTTCGAATTTTTTTAAGAACTTCGATATCCATTTCGTATAAATTAAATTTTCAAATTCAAATACTGTTCGCAAGATTTCAACTACACTAACAGTTTGCAATAATTTATCTAAAGGCTGGTCCCGAGTTTCAGGCACCAAAATAATGTTCAAATTCAAACTTCTAAATAATTATTCAAATTCGTAATTCAAAAATTCAATTCGGATTCGTGCATTAAAAATGAATAAATTGCTCTTACCTGTCAGAAGGAGAAACGACGCACAAAAACACACCAGTTGGATGGAGGGACAAAACGTTTTTATTTACAAAACAGGAACGCTATTTACACTAGAAGCAAGAGACTACAGCACCGCTAAACAGGAGTTACAACAGCTTGCAAGCCACTTTTATCAGTATATTATAGCATGTGCAAGATACTCTTAACATCCCATATTAAGCAAAACAATTAAAAGTCAGTTGGTTGTTAGTAGCCTGCACTCATAGTGTCCGAAGAATACCATTGACCCCACATCACAGACGACTCTGTTTGCAATGGTGCCTGGTTAGAACGACGTGGATAACTAAATGGTAAACAGGGACGTCTTAACGCATATGTCAACTGGGCATAGTGCCTCGGCCACAATGGGGTCCTCGTCTGGTCTGAGAATTGAATCTTGATTTTAATAAAATCATGATTCAAATAATTTCAACGGTCAAATGTTACTTCCGGTTGTATACTCCGAAAAACAGGAAATTTCGGACGACATGTCTATTGGTTACATGTTGTCGTTCTATTGGCTGTCATTCCTCTATAGGCCTAGACCAGGAGTGGCGAACCTTTATATAAATCAACGCGCCATTTTTTTAAAGAAGTGTTTAATGAGGTATAGACGGGCCGTCAAATAATTTTGATGATTGGTTATTGGGGAAAATAATAAAACTAAATACTAGCAACACAAAATTGTTTATTTACTACGAAAAAATCCCTTTTGCACTGAACAGTTATAAATGTTTTAGTTCTACGTGTAATTCAAATTATAAAGTAACGTTAGTGTGACTTCTGATATTGCACAGATTGGATGATAAATAACATATTAAGATTGTAAGATGTTATTTTTTTAAAGGGCATGTTTTATTCGAGTCCTCTGCCAAACGGCCTCTAAGAAATTAATTATTTTTGCTGTGGTTCACTTTTATTGAAAAGAAGATTTATGATTTTTTTTCAAAATACCGTTTTACAGACGATTTTCTGCATACCACTATTCCAGAACATAAAATACACAGCTTTTTCGTCTTTACTAATAATGCCCCGTTTCTGGGTTCACCAAATTTGAAATTCTCTGTTACACTTACAATCTTGCACTTATTGTTCTTTTGCTGAACTAGCCATGTTAAATGACAGTTAAAAACCGTAAATAAAGCACAAATAAACTTTAAAATACAGTTGTGTCAATGAAATTGACTATAATATGCGTAGACAAACTGCATCATAAGCATTTGTAGTCTACGATGTAACTAAGACAAGACAATAACAAACAAGTGTGTGAAGGAAGGAAGATTAGATCTGAGTACCTTCCGTTCCGTACGCAAGTACTTTATCAACCACGCCAAAACGATCGTCTTCGCGTGATGTTTGGTACTAGTTTATATAGATATCACACTGCCACATACCCCCATGCCAGTGATTCGGCGAATAGGCGAACGAACGATACTATATTCGTGGCGAGACAGAAATAAACAGTCGACGTCTATGTTTAAAAATGTAAGCAAAAATTGTCACACAAGTGCGGCAAGTTACTCGACTGCAAATGCCATTGCTCGGCATGGTAAACCTTTTCAAGAGGGAGAGTTTTTGAAGGAAGCTTGGTTGGCATGTGTGTCCTCACTTTTTGATGATTTTGATATTAAAGATAAGATAATTCAGCGCATCAAGGATGTTCCTCTATCTAGAAACACAATAAAAGATTGAATCTTGAAACTGGCAGAAAATGTTACAGATCAACAAAAAAATGACATTAACTCCGTTCCTTTTATATCGCTATATCTTGACGAAAGTATTGACATCACTAAATCTGCAGTAAATCTTTGCTCAATATTGTGTAGGAAACGTCATTAAGGAAGAATTAATTGCGATAATATCGTTGTTAATAACTACAAGGGACACAGATGTGCGGCAGTATTGAACTTTCTTTCTGAAAAAGAAATTGATTTAGAGAAAATTATTTCAGTAACCACTGAGAGAGAGAGATGGTGCTCCAAATATGGTAGGCAAAAAATAAATAAAATGGTTTCATTTCTTTATTTAAAACAGACGTAGGACATTCGATTCTTGAATGCCACTGCATTATTCACCAACAAGCCTTATGTGCAGAGTGGTTTAACATCACTTGATAATGTAATAATGTTAGTCACAAACATAGTCGACCTCATATAGTCGCAGGCTTGAAGGTTGTTTTCGGTAAAAGTACGAGAGCTCTAACTAAACGCGAAGAACATTTTCAGACAGAAAAATGACCCAATTTCCATGGAAATTTAATATTATAACTCGTACCTCTGTTAACGATGGAGTGTTTTTAAAAATTTCAAAATATTACGTGAATACTTTCTTTTTTGTTTTAATACGTGAATGTTAAGCCCATTTAACATTACGGCATAGGATAAAAAATGCGAAACACATTTTATACTAGAAAAAATGAATCAACTCGGTTAAAAATGGGAAGTGTGATTAAAAAATGCTGCTCTCTAAAAGATAGTGAAGCCAGAATATCATATTAATTTTTCATTTCTTTTATATCTGTAAAAATATTCCACAAATTCTGGTCCTATTCTTTAACATTAACCGAAAACACCCTTAAATAAGCGAAAGTTTGATGCTTTGTTGGATGAAGTCAATTTGGTGTATAATGGCTTACACTAATGTAAATAATGTTCGCTAGTTGAGTCGCGGGAACGTACTTCAAAGATTTGTTGATTACTTGGGAGAAATCAGACTGTTTCTACAAAATGAGAGCAAATTTGAGCAATACCCACAATTGATGAATATTATGTGGCTTTTAAATTTGATGTTTTTTACAGACATATGCCAACATTTCAATGAATTGAACGTAAAACTTCAAGGCCCGAATAAAACAGTTATCGCCATGATGGATCTCATTCGCGCTTTTGAAACTAAATTGTATGATTTCAGAAATGAAATTATCACAAGAAACCACAAGTACTTCCCAAACTTGAAAACAATATCAAAGTTTAGATGCCCAAGAGAAACGAAATGAAAAAAAAACAGTTATTGATGAATTTATTTTCATAATTGATTCTTTAATCAAAGAATTTTTAGCGAGATTTTCTCAGTTCAAGGAATTATTGGAAACGTTCAAATTTATTATGTACCTTGATGTGATTTTGTTTGATAAACTGAATTTGTCCCAATTCGATTGGTTGAAAATTGAAGAATATGAAATGCAACTAATTGATTTCCAGTCTAATTCAATATGGATTCAAAAATTTATTGAAACAAGGAAAAAGTTAGAATTGATTGAAACAAAAATATTAACAAGCAATGTAAGTAAAAATGCCATTAACGAAATTTTGGAAGCATGGAATTTGATTCCAGACGCATTTAACTGTTTAAAGAAACTGGCTTATGCTATTTTAACCATATTTTCATCTACCTATGCCTGCCAGTCATTATTTTCAGAGATGAATAACATCAAAGACTCGCTTAGAAACCGTTCAGCATGCATTCTGCTAAAAGTAATATCTTATAATCCTGATATAAGTTATTGTCCTCTAATCTACAACAACAGAATTCACACCACAATGTTACTTTAATTTAAATTACATTGTGACGGGCTCATTCGTCTTTTCTTTAACATGTCCTTTGGGTTCTTTGGGCCAGAATTAATGGCAACTCTTTTCCAACCAAATCCAAGAAGTGAAGTGTGAATGAAAGATGCAAATTAACAAGCTTTTAAATATCGGAACTTATAGTAAGCGAGATGGTAATTTGTGGCAGTTGATGGCAAGTAGAGGAATGTTAATATAGTTCGTGGTTCAATTTGGATAAGGTTATGTGGCGGTGATTAGAAGTTATAAGTGATAAAGATATACAGAACCAAGGTGCATACCAGTGCACGCAAGTAAATACAAGATTGACTTTATGATATTAGTGATTGATTCTTCAGACTGCAACAAGATAGGATTGACTATTTAATATTAGAATCAGTGATTGTATTAGAATTGAGTTTAGGCGATTCAGTTATTGATAGTGGTCCGAGTTAGGTTAAGTCGTTATTATCTATATATATTGTGTGTTGCGTATTTTGCCATCGTAGATTCTCTCACATTAATTATTATAATTTAATTTGTTAGAAGTTTAAGTTGAAAATCTTAATAAAGATGTATTAAGATTATGTATGCCTCTAGTTCTTCCGTTAATCCTACACCTCTAGCTCACGCTGACTCTCCGAGAGATATTCTCCCAAGAGGGGGAAATATCACAATATGTATAACTAAAACATTTACTACTATATAGTGCACAACGTATTTTTTCGTATTAAAAAGAATTTTGATTTGTTCGTATTTAGTTTTATTAGTTTCCCAATAATCACAAGTCAAAATTATTTGATGGCACGCCTATAACTCATTAAACATTTTTTAGAAAAAATGACACGTTGATCTAAAACGGTTCGCCACCCCTGCGCTAGACAGTGTGGTACGTTTGCTGTAATTTTAATTTTTTTCTCTTTTTTCGCCCTCCAATTTTTTGCGCTCCCAAATCTTTTGCGCCCTAGGCACACGTGCCTAGTTTCTTCATTCTCTGATCATTCATTCTTGATGTTGCCTTTTTAATGTCATGAACTGAATATTCCTTATGGAAAGAAGAAAAAAAGAAAAGTGTTTTCTTTCGCGTATTTGAATACCTTTACAATATTCGGTTCTTATAAATTATATCTTGAGCTAAAAGACAATCTTTATTTTCCTGTCGAAGAGAAATGATTTTGTTTGTGTTAAATGTAAACTTTCCTGTTAGTTATGATGTATGCATACAAAAGTTAAGCTCCTGTACCTCTCTATAATGAGTCAATTAAACTGAAATGATCGTAAAATGTTTCCCTGATGAGTTTTGAACAGACTTTCCTGGCTTGTGACATAGAACTTAAAATGTCAGTTGTCAATTGGATACCTTTTATGTTTAACAGGAAAATTATTTCGATACTTATAAAACGAAAGTGAATGCCTTTTCTATTTATGCATAAAATAAATGGCCATTAATGAAGTGTTGGATCACTGGGGATGAGAAAAGGTTTTTTTTTGTGTGCTATTTTTTAAATTTGTTAGGCTTTATGAATGATTTCTTAGAAAAAATAATTTTTTGTTTATGTTATTTATCTCTTTCACGAGACTTTTCTTTCATTGCTTCTTATTTCTGCCAATTTTCAAAAATTACCAGTGTATGTATTGCAGGGAAAACACCAAATTAGGAATTTGATCAAATCTCTAAGGGATGTGATCAATTGACGGGAGGTGTTAAAATAACGTTTTTCTTCAAGGTCCTTTCCCTGATGAAAGTAAGAGATTTTATCAAATCTCTGAACTGTTTTAGTGAAATGATGAAATGAACAAGTCAGGATTTGCATTGGCAAAATGTACAGGGGGGGGAGCACCTGGAACCATTATTTTTTTTGTAATCTCTGCGCGTATCTCAAAAATTTCAGAATTGCCTTCGTAAAATGAAGTCAAAAAAACAAAGTATATTTTAAAATTCATAGCTATTTGATTTAACCAAATAAATAAACACAAAATAAATTTATGAAAATTATACTCAGTATAACCAAATTTTATGAATTAATCTTTGAATCAATAACATATCTTATAAACCAATAACAAAATTTCGCACGTAGAATAATTTTTTAACACATACTGATTTATTCTACGAAGTTTATACAAAGCTTAAGGATTAGTATATTATACTACGATCAAGGAAAAATCCAGCTACTGTATTTTAAAGTTTAACATCATTCACACAAAGCCATTAGAGATAAAAAAAAAGTCTTGATGCCGTTCTCATTGAAGCATAAAAACAGATTTATTGTATCTTATCTTTTATGAAGTATGATTTCTACTGACTGTGATTATGCGCTAGCTTGTTTTCTCTAAAGAAAAATTGCGACATTGTTACAAATTTAAACCTATGACACAACTTTTCGGGGCAACATAAACTTCCTTTTTTTTATTTATAGCAAGTTTCAGAGATAAAATGAAGACACTACATATAATAAAAAAATAATATTCTAATCAAAAATAAAATTTTACACATCTTTGAGCCTATTTTCCCTTTTCAAATGATTAGGGCTTCTCGAAAAACTAAATTTTGGCAAAATAAATAACTTTGAGGGGGAGAAATTACGGCAAAGATATCTTTAAATATTCGAAAAAAAAGGTTTGTGCAAATTTATAGCTAAAATTTTCGCTAAAATAAAATTTCGCGTACCCGAATAATCACGTTCGCGAAGTCGTGACCTGCGTTGTTTGTAACGGGTCTATCCGCATTCTTTCAACTAATAGTCCTCTTGGGGAATATTGGGTCTTAAAAAATTATTCTATTATAAACCTTCTTCCATCGAAGAAGATGCGATTATGTAAATTAAGTCTTGTATATAAAGATTAAACTTTCGAGTTAAAGAGAGAAAGGTTAGACTGCTAACGAATAAAAGGGATTGATTAACGTGAAGCTAGTCGTGAGCATTTCGTAGCTTATTTGAGTAATATCAAGATTGATGATTTGGTCAATTAATGATGAAATTGGAATAAGTCTAGAGGAATTAGGAGATATATTGCCTGAACCTAAGTGATCCGATTTATTGTTAAAATCTTCTAATATCTCGTCTACCTCACTATTACTTTCCGTATTTAGTAATTGGTGCATTTCTTAACTTGAGTTATTGAATTTATGTTGTGTTCATAATTGTGAATAAATAGAAGTTGTTGCGAATATGGCTAATCTTCCTTCCGACCCTCACACACTAATGAACGACGCGGGGCGTCCATTACATGTTGAGTCAAGGGTTCAGGTCCTGGTACCACTGAAGCAGTGCCAAACCTAATGATGAGTAGGTGTGATGAAAGTGAAGAAAGTGTGATGTTCCTCCCCTTGGAAGAACATCTCTCGAAGTATTAGCGTGAGCTAGAGGCGTAGGATTAACGAAAGAACTAGGATCAAACATTATCTTAATATGACTTTATTAAGATATTCAACTTAAACCTTTAACAAATTAAATTATAATAATTAATATGAGAGAATCTACGATGGTAAAATACGCAACACACATAATATGTATATATTTATAATAAGACTTAATCTAATTCAGACCACTATCAATAAACGAACCGCCTAATCTCCGATTCTAATATTAAATAATCAATCCTACCTTATTACAGCTTGGAGCAACGATCAATCTTGTCTTTGTATGCACTGGTGTGCAACTTGGCTGTTTCCTATGTTCGATCACTAATAACTTTTATTCACGTCACGCAAAACTCACTCAGACTTGAACCACGAACTATAATAACCATCAACTGGCACAAACTAACTTCAATTGTCAAACATTACCTTACATTGCCTTCCCGCTTACTCTAAGATCCTATACTTAAAAGTTTGTTCATTTGCATCTTTTATTCACTCTTCACTTCTTGTATTTGGTTGGAAAAGAGTTGCCATTAATTCTGGCCGAAAGAACCCAAAGGACTTGTTAAAGAAAAGACGCGTGAGACGTCACAAAAGAATCTCCAAAAATTCTACAAGGATAGCAGGAAGTGTTTTTGATATTAAACAGATTAAAATATGATAAAAAAAAGACTCATGTTTTTAATGTTACAAAAAAAATAATAAGTATATTCGAAATAAATGTGAATAAAAATCAGACTCTTCAGAAGGCGGGATTTTAAGTTGGCGAGGTGGTTGTCTAGGGGTAAGTATTAAAGGGTTAGTGATGAATTAATTCAATCAAAGTCATTTAAACGCAGATACTTCATTTAAGTAAAAAAGAATTTATTTCAAGGAAGATTTACAAGGGGAATACTTACTATTTACAAAGAGGAATATTTACAAAGGGAAAGAGACATGCAGAAATTAGTTTAATTGAAAGTTGAGTTATACCTTTAGAAGACGGGGAAATTAATTACCTTTCTCATGGTTGGACGCTTGGACTGAGATCGCGCTGGGCGCGAAAAACGTGACGTGTTGAATCGGCGGTGGTAAGTAGGCCTCTACCAAAAAATTATTCAAGCCGAAGCTTCGAAAGCTCACTAGACGGTGCTGCTTCGGAATGCAGTAATAAACAAAATTGACATTAATGGTCCTCTGAAAAGGATTTGACTCAACCTTTTAACAAAATGTTTCAAAGTTAAAATCCTACATAAATGTACACATTTTTTTAATAATAGCAAAAAAAAAGAGTATAATTAAAAAAAAATTGGAAAGTTCTATCTATCTTACTTTTATTCCACGTCGGTTTGATATTTTATTATATATATTTGTACGTGCCGGTATATTGGACAGACCTTAAAAATGTCCATTGCGGGCCGCGAGTTTGACACCCCTATTCAACAGGAATGACTAGATGCAAAAGTGTTGATGTAATTTTCAGCCTCGAAGTCATCGTACAGCTGGACGGGGAAGTTTGGAGAATGAGATGTGATCCAAAAAGTCATTCTCACGATTTCTGCAGTTCAGTACGCAGTCCGATTAGCCTTGAAGTAGTGTATTACATAACTTTAATACGAATAGCTTAATTAAATAAAAAATAGTTCAAAGAAATATTCAATACTTTTTTTATACAGACGTAATTGAATATATATGTATTTATATATGAAGGAAAAACACGAAATACACTTAAAAATATGGAAAAATAAATAAAAACCCAAAACGCGAAAATTCGACTAAATATCAAAATAATTATGAAAATAGAAGTAGAAAATATACATAGGAAGAAAAATTAAAATTATTATCCAGTTTCAAACATAGGACCGAATGAGTGGGGTTAAAGTAGTTTGACCTTTTTACCCTTTACACTTCAGTAGGTTAATAAGAAAAGATCCAAATGGAATAATTCAGACAGTTAAAAAAAATTATGTTTTTAACAATTAACCCGTGCAAAGATCGGGCATTTCAGCTAGTAGAATTAAAAAATAAATACTGGTGCATGTTGTAACGTTTGAAAGAATAACGGTAGCGTATTCTTGGTTAATTAAAATATGGAATTTATTTACGTCACAACTATTGAAAATTATTTATTAAATGATACAGTAAGGTTATTAAATTTAATTATAGTTTGTTAGAGTCCAATATTTTGTGAGAGGAGGATTCGTTGGTTACCGCTCCTGTGCAAGTTCAAAAGCATCTCTCTCCCTCATCTTCCGGTCGACGAGCTAGATTCCTCGGGGGTCAAAAAGGGGTTGCGTTGCACCTGCAAGCTGCACGTGTGGGTGTCGGGTCTACAAAGAAACCGACCAGATGTTGATGTTTGGAGAAGCGACGTTACAGCTCTCGCCCTCTCTTATAGAACTTTTCCGTTGAGAAAAGTTTAATGGAATGACGATGAGACAACTGACAGATTACCGACACATCCCTTCTTCAAGCACCACTATATTTCTGAGCTGCAATTTTAATTACTAAAGAAAACGCTGAACTAAATTTGGAATTACTTATTTCTAGTGAGTGAGTGTTCTTGCTAGGGAACTTACACAAATCCATATTACGAAAAGCAATGTAAGAAAACATACTATAACATTAAATAAAAAATACAAACACTCCTATCACAATGCCTAGTATCAATTATACTAACAACATGTTATATCAAATGCTAGTGTAAGATCTTGCACATAAAATATTCTTCTCCACAATACTTAAATAAAATTATACTAACGACATGTTGATATGATATGCGAAGTGCACAACCTTACACACAAAATATTTTTCACAATATGCCTCTTGCGTAAACTAAATACTCATGTATATTTTAAAACCCTATACACAAAATTAAGCATAGTAATACATTTGCTTTTCATGGCTTTATCTTTTGACACGCATCTCCATTCGATATGATATACAATACTAGTAAACAAATAAAATTAATACAATTATTAACCTTTAACTAAAAAAAACATAAGCAACAATTATGATTCATGAGCAAGAGAACATTGTTAACAATTCCTAATTATCTATCACCGATCTGCTGAGACTATCTGCATTTTTGTGACTTTTACCCGACCGATGTACAATTCTAAAATTATATGGTTGCAAAGCCAAAGCCCATCGCATCAATCTAGGGTTAGAACTAACATTTCTATTCAACTACACCAAAGGGTTGTGATCGGTCATAACTAAAAATGAATTTCCATCTAAGTAATAATGTAACCTTTTAATTGCGAAAACAATACTAGCACATTCCTTCTCCGTCGTACAATAACGCTTCTCTACCTCTGAAAATTTCTTACTCAGGTAAAGGATTGGATGCTCCTCACCTTGTTCAGTTAATTGAGTTAAAACTGCTCCCATACCTGCGTTTGAAGCGTCCGTTTGAACAATGAATTCTCGTTCAAAATTTGGCGCGTACAAGACGGGCTTATCAATTAGTTTCCCTTTTAGTTCTCGAAATGCATTTTCACACTCGGTCGTCCACGTAATTTCTCCCTTCTTTGCTCTTCCCTCCAACGCATCCGTCAACGGAGCAGCGATTACCGAGAACAGATTTATATATTTTTGGTAATAACCCACTATACCTAAGAAAGCACGTATTTGGGTTTTCGTGCGAGGGGTAGGGAACTCTAGAACAGCCTGAACTTTGATCTCGGAAGGGGTGCGAAAACCCTGACCCACAATGTGACCCAAAAATTTGACATTTTGTTGCGCAAACTTACACTTTGAAGGTTTTGTCGTTAACTTAGCTCTCTTTATTCTCTGCAGAACCGTTTCCATATGTTTAATGTGCGACTCCCACGTATCTGAGAAAATTGCGATATCGTCTAGATACGGGACAACGAAATCCTCTAGTCCGTTAAGTAATTCAGCCATGAGTTTACAAAAGAAATATGGAGCATTCTTTAATCCGAAACTCATCCTTAGGGGACTCTATGTACCAAAGCTAGTACAGAAGGCTGCGTATCGCTGTGCAGTTTTACTCAAAGGTATTTGCCAATATCCCTTAGATAGGTCTAAGACGGTAAATAAATTTAGCCGCCGATACTTTTTCTACACGTTCTTCGATATTCGGAAGAGGAAAATATTCCGTTCTAATGATCCCGTTTAATTTCTTGTAATCTATACATGGACGAGGTTCTTTCCCAGCTACCTCAACTAAAATCATAGGGGACATGTAATCCGATTCTCCTACCTCAATGATTCCTAATTTTAACATTCGGTTAATTTCGTTTTTCAAGATTTCATTTTTTCGGTGCGACATTCGATAGGGCTTCGTCCTAACTGGTTGATCGCTAACTAACTGGATTTCGTGTTCAACCAGATTAGTTAAACCGGGATTGTTTGAAAAACATTTAGAGTATTTACTTAATAATTCGCGCAGTCGATCCATTTGTTTGTCGTGAAGGTGTTTGTTCAACTCGATAGCCTGGATTACGTCCTCCAAATCATAAACGAGAGAATTGTTTTCTAAGTACGGGATTTCTAATTCCTGGTCTGCGAGAGAGTTTTTTGTTTCATCATTAATAATTACGTTAACGTGTTCTGGCCTTTTGTAATATGGTTTTAGCATATTTATATGATAGATTTGAGATGTTTCGCGTCTTCCGGGGATTTCGACTAAATAGTTCGTTTCCGAAATTTTATTTAAAATTGTCCCAGGACCTATCCACTGCACTGCTAATTTATTTGCTCTGGATGTAGCTAACACTAGGACTAAATCCCCATCCTTAAATTCACGTTTTACTGCGTTTTTATCATACCAAGTTTTCCGCTTAACTTGCATTTCCTCCATTTTATTTATAGCTACTTCTTGACATCTTTTAATCTATTTATTAACTTAAACATATATTCAGTGACGAGATCACCCTCTTCTTCCGGTTCCATCCAATGTTCCATTACTAACGTCTCTGGGGTTCGCAAATTTTTCCCATACACCAACTCTGACGGTGTATACCCTGTATTTTCGTGAGATACAGTTCGTAATGCTAAAAGAATTGACGGAAGATGTTTGTCTCATTCGGAGCCTGCATCTAAACATAAGACTCGTAAGAGTCGTTTCAACGTTCGATGAAATCGCTCAACAGGGTTACTCTGTGGATGATACACAGAACTATGCCTGACAAGTATTCCGAATCTTTCAAAAAACTCGGTAGTCAGAGCACTAGTATAAGAAGTACCCTGGTCACATTGTATTTCACGGGGAAACCCCATCCGACTAAAGATGTTTAACAGCGCATCTGTGACACTAACGGAACTAATATCAGACACCGGAATAGCTTCAGGGAATTTTGATGACATGCAAATGGCCGTGATAAGATATCGATTCCCTTTAGATGTGATCGGGAGAGGCCCACATGCATCAATATTTAGCTTAGTAAAAACCTCCTGAATAACAGGGACAAATTTTAGTGGAGCTTTCTTTTTATCATTGGGCTTCCCAGCCCTCTGACACTGATCGCAAGTTTTTACAAACCGTTACATATCTCTATAGCAATTCGGCCAGTAAAAATATCGGTTTAATTTGTCTTTGGATTTCGTAATTCCCAGGTGTGCAGATGTTCCCTCATGACAAGGATTTAATGGGGTCGCGCAACTCTTCCGGCACTACTATTAACTTCACCACGTTACCTAACTTATCTTCACGATTTTTGACCAATAATTCCTTCTCTAGCGAATAAACCTGATTGGTAACCTGCACTTGACTGGCTGCCTGTTCGTATAAGGATTTAATCTCCTCGCTATTTTTTGAGCATTGATTAAATTTTTCTCGCGTAACCCTTAGCAGCGCTAATTCCGGAACATATTCCTGGAGTGCAGGTATTAAAATTTCGTCCTCTGCATCCGAAGAAACAATTATAACCTCATCTTCCCCTTTTTTTTAGCATCACCACTATCTATTCCCCTTTCTTCTCTAGCCGCTTTGACTTGAGACCTTGTTTGGACAGCATTCAATATTCCGACTGGCAGGAAATTATAGCCTAAATTTCCTTTTATTAGCTCGGCCGTTTTATTTCCAAGCAAATATCGACCGTGTTGATTTAAGTGATTTCCACAAACCGCTGCCTTAGTTTGCACCGTTCCAAAATTACCGGAAATTTCCACGACCGCCAAAGGTAAACAAACTAATTCTGGGCTTGACGGTTGTTTTACCCAAACATTTTCACCAGAGAAAGAAGAAGGATTTATGTATTTTGCACATACTAAATCTATTGTCGCTCCCGTATCTCTAAGAATGTCTATCTCGTGACCATTCACAGAGCCCTTTATTGTATATGAATTAAGAAAATCCAGGTTTTCATTTCCTTCAATGTTATTGAGAGTTTCCGTCGTTTTGTTTTTTATTAATTTAGGGAAAACGGCTTTTATATGTCCGGGCATATTGCAATGATAACATCTTTGTATCACGCGTTTTTCAAAAGTTCTCTCTCTAGTACTCTCCGGAACAGAAGCTCCTAATCTGGGGGAAGTTTTCCCAAATCTATTTTCTTTTTCCTTGACCCCTGAGTATATCAAAATTTTATCATTTCTGCCCCACCTATCCATGGGTTTCGAATTTACCTTTCGGACGTCCTTATAATTATCCAAGAGTTCTGCTATTTGAGTAGTTGATTTAAGGTTTGCCCAATTATCTAAAAAATGATCTTTCATACTGGCATTGGCGCGTTTTTTTAATTGATCTACCACCATTAGATCTTTAAGATCTTGAAAGGTATTTATTTCTATATATATAAGCCAATAAGCCACTCATCTAGATAATTTGTAATTTCAAAAGTGAAATCCTTCCAGGTGCTATCGGATTTTTTCTGGTGTTGGACAAATTTTTGCCGAAAGACCTCCGGACTTAACTTGAATCTTTTAAGTAATAATTTCTTTACATAATCGTAATTTTCGGCTTGTTCCTCCGGTTCGCGAGCAATAAATTGCACGATCTCTAGGGGTAACAAACCCAATAATTGCCCCACCCACTCTTTCTTTTCTATTGACGCCCTTTTAGCATGGCGTTCGAAGATCACTAGATATAAACTAATATCTGACTGCTTAGGATCGAAATCTGGGATCAATTTTTTAAGTTTAAATTAGAGGTTACAGAACATGCATTTGTAGAATCGTTTGATTCATCGTTTACCCTAAATCCGGATTCTATTTTAAACCTTTCTAAATCAAATTTCAGCTGTAATTCTTTCTCTTTTAATGCCTGCTCCTTTACTAACTCCTCCAATCTCATTTTTTCAGCCCTTTCTAACTCCTCTAATCTCATTTTTTCAGTTCTTTCTAACTCCTCTAATCTCATTTTTTCAGTTCTTTCTAACTCCTCTAATCTTTTTCCGTTTGCAATGATAGTCTCATACAGATTTTTAACACATTCCTCTTCATAACCTTCACTGTTAGTGATTGCCATTTTTATGCTAGGGACAGTCATATTTAAAGTGGCATTTATTCCTAATTCCTCAGCAAGTTTCAACATGTCTTGCTTTTTCCCTTTACCAAGGAAAGCCATTTTTTAAACAATATCAAATAAATGTCTCTCTCTCTCTCTCACGCTAAATTTTTCACTATTGTTACTATTCTCTATTAATACAATAACACTGGTCCCATGCATACACAGAAATACACAAAGAAAAACTTAACACTAAAAATAATCAAAATCATTCAAGAGACTTAAAACACAATAAATCTTAAGCTAAAATTGCACACACAATGCTTGAAATACAATTACAATTCTCTAGAAACAAAATAACACCGTTCCCATGCAAGAAAAAACACTAAGTATTTCAAAATTTGTAAAGAACACTTTAACCGAAATTCCTAATACAATATGCAGTTTGCAACTCAAAAATATAACAGAACTCACCCATTTGAAGTACTCAGCTTGCTGTCAGAAGCAAATTATGTGCACTAGTGGTTTTGAACTCTTCCGTGTGAACAATGGTCCTTTTGACCAATCTTGAATCTTTCACCCTTAACAATAAGTGTGGTCAGTTTGACCAGCCTTGAATTCACTCGTGGCACTGCTTCAAAGATGAATTCAATCGCAGCACTGCTTCCGAAAATCGCTTTCCCATCGGACACTCTCGCCGTTAACACTATAGATCAGTTTGATCTTCTTTGAGCAGGACGCTCTTTTCCTCCGAAGCTGAATTCAATTGCAGCACGGCTTCCGAAAATCGCTTTTCCTTCGGACACTGGCCGTTAACACTATAGATCAGTTTGATCTTCTTTGAGCAGGACGCTCTCCTTCTCCTAAGCTGAATTCAATTGCAGCACGGCTTCCGAAGATGTATTTTTCTCTCTCCCTGCGTTGCGGTCCGTCCGTAAAAACCCAAAATTTCCTCCTCTCACGGGTCCTGAATGCTAACTTTTTATCCCAAAGCGCTGCCACCAAAACTCTAAGCTGTAACGTTTGAAAGAATAACGGTAGCGTATTCTTGGTTAATTAAAATATGGAATTTATTTACGTCACAACTATTGAATATTATTTACTAAATGATACAGTAAAGTTATTAAATTTAATTATAGATTGTTAGAGTCCAATATTTTGTGAGAGGAGGATTCGTTGGTTACCGCTCCCGTGCAAGTTCAAAAGCATCTCTCTCCCTCATCTTCCGGTCGACGGGCTAGATTCCTCGGGGGTCAAAAGGGGTTGCGTTGCACCTGGAAGCTGCACGTGTGGGTGTAGGGTCTACAAAGAAACCGACCAGATGTCGATGTTTGGAGAAGCGACGTTACAATGTGTGTGTTGTTATTCAAACAACTCTTGAATCCAATGGTGTCTTTTCCTGGATTTATTGGTAACACATTAAATAAATTCACACACGTATATATTTATATAAACAAATCAGATTGCCAAGTTAAAATATTAGACTGAAATATTCGGGAAAAAAATCCTAGCAAACACCCTCACACCTAGTTACGCAGAAGCCAAGATCAAGATTAAGACTTAACAAATGAAAATATTAGACTGAAAACATATCAGAGTAAACAACGGCACATCTAGTAACGCAGAAGCCAAGATCAAAATTAACACAGAGGCAGAATCTGTTACACATGGTTTTCGTCTTGATAGACCACGTGGGGTCTGAGGGTGGTGACAGCTACGCTCCACCCATTCAGAACCACCTGGTCCACATAATACACAACAAGAATCACAAGGAAAGAATTTTAAAAAATTTTACTCACAGTAGATTTCAAAGAAAGGAAAATCTTGAAATAATTGTAGAGCCGATATGGTCTAACTATATATCTTGAATACATAAAAGCACCAATGACGAAAAAGATGCACGCTGGTGACACTTGGTCATCTAAGTCAAATTTTTTTCATACTGAGTACTGTTGAAGAAGTGTAATTTACTTAATATCTTCAACAATATAATCAGAGAACATGTATTAAATTTTCGGACATTTAATCTTTTTATAGGCTACACCTTTACAGTCTGAATTCTTCATCAAAAAGTACGAAGTAAACATTAACAGCAAATTTAATACAAATCGCAGCCGCCCATCCGGTATAGTGGTTAGTGACGCTGACTGCGGTGTCGTAGGAGCTGGGTTCGAATCCCGAAGATGAGTTAAATGTTTGCAAATGTATAGTGCGTTCACGGCATGGGGGTACTCTAAATAGTCGTCGAGCCGCAAGTCCTCTCGTGTGGTTTCTGGAAGGGAAAAGAGGTGGGAGGCCACTGGTCATCCCCAGGGTGTTCCCTTAGCCCTTTGCCACGAGAAATTTCGTGGACCTTGATCTGATGTTACTGTCGATGAGGTGGCATAAGTAACAACAATACAAATTGCATCGGCTGTATGTCATTCGGCTTTGAGAAAAGTTGCAAAGAAAATAGAACTGAGATTTACACATTAATATAGACCTGATAATAAAGTTCAGTGTATAAATCATGTTTGACGAAGCCTGAATATATAATCTATACAGTACTTCATTTTGTAAATCTGTACGGTGGCCGTGGTAGCCTAGTGGTCAAGTTAATAGACTCGTGTTCGGCGTGTCTTGAGTTCGAGACTAGCACCGCTGAAACCCAGCCATGCAGAGGAAGCCGATGCATATTAAATATGTCGAGTCTTAAATGCCCCTCCCGTTGGTGTGGAAGTTAAGAGAGGGGAGTGGCAACTCAGATTTCCTCCTCGTCACTTGACCATGGTTCAAAATTACGAGGTCTATTTCCAAAAGCTCTCGAGTAGCTGAATAGCGTCACGCGATAATTCATGCAAAACATAAACAGCTGGTTAGTAAATAGTGAGCTGAAAATCAATTATATTATAGATATATATATAACCAATTTCTTCTCTCTCTCTCTCTCTCTCTCTCAAGTTTATACATAAATTATTATGTTACTTCGGATCAATGCACTCGCTGATTATCTACTTATTAGCCACCGTTTTAGGTAAATTGGCATTGAACCGATTTTTAAGCAGCTTAAATTATTATTAAGTAAAATTTTTAGAACTATAAAACTACATTTGCGAATTTAACTAACATTGTGAATTTATAAGTCGACATATTTATCTATAATTCGCCACATTGGTAATTCCAGTTATGTCAAAATTGTGAGATTTATCCAAAATTTTCGAAATTTCGAATGCGATGCATTTTTGAAAACATCAAAGCAAATGCTGACAATTCCAATATTTAAGAAAAAAATACACAAGAAACATTTTATAATGTATTCAGCAGATGTTTAACAAATTTAGAATCCATAGCTATACATCAAGGGACAAAAAATAAAACCAGATTTGACGTAATCCATATCCAATTTCTCTAATCACTTTGTGAAAGAAATAAGTTTGGAAATTACTTAAATACCAGCTAGTTAGTGCATTAACAACAGGAAACAGACGCGACGAAATTTATACTAAATCACTCTATCAACTTTTGTTTTCAGGAAAAATGAATGCAAAGTACCATTTCTCTCTCAACTACATTTACACACTTTCTTATTTCTTAATAACGTAATGGAAGGAATCTTTTAAAATGGAATTTTCTTACCTCTTCGGGAAATAGTCTCAGAAGTGACGCATGCGCAGTAGCTGACTGTGAGTAAGACATTCCGCGGTGGAAGGAAATGACCCAAACAAAGTACATAGTTTATCAGCTGGCTCCGACTTCCATATCACACGTTGAAAATTTCGTTTATTTACAGAACTTCCATATCACACGTTGAAAATTTCGTTTATTTACAGATGATAAATGCCGTGGAGTATCAAATTACAAACTTCATAGAGAGCAACTCCGCTTCGGTGCTTTCGTTCTGAGTGACCTCGTTTGATTCGCGGGGAAGTGACCTTTTATTTTTTGTTGTTATAGTATGCTGTGGTTATACGCGTGCGAAAGTTGTACTCTTATGTTATGTACTAGCCATTACTCACCCGTTTTTCGCTGGGTATTTCATGATGGGTATTTGTTATATACAGCAGAACCTCGTTTATCCAAACGTTGATTATCCGGATCGTCAAATATCCGGACCAATTTTTTTTTTTTGTCAACTACATGTACTGTATATGAATACGTTTTCGAATAGTGTAATGCTCAACAGTCGTTTAGCGTGAGGCCAAAAGTGACATTAAAACCCAAAGTCAGGGACGTTTGGGGAATTTCAGTTGTGTGACTTGGTAAACATCTGCGCGGAATATTAGGTCAGTTTGTTTCCAAGTGAGGGGGTGTATACCAGCTCTTTTGCTGAGTTGTGGACTGCTATGGCTTCGAATTCCAAACGGAAACGTAACGTCTTTAACATAGAGACAAATCTAGAAATATTGAACCGTCTCGCGAAGGGGGAAAGTGGAGCGTGTGTCTCGAGCACAGTTTTATAATGTTGGAAAGTACACAATTTCTGATACAAAAAAAAAAAAAAGCCTTGAAACCGTTTTAAATTAAGGATTTCAAGAATGCGATGAAGAGAAGATGTAGAAACCTGGATGATATGCGATACAGAAAACTGTGCATTGCAAATGCTAAGTGATGACGAGATTGTGACTTCCGTGCAAGAAAAATCCGACTCTGTCGACGATGAAACGGATGAAAACGAGGACAACAACAACGAAAGTAGCAAGGGTCCATCAAATGCTGTCGCGTTTTCTGCGTTGGAGACAGCTATGTTGTGGTACGACCAACAATCAGAGTGCTGTCTTACTTAACTACTGCTGCTCAAGAGAATCAGAGACCTTGCAGGGAAAAACCGAAGGTGTGCAACGATACAGAGAAAAATAAGTGATTATTTTCCACCATAAAGGTAAAATTGCGACATTTTGCACCTATTTTGCTTTTTCTTCAAGCACGTTTCCCGCATGTGAAGATTTTCAATATTCGTATAGTGTCCGGTGTTATATACTCCACGGATCGCATTCGGTTTTCGGTTATCCGAACAATCGTGTATCTGAACGGTGTCCAGTCCCAATTGATTCGGATAAACGACGCTCTACTGTAGATATAAATTATTGAAATCAACGTCATAGCATTAAGGATTCGATTGTATTGACAAGTATACTCATACCTGTAAATCTCGCTCATTCATATAAAAAAAGAGCAGAACTTCTAATTAATAATTCCTAATAATCTCTAAAATTGAAGCAGAATGATTTTTTGCGCTCTCGTAACCCAATAACCAAGCGGATTTTCCCCAAAACAATTTCCAGTGGATCTCTATTCTGTAAAATGCGAGCCAAATTTCAAGTCTAAATCTAATAGATCGAAAACGGAATTTTTATCATCAATACGCCCAGTAACCCCGTTGAGAGCCGGATTCCAAAAGAACAGTTCTTAGCGGATTTCAATTCAACAAAAGAAATATACAAACCAAATTTCATTACAGTCCTAGTAGTTCGAAAACGGGAATTTTTTTGTCAATAACCCCTAGTAATTCCCCGAATAATTTTTATATTACGTGTTCTCTGTAAAAATATGTAAATAAATAAATTTAAAATACTAAAGACTACTTTCACGCATCTGTGAAAATTAGGGGGCAAAAACCCATTTCCTTTACTTAAAAACACAAATTATTCAATGGACCAGCTCATAAAACAGAAGATGCACTTATTATTTTTTTTTCATCTTTAAGGCAAGCACAGTGTAGTAGCAAAACTAAAGTTTACAAAATGATAATAAAATGCTTGAGTTACTTTCATTATTTTTAAAGAACACATTATCCGACATTATTACACAGCGATTTTAGACTTATTTTCTGTTCTTTCGCCAATTTATTGAGAAATCCCTGAGGATTATTAGAAGATCCAGGATATGATGCTACCTAGAAACAAAAGGATCACACACACACACAGTGCGTGAGGTTTTCTTTTATCTTTAAGATAATCTTTTTTTCTTCCAAAATTATTCCGTAGTTATCCATTTTAAGTTAACCATACTTTTTTCATTTAGTGTAATTGTGCCTTTGAATCGTTGAAACCTATATCATTTTAGAATTTCCTAGAAACATAAATTTCCGGATAACGTTTTAAAAATGCAATTAGTGAAAATAAAGCTTCTTTTCAACTTGTGTGACTTTTACTTTAATCATTTTAAAAATAGAGACGGGCAATGTATGTGTGTGTTCGAACACTCTTTTGTTACTTTTTTCATCGTCACGATTCTGAAAGAATTTTGGGAATTAATACGGTAACATAATTAATTAATGTATTTACCTATTTAATATCTTATAACAATACTTATAATTATGTTTCATACATTATACTTTACAGTAATATTTTAATAAAATTGTAATTAATAAGCTGTATATGATTTAATTGAACTAAACTGAACTCAGAGGTGCAACAGACCATAAGAACCAAGACCTACTGCGCCTATCTCAGTTTACGTGACCTTAGGCTTTGGGATCAGTAGCGCACACAGGAATTTTTCAAGGGGGAGTTCCGGGGTCGAAAGTTCACCATTCTTGTATCATGCTCCTTTTGATTTTATCGATTTTCGGGAACAAAACACAGTAAAAAACTAATTTTTGAATAAATAATTAGCATTAATTAATAAAATAAATCATTAATAACAAGTTATTAATTAAATTTTATGTACTATATACTTAGAATTATAATCAATCGGAAAAAAATCAAGGGCTTTTTTGGGGGGTCCAGACCTCCCCCCCTTGTGTGCGCCACTGTTTGGGACGCATGTACAGATATTTCAGTCAGGGGGTCAGTCTGAAGCGAACCCCCAGTATTTAGTTCCAAAGTAAGCTTGGTACTCATTTATCGACCCACTGAAAAGGTGAAAGGATGGGTCGATCTTGTCCAGCCCGGGATTTGAATCTCGGACCTGTGTCATGGAAGCGCGATACACGGCCACTCAGCCACTGGGCTTTTATGATTTAATTAACCTAAATTAATGTTTGAAAGTGCCGCCAATTCGGTACAGCGGTTAGTGAAGCTGACTGCGGTTCCGTAAGACCTGGGTTCGAATCCCGGAGAAGGCATGGATGTTTGCAAATATATAGTGCCATCTCGGCACAAGGGGAATCTAAATAGCCGTTGAGCCACAAGTCCTCTTGAGAGGTTGGTGGAAGGGGTAGAGAGGGGGGAGGTCCTTGACCAACCCCAGGGTGTTCTTCCTCAAAATTGGGGTGGAACCGAGCAAAATCGTTCTGTCACCTGTATGATGCTCAAAGCTAAGGCTAACGACAGGCTTAAAATTCTAGCCCTTAGCCGCGATGAATTTCGTGGACCTTGATCTGGCCTTTGCCGATCAGGTGGCATAAGTAACAACAACAATGTTTGAAAGTAAAATATGACGTGATAATTAATTAATGTATTTTGAATATTTTTATTTGTTTAAAATTATTAGTGGCAACAGACGATTTTCGTGTAACTCAGTTATGGCGAACAGAATACGTGCTAAATAAAATGTTGTGAATTTTTCGTGTCACGCAGCAGCAAAATCTGCTTCTTTATGTGGATAGATCCTCAAAATCCTAAAAATATTGCGGAGTCCTTTCATCTGACATCACCCCTGCAACCGATGGCCGTAAGAAAAACACCACTCCACCCAAGAGCCGGAGCTCCGACTGAAATTTGAGGTATAAGGGAGGCGATCGCCCCACCCCAAGAGAGTGGAAGGTCATTCCGTTTGAAACAACAAGAAGATCGGTTGTGTTTACCTCCTACCTGACACATATTATATTCTGTTGTTTTAAAACAATTAACAGAATGAATAACTTCTATTTAAATTGTTGATTTTGTAGAGTTAGCAATATCAAAATCTTTACAGATTTCAATTAGTGTTTTCTGTTTTTGATCAACAGCCTTAAGATGCTCCATCTTCATTGTAAGCGAAATAGCAGTTTGCTTCCCCCAAGCTCTTTGTCATTGTGCTCGTAAATAATTCTTCTAAAATAGGAAATAAAACGCGAACCAAATTCACCTATTTTTACACATGTTGCGATGTACTCGTCACCGAATTCCACAGCCAGTTGTTGAGAGATGAGTGGTTTTTGTGTGGTGTTTGTAAGAATGGAGGGGGAACGTAGCTTAGATAAACAACGTCACAGGATGTTCTGAGGGTATTTAAAAACCAAGTTATCCTCCTTTCTACGAAACATCTGAAACCATCACCCACTCCCCTCTTATATCTCGCCAGCATGGTTGGTGTTTTCCATATTTGTTCATTGCCAGAAGGAAAATCTTTTCGTGTTAAGAGGAAAAATGCATGAAAATACATAGTAATTTGTCGGGACCGTTGTATTATTTCGTGTTAACCGATATTTCGACTTTGGCGTTTTCGCGTTTTACGTATTTCATTATCCTGTAATTAATCGCTGCGGAAGTAAATAAATCAAGCATTTAATTTCTTAATTCCCCCTTTACCATTAATTTTCCCAAACGTCACAATGTACAGAAAAGGTGCAGGTAATCCTTGTATAACAGGTTTTTATACAGCACGGATTGACTCTGTGACGTTACTGTGAATTTCCCGCCACATAGCTGTGAATCGGTATCTTTGTGGATCATCACACGTGCATTGGCACCTGCAACTTTAAAATTATTGCATGGTTCTGTCTTGGATCGCCCCGGCAGCCTTTGACACCACGAGGGACCCTTTTTTTCCGCGTACTAGCCGGATGTAACTGGGAGCTAAGGACCAGCCGCTCATCTCCAAAGCTAGAGAGGGCAGAGGAGAGAACGGGAGATGGTCTGACAACCTTCGTTGAGAGCGGACCCCAAAGAAACTCCTCCCTCACAAACCACATCATTTGAACTCTAAGAATCTCTTTCATAAGTTAAATAACTTCAATGTATAATCTGTAAATAATAGCTGTGATGTAAATAAACTAAATATTTAAATTAATCAATATCATGCTACCGTTATTTATCTCAAACATGACAACTCCAGCACTATTCGAGAATTGGGTAAAACCCTCGTCCAACACACAAAATGTAATAAAAACTGTTAAAAGCGAACCTTATCTTATTTGAAATTAGGAAAACCCCTCACGACATACACAGCTTAATAAACGTGATAAAGCTTTTAAGTACGAAAGATAACTTATTTCACATTTTACTTTCGATCGCGTTCGTACTATCAGATTTTTATGCAGAATTTTCGTGAACTATTAATAATTAATTATGCACTTTAAAACTTTAATCGTGTCTCTCTTTTGGAACGTAGATTTAAAAATTTCGGGTAGGATCTAACATTTTTTTAAAGAAATAATAATTATGTTTTTATATTTATGCCCTAGTTTTTATATATATTTATGACCCTTCAGAAAATATTCTTTTTCGAAGAGAGATAGTTGATGCAATTTCATATCAGCAAACACACACATACAATTTCTTCAATTGTTCTTCATTTTTTTAAAACTGCAAACGGTAATTATGTGATTTTACTTTTAAATTATTTTGTATTTTCCCTTAAGATCCTTAAACTAAAGAAGTATAATACTGGAGGTCCCGAATTTTCTTAATTTGTCACCCACAATATGTCAGGACTTTTTACTCTACGTTCAACATTTAAATGCCTTTTATTCAGATTTTGAAATCAGTTTTGAGAACACTTTGACTATGGTAATACCACGGTAGGCAATGAATTCATATGGTCACATTAAAAAAAAATCACATTAGTACAGGAACTGATCGTAATAAGTACCAACGAAGACCTTAATGTTTAGAAACCGATGTCAGCAATTTGGCTTTAAAAAGGTAAACCTGTTATTTGTCCCGTAAAAGGTTGCCAATCACCAAAACAGAAAAAAAAAAAAAAAAAAAAAAAGAAAAAACTGAACACAACTAACAGAGCAGATATAAGGTTAAACCTGACAAGATTAATACCAAATGTTAAAAATTTGTTATTGTAGCGCTAGATTCATCCCTTCCATTAAAATCATTTGTTTATTGTTTGTTATTTTTGTTTGGAGTTTTTTTAGATATTTAAATAATTTTGAGTCTAAAGAATTTATAACCTATTTCAGCTACCATAAACCTATTGTTTCTTTCTTAGAATACAATTAATTAATAAATATGTATATTTAGCAAAAAATATTACTTTATGTGTACAGACATATGTGAACAAATAATTTTATATGACAATACTAATATAATATCATCTTGTTTTTCTCTCTCTCATTCACCTAACTAATCCCTGAAATAACATTACAAAATTTGAAGTTATCACTTCTATCGTGTGGTCATAAGCACACGTTTTTTTTCATCTTTTTTGTTCGATTTCTAGTAATAAAATAAATGTTTGGATGCATTGGACAAGAGAGAGGGTGCTATTTAAAAATATTGATTCATTTTATATAATACTAATTATTCCTTGAATACTTTAATTCATTTGATTAAAAATTTATAAATACATTCTACGTTGGAATTTTAAAAAAAATTCTGAAAAATTGAGGAGTAAAATTTTTAATAATATCATGGTAGAGTCAATAAAAATTATTACTCAAATATTATTGGAGAATTATTCCAATGACAAAACCATATAAATAACCATCTGTAGAACCGAAGTCTTTCAAATAATTCTAGCCCTTATTATTATTTTTTTAATTATCTAGTTTTGTAAGAATGAATTTAATGAATAAAATCTTCTTCGCTTTAATTTTGTGGATTAGAGAAACCCATGAAAACAGTCTAGATATCATCATTTATTCTAAAGAGTATTAAAAAATATTTTGGCACAAATAGAACATTCGACAATTGGTACAAACCAGTGGCGTAACGGAGAATATTAGGCTCCCCCTCCCTGCAAACTCAGGTTTTGGGCCCCAAGCAGGGGCATAGCTACCGCCGTATCAGCCATATTAATGATACGGGGCCTCAAGCTACAGGGGTCCCTACGTGTGTAACTATAATACCACTAACAGGGCTTTCATTTTTAAAAAAGTGCCCCGAAAAAGTTTTGATTCGGGGTCCATTCAGAACTAGTTACGTCAGTGGCCCCAAACCCAAATACGTATTTTGCGTCAGTCAAGCTTTGGGTCTCTTAGAGTCACTGCCCCCTTCCCCGCAATGCGGGGGTGTACATTACGCCACTGGTACAAAAATCATTGATAAAGTGTCGCGATAAGAAGATTGATTTGTAGCAAAACTATCTGTACTTAATATAACAACCGATTGGATTGCAAAATAATCCCGGCAATATATTTTCTTTCATTAATTTCACTAAATTTGAATAAAGAAATTATCCAATAATTGGTTTTCCTCCCTGAATATTTTATATTAGTGTTTCCCAACTTTTTTATCGCCGCGGACCGGTCAGCGCATGATAATTTTACCGTGGCCCGCTGAGGAGGGATGTTGATTGTTTATATTTTAAACTGTTTTGATTTAATAATTTGAATTTAATTGTGTTAAGAATTAAATATAGTTAGTTACACCAAAAAAAAATGAAAATAGTGCTTTAACATCTATAAAGCAACTTTCAAACAAAATTGCACAAAATCGAGAGAAATTCACCACATTAAATAATATGGAAACAATTTGATGTTTCTTGTGCGGCCCGGTATTATTTGATCCACGGACCAGCACCGGTCGGCAGCCCGGGGGTTGGTGGTCACTGTTTTATACAATGCAAATTTCTTCTCACCAAATAAGAATATACGAAGGAGAATCGTAAAGTTTTGAAAACTAAAAAAGTAATCGAATTAGAAATTTAATTTGTATTCGTGATTTCTAAAACTTTTATAAATAGTCACTGTCCAGAATATGCGGGTTACTTTCCAAAACCAAGCGAATCAATATTAATAGCTGTAATTTAGAACGTTATGTACATAAAGGTCAATTAATATACAGCGAATAAATTTTATCCAGATATCTCAATTATTTCTTAGTTATAATTAAGGCTACATGATACTCCTGGTAAAAGGCAGTTAGGGTTATGTTTCTTTTTTGTTAAAGTGTAAAGTTTTTTGAATTGTATTTTGTTTTTCAAATATTTTCCCGTTGTTCTTAAAAGAGAATTTTATTGACATAGAAAAAATTAAACCATCACAGTAAGGCGTATGTGTTTTAAATATGAACGAAATGTTGTGTAACAAAGTTTAAAAGGATGATGATTTAATAGAAATTGTTATTTCTCTACATTCAGATTTGAATGAAAAAAATACACGTTTAGTGATCTTTAGCATGTTATAAAATAATAGACATTTTTAACATTTATTAAGTTAATTTTTAAAAAATGATTTTCTTGTTGTTTTTGCATTTTAATTTGAAATAAATATTCTTCCATTCTTTAAATTATCACTAAGCAAATACAATAATTTATATAATGCATCACTTTTTTTTGGTATAAACATTTTTAGACTTATCCTTATATAACAATAAACGAGGAAAACACTGAAGTTTTTCCTCTCTACCTATTCGGTGATTTTTTAACAGTGGCGTAACGGAGAACATTTGGGACCCCCTGCAAAGTCAGGTTTTGGGCCCCAAGTTAGATTTTACGAAGGGTAGGTACTTGGCGGCAATTAGGCTTTAGAGGCCCCAAGAACCCTGGCCTCCCGGCAATGTGGGCATGTACGTTATGCCACTGAGTTTTAATACAGTTACAACAGCATGATTAAGTAAGTAAAAAAGAATGCACAATGTTAATGTGCGATTGTATTTCTTGCAGGCTGAAAAATCTTATCGGACTAATTTTTTGTTTTTTGTTTTAAAAAAATTACTCTTTTACAATATATTTTGCGTATTACTTCATACTATTGTTTTTTTTATTCCGAAATAATAATCTTTTTAAAAACAATAGCTCAAATTTCTTTAAATTTCAAAAGAAAAAATCGATTTTTATTTTTTATGATTGTGCCATTTTTTTTCAAACGAGGCTTTTCATCCCATTATTAAAGTTTCTATTCTCAACCATCTCACGCATTGACAGATAATCGAAAAATTAACTTCCGCATCTTGTGATTACGTTACGTTAAGTAATATACAATGAGATTTTCTAGATGTTCGAAAATTTACGAGGTGATTAACATTTATCTATTGTTTGCTACGTCGGAACTCCTCTAACTCTAATTAACTATTTATTTAACTATCATAAATATAATGAATAATTGAAAAACGTAAATATTATTAATTATCTCATTGTTTCTTTAAAAAAATTCACTTGTTCGATTAGATAGAATACATTTTGCACACGCGTTAGGCTTAGCATTCCCAACAGGACTTCTGAAAGAGTTATTAAAGTTCAAGATCAAACCAGTCGAAGAACTTTCCCGAATTTTTCGGTAATTCCTGTCGAAGCTTCTAAATCTACTCTTAAAATGCTTGCGACACACGCGGGGAAAATTTGGGAGGTCACCGCACTTCAACGCTTCTCTCAACCTTGACTTCAATTTTGTTGTTTTATTTTATTATTTTTTTGGTGGCAACGCGTGTGGAGCAGTAGTTCGTTCTTCTCCTTGTTTGGGTTTTGTTTTATCTCGCAAGCTGCTTCTTATGAGGGATCCCATACACGTTCTGGTATATGTCACTTAAAACGGAAATCCATGATATTTTTATTTGTACCGTTGATAAATTTATTGGAAGGATGAAAAAATGTTTTTTTTTCTCGGTTTGGTTTATGGTTTCTCGAGAAAACGTAAGAATTAAAAGTTCTTGGCTCAGCTTTTATTATTAATCCCTTTCATGTCGAACCGAAGACAATCATTGTTTCTCACTTAATATTTTCTCGGTTAATTAAAAAAAAAAAGAAATTGCTAGATTTGTATGCCAAGACTTATAAAGCTCTTATATGTCTTTGTATTAAAATAAAAACTTCTGAAAGATAATCATAAAATAGCGATGTACTCTAATTTCACCATAATTGACATGTCGAATGTAAAATTATACCTAAAATATAATTTTCCAGTGTAAGTGATATGAGTTGAAAAAGATTGTATTTGGAGTATTTTGTGAATACTTTCAACAAATAATATTTTTATTTGCGTGTTTATGTGAGCATTAACTTTCTAATACGAATCTCATTGAATAAATTGGATAACTAAATTACTGATTCCAAATGGGGTTCTATAACATGTCTTGCAAAAATATTTCGGCTCGGAAATAATTTTTAAAACAACATTAAAACAATACAAGTTTGTCTATCCTTTTTCTAGATGAAATGAATAAAACTGCATACTTCAATTGAATTCGCATAAGCTGTGAATAAAATCAGATAGGATATTTGTTTTGGAAGGAAAGTTACGAAATCACCAGAGGCAAATACTTAACGTCGAAGCATGTATACGTCGAGAGTGCATTCTTTCTTCAAAAATTTACCCCAAAGCTGAGTACACTGAATTGCATACCAGCAGTGGCGCACACAAGGGGGGAGTCCTGGGGGTCCGGACCCCCTCAAAGCCCTTGATTGTTTTTCCGATTGATTATAATTCTAAGTATAAATGTGATGACCCCCCTGGGTCTCACCTTGAACACCAAGATTAATTTGAGGCAAAGAACCACTAAGAGCCATTTTGAATAATAATAATATTTATTTATTATTATAATTTTCTCAAAAAAATCTCTGATAACATATAATATTATGTTCCGTCGCTAAAAGGGATTTACCTTTATATTAAATTAAATTACTAAGAAGGCAATTAATTAATAATTAAGCTCAAGCTCAAATAAGGTCTACCGAAATAGGAGATCCGAGAAATACACGTATTCGAATTCTTAACTTTCATTAACTTTAACTAAGTCGCTTAAACTGACGCTCATTTTAAGCGTACGTAAATTATATTTACTGCTGGCTTATATCAGCTTTCTGGTACGTCTCGCAGCACGACGTCTTCACAAATCTAATCTCCTAGAATCTTCTAGTAATGCGTGTTTAAAGTTACTAGCTCAATAGCCTTCCATCATCTCTCTTGCTATCTCGCAACGCTCGACTTAAATACCTTATCTAATTTAAATATCCCGTTCATCTTTTTGGAGTTGATTGGAAATAAACGCGAATTTATATTCCCCAAAAAGACGCCTAAGAAGATTAGTGGAAAGGTTCCGTACAGATTCGTCACATATAGTACGTAAAATTTAAATAATTACTTGCTATTAATGATTAATTCGATTAATTAATGCTAATTATTTATTCAATAACTAGTTTTTTACTGTGTTTTGTTACCGAAAATCGACAAAATCAAAGGAGCATGATACAAGAATGGTGAACTTTCGACCCCGGACCCCCTCCCCCTGAAAAATTTCTGTGTGCGCCACTGCATACCAGTAAGCTGAGTTGAAAAAAGCCGGTAATTTTCAAACATGTTACCATCTTTCCAATAAAATTGATGTAAAGTAAAACGCCAGACGCCAACGACAATTATTTTATTTCTGGTAACTCTATCTGAAGCTAGTACCATGTTTTTGTAATCTTGGGCACAGCCTGCACTTGTTATACTTTCTACGTTTTCTTTCTTCTTTCTTCTTTTTGTTTGGAAAATGAGAAGAAGAGAAATTTCGTGTACGGCTCGGGATCGTCGACCTATGTTTCAAGCCCCAGAGGAAAAATTTGATCATATACATTCAGAAAACCCAATGAGTGAATGTGAATTTTTGAGAACTTTTTGATGTCTTGGATTTAGACACTGACTTTCAACGTTTTGAAACTTCCCCTTCCCCCTTTTTAGAATAAAAGTTCAATTCAAAACCAAAAAAAATTTAAAATGTTTCCTGGACTGCGTTTTTTCTGAAATTAGCGGATCAGTATATGAGTCGATCCCTTTACTATTTATTAATTTTCATAAGTTGGCAAAAATTTCGGCTTTATACACAGAAATATACAGTATTTATCAGGAATTTGAATAAAAAAATATTAGAACAAACTTCATATTAAACAATTTATTTAGAAATTTTTCAGCATTAATATGTGACTACAACTCTTATCAAGTGTTCTTTGTCCTTTTCTTTATGAAAAAAAGATCAATTGTAGATATTTGATGTACAGTTTTAGAAATCTTATGAAGCATATAGCTAATACTTTTTTGTGATCACTGATGATTATCATTTGGTAAACATCCAACGGATATTTATGAAAGGCACAGAGGTGTAGATGAACTTTCTTATACAATTACTTTGGGATATTCAGAGCATATAAAGAAGGAGTTAATTATTTAAACAATCACAACATTTTAGAAAAAGCATCAATGCTATACAGGAAAACGAGACGATAGATGATGAGATATAATTATTCTTAATTAAAACGTGTAAAAGGAAGTACAAAAATAATTTATGCGGAAATTTTTATCACCAATGAAATAGTTCCTTGTCTGAGATTACCGATAGTGATTTCAATAGAACCAATGTAAATGAATCCTTTGATTTGCAATTGTCTGCTACTTTTCAATGGAAGTTTCACATTGTAACAAGTTTCGTATTGGAAGTGCTCATAATGATTTCTACCCCACCGGAAAATGAACAAGAACTTATAATTTTTTGTTATAACCTTTTTTTAAATAAAAAGAAATTCTTAATTAAATTAATATTAAATTCTTAATTCCTAATTCTTATATAATTAAAAAAATTCTTTTTAAATACAATTTTTTGACAAAATATTTGTATTTTTCTCTGCGCAATAATTTCTGTTTTGTTAACTTACTTGGGTGATTAATATTTGCTAAGAAAAAACTTTGTAGTTATATCGATTCTATATTTTAGAAAAAATTTCTTAGATACTTCAATTTCTATTTTTGCATTACGAAAAATCTGCTAATTGTATACGTAAAGTATATTATACATCTTAAAATCCAATATTTCTAAAATTTTACTTTTGTTCACTTTATATGATAGATGAATACCAAAATAAAATGAAAAGACTAAGTCAACTGTAATCATCAAGACAAGTCATTGTCGTCATTGATGATTTTCGATAGTTCTTACCAAGGATATTTGATGGCAGAAATTTAAATATTTTTCAAAACGTTTATAAGTTTTGAAACTGAAACGTTTGACTCTAATTCTTTAGATAACAGGTGCTGACCATATTTGACATCCAAAACAAATTTTTAAAAAGTTATGAAATAAAAAATGAACCTTTAAAAAGTGTTGTAGAAAGTTATTAGTACATTCCCCTGTAAACATGATCAAAGAAAAAGCTAAGAATTTGTACTGAATATACTGGCAGTGTATGTTCAGTATATTCTGAATATACCGCATTTTCCCAAAACAAACCTTTTCTAGGTGCCATGCGTTATCAAATGACCAATTGAAGTTCAGAAACGACACAAATACCAAGGGTGTCCCAGGATCATTGGAATAAACTTTAAGATGAGTCAGGGGACATCGCAAGTGTTAAGAATTCCCTAACGAATTCTAATTGTAACCGCCAGAGGGCGTCTCAACGCCTATGTAAGTAGAAACTTTGTTTTTGTTTACAAACACTCTGTACTCCCGAATGTAGCTCTCCCAGCTGAAGGTGTGGCCAGGTCTCATAATACTATATAAAATAAATGTTAAGTTTTTTATTATAAGAACTGATCTCCAATATTGATTCTCGCATTTAATTTTGTCCATGACATTACAACAAAGATAGCAACCCATGGGCGGAAATATCTTTGTTCGGTGCTAAGTGGCGATGCTCACAAAATCATATAATGGTACAAACCCTTATTATACCGCAGTCATTTGAGTAGTTATCGTCCTCAAATGATTATGAAACGTTTTACAAACACCGAGCTGGCAGATATACACCTGATTTACGGATTGGCAGAAGGAAATGCACGAGTTGCGGAAAGATGGTAGTCTGATTCCTTCGAACGGTCTCCAACACATTTTGTTAAATGCTGGTATTTCGAGTCCCTGGTAGTCCCCCTTGCTATGCTTATTACCTCGTAATGATCCACATTCACACAAATCGGGACGCAAATTAAGGTCCGATGCATCTCTCTGAGGGTACCTTTAGCGACACAATCTTTCTGCTGCTCGTATATTTTCTTCTGCCAGTACATACGTAAATCAGGCGCATATTAGCTAGCTCAGTGTTTGTAAAACGTTCCATACTCCGCTGCGGTCGATGACTACTCAAATGACTGCTATACGCATCGAAATTTCTGTGAGCATACGGGTTACAAGGAACCCTCAATCCCGTATCTGGCAAAAAAATATATTTGGTGTGGATTTGACTTGCTGGTGTGTGCTGCGGTGGGTCAGTAGGCGGGGCTTCGAGGCAAGGAATATTTTGCAGTTTGAGAATCCTGTGGAGAGGAACTCTCCCTATAGATTGGGAAATCGTGAGGTATGACTGCTGTAATGCAGGTTTGTTTCTTTAAATGATCTTGTGAACAACACCACCTATCGCCAAACGAAGTCGTTTCTGCCCATGGGTTGCTTTGCAAACCTGAATTTTTATGATGTCCCCTGCCTCCTACCTCAAAGTTTGTCCCAATGACCCTGAAACACCCTAAACATTCGATGGAGTACACAAAAGTGAGATTTGGGGAGTTCAAACTCCTCCCAAAGACGTACATATTTTTAATTTTTACCATAAAGATTGTGTCTCTGTGCTTTTATCTGCGTTTTTTATAAACATTATTCCTCCCATGAAAGTAATTCATGTACGTCACTGGATATTTAACAAATATCGTCAGTTAGAAGTCTCCAGGAGTGACTGTTCAATAAACAAAGCATTCAAAGATGCTCTGAGCACGAAACTTTCACGCTCCACCGAAAACAGAACAGAGAGAAATCAGCGTGGAAACATTGTTAAGTCTTGAGTGCTAGAGGTCGTGATTTGGATGAAGATTTTAAGGGATAAAATAACAGACAATTGTGTTCCGCCACTGAACTATGAGCTGACGACTTGGGCAGGAAGTGCTCTTTTCAATAGCCATTGCTCGACATGAGAAGTTGGAGGTCTTAAAGGATCTGGAACCGCAAAAAATTCAGGCTACAATTTGTAGGGATAGGAATTTTCTGATGATATTTCAGATAACATGGCTGTACTTGAATAAATGTAAATAACTGTGCTTGAAAAATGTCTCCTGAAAGTAAACCCTAATATTTTTTTTTCAGCAAATATTAATATAAAATCAGATTTCATTTTCCGAGAAATATAGTATATAAGAGTAAAAAAAAAATCTCTTTTCTTTTGAATAATTTTTATTGCACTCCGATTTGGCCTAAAATCACAGAATTGTATATTTGAGTCTAGAAGATATAATTACTATGCCAAAAAGATAAAAATGATTGAATGAATAAAAACATAATGGGGAAGCAACAACAGCAGTTGTAAGTTTTCAGTACTGCTGACTCTGGGACAAATAATCTGAAATAGATAAGGCCCCAAAAATTTGATCATAAAACGACCACTAAGCATTTCTTAAAATACTATCATAAATAAAACATATCAAGCTGTCTTCAGCTGATAAAAATATTAAATTTGAATCAACTAAAACAAAAAGAACCATTTAAAACAGATAAAATAGACTTACGGTATTTACTCTAATCTAAGCCGCACTTTTTTTTCCAATTGCTTCTGAAAATCGGGTGCGGCTTAGAATCAAAGAAAAAAAATATTGGATGGGGCAATTAAAGAAATTACAGGTTCATGCATATGTATTTAAAAGTTTATAATCCTGGTAAAATAATTAATTATTCCCTTCTTATTGGTGCTCATTTTAAATTCACTTTAATTTCGTAACATTGAATATCGATAAATCATTTTACGCTGTTTTTCATTTTTCACATAAACTGGTTGAGAATTTGGGGTGCGCGACTTAGAATCGATGGCGGCTTAGATTCGAAATTATGCGGTATATAGGTTTGATCAAACTATGTTAACAACGGTATCAAGTTATCTTTCATTAATAACGAATAGTAATTCTTTAATAATGCATACATATCCCTTTTAGATGGCCGCGGTAGCCTAGTAGTCATGGTAACGAGCTCAGAGCAATCGTGTCATGATTTCGGGCCCTTGTGCCATTGAAGACCCCCGTGTAGAGGAGATGATGCACGTTAAATCTACCGTGGCTCAAAATCCTCTCGTTGGTGTGGTATGGAAGTTTGGAGAGGGGATGCTATCTCAGGTGTCGTCTTAGTCCCTTGACTATGGATCAAAATGACAAGGTCCATTGCCAATAGTCCTTGTGTTGCTTTATAGTTAGCCCCTCTCAGTGGCTCTAGAACTCGAGTTTATGACACGTAGAATGTTTCAAGAATGCATCCACATTTAAAAAAAACGAGAGTAGAAAATGAACAGCAGTTGATTAGAACTATTTTATAATTTAATTCTTTGCGCTTTTTTTTAAAGGAGAACAATTAATTTAAAGAATTTTAAGCTGTAGAAAAAAAATATTTTTAAAAAGTTAAATTGATTATTTTTGTTTTATATATTTTCCTCTCTCTAAAAAAATGAATTTAATCGAATTTAATTGTGTAGATCAGTTTATTAGATTTATAAAAGTGCAAAAGATACTACAGTCTTAGAAAGAATGCAGTTATCGATTTTAAAACACGTTTTGCGCAAAATGCGATTTTTTGGTAAATTTGAATCAGGGACAGGAATGGCTGAAAAATTGACTGAATAATTGTGGATGTGTGTGTGTGTGTGTTTTTGTGTGTGTAATATTAGAGTTTTTTGTTTTGACCTATTTTTTAGAAATCACTACATTATTACAAAACTTGCAACCATTTATCTAAATATAGCGGTGTTTTTTTAAGTGATTTCATATAGAGACTAACAAAATATTTTTGTTTTCGTTTTTTTGTAATCGCTTAAATATTTATCTTTTGGATCATTTACAAAATGAATAGTAATGAAGCATATGAATGTTCAAAAATTGAAAAATCGTCCATAAACATTTTGTTCTAAGTAGGCCGCGTTTATAATTTTGTTTATAAATTTTCAGCAATTTTTTTTATTTTTATTTAAATTTTTTTTTCTTTACACTTTAACCTTTACCTCATACATTTTGGTAAGAAATCCAAAACTCACACACACACAAAATCCCCATATTTTAGTTTTAAAAAAAAGTGCTTTGAATCTAACTGAATACCTTAAAGAATGTTCCAGAAATTAAGTATTTCTTTTAGCTATGAATTTCTTGACTATTATACAACATTAATTTATCTTAATGTTATTAAATTATCTTATGTGAATACTATTTTAACATGATTCTTTAATTTATATTTTTCCAACACTCAAAATACAAAATCTTCTTGGGGATCCTCTCAGAGTTTCTGAGGACCTTTTTTGTTTGAGAAACACCGGTATAAAGCCAGTCATTGGTTGATAAATACAATATTAATAAACAAAATGCGCTAATCCCTCAGTTAAATCGGTAGTCACTCAACGCACTTTACAAATTCTTTTAAAATTACTAATTTATATCAGGGTAATTACCTTTTAGCACATAGATGTGTTTGTAATTATTTCTAAATCCCTTAAATGGTTTGCCCGTACACCGGACGGGCTATCGAAAACTGGCCCCAACCGGTTTGCCCGTACGCTATACGGGCACTGGTATTTTCTCCCTTCTATCTTTGATTTGTACATATTTTTAATTCTTATTGTGAGATTATTAGTGCTCGTGTGTTTTTAAGAGATGCAGTTTGTCTATGGTACTGAAATACTTCTCATCCGAGATTTTCTTTGTATGGTGAAGGCAGAAACCAAAATTCTTGAAAATATTCAAAAACAAAGGGATTGACAAGCTATGTGTAATTTGTTGCTTGAGAAGAAATGAGAATGGAAAGAAATCCGTAGTAGAGATTTTGCGAAGATAGAAGCTTGCAGTGTGATCAAGTTCCTTTGTTTGAAAGGTTATGATTCTCAGGCAAATTCGTGATGAGCCCATCATATGCCTCTGTAGTGAACTGGAAACGGAATTTTCAATGGCTACATTTACTTCTCAGACGATCCAAGATGTTGAAGACCATCACTTACGGACGATGCTGCCACAGCAAAAAAGGTGGCGGACTTTATCCTATTATTTTTATAGGTGCGACCTGTCAAGGGGGATGTTGAACCCCCCTTTTGGAGCAATACGAATTTTTTTTTGTGGTCCCCTGGTAACTATAGGTGAATCAAAGGGTCTATAATAAGAGTCTCGAAGACTGGAGTAGAATTGTTTTCAGCTATGAGTCCCACTTCGAATTGAGCCCCGAAAACCAGTAATATAGTGTCTAAAGACACCAAAACAATGATGGGATACTCATTTAATGGTCGTTCGCCACAAAGCTGGACCACCCGAAGTTAAGATAGGAAGTGCTTTTTCATTTGATTGTTGAATCCTTTTGTTTGTCTGTGACATTCTTGTGGTAAGGCGGTACGTCTACGCGTTGCTATGTCCAATAGTATTGCCCTTCTTTTAATAGACTTTTCACTTTCCTGAGCCAGGACAATGCTGAAGAAATGCCTATCTTTTTGCTTGTCTTCGAGCTTATTCAACACTTTCCTGGCCTGGCGATCACCATTTCCCTCTCCAACAGAGCACGTTCTCGCTGTGATGAGCATACGTCTCTGAACGTACCAGGATCACACCGATCTAACTCATCAATTGGATTATGTATGGTAATGGGATAATGATTTGCCTCAGCCCAGAGGTGAACCAAGACATTATTATTAAACTACATTAAATATCATTCAATTCTTATGATACTGTTATTTTATTTTCAATACATACATAACATCGACTGATTTTCATTCGATTTAACTCCTTCTTTATTCGTTCTTTTTTTATACGGAAATATATAATTTTTCTTTATGTATTATTAATATACATCTTATATATATATATATTATTCTTCTTTTTTGTACTTTTTTTATGAAGAAAATATGATAATACAGAAATATAAATAAAACTTAATCCGTATGTATACTTTAATTTTCTTCGTTGCTGTTTTAGTATTATAATTACAAAAATGTTTTTTCAAAAGGTGTTTCAAAATGAAGCGAAATTTAATGTTAACAAATTAAATGCTTCCAACTTTAATTACCAGATTATTAAGAACAATTGCAAATATATACAAGTAAAAACTTATATATTGAGTTAACAAAAAATATTCATTTTTTGCATGCATTATGTATAATAGTATATTAATAATATAATAAATGTATTGTCTTTTATATTTCGATTGAAAAAAGAAACATAACGAGTCGGTTCTAAATGTAATGAAATAAGGAACGACTATCGAAAACCGATTATTTTCCATCATAAAAGTGATAAATGACTTCGAAATGTACCCTTATTAGTAAATTTATCCCTGTCAGACTGTTTCTGAATGGTTTATACAGTTTTAAAGAAGGAAATCGTATCTGAAACAAGAAATAAATGGCACTACCTAATAAGACATTCATTGTTGGAAAAATAGTAAAAATCCTCATCGGAGAATCGCAAAAATTTCAACATTGTGAATTATACGGTTTTCTTCCTTAATTACATTTCTAACAGTTCGAAAAGTTCTTAGATCAGCTGATTTATAAGAGAATTTTTTGTGAATTCCAGGAAAAAGCGAAAGCCAACATTTTCCTGCAGGAATGTACAGGAAAGGAATCAATCCGATAACTTACTTATTGTTTGTAGATGACGGCAAATTCAACATTTTTTATTTTGTACCGATGTATGTATAACAGTATAGAAAAAAAATAACGAAGATAACTCAGTAGGAACAGTGAACGGTAAAATCCTAGGAGGACCCACTGGTGTTTTTGCTGCCAAAAATTTTTCGCCAAATAGCGCCAAATTGAGAAACACAAGTTTTTCAAAATGACGTCAAAGACGAAAAAATCTTGGAAACCGTATGTGTCAGAGGGGGGAGGTAGCGAAACGGACAAAGAGCAACGGTTTGTTTCTGAAAGTGGGGGGGTACGAAAAGTTCAAAAATCATCAAATGAACGGAGTTTCTGGAATGGCGTCAGGGACGCCTGAAAACCGTTGGTAGTAAATGTTTTACATTAAAAAAGGACGAAATGTGCTTTTTGCAAAGATAAAATCGGAAAAATACATCCAATTAATCATTTTTAAAAGATAAATACGGAGAAACTAATGAAATTCATTTTAAAAAAGCACTCAAAAACCAGTACATGATTTATTTTAAAACAAAGGACGAAATGAGCGTTTCGCAAAGATGAAATCGAAGAAATACATTATAAATTAACCATTTTAAAAGGATAAAAACGGAGAAACCGATGAAAATCATTTTAAAAAAGCATTCTAAAACCAGTGTGTAGTGCATGATTTACATTTTTAAAAAAAGGACGAAAGGAGCGTTTCGCAAAGATAAAATCGAAGAAATACATGAAATTCATTTTAAATTATTAAAAGGCACTTACCTTACTCTTACGGATCATTCATACTTCACGAAACATATACCTGTCCGCGAGAGTATTCTTATTGACTTTCAAGTCATTCACAACGAACGCATTAATGTTCTTGCCGAACCAATATCTGGTCAAAAACTCATATCTTTTCTACACTTTCGTACATTCATATCGTGAAGCAATTAAATTAGCTTTCATACACCATTCTAACGTATCTTTCTTCCCCTTTGTGCCCAGGAGCACAAAGAAACCTGTCGTAGCCTCACTTTCAAGTAATTTCCTTTCACAAGCCATTCTTAACACAAATCGGTGCAGAGCAAACTTTCTCAAGCTAAGTCAGGGGTCAAAGAGACCGTTATTTCGGAAAAGGCGAAATACGTTTCACCCTTTTTAGGGTTGCCATTTTTTCGGTGATTTGAAAATCCAAATTTTAGGGGTGAAATGGAAGGGTTACCATATTGCAACCTTTATCGCTCAAAATTTGGCGACAAAAAAAATTTGGCGACCAAAAGTGGGTCCTCCTAGGACTCAACCAAACGGGCCTGTAGAAGTGTCCTTAAAGGCTTTGAATGTCAGCATCAAGATTAGGTAATTTGATTTTTATTGATGACAAATGTACTATTCTCTTTATTTAAATCTTTTAACACTAGAACGCCCGGAATTTCGGTTACCCTTAAACATCCACTGGTGTCGTTTCTACACCGCGATATAAAATAATTATAATATTTAAATAAGCAGGACTACTGTTCAGTAGGCCTTACTTTTAAGACTTTTTAATATTATTTCATGTAATTACCATATATTATGACCCTTTACATCACAAAAAACTGACGATGACATTATGTTTCTCAAAGCTTGTTGGACCACTGCTTTGTCGCAAAACATTTCGAGTCGCAGATCTGTCAGGAAGATTTTTATTATGCGGTATCCATTCTGTGCCATCCCTAACCACATATATGTTGTTGTTACTTACTCCACTTGGCCCAGAACAAAGCTAGACAATCACCAATAGAAAATCATACACCATCGTTGGATTCTCCAAGATAAAGTTTTTCTCCAGCCCTGTACAGGACAGCAAATGCTCCGATGAAGCCTGGTGAACATTGCATTTCAACAGGGAAAGTCTTTTGACCCTGGTCAAATGTTAGTCTACGGGTATGACCACTGATTAGTCTAGTAATAGCTGTCTGTAGTTTCCAATCACTTTTTAGTTCCAGGGCAGCCCCAGGACCATTTTGTTGATATCAATCATGACTAGGTAGTGTCTTCCAAGTCCTGTTATCGTCTGTCTTTACTTTTGAGTAGATTTCATTATACGTTAGTATGTCACTACTATGTATAGGATCATTGGAGACCTCCTTGGCCAATTCATTGGCGAGATCATTAAAATAAAGGCCAACATGGGAGGGGATCCATTGGAGATGTATGCCATTATGGATGGAGTAAGCCTTCACACGTTATCAATGATATTCAGGCCAATTCTGTCACCGATGTTTCGCCAATTGCTCAAGTATTATATTATGGAAATCGTGTGTTCCAGAGCCACGTTTATGACAATCAGTTCAGATCTAAACACCTAACAATGGTTTGGATTACGCCTTTTAATTTTTGTAATGGCACCTTGGTTTTTGATGACAACACCACTACCAGTGTTGCCACTATCAAATTTACTTCCATGCGTGAAAATATGGTCTGCGTCTGGTGTTGTGGATTGTCTCCAACGCCAACTGTCTAAGACGCGCTGGATGCTGATTTTTCTTGCTACTGAAAGACTTAAGTTCTTCGTGAAAGAAGACTCTCGGAAGGTCTTTCAGTGGATTCATTCTGGACTCGAGTAAGCAGGTTTCTACGTCAGAAAAAAGCAGATTCAATTTGTCTGCCCTGTAAAGGGACTGTCTCTTTTTAATCTTTGAGCTTTTGTCCAGTTCTTTAAATAAGTAGAAGTTCGATCTTGGTCTCCATAGCTGTATAGCTATGGAGGGGACGACATATAAAGAGTGTTTTTTTTCCAGGTATAGAAGTTTAAGTTGGCATTACTTTCCAAGATGGCGACCGATTTAACAGCTGTCAAGTGATTTATTCTCAGTTTGGTTTGGCAATTCATCCAAACGATCATCCAGCAAGGCGTAGATTCGTCGAATGGGCCCAAAACGAGATTGCCGTTGTTCCCGATTTTCATAAGCGAATTTTGTTTAGCGATGAAGCGCACTTCTGGTTGAATGGCTACGTCAACAAACAAAACTGCCGCATTCGGAGTGAAGCTAATCCACAAGTGTATGTCGAGACACCGTTACATCCAGAAAAACTGACTGTTTGGTGCGCTTTATGGGCTGGTGGAATCCTTCTTCAAAAACGATGAAGGCCACAACGTTACAGTCAATGGTGATCGGTATAGAGCCATGATTACTAACTTTTCATTCCTGAATTGAACAATCATGATGTCCAGGAGCTGTGGTTCCAACAAGACGGCGCAACATGTCACACAGCTCGTGCCACAATCGATTTATTGAAAGACACGTTGGGTGACCGCCTCATTTCACGTTTTGGACCTGTGAATTGGCCTCCAAGATCTTGTGATTTAACACCGCTAGACTATTTTCTGTGGGGCTATGTAAAGTCATTGGTCTATGCGGATAAGCTACAAACGCTTGACCATTTGGAAGATAACATTCGCCGTGTTATTGCCGATATACGGCCACAAATGTTGGAAAAAGTCATCGAAAATTGGACGTCCAGATTGGACTACATCCGAGCCAGCCGTGGCAGTTCTATGCCAGAAATCCTATTTAAAATGTAATGCCACAAGAGTATCTTTCGAATAAAAAAAAATTCATGTCAATCGAATAATACATCGTTGTTTTATTGCAATTTAAAGTTCTATACCTCTCAAAAAAACACCCTTTATATATCACATTTTACTAGAACATTATCAATTTCATCTGAACTTTCTTCAGATTCTTCGCACTCACAAAATCTTATGTCTACATCGGAATCTAAATTGAAACAAGACAGTTCACCACCATCAGATTCATTCTCGAACGCTTTTGCAACAAATTAACAATTTCATTAGAACTTAGACCTTTTTTAAAAGTCATCGTTTCATCGTTCTGCACAAGATTCGCAAATCGAATGAATTTTTTTTTCTTGAGCAGATAAGCAAATGTTATGTGACGAAACACTCAGACACAATGATTTTAGTACAACTGACTCATTTCCGCTGTGAACCCAATAACGCTGCATTCAAGTTGAAATAAATGTGCGGTATTACTTCCGAAAGTTTTTTTTACTAATAGTATCTACTTAATGAGCTATATTTTGCTCAACGACAGCTAATTATAATGATAAATTACCTTGGTGTCGAAACGACATCAGCGGTCGTCCCAATAAAACTAGGATCACAAAACTTTTTCTGTGTTTTTATCATGAAAAATGATAAAAGTCATGAAAAATTTTGCAGGGAATCATCACAAATTCCCTGCAAAAATGTGGAAAGGAGAACAAACTGAACACGCTCCGATGTTCAATTGACACCGACGGACGTTAGCGGGCAGTGGCTAATACGTATAGCCACATATTAAAATATTTTTTCTCAACGCTGGTGTTGGATATTTAGTCTATCTATATGCGTTAATTGAAGCTAAAACGCATAAAAATTAATACGGATGGCAGCACGATACCTTTTTTTTGCATTTCATGTCCTCTGATGGGTAGTTAAAAACAGTTTTTCTCGGTGTAAATCTACAAATTGTATTTTGATTACTATAAATAAAATCTCTGATATTTGAAAAAAATTTCGACATGTCTTAAGTATACTTTTCCCTCATCTGAATGAATTAAGCAATTGTACAATTAAAAAAAAAAGGTTTTATTTAGGTGTTTGGATACCTTTAACATGTGGATAGAGATGTGGATAGAGTCGAGGGTGGGCAGTGGATAGGCTCTATCCACTGTCCACCTAGAACAGAAAAATGACCTAGAAATGTTTGCTTTTCCTGTACTCGAGAGAGCACTTAGAATCACGTGAGAATGTTGGGGGTGGGAAATATAAACAAACTTTGATTACAATATGTGGTACAAGATACCCGAGTTCGAAAATCTTTAATTACAGCTTTCCTGCTCTGAGAAAACGTTTGCATATTATTAAGTTCCACAGTAAATAGCTCATCAAATTTGGGAAATATAACTAATTTAAATTCTCAAAAATAATATTACTCTATTTCTAACTTTTCATACTAAAATTAAATAAAATATAAAATGTGGATATATACCAAGTTCAATGTATGTTCTAAGTATTCTATATATTTTCTAAATAAGTATATATATATATATATATATATATATATATATATATATATATATATATATATATATATATATATATATATATATATATATATATATATATGTGGGAGACAACAAGGGGTCCAAGACTTTGTCTTTCTTCTATTTTATTTAACATTAAACAAAAATTAATTAAAAAGGTAGTTTTTAACAGATAAGTTTGACGATGATATGCAGAAGGTAACGCCTGCTCGCGCACCTCTCGCGTTCTCTCTTCTCTCCAATTCTGCTCTTAATGTCCAAGAGTTTTTGTTTCTCTTCCACTAGTTCAAAAGTTTCAGTTCGTGTTTTAGCTGCGCCTGCGCGCGAAGACTGCGTGGAGTTGTCGATAACTATTGGTTACTATATCCGGCCAGCCTGACTGTACGCTGTCCGCAGCGGTACTTCCATGGAGACCAGAGGAGAATCTGAAACATACAAAAAAAAGCGGAACAGACAAGGACTATACGACAAATACACAAAGGTTTAAAATATCATAATTCTGCTGAACTGAACAGTTTCTCCATCATGTGAAGGCACCTCTTCGACATCCGGAAGGTTCCACAGGAAAACATTGTTTCACAGGCATAAGAACGTCTTTTTTAACAAGTTGATCTTTGATTGAACGCATCGATATTTTCCTCTGTAGAGTTCTGGACGTCTGTTCAAAACGATTTCTCTTTTTCCTTCGTTTCCACTGCCAGAGCTGAAAGATCCTTCGGAGCAACACAAACCGTCGATATTTACTCTTCATAGGTGAAGGGGTAGGAGATCGGGAGATAAATTCCTCGGAACTCGTTTTCATGGCACCATTGGCTTTCTTACACAATACTATATCAGAACATTTTTCTCTTACAATACTCAATTTTTACTTAGTACTCTTAATTTTATTACATTTATAATCCTTAATTAGAGAACTCAAATCATTTCTAGTATTAAAGTTTTTAACATGTGGCAAATCATAATTAGAGTTTTCTATCACATTTGAAACAGAAACAACACCACAATCTGCACTCAAAGAGGATCCACTTTCACTTAATAAAACATCGCTCTTTGCGTGCCCTAGTTTCTCTATTTCAGCATATACACTGGGATGTATAATAATTTCTTCGGTCAAGGTCGGTGATATTGCCGTTCGAACACTTATACCGGAAGAGTGTTGATTAAGAGAAAGATTTATCGGTTTAACTTCTACCATACGCTGTTCGCCAAAACATGAACTTAATGTTATGATTTCTTCGGAAGGTGTTTGTACTCTAATTAGTGAGGAATTTAAAACTGGGATCTGGCAACCTGAATCGATCAAGGCTGTTACAGGCTGATTTTCTACAAAAATGTTTACATATTGAAGATTTTTGAATTCATCGCTATTTTGTTTTTCGCTCTCGATTTTCAAAGTATTCACGTTTATTCTATTATGGATGTGGTCGTTAGATTCTTTAGGTTTAAAACGCTTCTCACAGTCTCTTGCGCAATGAGATGAATCACCGCATATAAAGCAATTTCTATTTTCTCTTTCAAGATATTGGGGATAGTTCTCTTTAATCTTTGGTTTAAAGTTTTGTGATCTATTTTTAAAGGGGTCTTGGGTATATCCATAAGTAATAGGAGTTTCTTTATGTGATCCGCTTCTAGATGAAATATAAATATCACACTCTTTAGCTAAATCAATAGGCCTAAACCAATCTTCTGCTTCTCGAATGCCAATATGGGTTGCGGTTTCCTTATTTAAAGTTTCGAACTGTTTCTCTTCGACTTAAGCTGCAGGATTTAAACTTAATGCTTTATTTTTAACCCTTTGAAGTTCGACTTCTTTTTCTAACTGTACTAACTGTAGTTTCGCGAGCTCAATTTTCTGTTTTTCTAAAGTTACCTCTCTTTCGTTTCGCGATACTCTCTCATCTATACAGTTTTTAATTAAAGTTTTAACGAAATCTGGATCACTTTCAAATGTACTACTGTTCTCAATTTTAGTCTTTAGTTTAACTATACTGTCAGTACTCTCTACAGTACCGTCTAGATTCTCAACAACTCTTATGAGATCCTCTTTAAGAGCGTTTTTATACATTTTAGAAAAATATGGAAAGATCCTACCTTTTTTTTTTTCTGGCTCCCTTGTTGCTCGCACGTACGATGTATCCAATAATTGAAACAAAATTTCGATTCCACTGATTTCACCTCTTCGCAGGTAATATAGTTGAAATTGTTCGAATTGACACCTCTTCGCAGGTGTTTGTGAAATTGTAGTTCCGGCCTCTACACAGGCGGAATTTTCGACGATGGGTTCCAACCTCTACACAGGCGGAATTTTCATGCTGAGTTCAAACCTCTACACAGGTTGAACGAAGTTTTCGAAAAATGGCGGCGCGTCTCCTCCACGGACGGCTTTTGTTCACGTTCCAAACTTTGATCAAAATCGAAATTTTTTTCAATCCCGGCCTCTACACAGGCGGAGTATTCATGCTGAGTTCAAACCTCTACACAGGTTGTACGAAGTTTTGAAAAAATGGCGGAGCGTCTCCTTCACGGACGCTTTTGTTCATTGTCCAGATTTTGGTTCAAAATCGAAATTTTATCGATCGCGGCCGAGCCCCCATAATTTGTGGGAGACAACAAGGGGTCCAAGACTTTGTCTTTCTTCTATTTTATTTAACATTAAACAAAAATTAATTAAAAAGGTAGTTTTTAACAGATAAGTTTGACGATGATATGCAGAAGGTAACGCCTGCTCGCGCACCTCTCGCGTTCTCTCTTCTCTCCAATTCTGCTCTAATGTCCAAGAGTTTTTGTTTCTCTTCCACTAGTTCAAAAGTTTCAGTTCGTGTTTTAGCTGCGCCTGCGCGCGAAGACTGCGGGGAGTTGTTGATAACTATTGGTTACTATATATATATATATATATATATATATATTCTATGTTGTGCAATTATTCTATTATTATTAAATTACACTTCTACTTTGTATTTAATTGTTATTGAAATAGCTATTACATAAATCTTAATTTTTCTTAAAAAGTTTATCTTAATATGATTCATTATTTCTGTCCTGAAAAGTAAGTTAAATGTCTTAAATGCGCAGTGGCTATAATGTCTAGCCACCACACAGGAAAAAAACCCACGATTCGATTTTTTTTGTGACTAAATAATGTTTATATAGGATGAGAACATTAGATTTATCAAGTACTTTATCACAGAATTTTTTTTTTAGCTGTGTGCCCGTTAAAGGGTTAAACGACAGATTATAATTTTTCATCCCAAAATCTGGGATTTAGGAACACATTTTTTTAAGACCCAGACAATATTACAAAAATGCAATTTAAAACTTGTATATCTAGTAACTGTTTAATTGTGTCCAGAAGATCTTAGAATAGAACCCCCTCCCCCAATCATTGAATTTCAACTGAGTTGAACATTTTCGAACAGAGCTGGAGATTAGAATACGGTAGCACTTTAAAATGAACAAAAAAACAATGATCATCAAAGAATGACCGGAACATTGATGCAGAAATTACGAGAAAACTACTGAATATTTTGCCCCAAAACGTTTTAAAGCTATTGTGGAATTAAAGGATATCCTACTCAGTGATAAAACTTCCAGAGTGTTCTAATATTTCCTGTTTCCTAGCTTGTTTTTTAAAGTGTTCGATCATTTTTGTGATGTAACTTTTCAATTAAAAACGCTGCATCACAAAAAGAAAATGTTTTAAAATCTATCGAAATGCTTTTCATAGTTTTGTTAAAAATTAGAAAGTATTCAAAAAAAATTCTCATTAGGAATTTTTTTAGTTTTATTGTTTATAAAACTTTATATTTCTAAGAATCAAAAGTATCCAATCATTTTAGGGAGCAGCTGTATTTTAAAATAACTAAAATATTGTTTCGTTTGCCTAGGGTAAAGTGAAGTTTAAAAAAAATCTTTATCTAAGAAAAAAAAATGAAAATAAATACCATTTTTAAAAATAAAAATCAAACTAAACGGGAAGGATCGATAAATTATTAAAATACTTTTTCGATTAAAAAAAATGAATTCACACGTATTCAGAATAAAGCTTATCTTATTAAATATTTTTATTGTTGTGCTTGTAGAAATATTGTTAGAAAATATTGTGCTTTGTTAGAAATATTTTTTTTCCTTTAAGAATCGAAAAACCTTAAGCGCTGTACACTAAAATTAAAATTATGTATCGTCAAAAACATCAGTGCAATAAATTATCTTATTTTTGCTAAAAAATGACACGTAGAATGATAAGATTTTTTGCAATTTTCAGAGAAATAATAATAAAAAAAAAGACTCAGCACATAAAATTACTTATAATAATTCATGCCAATGTTTTTGTGGTTCTGAAAGAGTCTAAATTTCACCTATTCGTCTGAAGACATGAATCTAGCTCTCTCTCTCTCTCTCTTTTACCCCTTCTTGCTCTTATTGTTACATTTATTGCAATCTTCAGGTAGAGGGCGCACCTGTAAGACCGAAAATGCGAGGGTGTAAATGTTTCAGCCTTTTACTCCGAGGGACAAAGCGTTGGCGCCTACTGTTTACAAACTAGAGAAATGCAATGAACTTGGGGTGAATGAACTTGAGAAAAATATGAATTTACCGAAATAAAGTAATTATACTTAATATACACATCAAAGGTGTTTAATGTGTGAAGTGCCATCCTGAGTTATATCTCTGATAGCGTAGACACGATAAGTTAAAATATTTAAAATTGTTGAACATTTTTAAAAGTTAGACATTAATCTTTCTCTTTTGATATTACAGAAGTTTTCCTTACCGCCAAAATAATCAATTCACTTTTAAAAAATGGTTCTAATGATTCTTTTTAAAAACGTTATAAATTAAGTTGCGCAGGAGGAATACATCATTACATATATACTCTTGAAAGCAAGTACTAAGCAAACTTTATATTTCATTTCTACTAAAAATATTTTATGTGTTTAAAATAACTTTAGAGCGCTTAGGGAAAATATTGGGCAAGAAAAAGATTATGATAAAATGATGTCATTTTCTAATCCATGAAATATTTTTATATTTATGCAATATATTTTTTATTAATTACCTTTATAATAATGTTTTTAAAAGAAATTTTTTTTGTAGAATATAGTTAAATTGTATTTAAAATAAATGAACTCTATATTATTTTGTGTAATAAAATTATTCTTATTTATAAAAGCTGGTTTGAACTGAGCTAATTGGGAAAGAAAGAAAATAATATTATTATTAGTTTAACATGTATGTGCGTATTAAAACCCCTCTCGATTTATTTTTTAAAAATTCTTTTTCCTGTGTCTACTGAGAAATATGTGAAACAAGAGCCTTTTTTTGCTAAAGGAAATAAATGTCTTGGGGTGGGGGAAACCAATGAGAGCCAACAATTCTATCTCTGATTGAATTTTTGTGTGTAACGATTTTAAGAAAATAATTAAAAACTTTACGGCTTTTGTTTTCAAGAAATTCAGATAAAAAGACACACACACACACAGTATTAAATATCTCTTACGTGGCTCTGAAAAAAAATGATAGCTGAATTCTTTTATAACGAATGTGGATCGAATGCTTTTTCAATTAAAACTTACGCTGAAAGAAATATAATCCTAAGTTTTATAGTTGACATCGAAAAACTTACCTGATTAAATTCCAAAATTTTCAAAAAATATCAGAAGATTTATTTTTTAATCTCAAGATATCAGAACAATATACATCACATAAAAATATCACAGTTAATTTTACAAGTTCGTGAAAGGACGAATTTGTGTCTCTTTCCACAAATAATTCTAAAATAAAATTCAGTTTCGATGATAATTTAAAGAAATAAATCGATATGTTTGTAGTATATAAACTATATTAATTCCGTTTAAGTTATTGAAATTCGGAACACTTTGTTTACCAAATATATTCAAAAAACTAAACTTTATCACTTAATTAATGAATCAATAAAAAAACATCATTTTTCATTATGACAAAAATTAGATAAATTTTTATGAAATGATATGACGACTTAATTTCCTTTTTATGATATTGCTGATCATTCGCTTTATTTTTCTGCAGACGATTTTTTATATGATTTTTAACCGAATTATTTTTAAGCACGTGAAAAATTAGGTTAACTTTACTTGTTTCATAACAATGCTGAGTTAAATTAAAACATTTGATCGAATGAAAATACTTTAAAAATGTTCCATTTCGCGCTTGTTTTTAAATCATTTTTCTTTACTAACGTTTTATTAATATTTAAAAATTGCCTCTATTTATATGTAACATTGCTACATAAAAAGATCTATATACGAATACGTATGTTTTATTTTATTGATATAATTTGCCAGGAAATTTCTTGAATATATCACGAACTTCGGCGCGAACCTTTTTTGTTTTAAATACAAAACGTTTTTACTTATAATTTCCTGTACTATAAAAGGAAATTTTTTTATTAGAATTCTTCTTTATCCACTTTTATTTGTTTATTGGCCCCCCACTCCTGTCTAATTCCTAGGTCTGCTTAGAATAATCAATATATACCGTAATTTTAAAGCCATACTTAAATGACCAGGTCGGCATCTGAGTCAGCACCTCTCTTACCGTATTTTTATAAGGCTTCATTGTATAAATTCTACGTCTTCTTTAAGTACGCTGGCTACTATTTTCATTTTATTTTTAATTAATTTATTTATATTACATAATGATTTTTGTTTGTATGAAATTACACTTTTTATTTCGTTACTAAATAATGATTTTGTACATTAAATTACCTCAGAAGAGTGTATTTGTTTACACTTTCTTATATTTTCGTATTATTACAGCTCGTTATCGTAGCATAAAAGAATTTATGGTTATAAATAGTATAATATCCGTTACGGAGTCGCTAGAATAAATCGGGTTCTTTTTTTTAACTCTCAAAACTTGTGCAAAATCGAGTTTTTGAACGTGCAAATATCTTCTCATTATGTGGAGTTTCTTTCTCAACAGAATCAAATATCATTTTAAAACACTTATCATGAAAAATATGGTTTATCTTTTCCCGTCTTCTGCACTATTAGGAAACAATTATTACAAAAAGAAGCAACGCCTAGATCATGCTTTTCCTCATGCGAAATGACTTTCTATGTAGGGCTTTATTTTCTAAGGAGTTATCATACAATCATTGCTTGTTTGGTGATAATGTTTATGAATTCAACAGAGGAAGATCATCTGTATTTTCAAAATGAAGGATGTGAATCAAAAAGGTATGTTTTTCACCTCAATTTGTGGTATAGATTTAAATAGAAACCGTTATTTTTCAATTCCTACTATTAGTTCACACTCTCCATATATATATTTATTTATATATATATATCTTGTTAAATTTTCAATCGTTAAAAAAAATACTTTTTATTCATCCACTCAAGTTCAAATACATTTTTTCAAACTTGTTGTGGATGACACTTGATATTAATACAGTTTTTTCAAATATCAATTCATTAATTAAATGTAATTAATGAATAAATAGTAAAAAGCAAAAATAATAGTCGAACACTGTATATAAAGAGGAAAATCGCTCGTTGTGTCCCAGTAGCGCAATGGATAGCGTAATGGAGTTTTAATCCAAAGGTCGTAGATTTGAATCCCAATTGAAATGGCCTAATTTCTGAGAGTGTGATTTCTTTTTACTATACTATTTTATTGGAATAATTAAATTTGATTTACGAATAAATAGTAACAAAAAAAATTATACTAGAACACTATATATAGAAAGGAAAATCGCTCGATGTGTTCCAGTTGCGCAATGGATAGCGTATTGGACTTCTAATCCAAAGGTTGCGGATTCAAATCCCAAACGGAATGGCCTGATTTCTGAGAGTGTGATTTCTTTTTACTATACTATTTTATTGGAATAATTAAATTTCATTTATGAATAAATAGTAACAAAGAAAAGTAATAGTCGAACACCGTATGTAAGAAGGAAGTCCGCTCGCTGTGTCCCGGTAGCGTGTTGGACTTCTGATCCAAAGGTCGTGGGTTTGAATACTGCTTTGGATGGCCTAATTTCTGAGGATCCGATTTATGAATGAATAAATAATAACAAAAAAAATAATAGTCCAACACCATATATAGAAAGGAAAATCGCTTTCTATTTTGCCACTTAATATTGTGATTCTGTCCTATGTACATACATATTTATATTAATTGTAATTATTGAATAAAAATTAACTAAAATAAAATATGTCTTTGTTAACTTAAGTCGGAATTGACTTTTTATTTATTTTTTAAATATGTTACTTGTTTCCCTACCCAGATGATTACATCATTTTAAGATCTTACAATTCATAAACAAGATTTCATAAAAAAAATTAAATATTTTATTTATTTTACGCAGAGGTCTGCAAACTGCGGCTCGCGAACCTCATGTGGCTCTTTGCTTAGATCAGCAGTTCTTAAACTTTCTATCGCTGCGCCCCCTCCTTCCTTTATGTATCACACTGACATCGCGGACCCCCAAGATTTTGAACATCCTTCCCCGACTTAAGAGAAGCCTCGGTACCCTTTCGACAATTATTTTTATTTATGTGTTTAAAAATTATATTTTAGCATTTCATATAATGTATTTATTCAAGGAAAGGACACGAGATGAAATTTTTCACATATTATTCACACAATATGAAAAATTTAAATTTTTTGAAGAAAATTTGAAAAATTTTAAAATTTTACTCCTTTTGTAATTATTAATTTTTTGACCTGAAATTTTTTTGTAATATTCTTAAGGATGTTATAAATCACTTTAGAGATAGATTTTAAAATAACTTAATTAGTTTTGTAGAAAACAAAATAGAATGTTGATATATACATGCTAAAATTCAATGAAAAAGCCAATATCTCCTACATTTTAATTTTTTTTTTAAATATTCAGTTTACAGCAAAACGGACTGCTAATTTTATTACATGCTTTATATATAACACACAGGAAAAAAATGGAAGTGATTGGTAAATAATTGTGGGAGGAGTAGCATGTTTAATGTAAAGGGTGTTTTTTTTAGAGGTATAGAGCTTTAAATAGCAATGAAACAACGATGTATTATTCGATTGACATGAATTTTTTTTTATTCGAAAGATAATCTTGTGGCATTACATTTTAAATATGATCAAGCAAGGCGTAGATTCGTCGAATGGGCCCAAAACGAGATTGCCGCTGTTCCCGATTTTCATAAGCGAATTTTGTTTAGCGATGAAGCGCACTTCTGGTTGAATGGCTACGTCAACAAACAAAACTGCCGCATTTGGAGTGAAGCTAATCCACAAGTGTACGTCGAAACACCGTTACATCCAGAAAAACTGACTGTTTGGAGCGCTTTATGGGCTGGTGGAATCATTGGTCCGTACTTCTTCAAAAACGATGAAGGCCACAACGTTACAGTCAATGGTGATCGGTATAGAGCCATGATTACTAACTTTTTCATTCCTGAATTGAACAATCATGATGTCCAGGAGCTGTGGTTCCAACAAGACGGCGCAACATGTCATACAGCTCGTGCCACAATCCATTTATTGAAAGACACGTTTGGTGACCGCCTAATTTCACGTTTTGGACCTGTGAATTGGCCTCCAAGATCTTGTGATTTAACACCGCTAGACTATTTTCTGTAGGGCTATGTAAAGTCATTGGTCTATGCGGATTAGCCACAAACGCTTGACCATTTGGAAGACAACATTCGCCGTGTTATTGCCGATATACGGCCACAAATGTTGGAAAAAGTAATCGAAAATTGGACGTCCAGATTGGACTATATCCGAGCCAGCCGTGGTAGTCATATGCCAGAAATCATATTTAAAATGTAATGCCACAAGATTATCTTTCGAATAAAAAAAAAAAATTCATGTCAATCGAATAATACATCGCTGTTTTATTGCAATTTAAAGTTTTATACCTCTAAAAAAGCACCCTTTACTAATGTATCAAAAAACAAACTGAGAAAAACCACTTTAAAGTTTATAATTCTGAAAAAAATTATAAAATGCTTAAATAAACTAAAAATGCTGCTTTAAGACATTAGTTATATATTTTCCTTTAAAATAATTGCATTTTCAACCTATACATTTTTATAAATGATCAATTTTTAGAGAGTTTTAATTGCACAAGAAAAATGTTTTTTTTCTGTCATGACAGAAATTAAAATTTTTTTTCTTCATAAAATATTGAAGTATTATATTTGTATGAAAAACATATGAGGGATAAGATCTAAAATTATGAAATTATTAGTATAAAATGCCTTAATTCAAAAGTTCTACATGTACACATTTTGTAAAGAAAAAAATTATATTATTGTAATGCTTCAGTAGTATCCTTATTTATATATTACACCATCTTTTGTTAAAGTTATTATTTCTCTTTTTAAAATAGACTTTTTTTTATCAAAACGCTTTTTTTTCTATTAAGGGCGTGGTCGCATTGACTAATTTATTAATTTACATTTTTCAAATGAAGTTTTAACCAACTTCTAATTTTCCGACATGCAAAAGTGATATATCTATCGAAAGATAATAATGCAAAAAATAAGTTTAAATAAAAAAAAATTTAAAAAAAAACCTATTGTTCAGTCATCTTGAAGGTACCGACTCCTCTTAATATTCTTGATCAAATAGTTTTATAATTCTTTTAGAACAGTTTATTCTTGATAATACAGTTTCTTCATTAGGGACAATTTAGTGATCTAGTCTAGTATGGCACATCTTTCAATTTTTCCCACGAGGACTTTCAGAGTGTGTAAAAGAGGAAACTCTCTCTCTCTCAACGTTACATGAGAAACGCCGCGAACCACAGTTTAAGAAACGCTGGCATAGATGATTGCAGCTCTTCAGATTTCTGCTTTTATTTATCATAAAAAAATAATTGTCTGCTAAAAATTGCTCCCCCTCTTTTCCTGTATAATTGTCTATGGTAATAATGTACCTGTATTTGCATGTATATTTTAAAATTTAACCGGTTTAAGACAATTTCCTCTGAATTAAATTGTTTTTCTTTAGGAATGTTGTTTAAGAATCAGTGAAAATATTAGAGTTAGTTCTAAACCAGGAAAAGTTCAATATATCGGTAAAAATGCCACTAGGGGAGACACTCCTCGAAATAATTTCAAGTAACGTATATTTTTTTTGCATATTGGAGATCGGGAGCATTCAGGAATGCACAAGAGATGAACTTTAGCCCCCAACAGAGGAGAAAAAAACATATTCCATACGTATGGCATGCTTAAAGTTTTAAAATGATTTACATACAGTGGACCACAAAAGTGTTCGTACACTTGCAATTTCCAATAAAATTTAATGTTTTCGACTAATAAAAATTAATATATTGTAATTGTAATTTTTTAAATGATATTTGGAACTTATTCTTAATGGAATGACATAATTAATTTTTTTAAAAAAATAGTATAACTATTTTTTAAAAAAAATAATAATCAAAAAGCTACTAAAAAATTACGCCACAAAAATCTTTGTACACTTAATAAAAATCTCAACTTAGCTTTAAATATTGTATTTCTTTCTCAATTTAGGACTTAGTAGGATATATATTAGTGTCCAAAACAACTTTTAAGCGTCTTAGTATAGATTTAATTAGTTTTTTAGAATTTCTACATAGATTTTCCTCCATTCTTTTGTGATTATAGTTTTTACTTCACATTATGTGTTTATTTGTCATGTTTTCTTTTTTTACATCAAAATCTCACAAAATATGTTCTACTGGTCTAAATAAAGGGATCGAGGAGGTGTTTTCATAATTTGGGGACAGTTATAGAGACACCAGTGGCGTACATTGAGACCAGTGTGCTTTGCGTCATTATCCTGTTAAAAAATGAAGTGTCTCCAATATCCAAAAATTGCGCGGATAATTTAAAATTTTTCTTTAAAATATTTAAAAAGAGATCATCTTTCATAATACCATAAAAAATACCAAATTATCTAATTCTGAAACCATTTTACACCCCCACGTAAGAATAACTTCACTTCCATACTGAAGCATGGAGGTGGAGGAGTTTTTGTTCCACATTAATTTATGGAATTAAACTCCTCATTTTTTCATTTACAGCCTATTATATGCCCATCGGAACTATAAATGTTGAATTCTCTGTCATTCCAACAAATTTGCTATCAATTATGAATTTTCTGAAATTTAATCCCATAAATCTAGTTGGATCAATAAACCGTGGAGGTGGAAGTGTTCTTGCGTGGGGGTGTGAATCGGGCTTAGAATTTGGTAATTTGGTATTTTTTGATGTTATTGTGAATCATGAGCTTTATTTAAATATTTTAAAGATAAATTTTAAATTATCCACTCGAAACTTGGATGCTGGAACGACTTCATTTTTGAACAGGATAATGACGCCAAGCGCATTGCTCTCAATGTATGCCACTGTTGTCCATATAACTGTCCCCAAATTATGAAAACACCACCTCAATCACTTTATTTAGCCCAGTAGAACATATTTGGTGAGATTCTGATTTAAAAAAAAAGAAAACATGACAAACACATAATGTGGAGTAAAAACAACAATCACAGAAGAATGGAGGAAAATCGATGCAGAAATTACAAAAAAAACTGATTAAATCTATACCAAGATGTTTAAAAGTTGTTGTGGACACTAAAAGATATCCTACTAAATACTAAATTGAGAAAGAAATACAATATCTAAAGCTAAGCTGAAATTTTTGTTAAGTGTGCGAACACTTTTGTGGCGTAATTTTTAATAGCTTTTTGATTATTAATTTTTTAAAAAATAGGTATACTCTCTCTATTTTTTTAAAAATTAATATTATGTTATTCCATTAAGAACAGGTTCCAAATATCATAACAAATTCTAATTCCAGTATAATAATTTTTATTAGTCGAAACCATTAAATTTTATAAGAAATATTGCAAGTGTACGAACACTTTTGTGGTCCACTGTATGTAAAAACAGCCAAGATCAATTTTAATTATTGTTTTAACATGAAATTCCAGAATGAAGCACTTGGCACGGAAATTTTTTCGTGAAGAAGCTTGAAAGTTTAATTCTTAACATTATGATGTTTTGGCTATGGCTGTCTTGCACCAAGCTAGAGAAATAAAAAAAAATTTAACATAAATGTATTGTTTACAAGCTTTTTCTGGGTAAAAATTTTGGTTTTTAAAAAGGGAAATGTGTGTGTGTGTGTCAAATATGGTTCATGCTGCCAGAAAGATTAAATACCATTGTATCTATTGTTTGTGTAAAAATAGGATTTTTATAATTTATATTTTTTATACAAATTATAAATGTGTATAGTTAAAAAAATAACTATTTACATGAAACTTCAATTTTATTGAATTTTCAAAAGTTTTAAAACAACTAAAAAATAAAGTTTAATTATCTATCTCCCTATATTGTTGCATCACAAATAAATACAATTTTACAGAATCTTACTGATCTGTATGTATGGAAAGCTCGTATGTCTGTATGTTTGTGCATTTCATTTTCTTCAATGTATATATGTATCCTAATATTACTAATAATTTGTGATATGCTTATATTACATATTTATTTAAGTTTATCACACCACGTTTTAAAAACGTAAACGAACAGGTTTTCAGTTTAATATACCATGGTAAAAAAATTCACTTGATATTGAAAATGTAGGGAACGAATTAGGAGTAATTAAAAAAAAAAGTCCGGGGAAAAATTAGTAGAAATGAGTACGACAATAAAACGTGTAATTTTCTGTAAAACGAATGCATTCCCAGTCTAATTTTAAAATTGAAGCAGTTTTTTTCTGAAAAATGTCCCGAATTCAGAATGTATTCTGCAATAAACGATGCAAATTTTTAATAAATTCGGAATTCTAACGACAGGTTTCAGGTCTAAAAACAAGAAAAGTAATGAACTCAAGATTTAATTTCATTAAAAAAACCTTGATCAGTTATTTTAATATTTTCATTTCATTTTAAATTTATAATTTAAAACTTGACAGTATTCAGTTTAAGTTTTACTATTTGAGTTAAACTTTTCTTAGTATATTTTAACACTGGTTAAAGGTTGTATGCGCATACCGTTATTACCGAGTAATTGATTGGAGGTTAGAGCCCGTAAGGGCTAAGTGTTCCCCTGTGTATCCCCAGAGACGTCTTAAGACTTCTTGAGGCCATGGGCCCCTACGCAAGAGTAGGCTCTGGGTCGTGTGTTATTGTCTTGCCTTATTTACGGCGTGGACTGCAGTTGCTAATGTTGCGAAGTTTGTGTACGCATAGCATAGTCAACTTCATTGACACAACTGTATTTTAAAGTTTATTTGAACCGTTATTTAACATGGCTAGTTCAGCAAAATAGTTAGTGTAATAGAGAATTTTTCAAATTTGGTGGATCGAGAAATATGACATGATTAGTGAAGACGACAAAGCGATGTGTGTTTAACGTTCTGAAAAGATTTTATTTAGAACATCGTTTGTAAAACGGATTCCAGAGACATTTAACTGTTCGAAGAAGCTGGCTCGTGGTATTTTAAACATATTTTCATTTGGCTCTGCTTGCCAGTCATTATTTTCAGAAATGAAAATAACATTAAAGACTCGCTTAGAAACCGCTTGGCAGATGATTCCAATTCAGCATGAATTCTGCTAAAACTAACATATTACAACCCTACCATGATATTTATCGTCTAATCTGCAACAACAGAGGTCACACTAAAGTTACTTCATAATTTGAATTACACGTATAAAACTAAAACATTTACTACTATACAGCGCAAAAAAAGGAATTTTTTCGTAGTAAATAGAGTTGTGTGTGAGAGAGAGAGAGAGAAAGAGAGAATTGTTAATATTTATAGTTTTATTATTTTTCCAATAATCCCAAGTCAAAATTATTGGATGGCACGTCTACACCTCGCTAATCATTTCTTTAGAGAAAATGGCACACGTGGAATCTATAAATGGTCACCACCCTTATCCTAGGCCTCTACATGGACGTCGGCGATCACACATAACCAGTTGACATATCGTCCGAAATTTCCAGTTTTTCGGAGAATAGAACCAGAAATAACATTTGGCCGTTGAAATTATGTTGTTGTTTCTAATGCCACCTGTCTGACGTAGTCAGATCGAGGCTCACGAAATTCAGCGTGGCAAGGGGCTAGAAGTACGCCGGTCGTTCGCCTTGACCTTGAACACTATACAGGTGACAGCACGAATTAACTGGGCGAAATTCCCCGAATGGACGATAGATGGCGACCTCACCGATCGCCACCTCCAGAATTTAGACATATAACTGAAGGGGAGGGAAATATTCTCCAGTCCCCTGCACTCGTGATTCAGCCCACAAGACCTTCGGAACCACTGATTTAACGAGTACGTACTCCGTGTGTACTCGGAGGGTATTTGGTGGCATCGAGCATCGAACCCAGACCTTCCGGTCTGGAGTCCGATGCTCTAACCACTAGGCTACCCACTGAAATTTTTCGAATCATAATCTTATTAAGGCTGAATCGAGGACGAGACAAGGCCCCCACTTTGGCCAAGGTCCTGAGCTTAGGCGTCAGCAATACAGTTTGACTCGGTTAATGTGGCCAAGTGGTCAGGGTCACGAAATCGTGGCCGGCGAGTCGTGAACTCGAGTCCTAGTGCCAATGAAGGCTCACCGTGTAGATGGGCTGATGCACGTTAAATGTTTCGTGGTTCAAAGCTCTCAAGTTGGTTCGGTGTGAAAATTTGGAGAGGAGAGTGCAATCTCAAGGACTACCTTCGTCACTTGACCACTGTTCAAAATTACGAAGTCCGTTCCCAATAGCCCTCGTGTTGCGTTAGTTTAAGAAAAATCAAATAAAATCTGACTTTGTTAATGTGCAGTGTTAGGGCCCATGGCTATTAAACCTAAGGCAAATGAAAAACAACTTGTGGCGCACACAAGGAAGGGGGTCCGGACCCCTCAAAGCCCTCGACTTTTTTCCGATTGATTATAATTCTAAGTATACAGTACGTAAAATTTAATTAAGTATTTGTTATTAATGATTAATTTTATTAATTAATGCTAATTATTTATTCAATAATTAGTTTTTTTTACTGTGTTTTATTCCCGAAAATCGACTAAATCAAAAGGAGCATGATACAAGAATGGTGAACTTTCGACCCCGGAACCCTCCCTCCCCCTCCCTTGAAAAATTCCTGTGTGCGCTACTGAAAACAACTATAATTATGACGTCACATTGTCTAAAAGCTGTGATAACCCACGGGCTGTAGGTATCATATCTTCATCATCCACACGACCTGAGGGGATAAAAGATTGACCACTCAGAGATTCCATACTAAAATTAGTTTTGTTATCTCAATTTATATTCGGTAAAGTAATTCAAGTCTAGGAGGCTTATGATGAGACATAAACTATAATTCTAACAAATAGCGCATTAAACCACCGAATCTATATTTATAGATGATTCCCTGACTTTACTAGAATCCGCTCTAGAATTAAAGTTTAATGTAATATTTCTTACCGCTAATCCACAGCGAACAGCTACCAGTCCTTGAATCGTCAATATAATACTTGATCCAACTTGCGCCGGCAAATAGACGATCTTGTGGCTTCGAACTCTTCTGGCACTATTAGACCCCTCCTCATAGAACTTCACGCGAATACTAAAACTCCAATATGTACACAATTCCTAATCTGCATAATCGCGTTCTCTTCTAGAGTTGGTTGGAAAGAATTGCCATTCTGGCCCCAAAGATTTCCCAAGAGGTTTTAATAGAAGACGCAATAAAGCCTCGTCACAAAGTGAAATCTTTCAAAAGTGATCATTTGTCAAAGAAACTGTGGTAAAATCATGTGATAAACAGACTTGCGTGTTACTGAACCGCGTGTATAACGGGTCTGACTGTATTAATATCCAACTCTGACTTCACAAGCATTAGTGGGACTCTCAATTTTTTTTCTTCTTCTTTTTTTGTTTCAATAACATTTTTAACGATTTCAAAATTTGGCGGCACACTAACAATAAAACAAGTTTCAGAAATTTTATTTATCTGTAATATACACTATGTAAAATAGTTTATGATAAAAAAATTTCAATGTTATATATATATATAAAATATGTATGACAAAGACAACAAAATGCTAATTGAGTAATTAATTACGAATTAATTTTATTGGAACACATTTAATGCGAACTTCTATCTTGGTGATTTGTGATGATTTCGATTACATTTAGTCTTAAAAATGACAATGCAACTCTCATTTCATCATCTACATTTAAAAGAATCGGTTTTTTTTATTTTTATTTTTGTTAATGCTGAAAATCCGTGAAAATTGAATGATTTAATCTGAGCTTTAAATCACACTCAAATAAGATGTAGAAAATTGCAACAATACCCTTAACCATTTTTTTTTTTTGCTATTATGAAATAATTACCTTTAATTTTAACCCGAAATGAATTAATTGCCTCTTCCGAATGTTTTGAAATTAAATCTCGATTATTACACAGCGAAATTAAAATGTCCTATTCATTCTTTTATACATACAGTCGAATCTCTATATAACGAACCTCTATATTGCGAATTTTCTATACAGTGAACTTTTTCCTGGAACCAAGAACATTTCTCGATTTTCTTCATCAAATAACCTCCCAATAGCGAAGTGCATTTTCTATGTAACGAATTTTTTCTTTTGTGATTCAATTTTTGTTCTCCCTTTTTTTTTAAAAAAATAAATTTTTCTCTCCTTAAACACATTTTATGGTGGTCATAAATCTTGAACTGGTTTTATTAGATCCTAACTCGCCAAGAGCAATAGAGTTCTGGACGTTTCATCCAAGAAGTGCAACCTTTAACCCCCATTGCCCAGTTCACTAGAAACATCTTCGGTATCCTCTTTCACCCTCAGTCCCTGTGTTTTAACTATAAAATAATGTATGTTTAATATTACTTGTAGGCTTTAAATTATAAAATATCCTTAAAATTCATTAATTTTAGTTTAAAATTATTTTCTTAGTATTAAAAATACAATGAATTCTTCGACATTCTTTTTTCTTGTTTTCCTCGTGGTTTTTCTTTCTTTTTTGATGGGTGAGATATATAAAAAAAACATATATTAATTTTAAAAAAAGGTGTGAATAATTACTTTTTTTAATATATAGTGTTAATGAATTTAAAATTTGGTTTACGTGGTTTATAAAGTATAGTAAAAGATGAACCTCTATGTAACGAATTTTCCATATAACGAACCTTTTTTCGGGATTTAGCGACTTCGTTATATAGAGGTCCGACTGTAGATGTATTCGTTATCACAAATAGATTACGAACCCAATTTTTTTATGCATCCATCCACGAAAGGATAAGTTAAATATCATACGAATGCCTGAAGTTTTATTTCTATAAAGCTGTCAAATGATTCGATTCCGGATTCTATTTTTTCCCCTCAAAGTATAATTAATAACTTTTTAAAATTTTGGTGACCCTCAGAAGTGAGGCGGCACAGTGGTAGAAAATCACTGATATAGAGAGTAGCAAAACTTAATATAACAATTATTTCTGTTCAAATCAACCTATTAGTTAATGTATTTCAAATTCCTTCTTCAATATCATAACGTAAATGCATTTTCAACTTAATATATCAAAATGAAAAGCCACAATCTTATACAACCTTTTTGAGATACAGAGTGATAAATAGATGAAATTACATATATGTTTATGTACTACGCTCTTTCAAATTAGAAAATGGTTTTATATAAAATAAGTAAATAAATAAGGTCACATAAAATCTATTTGACGAATCTACAATTTTGTTTTTTGGTTGGGATCAAGAGCAATAAGTAAATAGTGCAATTTTTCAATTCCTACAATTAGTTCACTCTCCCTATATACCGGGTGATCAAAAAGTCAGTATAAATTTGAAAAATTAATAAATCACGGAATAATGTAGATAGAGAGGTAAAAATTGACACACATGCTTGGAATGACATGGGGTTTTATTAGAACAAAAAAAAAAAAAAAAAAAAAAATAAAGTTCACAAAATGTCCGACAGATGGCGCTTGCTTCATCTGATAAGAAAAGCAATAATTAGCATAACAAATTAAGACAAAGCAAAGATGATGTTCTTTACAGGAAATGCTCAATATGTTCACCATCGTTCCTCAACAATAGCTGCAGTCTAGGAATAATGTTGTGAACAGCACTGTAAAGCATGTCCGGAGTTATGGAGAGGCATTGGAGTCGGATGTTGTCTTTCAGCATCCCTGGAGATGTCGGTCGATCTCGATACACTTGCGACTTCAGGTAACCCCGAAGCCAATAATCGCACGGACTGAGATCTGGGGACCTGGGAGGCCAAGCATGATGAAAGTGGCGGCTGAGCTCACGATCATCACCAAACGACCTGCGCAAGAGATCTTTCACGCGTCTAGCAATATGGGGTGGAGCGCCATCCTGCATAAAAATCGTACGTTCCAGCAGGTGTTTATCAGCCAGGCTGGGGATGATGCGATTCTGTAACATATCGGCGTACCGCTCACCCGTCACGGTAGCAGTTACAAAACCAGAATCACGCATTTCCTCGAAGAAAAAAGGCCCGATAACGGTAGATGTGGTAAATCCAACCCATACCGTGACTTTCTCGTCGTGCAATGGAGTTTCCACGACAGTTTTAGGATTTTCAGTAGCCCAAATTCTGCAGTTGTGGGTGTTGACAGACCCTCGGAGCGTAAAATGAGCTTCGTCGGTTCACAACAAGTTACTCAACCAATCGTCATCTTCTGCCATCTTTTGAAACGCCCACACTGCAAATGCCCTCCGATTCACGGAATCGCCAGGTAACAATTCATGATGCCGATGGATTTTTTACGGATAGTATCGGAGGGTACGCCTAAGTGCCAACCAAACAGTAGTGTATGGAATGCCGGTGCGACGTGCGACTGCACGGGCGCTGACTTCCCCGTGCATAGACGAACCCGCTACAGTCTAAATTTCATCCTTAACCGTCTCAGCAGCATTCCGCCGTGTGCTCGGTCGGCCACTACGGGATCTATCGTCTAAACAACCCGTCGCTTTGAACTTCGAAATCATTCTCGCCACAGCTGCATTTGTCAACGGACCTTTACCCCTTCGTATGGCGATAGGAACGTAACGCTGCACTAGCACATTCCCCATTCTGATAATACAACTTCACTAACAGTGCCTTTTCAGGTTTAGCTGGGATATATACATCTAGAGCATTTAGCCCGCTAGGGCTTTGATCTCTTATCTGGTGAATTTGAATAAACATGATAATTTGATTACATTGCCCTTTTTATTTTAGAGGTTTTTAAGAATTTAGATATAATAAAAAAGAAGTTAAAAAAAATTAAAGTTAAGAGTAAAAAGATTTCATAATTTTTAAGTTTTAAATATCTGAATAAATAGTTAAAGAATTACTTTTACTGTATTGAGAAAAATGCATTAGGGTGAATTTCCTTCGGCCAATGGGGGCCTCAGGATGGCTGATCGCCTGTCCAATGGGGAGGCAGCTTTTCATATTTGCGTTGGGTGTGAGACTTGAGTATGATTGCTCTCTCCCGCGTTGCGAGAGGGAGCTTCCTGATTGATCGTTGTGTTAATGTGGTGGCTTCGGTCCCAGTGATGGTACCGTCGCCGTGTACGGGATCGGAGGCTTCCAGAGTCCGTACTGGTCAATGGGGCTCTCCGATTGGTAGTTGGGTTTCATGGTGTTTGACTGTGAATTTTTGTGTTCATGCGATTTGTGAAATAATTGGTATTGAAGTTAAAATGTTTTGGAAAAGTGGTGTTTTTAATAAAAAGATGGGAATTTTGGGTGATCAAAATAATTAATTAATTAGTATGTTTCTGGGTCTGTGTGTGAGTCTCGATGGAGTGTATTTCTCGATCTTTTGGATCGAGATATTGTCTGAATGATCTATTTTGTGTTTTGAAACTAATGGCTTTCCTGAGAGCAGAATTTCTCATGTACCATTCGGCACGTAGAATCTGTCTCAGGGTTTTGTTTTGTAGTACTTCGAGTTTTTGTATGTGTGTTTTAGCTGCGAAACTCCACACTGGAGAGGCATAGGTTATGATTGGTCTTAAAAGTAGAGAATAAATAAGTAATTTATTTGATCTACTTAGTTTAGATCTCTTACTAATTAGGTGGGATAACGTGTGAGCTTTCTTGATGAAGTTCTCACGTATGCGTGTTATATGTTGTTTAAAAGTGTGAGTTTGTTATCTAACGTAACACCAAGATATTTGGTGTTCTGAGACCAAGGAATTTTTTCATTATGTAGGAAAATGTCTGGGTATGTTAGGCGTGTTTTTCTAGTGAAGAAGACTGCTTCCGTTTTTGCCACATTAAGGGCAATTTTCCATTTGGAGAACCAGTCCTCTGAAACTAGAAGGTGTCTGTTGATTGCTCTGGCCACGAGGTCTGCCTTTTCAGGTAACGTCAACATGCTGCGACTGCTGGTGCAACTGATTCTCTCTCTCTCATGACAGCCTTTTTTCTACGCGATTTTCATGCGCAGTCACTGACGTTTTGTTGTCCAGCGCAATCTGTCGGACATTTTGTGAACTTTATTATTTTTTTTTTGTTCTAATAAAACCCCATGTCATTCCAAGCATGTGTGTCAATTTTTACCTCTCTATCTACATTATTCCGTGATTTATTAATTTTTCAAATTTATACTGACTTTTTGATCACCCGGTATATATATATATATATATATATATATATATATATATATATATATATATATCTTGTTCAAATTTTCAATTGTTAATAAAATACTTTCTATTTATCCGTTGAAGTTCAAATACATTTTTTTAAACCTGTAGTGGATGACACTTGATGTTCATAGAATTTTTTTCAAGCATTAATTCATAATTTAAATTTAAAATATGAATAAATAGTAACAAACAAAAATAATAGTTCGACAGCCATATATGGAAAGGAAAATTGTTCGTTGTGTCCTTGTAGCACAATGGACTGTGAATTGGATTTCTAATCCAAATGTCGTGGGTTCAAATCCCACCTGGGATGGCCTAAGTTCTGAGAATGTGATTTCTTTTCCACTATACTATTTTATTAAAAGAATTCAATTTAATTAATGAATAAATAGTAACAAACAAACAAAATATTCCAACACTATATATAGAAAGAAAATAGAAGTTTGCAAGGAGAAAATGGCTTTCTATTTTATCACTTAATATTTTGATTCTGTCATATGTATAGGCATATTTATATTAATGGAAACAATTTAATAAAAAGTAACTGTATCTATATAAAATAAAATTTTCTTTGTTGACCTAAGTAGAGGTATTGACTTAATTTATTTTTATATTACTTGTTATTAATATTATCGGTTACTAAAAGAAAAATTGTCAACACTGTTCTTGAATGAAATACAGTGCTTCTTAGTTATCGCCACAGACGCCCTTTCAATCCATTCACCATCCATATTTCTTTCTCTCTTGGCAGAAATCGTTGTTTTGCACGGTCAGAGTTACAGCGTAAATAATTCCTACGAAAACATTGCCCAATTGACCGACTGACCCTCAGTTTTTGAAGCAGTTTGCAGGTGACCAAGTTGATATCCCGCAGTTTAAATTGGCAAAACTGCGAGTTGAATTGGGTTGAAAAGTATTTCGTTGTTCCAAATATCTGAATGGGAATCTGTACCGAGAATTAATTGCTTAAATTGCTTGGGTTTTTTTTGGTTCTTCGTTTTTCAAAAATGTTTGTTTATTTATTTTTTAAAATGTAGTGGGTGTTATGTAATTTTGATAAATGTTAGTTTTCTGTCTATGCCTCCCAGCAAATACAAAATATGACCGTGAAATATTTTCCCTTTGTGAAATGTTTACCCTCTTAAAAGGGAAAAAAACGAAGGGGGATAAATAAGATCTACATATATTGGAAAAAACATTTTATATAAACGCATTTAATCTTATAAATATATATTATTAATAGAAATCTTATTAGTAACAATATCGTAAAATAATTGATTTGTTTAACGAATATAAATTTTGCGAATGTACGTTACATTTAACACATTTTTAATATAAGTTTTTATTAATCACCAACTATAAAGACGCTAGTTAGTAAGTTAATATCTTTATTAGGGATTTAGAGCACACACACACACAACAAAGGTTATTATCCCAAACTAAAGACGTTATTCATAACATAAACAATTGTTGGGACAGTAGTTGTTCACTTCTTTCTTAGTCAGACTAAAGAAAATCAATTAAAAAACGAGTAAAATATTTTGTTTTATTTCTAATGGGCTGCGGATTGGTGTTTAACCATCAGAGTAAAATATAATAAATGAAATAATAAAAGAATAGAAATTATAAATTGAAAAATAATTATTATTAATTTTAAGATGTATTTCATAATTTTAAAACTAGGCATTAATAATTTACTATTTTTTTATTTTATGTTAACAAACTATTTCTTATTTTAATATTTTTTTATAATTGTAAACATTATTTTGTTGCTTACTTTTAAAATTATATTTACTAATATTCAAAATTATACTTGTAAATCTGGAAACAATTTTTTTGAAACTCTTTTTGCTTTTCCAGATTGGCAACAGTCCGAATATTGACATTAGCTAAATTACAACGTTTTTATTGTGGCTGTTAAGCCTAAAGAATAAAAAGTGATTAATTATTATGCGATTTTACTATTCTTAAGTGATGAAGGACCAATACAAATAATTAATCTTAAAAGGTTTTTATTTCCTTATTAAAAATTCGTATTTTGAAAACGTAATAAAAAAGTGAGTTTTCTTTTATCATTCTTTATGAATAATTATTCGGTTTATTGTAGCATATACATGGTGTGTAGTTGTACTCGTTTATGCGAAATGCATGATTCATTTGCAGTACTTTTTCCCATTGTATTTCCTGTGCTCATTAAATATTTAATGTCTTAATTAATAATACATTTCGATTAGTCACCATTTCCGCAAAACTACATTAAGATTACATCAACCTTAATGAAAAATAAGCTTCAAGATAATAGACAAAAAAAGGAAAAGGGGAAAAAAGTGTTGCTTTAATTTCTACCCGACAAGTGTAATTTTCAAGCATCTGAACCTTGTTAATGAGATTGCTTTAAAAAAATATATATATGAATTTGAGATGGAATGCTTTTTAGCCTACACATTGTTAAATTATTTATCAAATTTTTGTTTTATTTATTTATTAATCAATTGATAAATATTTCTTAATTATCGTAATGAACTGTATTATCAAAAATCATTTTGTAAATTTTCTCGATAGATAATTCAAAATGAGATAATAAACAAAGCGAACTTTTTGAAATATTTTAGGTACTTACGTATTATCGCAACCTATTGGCGACATTCATGAAACGAAGCGCGTGGTTGCCAAATCAGCGCGTACGACACATAGGAAATCGAGATTGCTAACTTGACGAGTTGTTAATAGAGTTGGCGATTGTTGCGATAATACGTAAGTACCATATTTTATTAAGAAAGAAAGCTATGCAGTTCAAAAGCAGCTACGAATTAGTAATGTACTAAGTAAACAATAAAAGAAATAATGTCATGAGAATTTTATTATTCCTTGTTGTTCCCTTTTTTAGCCATAAAATTTGTACGCATTTTTAAAATTCTATCTCTTTAAAATTCAGCTATCTTGTTTAATTAGGTAATTGATATGAAAATATTTTACTTAATTAACATATAATGTTAATAACCCAAAAATGAATAAAGGTACTTACGTATTATACCGTTGACCAATTTCATCAAACAAAAGACGTCGCCAAATACCGCGAAATACAGACAATAGAGGAAATCGTCTCCACGCATATTCGAACCCCCCGAAAAAAAAAAAATTGTAACGATGACAGCATTTGGTGACACTTTTAGAATTGGCGATGTCTTTTCGTTTGGCGAAATTGGGAGACGGTATGATACGTAAGTGTGCATCACTAAAAATTACATAATAAACCACAAAAGAGTTAAAAATAATCTAATAAACAAAAATGGAGTACAAAGATATTCTAAGAACAAAACAAAATTATAAAGTCCACGATCTCATTGTAAGGATTATCTTTTTGTTTATACAATGCAATGTTTTTCATGAATAAATTAAAATTTCAATGTATATATATCAATATCTGTTATAAGAATAAATAAATATTCAAACAAAAAAATTCAGAAATAGTGAAATAAATCCAATAACTCAATTTTGAAAAGAATAATTTAATTGTGAGTTCTTAGTATAGGTTTTTCGAATAATGAGAATTTTATAACACAGCACAATATGCACATAAAAGAAAAATACGTGTTTATAGAACTAAATCTCCCTGAGCAACACAAAGAAAAATCGATAATCAATAACAAAGTAAAAATAATCATAACCAGAAAGCTAACATGTGTGTGTGTGTGTGGTTGTCCAAATTCATTATCTCCAAGTCACCTAAAGTAAATTTTATCGCTGTTCAAAATAAAAAGTTCGGGACCTTTTTTATATCGGAAAAGCGCATTAAAGTATTTGGTATTTTTCTGTTAGCACAAGAAAAAAGCCGTCGCCAAGAATAAGAATGTGAAATGACGAGTCCAAAAAGGCAAGATAAAGGCAAAAAATAATAAGTTCAAAATATTTATTGATAAAATGATTTTATCAGGCCTATTTTAATAAAAATACTAAAAAATGGCGAAATTCAATCTAAAGAGAGAAGAGGTATAAAATTCCAAATATCTTTCAGAATTGCTGAAATCATTTCAATTTCAGGATTAATGACTTAGTACTAGAAATGAGGTAAATTCATGATGAACATAATGACAAAAGTAATAAAGTGTTTTCTATTGAATTTAAAACTGACAGAGTCGACAAAACTGACTAGTCTTCGACTTAGGCACAATAAGAGTTGTTGTACTTAAATTTCATATACAATTATAAATTTAATAATTGGGTAAACATGATCAATTTTTAAGATCCTTCTAAAAGTTTTTTCTTAAACAAAATTTTTTATACTCTTAAATAATTTTTATTAAATTTTTTAATATTTTAAAAATTTTATCAACACGTTTAAATTAAAAAAATATTTATGATTTTTAGTAAATTTTATGTAATTTATAACTGGTTCCTTTATATACAAGGGGATTTGTAATTTTGTCAACTAAATAGTAATGTTAATGCATATATTTATACTAATGGCATATATTTATGCTATAAAGGCGCAAGAGTATCATAACTTAAAAGAGATATAAGAGATCAATTTGTATTTATGTGTAAGATATATACATTCAGGATAAAACTATAAATACAGCTGAAAGTAGTCTTTTATCACTTCCGCAAGGTGTATTTTGACTGTGTTTAGTTAATATTTAACTAATCAATAAACTTTTGATTAATTCATCTTCTACGAACGAGTACAGGAAGTCTGGTGTAAAGTAACTTAAGATCGATTTTGCATTCTGTGTGTATTTTGTTTATAACTTTAGTAAGTTTTTAACAAATTACAGCAGATTTTGTTTTAACAGATTCTAAAGAGCTTGGTACCATTTAAAAGAAAAAAAAGTTTATTCAACAAAATGATTTAATTAAAATTAATCCAATACAAAAGAACAAAGTTACTCCTTTCTTTTCAAAAACAGTCTTTAAATTAATTTTTATTAAGTTTAAAAGAAAGATAGAGATTGAAGTTATAATGTTGTACATTATCTAGAGAAAAAGAGAATAAATCTAACAATATAGTTGTTGGATAAAATTTTCTATAATTCATCTACGACTTGAGTGAATAGCCTTTGCAATAAATTTTCTTTCATAAAACTGGATAACGTAATTAGATTTATTTTGAAAATTTGGAATAATAGATACATAAAAGTGATTTAAATGGGATATTAAAATGTCAAGTTATTTAAATTTAATCACAAAAACACAATTTCATTTCGAAGGATTTCATAATGGATGGAATAATTAAGGGACTGCCACCAGAGGAGCTAGGCAGTAACAATCTGGCAAATATTTATCTTCATTTCCTTGAAATTGAAAATTTAGACACTAATTAAAATTATATTTTTAGATAAATGGATGATTTAATTATTTTTAGTAATAACTTAAATTATATATTTCTTTAATTTCTATCCACAGTACTTAAATTTAATAAGAACCAACCTTGATTTAAATAGAGCAGACTTTTTAGATCAATTAAACATTGAAGGAATTTATTTATGATAAAAGAGAAACCTTTAAATGTAACATTATTAAATGGCTTATTTGACAAGCCATCTACATACATCTATATATTTTTCTAATATTATTCTAAATCACGTTCAAAGAAATAGGGATCTGATTTCTCAATACACTAAAAAACATTCTAATTTCAAAAAGTTGCATAAATACTGCTTGCAATGGGAATATCCAAACAACTTTCTACACATGTACATTTATAAAAATAGAAACAGTATACATAATATATTATAATAATTTTATTCTTCAGTTTTCCTCTACATTTGCTCCTGGTTACTCTTACTAGTAAATACAAAATCGTCATGCAGGTGGCGCCATTGTAAAATTAACTACGAATCATAGTCTCACATCACAGAACACGTAAAGTTTTCAGAATGAGTTTCTATAATATTAATTCATATGAAAAAAATGTCATTGAAAAAAATGTTTGGTAAGTTATTGAATCTATGTTTCTTTATTGTGTGAATCATATTGAAGTTTTGACTACTCATACAAAAGTCATTCACTTTAATTTAGTAGTTTATCATTGCAATGCAAGTTAACACGTGCTATAATGTGCTAGGCGCAAGTCTTTTTTCAAACTTGGGTTTTTCTTATAATTTTTATTGCACTATTATGTATAAATTTCCTGCTGAAAGGGTAGGTTGGGATACCATAAGACAAGCTTAACTTTAATACACCACCTTAAGTCGATAACGGGTTTAGGAAACAATAGTTTTCCACTTTGTTCAATTGATATTTTTTATGGATGCACTCATATATAGGGTTAGTGCTCTTGGTATTCGATTCTAGAACTTTTTCCATTCTTTGTCTTGTAGAATAATTTATTATGTATATATTGATTATTGTTATTATTATTATATATACATGCATACACATTATTTACACATCCCTTGTGCAAATTTATATGCTAACTAGAAATTTCAAACCCCTTCGAATATTTTTCTTTTTTGAAAAAGGTTTTTTGTTTTCTAGATTCGCTTACCCCTGTTAGTGGCGCACACCAAGGGGAAGGTGAACCTCTCATCATCCTTCATTTTTATTTATTTACATTTTTTTTTGATTGACTATAATCCTATGTAGAATCGGGAAAACTTCTGAGAAAGGCTCAGGCCAACAAAGGGCTGTCATGCTAATGCTAAGAATCATAACCCTATGTATATAGAAATAAATACATACATAGTATATCTGATAATTTAATTATGTATTTGTTATTAATAATTCATTTTATTAATTCATGATGATTATTCAATAATTTATTTTTTTTTACTGTTTTTTTTTGTTTTGTTTTCGGCAATCGATAAAATCAAAAGAATATGTTTGGCGGTGGATTGGGGTATGATACGAGAGTGGTAGACTTTCGACCCTGCCCCCCTTCGTTTGGAAAATTACTGTGTGTGACCTCTATGTATATACTTCAACAAATGCAATGTTAGTATTGAATTGAAAAGTCTAGTTTTACAACGATAGTCTTGAAATATGAAAATTAATTCTAGTTTTGTTATTTTCTTTGTTTGAAAATCCCTAAAGAATGTAATTTTTTAATTTTTTTTTTAATTTCGTCTAATCGAGCTATTTGTATAGTTGAAAGAATATCACTGTACTTTGAGCAATCTTACTCCTCATATGATGAAACGGGAGTTTACTCATGTCTCTCACACATAGTTATACAAATCATAATCTCATTATATTATTATATATGCTTTTTGATTGAGGCATTTTTGTTGGTACTGAACTCAGATACTTTAATTTCTTAACTAAAGTAAAGCAAGTCTAAATTTTTGTTCAGAATTTATTTTTATTTTTAACTACATTTCTCTTAAAAAATTGTTATTACTTGCATATTACATGTTATCTTTTTCCAATTATACAGGTTTTATCAATATTTATCTTAAAAAATTTGCACATTTTGTAATTATAATTATTTTCAATTAGGAAAAAAAGACAACGTAGAATTATTTACATTTCACTTTTATGTAATTTAACTTTCTTTAGTCTAGATCAGGGATGGCGAACCAGTGGCACGCGTGCCATCAATGGCACGCAACACAATACTTTGGGCACGCCAGTGATCAAAATGGTTTGCATTTTATTTCAAAATAACAAAGTTCACTATGAAATATTATGGACAAACGCGAGTGATCGGTCGTGGGGCAGCGTTTGTTATTGTCTCTTAGTTATATTGCCACATAGTTACGCGTTGGACAACAGTTTTCATATATATGATGCAAAATTTGTCTGCACATAGCAGAGTCAATTTCGTCAACACAACTGTATTTTAAAGTTTATTTGTGTTATTTTTACGATTTTTATCTGTTATTTAACATAGCTAGTTCAGCAAAAGAACAAAAAGTGTAAGATAGTACGTGTACCAGAAAATTTTAAGCTTGATGAATTTAGAAACATTGCATGATTAGTAAAGGGGACAAAGCGGTGAATGTTATGTTCTGGAACATCGCAGACACATCGACCGTAAAACGGCATTTTGAGACAAATCAGATATTCTCCTCAAAAAAGTGAGCCACAGCAAAAATAATTAATTGTTTCGAAACCATTTGTAACAGATAACTCCAATTCAGCATCAATTCTACTAAAAGTGACATCCTACAATCCTAATATAAGTCATTTGTCATGCACAATCTACAGCAACAGAAGTTACACTAACGTTACTTTAATTTGAATTACACGTATTACTAAAACATTTATTACTATACTGTGCAAATATTGTATTTTTTGTAGTAAATAAAGAGTTTTGAGTTGTTAGTATTTAGTTTTATTACCTTCCCAATAATCGCGTCAAAGTTATTTGACGGCACGTCTCTATATCTCAATAAACATTTCTTTACAAAAAATGGCATGTTGATCCAAAAAGGTTCACCACCCCTGGTCTAGATAGATGTCTAAATTCTTACTTTTACTTGATATTCCTATTTTTTATTTGATATTCTTATTTTTACTTGATATTCTTATTTTTTACTTAGAATTTTTTCCCCAGTTTTGTATGTATGGTGGCCGCGGTAGCCGAGTGGTATAGGTATCGGACCGTGGCTTGCTTTGTCACGAGTTCGAGCCCAGTACCACTAAAGACCCGCCGTGTAGGGCAGCGATGCACGTTAAATCTGTCGAGAGCTGAAACGTCCTCCCGTTGGTGTGGTGTGGTAGTTAGGAGAGGGGGGTGCCAGCTCAGGTGTCGTCCACGTCACTTGACCATGGTTCAAGTCACGTGGTCCGTCGCCAAAAGCCCTCGTGTAGCTGAACAGTGCGACGTTAATATTCAATCAATCAATCAAGCCCAGTTTTGTATGTTGCCAGGTCAGTTGTTGTATGTCTGTTTTTAATTATTCATTGAACGAATTATGAAACTTTCTTAGAAACATTCGTAGTATATAAATTACGATTTATAAATATTCAAATAATGTAAATACGCGTGAAATATCTTAATTTTTGCTCTAAAAGATAAACAACTATGAGATAGCAAAACAAATTCTTTTAAAATACATGAAATCAAGCTGTTTCATTTAATTATATGAAAGAATGCAACATTTCCAGAAACAAAAGCATCTAAAAACAACAGACGATAAGTTATTTATTTTTCTATTCAGCTGACTGTAAACAACTTTTAAGATATATAATCTTTTAATTTTTAAAATTCCATAACACACACAAAAACAAACAGGTGTCAAATTTTCTCTAAATAAAATAAAACAAATGCACTGCAGGTAATTATATTTACATGAATTCACTTAACTCAATCGCGCAATTGGGTGTAATAATTACTTCTATCAAATAACCTTTCGATCAAGGCTGTCATTTAACCAAAGTTCGGGCTAATAATTCGAAAGTTAGCAAATAAACAGTTCTTTTTTTTTTTTTAAATTTGTGAAATGATTTTTGTCTGTCTGACTGCGAAAGACGAAGACTTTCTGCTAGTGTAATGAAAAAGAAAGGATTTAGTCTTTTGACCTATTTACCGATACCTTCGGGGTACCCGTGTCCCCCCTCATTTGTATTGATAGCGTCGTCTGTGAAGGTTGGAAATTTGAAGGTGAACAGGTTGCCCGCGGTATCACCGTATCAACTGTTGGGCAATGGGTTGAGGAATCAGGATAAGGATGTCAAATCTTATTTGCTTTGAAAAAGAGAAAGTAGCTTTTTGTTCGTTAAAAAGAAAGTTAAATGAGCTTTTTAAGAATGAAAAGACAAGGTAATTGCGGTTAATAGAATGTTCAGTATTGCTTTTAAGTGCCACGTGAAATAAGATAATGACGTGTGATCAAAACGAAGTCGCCAAACCTCGAAAAAAAGTTTGTAAAGTGGAAAATTCGTTAAACAGAGATTTATCTTTCAGTAAGTATACTTCATAAACCACAATAAATAAATAAAATAAAATAAAACACAATTTTTTTAAAATCATAAACACTGTACATTATTATAAAAAGCAATTATTCACACATTTTTTTTGTAAATGAATGTCTGTTTATTTTATATATCTTATCCATGAAAAAGAAATCTGCAATGGAAACGAAGAAAAAAAAAACACTGTTAGAAATGCACAGTACTTTCAACTTTAAAAAAGTAATTTTATGTTCAAATTAATGAATTTTAATGACATTTTCGAATTTTAAACCTACAAGTAATTTTAAACATTGATTTTATAAAAAAAAATAGTTACTTAAAGCATATATTAGCACATGCGTTTTATAATAACTGGTAAAGTCTATTAATTTTGTTTGGTTTTTTTTTTCCCCTCATAATGCAACTCGTATCTTTGCAATGCATCAAAGCCCCCCCCCCTTCAGGCGTATTTTCTTCTCACTGTAAACCATGTCGAATTGTTTCAAATATTTTTATCATTTCATCATACAAAGGTCTAGAAATATTTTAAAAATATTACGAAAAAAATCGAATGACAAGAGAAAAAGTTAGTTAAATAGAAAATATACTTAGCTATTTGGAGGCTTGGATTACGAAGAAAATAGTGAAATGTTCTTGCTTCCAGGAAAAAGATCACAAAATGTAGGTACGACTGTATCTTGATCACCATTACTGTATACTTCCACGTAGAAGCTAATAATTTTTGGAGCTTTTTTTAAAGTTAAAGTAAGGGGGGTGGCCTGTATACTAATGCCGCTAATCTCGAAAAAAACGCTTTAAAAAAAATTTTTTTTTTAATATTTTACATTATAACCATGCTCAAGCGCGATTTGAATCTTTTAATTTTGGGGTGTTTTGAATGGAACTTTTTGTTTTTAACGAAAGAAACAAAGTCACCAGTGGCGTAACGGAGAATATTAGCCCCTCTCCGAAAACTCAGGTTTTGGGCCCCAAGCCAAAATACGTACTTTCAGTCATTCAAGCCTTGGGCCCCCTAGAGTCCCTGTCCCCCGTAATGCGGGGGTATACGTTACTCTACTGAAAGTTGCCCAAATCTTTCAAGGTCAGTGCCAAAATTCGAGTTTCCCAATAGTTCATAGAATTCACGTTTATTTACTTTTGGGGATGTCTGATGTATATGATCATCATGTAACGAGTTTTTCCTCAAGGGATGAAACATAGGTCGATGAGATCTCGTATCGTATAAAAATTTCTCTTCCTGCTTCTTTTCCAAAAAAAAAAAAAAAAAAAAATGGCGCATAAAAACTGATCAGCTCAAGCAATCTACAAGATAACAATTGAAACAAAAAAGTTAACTTTCAGAGAGGGGCTAGCATACATAAAATTTTCGTCGTTGACGTCCGGCGTTTTACTTTACAACAATTTGATTGGAAAATATTCTACCATTTGATAACATTTTCGTTATCATGGTGGCATGTTTAGAAACAACAGTGAATTAAAAAAACATTTTTTAAACCGGCTTACATATGGGTTTCGAGTTTAGTGCAAATTTTTCAAGAAAAAACGCACTTTCGGCTTATACATGAATCGCCTTATATTTGGAATTATTATAGGCTATTAGATTGCTCCTGACTGTAGAAGATTAATTTTATTCACTTTATTTTCGTATTATCCGCATTCCGTTTGAAAAGTTAATCTCTAAGAAAATATAAAAGAAATTTTAACGTATTTTATTTACTTGGAACCTAGAAATAAATTAAATAGTCTTTCACAACGGTGAAATGATTTCTTGGCTTTAAAAACTAAAAAAAAATTAATGGTATATAAGAGGGTTATTCAGTGATATGTTTTAAATGTTTCATTATCCCCCCTGCCCTCTAAATAACTTGGAAGTAAACAAATAGAACAGGTCGTTCCAAAATATAGTAAAGGTTCAAATTTAGTTCGTGTACTTTTAAGGTAATTGAAATTCAAAAGCAACTTTCTTTTTAAGGAGGAGATATACTATATTAATCAATATGATAGAGTATAAAAAGTATCACTTTGCCTCTTCTTCCTATTACGATATTTTCTTTTTATAATTTTCCTCAGCTTAGTTTACTTGGAACATTTCCAGTTGTCTAATTTGTTCGACTCAAAGAAGGTCCACTCGATTTGATTTATTTTTAATTTACGTCACACAGTGAAGCAACTCGAAGGCTATTGGTGACGCACTTCATAATTTTGAACCATGGTCAAGTGATCAGGACGACACCTGAGCTAACCCCCTCCCTTTTCAAACTTCCATACCACGCCAGCCAAGCTCCAACACGGTGGATCTTTATTGGTAACAGGCTTAGAGCTCTAGACCAGGGGTATCCAGCCCAAATGACTTTGCAGGCCACTTCGGAAAAACATTATAATCTCGCGGGCCGCGCATAAAAATATGTACCTTTATATCAGATTTGGAAACAAAAAAACATTTTATTGCAGTGAAAATTTAAAACAGAATGAATTATTATTATTGTTTTCATTTTTTTTCATGAATGCAGACATAGATAATATAATAATGTTTATATAATATAATAATGCAATGATCAAACAATGTTTAAAATATTACAGTTGCCATTTTCTTGAAAATTACGGTGTTCCTTTTGAATTGATCTTTCGTTACTCATTGTTGAAATTTGATTTTGCTGTCATTCGCAAACGATTAAGTATACATTGCCCTTTATCTTAACCGTCCTGAATATTTTTTTTAAACTTTAAAAAACATCTCCGACTGCCTGTTGCTTTTTGGATTCTCCAAACAGAAAAGGAGGAGGAGAAATGAAAGTCGCACGCATAGAGAATCATGTTCCATCCATAGTAAAGAATATGCATAATGCGATTCCAAATTTATTAAAAAAAATATTTTATTATAGTAAAATCAAATGTAACTGTTTGATAAAATATAAATCTATTTTAATCTAAAGGACATTTCTATTATCAAAAAGGATTTATTTTAAAACAAGAACAGGTAACAAGCAAATACATTGTACAAATTTCACCTCAAATAAATTTCAAAATGAAAAAAACTTTTAAAACCCGATATTTAAAATTTTTTAAAAAAGAGTCTGCGGGCCGCAACTTACGTACTAGCGGGGCTGTGTGTTGGACACCCCTGCTCGTGACCATGATTACTCACCCACCGCGACTACAAGAAGATCCACTCAGAGCAACAACCACGGTAAGATGATGAGAACGATATCTGAGTTTGTACCCTACTCTAACATCCACTTTGTTTCTATTTTGTAATTATTTATGCATATGAGTTTATTGTTGCTTCGTGAGCGTTGTTCAAATTCAAGTTAATTCATCAATTTTTTTTCCAGTCTATTTACAGATGCAACAATAAGAGCGAATCAATTAATAGAAATTAAAACAGAAAATAGTTTGGGGGACATTGTGTTATATATATATATATATATATATATATATATATATATATATATATATATATATATATGTTTTAATATATATATATATACTTGTTTTAAAGGCACTAAATGTACTTTACACGCAACATTTTTTTTTTAAAAAATGGTGGAATCTAATTTTTTTTTGTATAACCATTTTAACAAAACAAAGTTTCTGTTAGAATCCTTTTGTTAATGTATTTAACACATTTGCAAAATTTGTAAGCATTCGAGTAAGCATTTGTCGTGTACACCAAGTAATTCCGTTGAATATTCGGAAGATTGTTTTGATAGCTTTTTGAACACGAATGTTTTTTTGTATTCAAGAGGCAATACTCCGTGGTTGTATTGCTCGAATATCAAAACAAAGTTTCCTGCCACCTGTAAGAGCTTTAAGGCTAAGTAGCGAAAAACAAAGCGACCATTCGTTCTTGAAAGCCGAGGTCAAATAAATAAACTTCCGAAAGAACATATAAATATTTACCTTTAGCAAGCAAAACGTAAATAAACACACACACATCTATCTTTGTTTTAAATAAGAGAAAATTTTTTTTTGGACATTTGCTTATGCAGTGCTTTTTAACTTTTCCCTTAATGTATATTTTTGCCACAAATCCAATCTGATGTATTCTTCATCACGACTAGAATTCACAAATAACTTTTAAATAAGGAATTCGTTAAGAGCACTGGTTGGATTCTATTTTAGCCTCCATCTTGGCGATGAAAAAAAAAAAAAATGGCACGAAATTGAGTTAAGAAATTCTTAGGAAGTTGAGTGCTTTACTGTGTTATTCCTTGAAAAACGGAGCATTGTTGTTTCGATTTTCAGAAATCGAAACAAAGATGGGGAGAGGGTCCCCAACTTTTCTTTTCTTTTTTTCTGTCTCCAAGTCTAGGAGTAAAACAAAATTTCGCCAGATTACTTAATGGACAGACTAGGAATTTTTGTGTATGGGTTTTTCTGGTGTTTTTTTTTTTTAAATTCGAAGATTCATTTCTTAGCATCTGTGATTTATTATGCGAAGTTTTAAATTGTTGTGGAACGAATAAATTGTATTATTGGGACATCATTAATTATTCTTGTGTATATATATCAATATACATATACAGTCGATTCTCGCTAATTCAAACCTTCGATAATACGAACCTCTCGTTAATTCGAATTATATGCTCAGCCCTTAGAAAAAGTCTTGATATTTCGAACTAAAACAATACGTTTTGGTATGCTCAATATTTCGAAGTAAAATTTGCGGCTGTCCAGACTACAGTACGCCATAATTTGAAGTTATCTTACATAGTTCTCGACAATTCGAATACTCATTGTCATGTAGAGTCTTGTAGAAACAGGTTAGAGCTTATATGTTTTTTTGTCGTATTATTTCTGCGTGTATCCCCTGTAACGTAGCCCCTTTATGACAGACCATCTGTCTGTCATAGCTTCTTTGCACTTCCCGGTCCCCCGAGCAAAAAGACGCTTTTATTGCTTTTCTTCAAATGAACAATAGACCGGTCGCACTTGTCAGTCATCCATATCTTTCGTTTAACACGTGACCTTGCTACACATGCGTTCAGGAAGGATAGTCTGCTATTGTGAAGAAGAGGTGCGTAGGATTGTGTATTTTACGTCGGAGTGACGTGACGATTTATGACTCATCTGTGCGACTTATGGTATGTGGCCCCAAATAGAACAGGGGCCTGTCTTGAAAAACCATTGGTGTTGGGAACAGTGTCTGAGGGAACTGATAACAGATTAAGCACACATATTTTTTAAAGATAACAGACTTTTTCGTCAAAAACGATTAATTATGTACTGTGTGTGTTCTTTTAATAATTGTTTTTAATACATAAATGTATTGAACTCAGGACCTTTAACTTCCGTATAATATGTATACTGTATGATATGTACTTTTTAAAAATACTTTTAAAAAATTTTATACAAAAGTACATTTGTTGATTTATTACATAGTTTCAAACTTAAATGTGTTAGGAAAAATTTCTCTTCGTGTATTTTGGGAGTTTTTTCCTTCTTTCTTGATAATTCGTTTTTCTATGGTTCCTCCAACTTCGAATTATAGTCGACTCTTTATATTTATAACCCTTAATCATATACTAAATTGCCATAAATTTAGTTAAGCTAAAAAATAGAAATATAAAAAACGCAGTATAGGTCACAATAAGATGACCACAGAAGTATAATGACAAACTCTTAGCTTTAGGAATTAAGATTGTGAAGTTAAACATAATTTTAAAGTCTCACCCAATCTTCCCCTATACTTGCTTATACAAGAGGATTGAGAGGAAGTGAAAACAGTGCAAGGATAAATTTCCAAGGATGCTCTAGCATCATAAACATAATACCAAATGTTTAATATTTAAAATATTATAAGAGGGTTGTCAATACCAAATACTATTTAAAAACAATCGACATAAGCCAGAAAAACTAAAAATCTAAATAAATATAATAACTCTTTTTTTCAGAAATCAGTTCTGCACGGCAATATGTGAAGAAGCAAACAAATTTTATCATTATTAAAACAGACCATTATTAACATTATTACCATTGTTAAGATAATTTAAAACAAATTATAATTACAGCTAAGAAAACTTGAAAACCATAAAAATTTAAAAAGCATTTATATTGATGGATATATGCACACCAGTGGCGTAATGGTGCACATTACACCACTGGTACACACCTCATTTTTGTGGTTTTCTGGTCTATTACGGATAAAATTCAAAACAAATTATCAGGGACAAAACTCAATTATTGAAGAGCTGATTGACGCATTATAAATGCCGTATTAAGGCAATATGAGAACTATTGTGATGGCGTGACTCAATAACTATATTATAGTCAAGTGTTCAGAGCTATGCTCCTTATTTTGTATCCACATCCAGAACATTGAGTTCTAATGCATTTAACGTGTGCATCAACCTCTATGTACTATTATTGAATTTATATTCAAGATAGCAAAAAATGTTAATCAAATCTCATTAAGTTAGATAATTACAGTAATTTTTTAACAAATGTTTTTGTAAGGGGGTACTTCGAGGCTCATATTTACGATAAAAATATTAGCGTGCAGCTGTTTCTTGATAACAAATATAGAGAATAGCTAATCTTTATCCCATTTTAAGAGGGTTAAACATTTCTCTTTAGGGGTTCATAAAAGAACTGAGGTTGTTACTGTTGCCAAAAAGTTGATTACTATCTTTTTTATGATCGCATAACAACTAGGTCCATATTAAAGGCTCTAAAATTTATCATTTGAAAAAGCTTTTGCAGGATTCTTCATTTACAGGATTTCTTTTCACCTTTCCTCTCCTACTTTTATGGGTACTTGTACCACACACAAAGGACTAGCTATTTACTATGCGCCCGCTTCTCTGGGTATTTCAGGACATTGAAAGACTTTTCTTTCTTTTTCGGTCATTGCCATCTAAGTCCTAGCATTAAGCTTTCATTGTGTTGAAAAGTATTCTTATTGTCCTAACTTCTAGGTTTAAAAAGATCAGGGCTTGAATTTCTAAAACAGAAGTATGTTAATCCTCCCCCTTATCCTCCCCCCTCTGAGATGATTTCCTCTATAATCCCATTTTTAGCGGATTTCTTCTCAACAGAAGTAATAAATCAAATTTCAAATCGGTTGGTCTAATAGTTACAAATTTGGAATATTTATCTATAACGCCCCCTTAACTCCTCGCAATCACCCTTGGGAGGGTATTAACGCAAAACTCGTTAAAAGCAGAACTTTGCTCCATGAAAGGAACATGCCTGCCAAATTTCAAGTCCGTAGATCTAATTGTTCAAAAGCAAAAATATTTATGTATAACGCCCTTTAACCTGTCGTAACCCCCTTGGGGGTCGACTTTTGCAAAACCCTTTCTTAGCGGTTCTCTATTCCATGAAAGGAACATGCCTGACAAATGTAGATATAATTATTCTGGAGATCTCGTAATGAGTGAGTAGTTTTCTCTCTATATATACAGTGAAAATCGTTTAACACGAAACTGAGGGACTGAAATATTTTTCATGTTAAGAGAGCTTTGTGTTAAAGGATATTGCAAAAAAAAAAAAAACCACACACATAAATATTTAACAAAATTAAGAATATTAGATCACATTTTATTTGCATAGATAAGTGTATATGCATGTATTTAATAAAAACAAAACATTTACATAATTTTCCCTCTTTTTTAATTATTCTTGACGAAGGGGAGTTAGCAATATCAAAATCTGCAGATTTCGGCTTTCACCTTCTGTTTTTGATCAACAGCCTTAAGTAGCTCCATCTTTATTTTAAGTGAAATAGAAGTTTACTTTCCCCCTGAACTTTTTGCTATTGTGCTCGTAAGAAAATTCTTCTAAAATAGTTTTAAAAAAATGCGAACCTAACTCACACTGTTTTTTTACCCACGCACAGCAATGTAGTCGTCATTGAATTTCAAATTCAACTGATGAGATGTTTTTGTGTGGAGTTTGTAGGGATGTAGGTGTCACTGGCTGTTCTGAGGGTATTTCAAAGCCAAGTTATCCTCCTTTCTACGAAACATGTGTAACCACCTCCCTTTTATTTCACACCCCATTAAATCTTGCCAGTGCGGTCGGTGCTTTCCGTATTTTGCTCATTCCCAAAAGGAAAATCTTTTCGTGTTAAGTGATTTTTGTTTTGTGTTAAAAGAAAAAAATGCATGAAAATATATAGTAGATTGTCGGGATAGTTGTATTATTTCGTGTTCACTGATATTTCGTGTTACCGATATTTCGTCTTAAACGTATTTCTCTGTAGATTATTATAGTTCTATTACAAAAATATGCATATTAATTTTTAAAAAAAAACGAGAATAAAAGTAAGAAATCACACAAAAGCAGCATTTTCTACATTTCTCTACTTCCACATTTTTCAATTAAAAAAATAAATAAATTTTTTTTTAATTTTTTGACACAGAGGCCCTCAGTAGTTAAATTTGAAATGAATATTAAATAAATTTAAAAGTAATTCTAGATGCAGTACTTGTGTGATTGTCATGTTAATAAAAAGCATTCAGCTTGAGCTCAAAAGAAAAACAAAGCCAAAAGAAATAAAGAACCTTGGCATTAGGCATTACAATAAAATTTATTGATAACAATTTCCTTCTGTTATTTGAAAGTAATAAAACGCGCAAGATGTATTTTGACGCTTTATCCCTTGTAATAGGATATTTTGTGATTTTTTTAATGGAAATGGACAGAGAAAAAAAATAACATTTTTATAGATAATGGAAAAATAGTGGAATTAAAATTATTATGCTTCTGATTATCAAATCCTTAAGAAAATAAATAAATCATTAACTTACGTTATGTATTGTTCGTTTCTTTATAGTTTATAAATTATAAAATATAATAATAAAATAAAGGAGGAAAAACACTTATATAAAAAACAAAACAACCACAACAAAAATTTTATGATTATGCTGTTTTTCCGTCGTTTAGCAAAAATTTTACTAATAACGCTGTTTAAGTAGTTAATGATCAAATGAGGAATAAAACATATTAAATAATTAGTTAAAGACAACTAGGAAACATTAAGATGATTTTCATATCACTAACTGGTTTTCAACATTTAATAAACGTACTTACAAATAAAACACAACAATTTTATCTAACAAATCTTTTATTATGCAAATATTACTACAATAAGATGCAGATTACACAATAATTCCATACCGTTCCAGGACAAAGAGTGGAGCTGTAGAATTATTCTTTTTCAAGAGTTCTATTTTTAATCAGTTGCAGATGCAGTTTATCAGTTAAATAATATGGCAAATGATTTATAAATCCAATATTAAATGATTATAACTATCAAACCATATATTTAATATTAGAAAATATAAAATAAATCTACCCAAAGAATAATTTATTCAGCATTTTTATAATTTTTCTTATAATTCAAAATTTTGTAATGCATATTTACAAATTATAATGCACATAGTTCTAAAATTGTGAAGGAAGTGTTTAAAAACCGGAAAAACAAATTGTTCTAAAATTTTGCGATTTCCGTTGGGGAAGGGTGTGGCTAGCCCTAAAACTAGTTAACCCCCTTATTTTTCCAAAAAGTTGTTCTCAGTTTATTATACTGTAGCATCCATCTTTTTTAAGTTTCCCAAATCTCAAAAAGTGTGTGTGCTTATGACCACACGATAGAAGTGATAACTTCAAATTTTGTAATGTTATTTCAGAGATTAGTTAGGCGAATAAAAAAAGAGGATATTAGTATTGCCGTATAAAATTATTTATTCATATGCTTGTACTCATAAAGTAATATTTTTGTGCGAAATATACAATCATATTTGGGAATTAATTGTATTCTAAGCATGAAACAAAAGGTTTATGGAAGCTGAAATAGGTTATAATTCCTTTAGATTCAAAATTTTATTTAAATATCTATTAAAATAATCCACTATGTATTTGAAAACTTGATACTCTTCTATTGAAATATCATCTGATTTATTTTTAAATTTCTAGGAATTGTCTCTTTTGAAGTTTGCATCAACTGTTAATCTTTTGGGAAACAAAAAAACCGAAACGTACGGTTGCCAAGTTTATTAGAAGACCAGTTGGGCACACAGCAATAACGATGCATTAGTATAAAATGTGTGCAGCTTTAGGTTAAGTAATTAATAATATTTTAAAGTTAATTAAGATTTGTGACAGAATAAACAAAACACTAATTTCACATTTAAACTCTAATTTCTCATACAAGACAAAATATCTTAAATTTATACATAATTAGGGATGTTGGCATAGATACGTCAATTTAATATATCGTGCCCTCAAAACTAAAAAGAAATTCAATAATGACACAAGAATAATGGGGAGAAAAGGGAGTAAAAACCCTGGGAGAACGTCCCTCTCTTTTAGTCGCGTGATTTCTCTTAAGGGGTGGATCAATCTTGTCGGAACAAGTTTTCCGAATACAGACGAAAAAAGCCGAATGAGCGTTACATAACCGAGCGTGACGTTCATTCAAGTTCACTCTTCAGCAAAACGCGCCAACAGAAGTTATCACTTCAAAAAACTGGTCCGGGTATTTGACGCTCCGGATAATAAACGTTCGGATGAACGACGTTCTACTGAATCCCCATACTGCGCTTGCATGCCATGAATAATACTCTTCTACTCTATGTCACCCCACTAATTCGGCTCTAATTTTATAATTCTGATGAGGAGGTACGTCTCCCTTTTAGGGACAGGAACTCCGTAAGTTACATGCCACTTGCCATGAATAATTTCCGCAGGTATCACATCTTCCTTAAACAAAAAGTGAGTCACTGCCCTTTTCACCTTATGGACAATAGAGCTGCTATATTGAACGGTCTGCTAAGTTCCAACGACTTCGAGGAAAGACGAGTGACACGTTGAGTGGAAGTGTTGCTGACTACCCCTCATTCAACGCTGGATACTAGCTCTGTTGCCAAACCTTGGTAAGAGAAATTGCAAAAATTCCTTTACTTGTTGTCTTTCCCTGCATATGTGTGTGTACAAGCGCGCATGTGTATATGCTTTATTCAATAGAATTGAGATGTCAAAGGGTAACATTGCTATCAGAACATTTTTGTTTAATTAATTAATTTTTAACATCATGTACCAAAATAATTTTATTACAAGAGAATCGCGTTCAATTTTATTATAAGAGAATCGCGTTCATGGAAGACTAGAGATATATTGGAAGGTTTGGGAGATATATTTAGCTTACAGGGAAAAATTAATAAAAAATTTAAACTGCAAGAAAATTATTTTTCTTTTCATTTTTCAAAAAGTTTAATTGTATTAATAGTTTCAAATGATCTTTTAAATTGATATGGTGAGACTTAATCTTTCATAGCCAAGCTCTGCTTCATGAAAAATTTTTTAATGTGGTACAAGATTTAAAAAATTAAAAGTAATATTTTGTAATTAAACTTGTTATGAATTAACTTATTCACATTTCGAAATCAGCACAAAAATAAGTAACAAAATATTCCTTGTCTTTATAAAAATCTTGAATTCATATTGGATAAATATTACGGCCGTGATATGTATCATATAATTTTAATACGTGTTTTTATCCTCCCAAACGTGGTAAGGGATAAACTTGAATTTTAAAAAATGAAGAATTTGACGGATAAATACGAATTGAAAACAAAAACAAATTCCGATTATAAACTTGATTGTATTTTTACTTGGTCGTAAAAATAATGAAGGAAAATCTAGTCGGATGAGACACCAAAATTACAATGCAACAAATGATATTAATTCAGTCTTAGAATCATGTAGGTACTTGAGACTGATGATTATGTATCCAAGGATTGCATCCATCTCTTTAAATTATTATTTACAAAATGAGTCAAAAGATAAGGAAAAGACAAAGAAAAAAGAAGATTCATAGTGGAAAACAATCAAAATATTGTATTTTTCTTCTATTTCTTTTTCAACACAGATCTGTTCTCAATACAAACAAAATCATACATCAATTTTACCTAACACACATCCTTCATTATAAAAGACAGAAAATCAAACAAAGGTGCAACAAATTTAAAGACAAAATTCAAGCTGTAGAATTGTCCTTTTCTCAAATTCTGTTTTAGAAATCAGTTACAGAAACAGTTACATAGCAGATGATTTATTAAACAAATATAATATTCCACAACAGAATATGCTATTTATAATAAAAATACAATATTAATCCACCAAACGATATTTGAGCATTATTTGTTCTGCATTTTTGAGCAGAAAGAGAATATTTCAAAATGAATGCAATCAATTCTAATTGTTAAGCGGTTACAAATGATTGATCAATACATTTACCAAAGCAGTATTCGATTCATATAGAATTGTATTAATAAGGTGACTAACTGTCCTCCTTTAGGGAGGACAGTCCTCCTTTATAGGTTGTGTTCTTCCTCGAAAAGTGTCCTCCTTTTTGTCCTCCTTTTCTATATTTTAAAACTGATCTGTTAATCTCTGTATTCAGAGATGAATCAAGCATGTTTCCAAAATGTCGAAGAATGGTCCGAAACAAATATCGCAGGAAATAACAGTTTTCAATGGTATTTTTTGACTTAGTCGCAAGTGAATCAAGTAGAAATAAAAAATTTCGTTGAGTTTTTATCTAAAGAAATGCCTGCTATTAGAATCGATGGCAATTGTCTGCTTGAAGTAGAAAGAAGACTGAGTGTAAAATTAAATTCTAATAAATTAGAACAATTGGAAAATCAACATGCTGAGAAATTGGTAAAAGATGTGTGAAATTACTTAAACCATTTCAAAAATGAACACATTTCATTTGAAAATGTAATTATTCTTGTTGAATTTACGTTGTGCAGCCCTGAAACTAATGCAGCAGTTGAAAGAGTTTTTTTTTTCAGTTGGTGATGATTTTTGTGAAGTGACTAGGGAGAAATCACACAAAATTGTTTGTCAATATTTTAGCTATAGTGCTTATCGCAAAATTCAGTATGAAGGATATTTCTTCCCCGAACTTTCCGCGATACATTAGAAAATAATAATGTTGACAAAAAAAATTCAATGGAAAAATACTCGTTTAAGATAATAATTAAAAAGAATGTAAGCGTATTTTTATTTAAATTAATAAAATGTTTCATATATTCAAGTTGTTGCTTTTTCTTAAAATTTTCGTCCTATTTTTCCATTGTAAAAAAATGGTCACCTTAGTATTAAGGAATATTTAGAACGAACTATAGGTTGCGGTAAATATTACGTATTGAGTGTCAACAATATGTATCAGAATTTTGTAAGCATACTAAAGTACAAAAAAAAGTTAACTTTGCATCCATATTTATACTTTACCTATATATCCTCTTCACATGCAATAGAAATTAAGACAGCGCAGTAAAAACCTTACTCATCGTATTATCTCATTCATAGAATCACTGTTTGCGAATTGAGTAAATGTCTCGAAAGTCTTGTGATTTGACTGTCACGTACCAAGGATTACCGGAAAGTTCGGATATACTGCCTCATATGATACTCATGATCATATGATTTCTTTTTTTCTTTTCTTCATAGATAGGTTGTGGAATTTTCTTAGAGAGATACATAGAATAGTGTATTTTCTTGGGAAGGATGTCCAATGGGTCTTCAGTCATGTTAGGTTAAAAAGGCAAAATACAGGTAGGAATTCAACTGCTATCGCAGAATAACGATAGTGTTGTGTCAGCGATAGCGCTACATATTTCAAATTCACACTTAAACATCTCATGTCACGTCTTCTATATTATTGTAATACGAAAAGGGCTTTGCTCATGTAATAAAAAAATATTGGATGGGAAGAATTGCAAAATTTTTGGCAGAATGATCCAACATTTATTTAAAATTTTTTAGCGTGGGATATTTCTGCATGTTCTTGTCAAATCATTGGATGTATTTCTGTTTTTAGAAAAATAATCAGTGAAATGTATAAATAATGTAATATAATTTTCACAAACTATATATATATATATATATATATATATGGCGCCATTATTCTTAGTTATGCTGTTTTTTTGTGCTTGGTGTCATACACTCATGGAATCTGTATACATCGGTTAAGATTTTAGTTTCTTCGCACATTTTCATTACTATTACTTATGGTCATAGTCAATTTTTAACCTCTTTTGCAAATATGTTTGTTTATACATATTTATATTTGTCTATTTCGCCCGGATTCATATAGTAATTTAATACTCCAATTCTATTCTATTGATGTTATATTCACCCACTTGGGTTTTGGGGCCTTTGCCTTGGTTTATCTCCTATGCTATTATGTCAAAAATTTCCGCTGTAGGGGAAGGTTGAGATCTCACAAAACACTGTTTAACCCTCTTTCACTGTCCTAAGCCAGTGACAGCTCGGGAAATCATAATAGTTTTTTCTACTCTAGCTATATTTCTCTTTTTTGGTTTGTAATGGTTCCATGTTCTTGGTTCTTTCGGTTTGATCTTAAGATGTTTTAGGATTTATTAGTCTTCTTTTTAATTTATTTACTGCTATATATATATTCCTTATATATGGGGGGTTATGGAACAGTTCTAGGGGTATTTGAATTGATGAGACTAGTTTTTACTAAAACTAACGTTTAATGTTGGACAATTAATACAGTTCTACTCACTACGACAGACGCTTACATATATGATTATAAATTGATATTAAGATCAAATCTTCTCGCACTAGACAATGATGCAACTGGTTTTCCCGTAGTTCCCGATGGTTGTTGGAATTTGGGTGACGAGAGTGACCGCGCGTTTCTCTCTCACGAACCATGGATATCTGGACTCAACTCGGCCACAGTTCCGCTCGCTTCCTTTTTCTCAGCAGAGGATCTTCGACCCTCTAAAGAATGTCTATTTGGAAATTTCCATATATATATATATATATATATATATATATATATATATATATAGAGAGAGAGAGAGAGAGAGAGAGAGAGAGAACAATTTAAGTAAACTTTCATCATAAGAAGATGCAAAATAAATCCCACATTTTCGTTCATTTGCGATTGTTTCGATTTACTGTTGTTTCAGCCATCTCGCATAGATTATGAAATATTATTTAAATAATTATTTGTCAATAGTTGAAACACAGCCTCATAAATTAAATGATTTTTAAATTTGATTTCAGAGAGCACAAGTTATTCATTACTGTAATTTATCGTTCGTTCTAAAAGAGAGCAACATAACGAAAAACTTTTTTTTAAATAATTTTTAATGCATGAATTTATATGGATTTTTCTTAAAAATATTTTTGAAATATTACACACAGCATGTTTTATTTGGTCTGAAAGTCGGTTCTATTTGTGGTTAGCGTTTGGCAACAACTAACATAAGAATTCGAAGGTCGATGACAAGCACGTGTATGCAAGTTAACGGTTTCAAACCAAAAAAACAACATATATGCAATTGGAATTTTTTTCCTGGAATCCTTTAAATGTGATCGTATAATTCTCTACAATTATTTCTGTCCAAATTTTAGTTGTATAACGAAAGGAAAGCTAAATCTTTTTATAAACCACCGTTAATGCATATAACGTGCGAAGTTATTTTATTCCGTTGCTATAGTAACCTCAAGGTCGAAATATTTCTGAAAAGGTATCCAAAGTTTGTGATATCAAGAGAAAAAGCCGAATTGCTAACGTGTTTTCATCTATAATACCAACAATTTTTATCATTCAAAATTTTGCATTATTTAAGAGTTATATATTATTATTTATAAATTTTTAAATAATTTATAAATATGTGTTATATTATCTTAACAATTTTTATAATTATTTAAAATTTATAATATCAACAAACAAATTTTTATTTTTTTATAATATGAATTGTTTTCTCCTTTGAAATTTCAAAATAGACTTTCTTACTTCATGATAAAGTTACATTTTTCCTTCCCAAATCTGAATACATACTTTTAAAATATTCATAATTATTAAGTGCTTTTGAAACATCAAAGCCTTTTCTAGAAACTCTGAGTTCATTCCAGACAATCTGAAATTAAAATGCAGTGAAAAATTGAGTAAATGAGATCAAAAGAGAAATTTCCAAAAGCAATTTTAGGGAAATAAGAATGGTATTTAACAGAGGGGGAGCCTCCCCCAGTTTTCAATTACGACCCGAAACAAATCGTACGAAATCATTTCTTCCTTTTGTTACGAGCTGTTGGAATGGGATAAAATTGTAAGTAGAAAGCTGTGATCTCTTTTCATTTTCTCGACAGTATAATTGAATTTTCTTTTTTCATTACGTTCATTTTTTCTTCTTTTTGAAAGATCTGGCCAGTGCTTTGAAAATGCATAACATTTTAATCATGATATGCTAGATGAATTTTCTACTTATATTTCAACCTTTTTATGCAATTCGTTTTTATTACCAGTTCTGGTAATTTTCACCATCTGTGGAATTGCTGTGCAAACTGAAATAGCGAGAAGAAACCTTTCTTTCTTTTCTTCTTTTTTGATTAAAAGAGTGGAATCAGAATTATTTCTGGAAAGGTGTAAGACATAATGTTCCGGTACAGTTATTTTCGAAATGCGTATATTAATACGGGAAAAGAATATTAATTTTTCTATTGAGAAAAAAGAGTATGTGTGCATGCAGTGGCGCACACAGGAATTTTTCAAGGGGGTCCGGGGTCGAATGTTCACCATTCTTGTATCATGCTCCGTTTGATTTTGTCGATTTTCGGGAACAAAACACAGTAAAAAACTAGTTTTTGAATAAATAATTAGCATTAATTAATAAAATTAATCATTAATAGCAAATAATTAGTTAAATTTTACGTACTATATACTTAGAATTATAATCAATCGGAAAAAAATCAAGGGCTTTGGGGGTCCGGACCCCGGACCCCCCTTGAGTGCACCACTGTGTGTATGTTTTAATTTTCTTTCTCTAACAAAATGAATATTTGGTTCCACAAATTAGTTTTTCATTGTGATGGAGTTCAAGCATAAAATGTACCAATATTAAATTCATTAAATCTATGAATTCAATTCTATAACAACTCCTCCCCCCCTTGCGAGTCGATTACCGCAAAATCTGTTTTTAGCGGGCCTTTACTGAACAAAAGGAACATCCTTGCCATATTTCAAGTCTTATAGGTCAAAGAGTAGTTCAAAAATCTGAATTTTCCTCTAAACCCGTTCTTTTTTATGGAAAGGTATAAGACTTAATATTCCGTCACAGTTTTTTTCGAAATGCGTACATTAATACAGGAAAAGAATATTAATTTTTCTATTCAAGAAAAAGAATATGTGTTTTCATTTTCTTTCTCTTACAAAATGAATAAATGGTTCCACAAATTTTCATTGTGATGGAGTCGAAGCATAAAAAGTAATAAGCTTAAGTTCATGTGAATTCAATTCTATTTCAATCCTCAATCCCCCTTGCAACTCGATTATCACAAACCCGTTCTTAGCGGATCTCTACTCAACAAAAAGAACATACTGTCCGTATTTCAAGTCTGTAGGTCAAATAGTAATTCAAAGACAGGAATTTCATCTTTATTGCCTACGCAGATGGCAATTTCCGTAAAACCCATTCTTAGCGGATCTCTGCTCTAAAAAAGAAACATGCCTACCGAATTTAAAGTATGTTAGTCTATTAGTCACAGAGATATCGCGATGAGTGAGGATTTACAAAATAGAAAAATATTTTGACATTTATTTTTATGTTATTGCGTTTTCCATTTTAAAATTTCAATTTGTAATTGAGCACATTTCAGCTTTAATTTTAAGAAATGTAATCTTATAGGAAAGTTAAATTTTGAAAGGGGAAAAAAAGTATTATACGGGGAATAGTACTTCAGGGTTTACAAATAAATGTACCAAAAACCTCAATTCAACTTCTGAGTGCGACGTTAATACGTTACAACAGCGTTTCTCAAACTGTGGGGCACCCCCCTAGGGAGCGTGCTAACTCTGCTAAGGGGGTGAGAGAATATTGAAAAGTCGTAAGCAAAAAAATTATTTTCAAACAATTATTAATTTACTGAAAGTAAACAAACAAAATACATTCGGACATAATAAAAATAAAATACATATTTGCACTGATATAATACTTATAAATGCATGTATGCAAAATGTACTTTATAATTAATTTAACAATACTATAAAAACAAGTTTAATAATTACTAGTGATCCCATGGGCTTGTTATATATAAAATATTATATACAAAAATCAACCTTTATCTTGATAGTTTATATGGTTTACGAAAAAATCCCTTAGTAGCCGATAAAAAGTTACTGGATTCGTTCCCCTATACCACCAACAATGTACAGAAAAAAACGTACTTCCCAAAGACGTATATATACGTCTGGGGCAATCAACGTTTTGGTTGAGTGAGACGTTTATATACGCCGGTGGTACTTAATAGGTTAAAGTCGTATCGTACCTTTGGTGTCAAAGTCTAATATTATTGAATTCAATTCATTGTTATTGTATGGAAGGGGGGAGCGATGAAAATCATGATTGAATATTGGGTCGCAGCTATTGAAAGTTTGAGAAGCACTGCGTTACAATGAATTCATCCATCATATCCGAAAATGAAAAAGGCTAAAAAAAAACTACTTTAAAGAGCGTAAATGTTGTGATTTTTGCACGTATTGTAAAAATGCTCGTTTCAGTATGTGATATCTGACGAAACTTTTTTTTTTTCTTGAGTAAAAATTCAAATCTTGTTTAAATTTTACCTTTACGATGTGGGATTTGTAACTTCATTTAGGTGGGTGTTACTTTTGTTGCTAACATTTACATTTACAATTCCTAGAAAGTTCGGTCGTGATCAAAACAAAGCAAAGGCGGACAAGTTTTCCAAACAATGGTTGGTGTAAAGGGTATTACGTAATGTAACGAACAAATTACTACTTTTACAAAGAAAGTTAATATTATATTTATGGATTATTGGCATAATTATACACTGGAATTCTTCTGAGTAATTTTACAACGAAAAGAACGATCATCTTTTCAGGCATAAAATTATTAGAATATTTTTGAATTATTAGATAGGTTGATATATAAAAGTGGTATAACTTAGAAAATGGGATATTTATCAAGTGAGTGAGGGAATATTAACGTTTTACTGTTCACGAGGGCTTTTGGAGACGGACCTCGTCATTTTGAACCATGGTCAAGTGACGAGGATGACACCTGAGCTGGCACCCCCATCTCCTAACTACCACACCACACCAACGGGAGGACGTTTGAGCTCTCGACAGATTTAACGTGCATCTCTCCCCTACACGGCGAGTCTTCATTGGTTCTGGGCTCGAACTCGTGACAAGCCAGCCACGATCCGATGCCTTGACCACTAGGCTACCGCGGCCACTGGGATATTTATCAAATTGATTGATTGATTGATCATTAACGTCACACTCCAAGTACATGAAAACAGAAACCATTCTCTAAATTTCGAAGATAATTGATCTGGCATAAAACTATATATGTTTTTGATTAACCAGCTAAAGGTAAAAAAAAAAAAAAAAACCTCTTTAGTTGAAAATTGATTATGGAAGGGACATTATTGCATCGCTGAGTGATTGAGCGTGTATTAACGTTTTACTATAAAGGATCACGACGGCTATTGGCGATGGACCTCGTCATTTTGAACCAGGTACAATTGACGACACTACTGCATCAGATTTTTGTTAGAACTTTAATGCAATAGTCTCTAAAAAGCAGAAAGAAAGGAGTCAGCAGTCAATTTTAAAAGTATACACAAACATAAATTTTTTTTAAAAAAATTACCTAAAATACATCAAAATTTAAAAAATTGAATGCAAATTAGCATTACATACAATCCATCCCTGCTGAGAAGTCCCTAAGTTTTCAGATTTTTCAAGACTCCATTCAACATGTAACAATATAATTCGCTTAGAAATTATTAAGTAAAATGAATGGCCAGAACTATAGGCTTCAACCTAGTCCCTAGTCTAATGTGTATTAGGGTGCTGAGATGTGTAAGATTGGATTTTAAAAGTACTTCAAAATTAGGGTAAAATATGTAATGTTCTATAAAGCAGAATTTCTTTTCTTTCAAAGAAACCTTTTTTTTTTTTTTTTGTAATAGTACAATTTGGGACGATTTGGAGAAAATGGATGTGTATCGTGAGACTTAAGAAATTAAATTATTAATCTATTACGTCTACAGCTACTAATTACACTATTTACATTTAGAGATAAGTGATTCAAACTATTCAGTATTTTAATTCTTCAGAATATGTTATTGGTGATGGTGGAGGCAAAACACACTGCGATTCTTGTCGGGTGTTTCACATGGACTGTCTCTTCCCTCACTCTCTTGGGGCGGGGGCGGTCCCTTCTTACACCTCGAATTTCACTCGAGGTCCAGCTCGCAGGTGGAATCCAACCGTTGTTTTTCTCACGGCCATAGGTTTTTCACGTGATGTCAGATGAAAGGGCCCCACAATATTTTAGGGCTGCATGAACGGCGTAATACTATCTGCATAGGGAAGGTTATCTTGAAGCTGCGAGGCGGGAAAACGTTACACCTCTTTCAATTTCATTTTATTCTTGTGACCCCTTGTCTTATAGATAAAAAAGGCAGCTGCTCTTAAAAATTTCAGTAGTCTAACTTGTTATGAACGGCGCACTTTTAAGTAATACGAAGGCTATTGGCGATGAACCTCATAATTTTAGTCATTGGAGGACGACTCCTATCACCAAACCTCTCGTTCAAACTTCCTAACCACTCTAAAGTGAGGACTGTGAGCCTCGACAGATATAACATACATCAGTACACAGGACTCGATAGAAACATCTCGAGGCACGAGTTAGCAACCATGACCATTTGCCTACTGCAGCCACTTTTTCAAAAACAAATATTAGCCCTTTATCTACCGCATTATGATTTAATGCAGTTTTTTTCATCCAATATTTTTTTTTTTTTTTGATCACTACATTGAAAATTAAGGGATATACATAAACAAAATACTCAACTTTGGGAAATTTAATCCGTTAGAGCTAATTAATTAATTAAAGATATTCCACTGTAAAATATTAATTATATACACTGTTCACTTATAATAAATAGTCAAATCGTTTTCTAAGGTCTTCATTAACATACAAAAAAAATAAGACACTTAAATTTTGACATTAACTATTTTTTCGGGACAAAAATGATAATCTTTGCTCTCCGCTGAAAACGCTGTCAGCTGAAAATGCAATTTCTGCTATAAAACTATTCGCCTTCCCCGCTAAAATGCTCATCAGAGAACCCGTGCTGCCATATATCTTGGAAGAGTGGATTTTAAAGAATATTCCTGCTAAGTATCATCTGAATATTCGTAAAATTGGTTATTCTATGTTATTTGAAAGTGAGTGGTACTTATATGTACCATCGGTAAGTAAAGGGTTAAACCATTGCATGAATTCATATTTAAATTTTTAAAAATTTACACGTCAGAGTAAACGTAATTCTAATATAATCACCAGCTTTTGAAATCATATGTGATGTACTTGAAAAAGATCAAATGAGTTTTGAAAATGGGTAAATATGATAGTTTGATTTCAAATAGAACATAAAAGTGTATACAGGTTTCAGAAGAAATTCAAAATTTCTTCCATTAAAAAGTAAGCACAAGCTTTTCAGAGGGAAATTTGGGTCACGAAAAAGACTCTAACCATTAGAAGAAACAAAATGGAACTCCGAGTAAGTCAATACTGATAATTAAAACATTTGTTAGAACTAGTGATAATGGCTAGATGAAATCATTTCGGGAACGGAAATGAAATCAGTGTAGCTATCAATCAACAAACTTACTTAAAAAGTAATTTTTAACCATCTAATTATAGTATTTAAAAAGTTAACAACCTGACAAAATATATCTGGCGTTTAAAGCCAGAAAATATTATTTTTTAATTTAAAAACATTTTAATTCATCAATTGCAAATATTGATAGTAATCAATCTTAAATTTCTTCTGTGAAGCAGTTTAAGGAAAAGAATAAAGGAAGAGAGAGAGCACAGTTGCGGAAATGAAGCAATCGTAATTTAATCGATTTATAAATTATCGATACATTTATGTGATGCTTAGGTATTACAATTAAATATCAATTAAATTACAATACCTATGTATAATATCATTAAATATCGTTTAAGCTTATTTTTAGAAAGTATAAAAATTACTGGAATTATTTGTAAATTAATTACGAACACTTATGTAAAAAAATAATTTTGAAATTGTAGCAGTTAATACTCATATGGTTGTAATGGGTCTATTCGCGAACCTTCTACTAATCCTTTTGGGGGGCGACTGTTTTTATAAATATTATTCTATTGAAAACTTTCTCCCGAAGAAGAAGACGCGACTTATGCAAATCAAGGCTTATATTTAAGTATTATCTTTCAGATTCGAGAGAGAGAGGTTAGAAGCTAGACAATAAAAGTTAGTAATTAACGTAAAGTAATTGAAAGCTAGTCGAGAGTGATTCGTAGATTATTTGTTTAATATTTAAAATTGAAGATTTGGTCAATTAGATATCTAGATTGGAATAGTGTTGGCTTGAAGTACATTAACTTAGAACGTATTTTCGATTATTTGGAATGTGTATTGCTAGGACGTTCCAAGTGTAAGTGATTCAATGTATAATTAAATATTGTTTATCTCGTCTACCTCACTTTTGGTGCATTTCCTAGCTTGGGTTGTTGAAACTTGTTAATAAATTGTATTTGTTTTGACTATGGCTAAACTTCCTTCTAACCCTCGTTCACTGATGCATGGGAGAACCCACCCATCCCATGGTTTTAAGTAAGATTAATAAATGCTTCGTTAAGCCTCTAATTTCACAATTTTAATTCACTTCTCTCGTTAAAAGACATTTCAATCCAAATACACGTGATTTCATAAAACTAAAGATCTTTCTTACTCATGAGATTTTGTTTCCTGCTTCACAATGATGGGAAATAAAGAGAAAAAATAAATATAAATAAAATACAGAATTTAAAAAAAAATTCGAGATCTTTTTTGGTTAAATTGAGGGGGGGGGGAGAATACGAAAATTATACTGTGAAATTCTATACGTCAGTTTAGAACACTTTTTATTCTACTTTTATGTATAGATGAGATATCCATTTTTTAAATTTTCTATCTATATATATACTAGCTGGTATACCCGTTCTTCGCACGGGTGAACTGAAAAATTAAACAACACAGATTGAAGGAAAAAGAAGTATTTAATGAGTTAATATTATGTGAATTGCAAATTAAACAAAAAAAAGCTTTTTGCATATCTCAGCTAAACAAAAAAAGAAAGAAAAAAAAACATCTTTGTTAAATTTTAACTATGTGTATCTAATAGCTGATAAAAAGGATTTTTTTTTTATTTATAATTCCTCGTAACACTCTTGAGGGTCGATTTTTCAAAATACCTCCCTAAGCTGATCTCTTCTCAGCAAAAGTAACACATTGTTAAAAGCTTTGTGTAATGAACGCTTAAAGTAGTGTAAATAATTTATATCTGAAAGTGACATTAATATTACTTTCTGTTGTATTTATTTTATTTCAAAATTGTAATATTCGCAAGCCGTAGACAAAACAGAAGGGATAAAAAAGACAGATGAATGCTGTCACGGGCTTTTTTGCAAATGGCAGAATTTTTTCCTACTTTCTTGACAATTGTCGTTATATTTTGAAAACTTCTCACAATATCTTTATAAATTTTAGCCTATGTGTTATTCTGATGTATAAGCTATATTACCGTAAAGTTTCATTAAAATCCATTCAGTCGTTTTTGCGTGAAAGACCCACAAAGATACTCACAAACTTTCACATTTATAATATATATATATATATATATATATATATATATATATATATATATATATATATATATATATCGTCTAATTCTCTACAGACAAGAGATAAACATTCACCAATCACATTCGAAAAAAACACAGAGACAGTAAAGAGAACATACAATGAAGGACACTAGATTAAAAATTATAAAATGGATGCTGCAGTATTATAAACATTGCTGACTTAGGACAGCTAATATATAAATTATATAAAAGTGGCGTTGAACATGTTTTTTGGCCCCAGTCAACCTTCCCCCTTTATGTTATGTATATATATATGTATATGTATATATGTACCACTAGTGTAGCTAGTTCTGAGTGGGCCTCATTTCATTGATATGGCTGATACGACGGTAGCCACGCCTCTGATATGTACACACCTAATTCTATTTATACGAGATAGATAAGTTCCCAAAGAATAATTATAGAAAAAATTTAACTAAAAAATGTGTTGTATCTATATGGAAAAATAGATTAGTTCCAATCATAAGAAATCAGCAAAGATAGTACAATAAAAAATGGTTCTCATGCTGAACATTTCTTCTACACATCAGTTGATTGATCGATTTATTATTGACGTCACACTGTAAAACAACGGCTATTGACGTCGTACATCATAATTTTGAAACTCTGTCAAATGACTTGGACGATACCTGAACAGGGACGCCTGAAGACTATTTGAGACCCTGTACCCCAGTGGCGTATACAAGGGGGTCCTAGGGGTCCGGACCCCCCCAAGCCCTTGATTTTTTTCCCGATTGATTATAATTTTAAGTATATAATACGTAAAATTTAATTAAATATTTGTTTTTAATGCTTAATTTTATTAATTAATACTAATTATTTATTCAATAATTAGTTTTTTACTGTTTTTTGTTCCCCCAAATCGACAAAATCAAAAGGAGCATGATACAAGAATGGTGGACTTTCAACCTTGGACCCCCTCCCTTGGAAAACTTCTGTGTGCCCTACTGCTGTACCCCTATGCAAAAGTAGGCCCTACCTGAGATCTTTAAAAGTAGAGAATATGTAGCATGCATTGCCAAATACTCGTTCAAAGGTTAATTTGAAACAAATAAATGTGCGCGACTCCCAATCTCAAAAACCTAAGCACAAACCGGCTCGACCGATGGCCGTATTTAAATTAAAAGAGTTGAATGATTGTTTATGGCACTAGGCCTAGACCCAGACATGGACAATGGTCATCCCATAATAATACAGTCTTACCATTTTTGCCAATTGATAGGCAATTTGAAATTCTCTGTTTTTCGGAGAATATGTAAGGGAATAACATTTGACCATTAAAAATATTACGGTCATGATCTTATTAAGACACAATCGAGAACGAAACGAGGCCCCCACCGAGGGTGAGACCTGGGTCCGGTTGGCCCATGCCCTAAGACGTCCCTGTACCTGAAGTGGTACTCCAATGCAACGAGAAGACTGAGCTTGACAGATTTAACGTGAAACTTCTTTTCTGCGTGGCAGGGCTTCAGTGACACCAGGACTCGAACTCGTGGACCACGAGTTCGTGACCCTGCCTACTCAGCTACCGAGGCCTCCACGCATCAATGACTGTCGTGTTTCTTCGTTCAGTTTGTCTAAAACGTTTTGAAACGTTCGCTTTACGTAGTATACTTAAAATGTCGCAATGAATTACCGTGATCTAACGGTCGTATCAAGAATGCAGTATTGGGCGGCAGAAAACAAAGTGGCTGATTTGTATGTTTTAAGACCGGATGGCTGTGTGTATTGTCTAGGTATTAGCAAAAGATCTTTAAATTTTCGAGATACTTGATGGTCATATAGCAACTAACTTCTGCGACGAAACGCTTATTAAACCATTCAATAAAGGTATTTGTGGTTAATTTCGATAAATGGTGTTATATTCTTTTATTCGACTTGCTTTATTCGCAAAAGTTCCCAGTCGTACTTAAATTAATCATCTGGGGAATGGTTTTAATGACGCCAACATAGCGTCATTAAGGGTCTTCATTCCTTTGAGCATGTGCTGTCTCTCTCCAAGGAGTGACAATAACACATATACAGTGGCGTAACGTACACCCCCACATTGTGGGGGACCCAGGGGTTTTAGGGGGCCCAAAGTCAAAATGACATCAAGTACGTATTTGGGCTTGGGCCAAAAAACCTGACTTTGCAGGAGGGCCCTAATATTCTCCATTATGCCGCTGCACAGGTAAAATATATCGGGTTTGTTCAACTCTCTTATTCGCTTATCAGCTGTTCGAGCACAATCAGAATATCTCCTTGTCGCATATCGTTCTTAGATTTCTTAATCTTTCTTGTATCTTAATCGTCTTTTTTGGTATCGTGAGCTCGGCATCTTGATATTTTCAAAGCAAATAAAATTTCATTTTGAGGTTTTAAAATTGGAGGAATTATCAAAAAAGGAAATAACCTTACATTCCTCGTCTCCAATGGGACCGTCATAAAATTAAAAGCAAAAGAATAATGTTCTCTTTCTAAAATTTGAATCGAAAAAGGCGTCCAAAAGGAGAATTGTTTAAAAGCCTGTGTGAAATCAAAGTCTTTTAAAAACAGAATTGAGTATATTTATGCATGTACATAAAATTTTATTTTGAAGGAGCATTTTATCTTGGAACAGGTTTGGTTTGTTGAAATTCACTTTTTAGGGATTCCATTACTGATATGTTGGTGCAGTCGTGACAAAAGTAGAAACCTTTAAAACCTCTACGAAGAAAAAAGCAAGCAGTGACAACGTTGAACGAAGACAACAACGAGAAGACACGGCAGAAGTCATGTAACAACATTTTTCAAGGAAACTCACCCCAATCCTTTTTTTCAACCCTGACAGCCCCGTATTCCCCATAACTTTCCATGTTAGCTCATTGGTTAAAAGTTTGTATGATGTCATTCTGTGACTTCTCTCCAGAAAAAAATCAGACCTATTTATATAAATAGTTATACAGTGAATACCTTTTTGTTGTAAATAATTATCAACTGTATTTTACTCATTCCGAGTTATTCGAAAAATTCTTCAGTAGGCCTTTATTCAATCAATGTATTAAACGAGTTTCTATTACATTATGCTGGAAACTTCTTTTTATTTTTAGCCGCAAAGCACGCATAACATGTCATGCCTTTGGAACGGTATTATCAACATACAAAAAAGTACGAAATTAATCTTTATATTTCTTTTAACTATAAGCATGCAAACAGTACATGTGATGATTGTAATACGATAATAAATAACAGTTACAAATGCTTTAAACCTTAGGCTCCCAAAGGGGTTCCAACGCTTTGGGGTTCTTTGTGACTGCTAAGGGGGTTCAAGGTAAATTAAAATTAATTTAGGGGTGTATGGACAACTGTGTGTGCTTAAGGGGTTTGCGAAAGGTTTGATATAAAGCGTAATATTTCTGATCCATTCCCAATATGAAGAAAGTTAAAATAAATTAATCATGTGTTTTTGCACTTAAAATTGTTTCAGAGTAAAATACTTTTTGATTGGGACAAACAATGACAAACGTCGCGCAGTGGAAGTCAGCCCGATCACAGGTGCGTCCGTCTATGCATGTTTAAATGGAAATGGAATCTTATCGATACATGTAATAACTTGTCTAAAATATGGCGGTATAAAATAGGCGAGAAATCTGAAAAGAATACAATTTCTCCCAACCAAAATCAGCATTATTCTTTGTATTGTTTAGAAGATGAAGTACGTTACGTTAGTATTTCTGGATACAAAGATTTATTTAACTAAATCTTAGTTCAAGTTCATTTACAAAATAGTTTTATTAAATAATGCTTATCAATATCTTTTTCCTTTACCATATTCCGAACATCAAAGTTACCTTTCTAATTTTTTTATTATACATTGAAGTAGAATTATTTCACTTGGGGGCTCATGGTCAAATTTTTTGGTATAAAAAGGTGTTTGGGACCACAATAACTTTGGGAGCCACTGCTTTAAGGTATCCGACTACGTTCGGAACCGTAACTTCGTAAAAGCATAAGAACGAATATTTTTTTCAATATTTAGTGTCACTTAGATTAGTACACTGGCCTCAAAAAGTTAAGGTACAACATGTTTTTCGAAGCTCACCATAAAAAAAATGGCAGTAACAATAAAATGCATAGTTTACATGAATGATAATAACGAACTTTAAAAACATTAATGCAAAAACGATTGCTACAACTTTTATTTTATAGAAAAGAACGTATATTTATGAGTGAGAGAAAAATATGCAAATATCAAGCTTTCGTACTTTTTTGTGTGTAAGTTGTGTTGATTTTCAACAGTTGTTGGCAGTTTCGGTGACAATAGTCAATAGAGTTTAGAAAATGTCTCAGAGACGTCGTTTACCCAATTCGTTAAGGTGGCGGGCAGTTGGATGGATGGAAATGGGATTGTCGCAGGCTGTTGTTGCTAGACGTCTCAATGTGTCTCGTAGTGTTGTTCAGCGACTTTGGGATCAATACCAATCCGAAGATTCTGTGTCCAGAAGACCTGTTCCAGGCCGACCACGAGCTACAACACCGTTTTATAGCTCTTTCGGCACGAAGGAGAAGAACCACTACTGTGCCGCAGCTCGTTGCAGACCACTTTCAAGCATCAGGAAGAAGAATCTCCGCTACTACGGTGCGAAATCGTCTTCACAATGCAGGTCTGTATGCAAGAAGACCAGTTGTGTGCGTTCCCTTCAACGGACGACAGCGAAGGAACCGCTTATGCTGGGCAAGAGAACATGTTTCTTGGACGCAGCAACAATGGGCTTCTGTGCTGTTCACAGACGAGTCCAGATTTACAATGGAGAGTGATTCAGGGCGTCTACTGATCTGGAGGAACAGCGCACTAGATACCATCAATCCAACACTGTTGAAAGACACAGTTATAGAGGTGGTGGAATCCTGGTTTGGGCAGGGATCTCGCTCGGTGGCCACACTGACCTGCATGTGTTCCATGGAGGAACCGTAACTGGTCTTAGATATCGGGATGAGATCCTTGATCCATATGTCCGCCCATATGCTGCTGCTATTGGTAACGACTTCATTTTGATGGATGATAATGCACGACCTCACCGAGCTCGGATTGTTGAGGAGTATCTGGAAGATCACGGTTTGGAACGAATGGAATGGCCAGCTAGATCTCCAGACCTGAATCCGATAGAACATCTTTGGGACTATCTTGGCAGAGAGGTTGCTGCTTTAAATCCTCCTCCAAGGTCGTTACATGAGCTAAAACAAGGCTTACTCTGTGTCTGGTCTTCGCTTCCTATTCCGGTGTCCGACAACTTAATAAACAGCATGGGAAATCGATGCCGCCAATGCATTCAAGTTAGGGGTGGACACATTCCTTATTAGAACCCATTTTTGTATTGTTTTTATGCCATTTTACCACATAACACTGTGATGTGCTGTTTTCTCCAAGAATGGACTTTTCCGCAGAGATTGCTTTTTTTGTTATAAATCGTTTTTGCAATACACTTATACAAATTTCTATGACGCATTCAATAAAAAACTATTTAATGCACATATCCTCCAAATTTTTTGTTTCTACATTCATTCATTTGCAAATTAGGCACAAAAACCCGGTTGTACCTTAACTTTTTGAGGCCAGTGTATATACAAATAAAAATATTTTAGTATATTATTACAATAAAAAATATTACATTTAAATAATTTTTATTGTAATAATATTCTGAAAACAATTTCATACGGGAATTCTAATCTACGTGACACTAAATAATAAAAAGAATTGTTCGTTTGCTCGGTTTTGTAAAATCACGGTTTGCGTATTCGGATACCTTAAACAATAAAATATAATTAAATAATTGGTGGCAAAAGCTGTTTTAAAGTCAAAGTAGCCGTCATAGTCGGCTAAAGTCAAAGTGGTCATAGTCGTGGACGCGTGGCCGGTGTTGTCGGGTCACGGGTTTGAATCTAGGTACTACTAAAAACATTCTGTGTAGATGGGCTAATGCGCGTAAAATTTGTCGTGGTTCAAAATCCTAAAGTTGGCATGCTATGGAACTTTGAATAGAGGTGTGTGAGCTCAGATGTCGTCCCCGTCATTTGGCTATGGTTCAAAAGAACGAGATCTATCCAAAATTTGGTTCCTATCTATCATCAAAAATCGTTCTATTCACTTTGAACTAAAATGATTTAGTTCAATGCCTCTGCAATCCGTGTCCAAATCTCTTAGATGAGTTTGCATTGCTACTCTTATGCGGTCGAAAGCGGTTATTCTGCATTTGAGAAAATTCGCAGGACTCTAAAGCAGAACTTCTCAATGGACTGTATATTTCTCACACAATATAATGCGGTTTCACCGAGAAAGAATGCGACTAACACCACGTCATAAGTCGTCCCTCCCTTTCAAACCGTTCTCATCTCCATTGTCCCCTTTTGGCTAGTGATCTTGCACCTGTAGGAGAAGGGATTGTCCATTGGAATTCTCCGCTTTGGAATGCACAGTGCGTCAGAAGAAAAGTGTTCCCATCCACTCGTGATAACTTTTTACTTCGGTTTTTATTTATTTTTGGGCTCTCCACTGAATCGAAATGAGAAAGGCTTTTGGATTATTATTTGCAGGTAGTATGTACATTTTTGTTTTATACTCAGTTTTTTTTTCTTTTATAACATTGTATGTTAATCAAAACCTAATTGACCAGTATTGAATGCTTAAGACTCGGAAGCACAGAATGCAATCTCGAAATGCCTTTACAGATGCAAATAGACTTATTTTCTGCATTGGGGTTTTAGCAAAGTTTTTCGAGGCACATTTTGTTTTATTTTATTTTGAATAATATTACTTTTTTCTTTTTTTTTAAACTTTTGTATATGTTTTGTTCTAGTGTATTTTTTTAGAATTGTGTTTTGTGGTCATTGCCTGTTCCTTCTTGTCTGCTATTGTGAACTATACGAGTATGCTTGAACTTCTGAAAATACCTGCAACATGTAAACTCTCTCTTACCTATGTTTACTTCGTCTATAGAAAAAAAATGTAAAATTTGTTCATTAAAGACTGAATGAGGGATTGTAGGGGCTAAGGGACCGATTTGTAGCTCTAAACCAGGGATTGGCAACCTTTTAGCTGTGGCGTGCAAAACCAATCTACCAATATGATTTAGTGTGCCAAGCATTAGGACGTTTTTGAAACAGTTCGATTCTTGAGATAATGCATGTAGAATTAGGGAATGGAGATGAATAATACGGATTTATAGTTTTATTTTTTATTAATTTTGTATCATTTAAAGATATTTCTTAACATAAAAATAAACAGCATAAAGTGTAACTCTATTTCTTCAACATAAATAGAAACATTAAAATTGTACATATATTATGCATTTTTAAACATATTTATTAAAAAAAATAAGTAATATAGACAACATAAAATATGACTATTCCCCTTCTACAGTTAAATAAAAAAATAAATAAATACAAATTCTAATGCATATCTAGTGCTTACACAGCTCAACTTCATATAACAAAAACAGGAGTGCAATTTTTGACATTTAATTTGACAGGATTTTGAGTAGTTAGTTGTTAAAAATTTCTTTGTGGACTCCGAATATTTTTCATATGAGGAAAGATTTTTTATTTAAAAAAAAGAACCATAAGAGCGGAAAGCAGAGAGCATATAATTTTATTGCTCTCTTCAAGCAATTAAATCTCTCTAGCAATGACATTCAATCTAATATATATTATAAATGTGAAAGTTTGTGAGGATGTTTGGCCGTCTTTCACGCAAAAACAACTGAATGGATTGTAATGAAACTTTACAGTAACATAGCTTATACATCAGAATAACACATAGGCTATAATTTATACCATAGGCTATAATTTATAAAAATTTGTAAAAAGTGTCCAAAATATAACGATATTTGTCAAGTAAGAAGGAAAAAATTCTGCCATCTGCAAGCAAAAAAGCCCACCACAGCATATATCTATCTTTTGTTTGTGAAAAACTCTTTTTGTTTTGGCTACGCAAGGGGCTCGCTTCTAATTAATTCCTGTGATCAGAATAATGCCTATTTTTTTATTTCAGAATCAAACTAAGTTTTGAAGGGAGAGGTTGTTATAAATCTCTCTTTATTTTAATGGTTTTTTTATGCTTTTATTATGCACATTTGGTAGTAAGAAGTTGATCTATTTTCAAAATAACCATTATCGCTTCTGGTACTTAAAGTAAATAAACTTTCTCTTTCACACTACATCATTTGGACAAACTTTCATAATTTTTTTGTGGTTAGTAGTTAATCATAACGTTGTAATTTTAATTGAATATGTGCAGATATTGCATTTTTAAGTATAAAACTAATTATAACTACTGCACTGTATTTTTTGCAGTGAGTGAATATTAACGTCGTACTGTTCAGCTACACGAGGGCTTTTGGAGACGGACCACGTAATTTTGAACAATGGTCAAGTGACGGGAACGACACTTGAGCTGGCACCCCCTTCTCCTAACTACCACACCACACCAACTTAGCAAGAATATTCTACCAATACTTAGCTGTAATATTCTTTGAAATCCACTCTTCCAAGATATATGGCAGCACGGGTTCTATGATGAGTATTTTAGTGGGGAAGGTGAACAGTTTTATAGCAGATATTGCGTTTTCAGCGGATTGCAAACATTATTATTTTTGTCGCAAAAAAATAGTTAATGTCAAAATTTAAGTGTCTTATGGTTTTGTCTGTTAATGAAGACCTTGGAAAATGATTTGACTACTTATTTTAAGTGAACGGTGTACATAATTAATTTTACAGTGGAATATCTTTAATTAATTTATTAGCTCTAACGGATTAAATTTTCCAAAGTGGAGTATTTTGTTTATATATATCCCTTAATTTGTACATGTAGTGATCAAAAAAAAAAAATTGTATGAAAAAAACTGCAGTAAATCATAATGCGGTTGGATAAAGTATTAAAGTGCATTTCCTCCCTACACGGCGGGTCTTACAAAGCTCGAGCTACGAAAGTAGCTAGGCATTTGCCAACTTGACTCTATCGTTAACATTTCGCTATGTTTTTCATTGAATCGCCATTATAATTTAAGAAACGGCGTTGCTTGCGAATATTACAATTTTAAAATAAAATAAATACAACAGAAAGTAATATTAATGTATTACACTTTCAGATATAAATTATTTACACTACTTTAAGCGTTCATTACGCAAAACTTTTAAGAATGTGTTACTTTTGCTGAGCAGAGATCAGCTTAGGGAGGTATTTTGAAAAATCGACCCTCAAGAGTGTTACGAGGAATTATAAATTTAAAAATCCTTTTTATCGGCTATTAGATCTACATAGTTAAAATTTAACAAAGGTGTTTTTTTTTCTTTTTTTTTGTTTAGCTGAGATATGCAAAAGCTTTTTTTTTTTTGTTTAATTTTCAATTCACATAAAATTAACTCATTAAAAACTTCTTTTTCCTTCAATCTGTGTTGTTTAATTTTTCTGTTCACCCGTGCGAAGAACGGGTATACCAGCTAGTAATTTATAAATTCACTCTTAATTTATATTTACAGTTACCTTTCAGATATTTTCGTGATTAATTAAATCTCCATAATTCTGAAGATGTTTTCTAAACAAGGTCTATTAAATTTATCAACTTCCATCCACTCAAAAATTGGCAAATTTTGCAGAGTAGTGCACAGTGCCACTGAGAATCGTACCGTGTGTCAAATGTGGCACGCGTGTCATAGGTTGCCGACCTTCCTCCAAACCCTTTCGGGTAAGCTCGATTTCTTTGGGCTTTCCGCCAAAAACTTTCGGGATGTTTCAGAGTTCTAATTCAATAAACAATTAATCAAATATAAGGTTTATTTTTTCTATTACTATTTCTTTTATGCGAATTATACTTCTTTGGTATTTTAAAATTTTAATAATAGCCCCTAGTAGCAATAATATTAGTTATTAAATAAACAGCTAATGGAAATTTTTTTATAAAAACTATAGAAAATCATTGCCAACTTTTTATATCATTTTCGCGGTGATGTGTCAGAGTATAAATAATTAACTTTAAAGGCTATATAAAGCGGTAACTTTTCCAACGCCAGTGACGAATCGATTTGTCTGGACCGAGAACGTTTCCTAGATAAGAATGAAGATAGGTTGAAAATATTTCAGATAAGTTAGACTAGGTTATAAATTTTTTCAGTAACCTCGTACTAAAATATATAAGTAAGTGAAGAAGTGAGAAATCGGAGAAAATATTTTACCTTCGTTGACTTCCCACTGTACTAAAATGAGAAAGGCTTTTGGATTACTTTTTGCAGGTAGTACTTTTTTTTGTTTTACGCAGTTTTTTCCTTTTATAATATTATATGTTAATCACTATCAGAGTTATATATAAATTTAATACTGAAGGCCTAAAATCTTAGAACACGATCTCGAAAAATCTTAGCAGATAAAAAAAAAATTATTTAAAAAAAATCAATGCCCGATATTCCGACTTTTCTGTAATATAAAAATCAAATTATGTAAAAACATGTATTCATTTTTGTTTGAATAGGTTTCTTTCTTACACAATGTGTTTCAGAGTTCATTTCTCTTGCTTTAAAGCCAAATGAAGTTTTTGCATTGTAAATTATCTAAAAAATTGTACATGTAAGAAAAATTTCAAATTTTTAAGAGCATGGTATGATAAATAGGATGCTTGTTATCACTGCATAAAAATTTGTGCTGGTATACAATTTTTTTTTATTTTAAAATTGTCTGTGAGTCTCTCTCTCTCTCTCAGGGTCCTATATTTTTATATTATTCAAAACTGGCTCCTAGAAAACAATAAGCAGAGTAGAAAATTATTTATCTTAATGTCGTCAGCTGTATTTTTCCTTCTTTTGAAATGACATATATATATATATATATATATATATATATATATGTGGGAGACAACAAGGGGTCCAAGACGTTTCTCTTTCTTATGGTTTATTTAACATTAAACAAAAATTAATTAAAAAGGTAGTTTTTACAGATAAGTTTGACGATGATATTCAGAAGGTAACGCCTGCTCGCGCACCTCTCGCGTTCTCTCTTTTCTCTCTTTAATGTTCAAGAGTTTTTGTTTCTCTTCCACTAATTCACAAGTTTCAGTTCTAGTTTCCATTCAATGCGCCTGCGCGCGGAGACTGCGTTGCTTTTGGCTGCATGCCACATATATATATATATATATATATATATATATATATATATATATATTTCTTAACAATGAAAAATATTTACAATGTATATATATATATTTCTTAGCAATGAAAAATATTTACAATGTATATATATATCAGTCCGGGGTGGAAAGTTCACCATTCTTGTATTATGCTCCTTTTGATTTTGTCGATTTTCGGGAACAAAACACAGTAAAAAACTAATTATTGAATAAATAATTTGCATTAATTAATAAAATTAATCATTAATAACAAATACTTAATTAAATCTTACGCACGATATACTTAGAATTATAATCAATCTGAAAAAAATCAAGGGCTTTGGAGGGGGTTCGGACCCTTAGGACCTCCCCCCTTTCCTTGTGTGCGCCACTGATATATATATAATGTAAATGATGTATTCATTTTATGAATTGTAGTCATAGTAATTAAAATTCGAGATATTGATCAAAATACCTTTTATTTTGGTAATGTTTGACATCAGAAGAAAAAATTTTGCATTTGCTTTCTATGCTCAAATGCCAATCAAACGAGAGAGAATATTATCCCTTTTCTAATATTTAAATCGGGACAAATATAATGGGGAAAAAAAACATAACCGCGTGTTCAAGTAAAGGGATATATAAGCTATTTTTAGAATTAAAATCGGTGGCTTAGGGAAAAGTATCAATTTCTCAGTAAGGCACGTGTAAGATATAAAGACATCAGAAGAAAAAATTTGGAATCTTCTGTGCTCAAGCGCCAGGCAAGCAAGAGAGAGTATTATCCCTTTTCAAACATTTAAATCGGGACAAATATAACGGGAAAAAAGCATAATTACGTGTTCAAGTGAAGGGAAGCACAAGTTATTTTTAGAAATTAAGTCAGTGTTTTAGGGAAACGTTTCAACCTCTCAGGAAGGTGTTGAAACATTTTTCCCCATGGAATCGAAATTCAATGTCAAAAATTCAGTCATACTTTTAACGAGGAATCACCAATAAATCTGTCAAAATATAAGTTTTAATCCTTTAATGCGAGATAATATGAGACGAATTTCTAAGTAGGGTATTTTCGGCATAATGATTTTAAAAAAAATATACGTAAGATTAAAATTTGAAGTTCATTTTAAGTTATTACTTATACATAGTTTATCGTTTATTTTCCCTAATTTGTATTAATTTCAGAACATTTTATTATTTTGCAATTTATTATTCTCATTCTTTGGGCCTCGCGCACCAGAACCTAACATCTAATTAACAGATTTTGATGTTGACACAGAATAGCAGAAAGATAAGAACGGAATCTGTAAAATAAACATTTCACAGTATCATATGCTGGATGTACATAAGAATTTTCAATCCCGCTTATCACGAAAAAATTTGCGGATCACTGAACTGTCCCATTAATTTTAAACAGGGAAGTCGAATGGTTCTCGAAAAATTTTCTAAAAATATTCCTTGTTAAATTAAGATTTTTTTTTTTTTTTTTTTTTTGCTTAAGATACTTAAAATAAGTTTTAAGAACTATAAATGATGTTCCATTACTATTATACGTTTATAAACATCAACGCTTTTGTTTCTTTTTGCATTTGCATTCTGATACCCCCCAAGAAAAAACCAGCCCTACACCCATTATTATTTATTTTAATTTTTGTAGGATTTATATTTTTATAATTGTGCTTGTGTATTTTTATATAACAATGTTGTGTAATATTGTCTTGTGTTAAAAATGCGTTTCCTTCGCCCCCTCCCCTCTCATATAATTAGCACCTTTAAAGGATAAAATTTTATCCCTTTTTGTGCATTCTTTATGTAAAGGGTGTTTTTTTAGAGGTATAGAACTTTAAATTGCAATAAAACAACGATGTATTGTTCGATTGACATTAATTTTTTTTATTCGAAAGATAATCTTGTGGCATTACATTTTAAATATGATTTCTGGCATAGGACTGCCACGGCTGGCTCGGATGGAGTCCAATCTGGACGTCCAATTTTCGATGACTTTTTCCAACATTTGTGGCCGCATATCGGCAATAACACGGCGAATGTTGTCTTCCAAATGGTCGAGCGTTTGTGGCTTATCCCGCATAGACCAATGACTTTACATAGCCCCACAGAAAATAGTCTAGCGGTGTTAAATCACAAGATCTTGGAGGGCAATTCACAGGTCCAAAACCTGAAATGAGGCGGTCACCAAACGTGTCTTTCAATAAATCGATTGTGGCACGAGCTGTGTGACATGTTGCGCCGTCTTGTTGGAACCACAGCTCCTGGACATCATGATTGTTCGATTCAGGAATGAAAAAGTTAGTAATCATAGCTCTATACCGATCACCATTGACTGCAACGTTGTGGCCTTCATCGTTTTTGAAGAAGGATTCCACCAGCCCATAAAGCGCACCAAACAGTCAGTTTTTCTGGATGTAACGGTGTTTCGACATACACTTGTGGATTAGCTTCACTCCAAATGCGGCAGTTTTGTTTGTTGACGTAGCCATTCAACCAGAAGTGCGCTTCATCGCTAAACAAAATTCGCTTATGAAAATCGGGAACAACGGCAATCTCGTTTTGGGCCCATTCGACGAATCTACGCCTTGCTTGATGATCGTTTTGATGAATTGCCAAACCAAACTGAGAATAAATCACTTGACAGCTGTTAAATCGGTCGCCATCTTGGAAAGTAATGCCAACTTAAACTTCTATACCTGGGGGGAAAAACACTCTTTATATTATTGCCCTTTAGGAATCGTTTATGATAAACTTGTTTCAATTTATTTTATTTTATATTTTAAGGTAAAATAACGTTCTGAGTTTTTGGATGGATTATATAATAGTAGCGAGTGTTTCGAAATATGTTGAATACTCTAAAATATTTAAATGTAAAATTCTGTTTGTTTTTTTTTAAATTAAAGCTATCTTTTGAAAATGTTAAGCAACTGACAGTGACAGAATCCATGCATTATGTAAGTAATGAAAGAAAATTAAAACTATACAACTGAATTAACATTACTGTAGAAGTCAGACATGGTAAAGATAATGTAATGACATTTGTAAATGATTTGCCTCTACAGTGCTCAGCACAAAAGAAACGGATTGCCATTTTAATCTGAATTTCTCGTTTTTGCTGACTCATTCTTTTTAATTGATGATTTGTTCTACTACATTTTTATTCCGATTCGTCAGCTAGAATTTCAATTTAGTCTAATGAGTAAACTGTAGTTGAAACAGTCCTGCAAAAAAAAAAAAAAAATTCAAAACCAAACAGCAAAAAAGAATTACTGATAACAAATATTTTGCTACTGCTCGATCAAAAATCGAACGAATAAGATATCGAAGCCAATTATGTAAACTGTTATTCTACTATTTATTTCGTTCACAATGTAAACTTTTTTTATTATTGATACCAGGGTTTCTTATTTATAAGTTGAAGTAATTTGTGTTTCTCAGCACGGGTAAAATTTTAAGGTAAAATCCAACAAGCCAGCTAAGTAGGCCCAATAATTTAATATTAATGGTAATTATAACGTATTTCCTCCAAACTACATTACGTCGGAAGCAAATATAGACATTGACATTATGTGATATGGTATACAGGGACGTCTGAAGGCATAGGCCAACTGAACCAAGGCCCGGGGCCTCGTTCACAATGGGGGCCTCGTCTCGTTCTTGACTCATCCTAAATAAGATCATGATTTGAATAATTCCAACGGTCAAATGTTATTTCCAGTATTCCCCGAAAAACTGGGAATTTCGGACGATATGTCAACTGGCTACGTGTGATGACCGTCGTCCATGTATAAGTTTAAGCCTACCACCATACACCATCATTACTCATTCAGTCAAAAAGTGGCAGTCGGTCGAGCCGTGGTTTGTGCAATTGTAAATCATGCATATATATTTGTTTCGGGTTATTGTTTGTAGGAGTATTTGACAAGGTATGCTATGTACTGTCTACTTTTAAGGCTCGTAGGGGGCCTAAATTTGTGTAGGAGCCCAGGGCCTCAAGATGTCTTAAGACGTTGTGACGTTTGAGATAAATGACGGTAGTGTGATATTGGTTAGTTTAAGTATTTAGTTTATTTACGTCACAGCTATTATTAACATAATTATACATTGAAGTTATCAAACTTATTAAAAGATTATTAGAGTTCAAAACTGTGGTTTGTGAGAGGAGGGTTCCCTTTCGGTGACCACTCACTTGAAAGTTCAAAGCATCTCTCCCCCCCCTCTGTTCAGGAATCAGGGAGCCGTCGCTTATTAGCATCTCGTTACATCCTGCCAGTGACGGGAAAAGGGTCCCTCGTGATGTCAAAGATCGACGGGTGATCCAAGATGGTACTACGCAGTTGCTCAGGTGTCTTTGCACGTGTGATGATTATTTCCACAAAGACGCCGGTCACAGCTCCGAGACGAAAACGTTACAACGTCCCTGATGACATACGTAGGGTTATGCACAGTTAATCTGTAATTTTTCTTCTCATTAAAGGAGTCACGTGATCATGGTCGCGAACCATCATTGGTTTTGTTGGAGGATCACGAGAGATCATTGCCACTAAAATCTCGCTGTGTAGAGGCATTGACTTTAATTCTGTGGAGGCTCAAAATGCTCGTATTGGCGTGCCTCCCCCACGCCTTCCAAGACTTCTTTTGTTAACCCCTGGGCCCCTAAGCAATAGTAGGCCCTGGGCTCCGACACAAATATTGGTCCAACATATGACCCTTAAAAGTAGACAGTACAGTACATAGCATACGTTGTAAAATACTCATACAAACAATAACCCGAAACAAATAAATGGACATGATCTGTAATCACACAAACCGTCTCGACCTACTGCTGCCTTTTGACATCATGAGTAATGATGGTGTATGGTGGTAGATCATACATGGACGACGATCATCACAAGTAGCCAATTGACATATTGTCCGAAGTTCCCAGTTTTTCGGAGAATACAACCGGAAAAAAACATTTGACCATCGAATTTATTCGAATCATGACCTTATTAAGGCTGAGTCGAGAACGAGACGAGGCCCCCGTTGTGGCCGAGGCCCTGGGTCCAGTTGGCCCATGCCTGAAAACGCCCCTGTTCGTTAATATAGATAGATATTTAAAAAAGTGTGGTTGCTTATGGTGATAAGATTATAACTTCTTTTTTCTATTTTGTAAAAAATTGATTTTGTGGCACAATCCAAGCAAATCATCTTTTACATCGTTTTGTGCATATATTAATAGCATTTTTTCCTGTATTATTTAAATCGTAAATTTTGTGTGTTTGCTAACATTTACTGTACGTGAATATACATGTGTATATGTGTATATATGTGTGTATATGTATTTGTATATATATATATATATATATATATATATATGTTCATACATGTGTACCTATGTGTGTATGTATGCCTATGTATTTATATTTTGAAAATTTTATTATGACCATGTTTTCTTATCTTTCTCATTGCATAATTTTAATTATTGATTATCTCCGTTTGCATGTGAGCAATCTTGTATTTTATTCTGTATTTATTGAATTTGCATCCACTTTTTTTTCTCTCATTTCCCCCCCCCTTTTTTGGTTCCCATTTGTGCCTATATCTTTCTACATGTAACTTCCTATCACTATTGTTTGAGTATTGACTTACGTTTGTAAGCCTTGTGTTATACTTATCGACACACAAGGAGTCTACCCAGAGTCTCAAAAAAAATCCTACTCTCGTGTCTACAAATTAAGAATAATTGAGAATCACATGGAAATCGAACTCTATATCAAAAATTTCACTTGCAGATTTATCACACGTGTGTACAACAATAATATGCAAATTACAAGAAGCCACGAGATGGCACCGAAAGAACGCCACAAAGTATAAAAGAGGGGTATATAAGGAATGGGGGCAAAGAAGTAAAATTTTTCACTAGCGTTTGGTAAGCTACTCAGTGACAAAACCTAATGGTTATGACAGAGAGGAAGCATGAGGAGGTTTTTTTTACGTTTTAAAATTATTGGCAGCATGGAATATAACGTACTCAGATGGAAGTATCAGAGGAACTTGGAATTACCCAAAGTGTCGTTTCTAAGCTTTGGCAAAGATTGCAAGATGACGGAATTGTCAGTAGACGTTATAAATTACAGATCGCCCCCTCCCCTGAGTTACTACGCCGAATGACCAATTTTTGGCATTAATTCCAAAAAGAAGCAGACGGAGTAGAGCATCCAACCTGTCTCGTCAACTATCTGTAGTCATAGGTACGACAGTTTCAAAACAAACCCTGAACAGACGTTTGGGACATACTGGTCTATATGCTCACAGGCTTCTCAGAGGTGTTCAGCTCACGGCAACTCACTGTCACCAATAGTTAGCCTGGAGGAGAGAACATACAATGTGTGTGTGTAGACATCGTCACAGTGGGCATGTATGATGATGTTTTTTGCAAGGATTAGTTTGAAGTCTGATTCACATCGGACTTTCATATGGAGAACGCCAAGTACCCATCACCTCCAAGGCAACATCATTGAACTGCAAGGTTACGGTGGTGCTATATTGCTCATTTGGGAAAAAAATTTCTGGGTTCCAGAATAGATCTGCATATTCAAATCGGAATCATGCCAGGCCAAAATTATAGGGACGTCATTCTGAAACAACATTTACGTTTATTTAGGGGTGCCATGAAAGCAGAATTTGTGTTTATGGATGATAACGCCCATCTTCACCGAGCAAATATTGTAAACGAATGCCTTCAATCTTAGTTTATTACCCCAATAAAATGGCCACCATACTCAACTGGCTTGAATATGGCACAGCATGTGCAGCACATACTTGGACAACGAGTTTCAGCCCTTCAACCACGTTATACATGTATATTGGAACTATGGAGGGCATTGCTTGCTGTGAGGGGAGTAATCTTCCCCAAGATCAGCTCGATAATTCGATACTCAGCTTACTTAGGTGTTGTACGGACTGTATTTCATCACATGGGAAACATACAATTTATTAATTATCATACCAAACGTGTAATACTATTTTTTCGTAAATATAGTATATTTTGTAATTGTTCCACGGTGTAAAAATCGTTTTTTTTTATTAATGGTATCACACATACACATTTTTGTTCTTTATCTTTTGTTTAATAAATAAGCTTAATGAATAAGTCCCGTTTGTTTTGTTTCTGAGCTGACATTATCCTTAATCTACGGACATGAGTGTAGTTGAGTCTACCTAGAGATTCCCTACAGAATTTTTGTGGGGTCCCTTTGGGAGTTTATAGAACTTATAAGTATTCCAGGGATCTATTGGCGATCGAAAGCAATTAATTTGTTTTAAAATTATTCATTTTAGACTGTAATTATTAGAAAATAATGTTCTCCTTTTTAAATATGTATAGTATAGCTTTGCATAAGAAGACATGATCTGCGCATCAAGAGGGGAATGCTAAGGTATAAAAGAAAAAAAAAAACATAAATTTAAAAAACCATTTTTTTCTTCTAATTTTCTATTCACATTCGTATTTAAATTGTTATCTTTAAGCTTTAGTGCAATTATTAGTATTATGATTATAGGTTACGTTGTGTACACTACAGAGAAAAATGTAAGGGTCTAGAATGAGGAAAATTATTCTATTAATTGGGGTCGATATGAAAAGTTTGGGATCCTCTCGTTTATACCTTTGGTGATAGATTTTTAAAAAATGGCTCCACATTTCTTTAATAGCTCTTTTCTCTGTTTTCGACTCTCGAATTCGACTCTAATAGTAATGCTACTCCTATCCAATTCAAGGATAATAGTGTGCTGTGTCAGCGAAAAATTAAAATTGGGAAGGCTAAAATAAAATCCACAACTCATTTTCATTTATTTATTGCTTACTATAAAATGGGTGTTCCATTTTTGTGTGAATATAAGGATATTTGCTGCATAATTTATTTAAAAATATTATAAAAGTTATCGTCCGGCCACCTTGTTGATAGAAGTTCATTACCGCGTTAATTAATTTTAAAATTCTGATGAGGAGGTACGTCCCTCATTTAGGGACATGCACTCCGTAAGTTACATGCCACTTGCCACTTACCGCGTCACCAAATCAAGTGTTACACTAATTATTTTAAAACAAAATGCGAGAAAATTAGGGTTTTTTTACCAGTTGTAGTTAGTGAATTCCAAGCAAAAAAATTATTTAGCACAATTTTTAAAATTTATCTTTAGGAAAGAAAATGCACTTTTTTCAAAAAATGCTATTTTAGTTACCATTATGCTTTATGTTTAAACTGTACGGGCATGTGCATTCTTGGTGCAAATAAATAAAATATTTTTTATGGACATTAGCCTGGTGAGTAAACTAAAACTGCGATGTTGTATTGCAATATATGACAGTTGTTCAAATAAGAAACACAGCAAGGTAACCATTTGTTGTTTAAGGTCACTATAACTATCAACTCTTACCTTTTTTTATATTTTATATAGTTCTTAAATTGGTAAATAGTTGTTAAGATACCTTTTGAGAAGAGACAGAGATATATTTCCCCTAAAAGTACATGTCAAAATGTGTATTTGTGTACAGCATTTCATTTTGAGGAAGCATCCAGATTCAAATTAAGGATAGAATTTGAAATATTTAACACCAAAATTTTTAGAAAAAAAATAACATGCTTTAGAAATAATTTAAATTTGTGAATATATTTGAAGGATTAATATTCTAATATATTTTTTTTTGCACTTAAGTCAATAATAGTGTCAAATTATATAAATTTTAAAATTTGCAAAGGATAAAAATGTATAATATATGCTCCAAATCTTTCATCTCTCAAAAAGAAAAAAAATGCATTCTAAAATATGTTATCTAACAAGATACAAAAAGTCAATTTTTTTTAAAAAAATTTTATACAGTTTTACTAATATTTCTAAAAATTTTGTATCACAGCCTTTTTTTAAAGTAGTTTTAAATTACTAATAATTTTAAAATACATTATAATTGCATCTTTCACCAATAAGTCTCCTGTTTCTATTAGAGATTTTTTTTTACATTTTATTGAAGGGAATTGCATTTTCAGTATAAAAAGTATTTATGAATAATCGATTTAATGAAAATGGTACAATATTTTTAGAACAAAAATTTGCACACGTGCGTAAATAAACGTAAAAATACGTAATTTAAATTTAAAAGTTCTTCATGCAATTTACTATTAATAGATCCTTATTGTGAAAGTTTACACATATTAATAGAAAACTGAAATTAAAAGTTTATTTCAATTGAATTGAAAATTCGAGCTAATTTATCGTCCAGTTTATAATTTACCTTAAATCGAATTTCTCTCTTGGGAGAATTAAATACTTTTTACTTACTTATAAACTTTTTAGTCACTAAAAATTTAAACAGAATTATATTTTAATTATGAGATTTTACATAAGCTTAACGCGATCCTAACAATGTAAGATATTTTGTTTAATTACATGGAAGAACAAAGCATAGAAAAATATTTAGATTTGCCATACTATTTCATCGCCATTTTCTTTAATCGTATGGGCGAACAAAAATATTGATAACCGTTAAAGATAGATTAAACTATTGCATATAAAATAATATTTAAAGTTAACAAAAATAAATTACATAATATTACCTTTTTGTCTCATAAGTTTCCTAATATTCCATTCTCAGTTACGTAATCCAGTAGAACTTTTTCTATGCGGACGAGAAATCTTACAAGCAATAAAAAAAAAATAAAACAATTAATTCCTCATAAGAGAATTATTCACTTTTTAGCTTTTTCGAAAACATTGTTTTTAACGTCGTTACATATTTCTGAAACAGAACATTGGTTAGCTTTTTGCCATACTATTTGATTGTCATTTCTCTTGTGTACCTGTTCTCTTTCTTTATGAGGTATGATGTTCAAGGTTTAGTTGTCTTCTGATGTCTATACAATTTAATTTTCTGTTATAAAAGAACTGGCTGAAATGATCTAATCTGAGACATTTTACGATATTGACTACTTTGAAAAACAGCTGGCTTTGATAACATAAAATAAAATGTATAGAAATTTTATAGATGATCAAGAAATAAATATTTCAGTAGATCGAACAAGATGTGAATAGAGTTAGTTATCAATGGATTTCTAAACCTTCCGATCGAGTTTGCATTTTAAAAACAGTTCGAAAATAATGCAAATCAAATATAGTAAATGATTAAATCGAAATTCCAACGAACAAGTTTTTCCCCCTGTAGTTGATAAAATTTACTTTGAAAATAGCTATTGGAATTGTAAAACGCTTTTCGTCGTGCGCAATTTCTAGAATTTAATCGACTGTAGAAATGTGGAGTTCCAGACTTCTTCTCTACTTACCTGGTATTTGAAATATATATATATATAGTTTTCTATTTCAATAGTGACTTTTATTATTAGGTTTCAGATCAATGACATTAATAATAGATTTGTTGCTCATAGAATTATAAGCGAGTTTCTTTTTATAAAAAGCATACATTTTGGAATTTATTGATTGAAATGTGTAATCGTTTGCTATATAACGGATTTTTAAGGATTAAGACTTTAAAATAAAATCACTCTTTAAATTTTCTATGAATTGATTCAAATCTCATATCAAGAATTCAATAATTTTTAATATACATATTTATATGTTATTTTAATTTATATGTAAACATAAATTCAAACATAACAAAAGTCAGAATTAAATTATTTGAATTTTAAAACGACTGCAACGCCGCCATTTTCGTGCTGTAATATTCTCAAAATATTTTATGTAATATTTTCTAAGCTTTACTTTTTTACTTTGTCCTATTTAGGTAAGTAATCGCTCCGTGTTTTAATATTGCTTCGGAATTGAATTTCTGTTATATTTATAATATTTCATAAGAGTTTCATATTATATTTATTATTTACTTATGTATCATATCTTATCATTATTCTTTAAAAAGTCGAGGGAGAGAGAGAGAGAGTTTCGGATGATTAATGTTGGATCTTTACATGTCAAAGTACGATCAAAGTATTTATAAATAAAAATTTAATTAGTAATTTTTTATTAGTAAAAATATATTTATGAAGTATATGTAATGCTTTTTTAACGGGACGTAGTACGGTTCAATTGACAAAAATCAGTCAAAAAAAATCAAATCCAATTTTTTTAGCCTAAATTACTTTTTATATACTTTTCTATATAACCTCACAAAATTTCAAAGCTCTAAACTTAAAAAACGCAGAATTATGATACATTTTACGTTCATTTTTATTTATTTTTCTATGGCAAATCAATACTTTAAACTGACTTATCTCAGAAAGTTAAAATAACTAGTTTGTCTTCATTTAAAATGCCAAGGCTTTTTTTTCTATTGCGCTTAATGCAGTGTTTCTCAAAGTGTGGGGCGCGACCCCCTGGGGGGGGCGCGATGACCCTACAAGGGTAGCGCGAGCATATCGAAAATTTAAAGATTTTTTTAAAAAAATAACCGGAAAGAGAAGTATAACAAAATGCTTTCTTCCATAATAAAAAAAATACACACAACAGTGACATAATTTATGTTTACCATCTGGCTTTTTTCCGTCATCAAATAGCTATCTTTGATCCCAAAACCAAATTAAAGAAAAAAACATTTTGTTTAATTTGCTTATTTCCTCAATCAGAGATTTTTTTATTACATTTTAACATACAATATTACTCTTTAAAAGAAAAAACGAAACCCAGACCCTGAGAAAAATTCTAAGAAAATAAACAATTCATCACTGTAATTATTATTGAAATACTGTACATTAGTTGTAGAAAAATAAAAGGAAGACATGATTCACTTTTCAGCCAGGCTGCATAATACATTTGCTAATCATTTGATTGAATTCAATATTAGTTCCGCCCCATCTTTTATGCGTTTGCTTTTCGCTTAGGAAAATTGTAAATAATAGAGTTTTGCGATTGTTGGAAAATAATTCATTGATTTAACATTTCTGTAATATTAGTGAAAAGCGTCTCTGATTTGCGTCCTTTATTATGGTCTTGTACTTTTGAATAATTTTAGTTCAGCTTTATTGGATTTTCTCTCAAATCATCAAAGAATTGAATAGTCCTTGAAAGAAGGTAAGTATACTTTCTATAAATTAAATTATTCACTGGAATTCCGATTTGTATCGTGTACAGTAAAAATAATTATAAACAAGTGAGTGCGGTGACTGAGTCCCCCTGCACTACCATTAGCGTTAGTATCGAGTACGCGCCTGCTCCCGGGTTAAAACATTTTAAAGTCTTCTCGCTTTATATGTTAAAAAGTAACACAATTATTCTTCATCGGAATTTTATATTCTTTTTCATTATTTAACATTAATTCTAAATGCATATTATGTGAGGTTTAAAATTACAGTTCTTTTAAACAGTTATTTACAATTATAGCATTTATCTAAAAAAAAATCATTTTATATTTTTGTATACAATGTCGTGCATGCAGTTTTACTCTCCTTACAGTTCAGCTATTATATCAAGAATAATGTTTTATTTTTTTAAAAAATGAACTCGCGCGAAGAGTCGGTGTTTCAGCCAGTATACGTTTATGTATCAGTACTGAAGAAGGTATTTTATAAATAATTTCTTATTACTAAATTAAGAACAAGTTTAATAATTATTAGGGACTTCCATGGGCTTGTCTTGTAGAGGAAAGTTTTTCAAAGGAAGGTTTAATATCAGAAATTGACAATTTGAGTTATTTTTCTATATTTAGCTGAGATCTATATTTTGTCTTCAAAGCATCCACCGCAGAAAATCCGGTTTAACAAAGGTAGGATGTTAAAAATGTTAATAGTATACGAAGTGCTTTTGTTTTCAGTACAGATAATTCCTCATCCACCTCTACCCAAAATTCAAAGAGCGATTTATTACAAAATTGCCTTTTAATTTTTCACTGGATGTGAAAGCTATGAAGATTTCTTCTTCGGAAGTTGAGAGCCCTTCTGGAGTGTCTTGAAATAGATCCCTAATCCACTCGTAACTTGCTACCAAGTTGTCCTCATCCAGAAAATACTTTTTAAAATTCTTTGCCTACATAGCTAAATGATTTTACATGTTTTAAAAACAACTTTCACATGTTGTTCTACAGATTTGTAAGTTTTAACACATATCGAGCTGGGGCTTTTTCCCCCATCATTTACTTCAGTAGTGGTAAATCCAAAATTTAAGTATTTTTGAGAATATCGCCTTGATTTAATTTTCGGAACCATGCTCGTCTGTGTACTTGTTGATTCTTTATTATCATCGAATGTTTGCTTACGACTTAAAAATGTATGTCTGATTTTGTTTTAATCTACTGCCGTAAATACTTAATTACCGTGAATTACAATTAACGTGTAAATTAAAAAAATGTACATTCAAGCTAGATTTGGTAGCTATAGGAGTATCGAGTCGACCAAAACTGACTGGAATTGTACGAGGAAAAGCATTTTTACATGTTTTGCGCAGACGTCCGATAGGTTGCTCAGACTCATTCAAACGTACCCTATAATGCCAGATGTGATGGATATGATAGCTAGCAACATAGACTAGACTATTTTTCTGATGACATTTGTACTTTGAGAAATGAATACTGAAGGAAATAAATATTTAATTAAATATATCATTTTGTGATCTGTACCAATTTAAAAATTATAGATAGAAAAATAACATAATAATAAGTAAGTAATATATATTTTAAGTAATTTTCTTAAAACATATATATATTACTTAAAAGTTACATATACACAAAATTTAATATACTTATCGTATTAATTTGTACGGTTTATAATTAAGATCGTATTGTAACTTTAGCGTCTCTCTCTCTCAAAGTGCATTTTTATTGCAGTAAATACATTATTGTTGTACGGGGGGGGACAAAAATTATGATTGAAAATTTGGTCGCCAGTATTGAAAGTTTGAGAAACACTGGCTTAATGCTTTGAATTTTTTTTACCTATTTCTAATAGTACTAGTAACAAAAGTTGATTTTTGAATGAAAGTTGAAAAAAGATTTTTGAATCAAAGCAATACTTATTTAAAAAAATAATTGAACTCAGAATTTATACATTTTTTAAGGAATTTTCAATAAGAATTCATAAAAAGAAGTATTGCACGAATACCAATCATGTTAACGCAAAACCCATGCCAAATTTTGTTATACATAGCTTGAAGTATTGGAAATCAAATTTCATGCGTGTACGTAAATTTTTGTAGGGGAGGAGTAGCATTTTAAAATCACTTCACAAATTTTAAGTTTTTTCCTTAAAAAATTAAATGGCTAGCTTATAATGACCTTTTGAGCCCAAAATCTGTTTTACGTTGTATACACACACAATGGGGGTCAACCAAAAAAACTTTGAAAATTTTTAAAATAAAATTTTTTTGCATAAATCGTACCATGTCACCTTAATTAAACAAAAATAGATTTTATATTAGTTTAATTGATTGGCTTAAAAGCAGCACGAGGGCTATTTTCAAATGATCCTAGTTATTTAGATTTTAGATCAGAAAACATTAATGGGGTAAATTTTTAATGGACACATGACAAATTCTATTACATGTTCTCCATTGAATTCAAAACTGTCATTAGACTTGTACTTGATCTACTTGTAAAATTTAACTAATTCTCCAAATTTGTTAATTCAGTGAAGATATTCGAGTATTAAAATTATTCATAAAGTTTTTCAAAACTGAAAAGAAGAAAATATATTATACGTGTACTTTTAAATCCGTTGCATTTTCTTTCTTATGTTCGTCGGCAAATATGTACTTTTTAAGGAAAGTAAGTTTCTGTAATAAAAGCAAAAATTGGCAACAACGAAGTGCTTGAACTGACGTCACATGATTTTATGAACTGATTGGCAGGAAACACGTGATTGCAGTTATCTTAATCATGCCGTCTCATGAATTTAGCCTATTAAGATAAAATAATGAAACAAGTTAAAAAATAAAATCACACAAAAAATGTCAACTTGTTACAAAGTTAGTTCACAAAAATTAAATGCCAAGATTAAAAAGATTATTGATAATACTTTTTTATTGCAAAATACCCCTTCAGTGTTCCATTTTGTGACTAATTTCTTTAAAATAATCTTTTTAATCTTGGTATTTAATTTTTGCGAACTAACTTTGTAACAATTTGACTTATTTGTGAGATTTTTTTAAAAAACCTTATTTCATTATTTTACACATATTTTAATGTGTTGAAATATAATAAAATCTACCCTAAAGATTAAAAAGTCACAGGCAGCAAAGTTTCTATTTGCCTTTACTTTTTCAGTTTCCTTTATTATTAATTAGCTGGTATACCCGTTCTTCGCACGGGTGAACTGAAAAATTAAACAACACAGATTGAAGGAAAAGAAGTTTTTAATGAGTTAATTTTATGTGAATTGAAAATTAAACAAAAAAAGCTTTTTGCATATCTCAGCTAAACAAAAAAAGAAAGAAAAAAACACCTTTGTTAAATTTTAACTATGTAGATCTAATAGCCGATAAAAAGGATTTTTTAAATTTATAATTCCTCATAACACTCTTGAGGGTCGATTTTTCAAAATACCTCCCTAAACTGATCTCTGCTCAGCAAAAGTAACACATTCTCAAAAGTTTTACGTAATGAACGCTTAAAGTAGTGTACATAATTTATATCTGAGAGTGTAATACATTAATATTACTTTCTGTTGTATTTATTTTATTTTAAAATTGTAATATTCGCAAGCAACGCCGTTTCTTAAATTATAATGGCGATTCAATGAAAACATAGCGAAATGTTAACGATAGAGTCAAGTTGGCAAATGCCTAGCTACTTTCGTAGCTCGAGCTTTATTAGAGCTTTGTAAGACCCGCCGTGTAGGGCAGCGATGCACGTTAATACTTTATCCAACCGCATTATGATTTACTGCAGTTTTTTTCATGAGATTTTTTTTGGATCACTACATGTACAAATTAAGGGATATACATAAACAAAATACTCCACTTTGGAAAATTTAATCCGTTATTAGAGCTAATAAATTAATTAAAGATATTCCACTGTAAAATTAATTATGTACACCGTTCACTTAAAATAAGTAGTCAAATCATTTTCCAAGGTCTTCATTAACAGACAAAACCATAAGACACTTAAATTTCGACATTAACTATTTTTTTTGCGACAAAAATAATAATCTTTGCAATCCGCTGAAAACGCAATATCTGCTACAAAACTTTTCGCCTTCCCCACTAAAATACTCATCATAGAACCCGTGCTGCCATATATCATGGAAGAGTGGATTTCAAAGAATATTAAAGCTAAGTATTGGTAGAATATTCCTGCTAAGTTGGTGTGGTGTGGTAGTTAGGAAAAGGGGGTGCCAGCTCAAGTGTCGTTCCCGTCACTTGACCATTGTTCAAAATTACATGGTCCGTCTCCAAAAGCCCTCGTGTAGCTGAACAGTGCGACGTTAATATTCACTCATTCACTCACTGCAAAAAATACAGTGCAGTAGTTATAATTAGTTTTATACTTAAAAATGCAATATCTGCATATTCAATTAAAATTACAGTGTTATAATTAACTACTAACCACAAAAAAATTATGAAAGTTTGTCCAAATGATGTAGTGTGAAAGAGAAAGTTTATTTACTTTAAGTACCAGAAGCGATAAAAGTAGTTATTTTGAAAATAGATCAACTTCTTACTACCAAATATGCATAATAAAATCATAAAAAAACATTAAAATAAAGAGAGATTTATAACAACCTCTCCCTTCAAAACTTAGTTTTATTCTGAAATAAAAAAATAGGCATTATTCTGATCACAGGAATTAATTAGAAGCGAATCCCTTGCGTAGCCAAAACAAAAAAGAGTTTTTCACAAACAAAACATAGATATATGCTGACGTGGGCTTTTTTGCAGCTTTTTTGCTTGCAGATGGCAGAATGTTTTCGTTCTTACTTGACAAATAGCGTTATATTTTGGACACTTTTTACAAATTTTTATAAATTATAGCCTATGTGTTATTCTGATGTGTAAGCTATATTACTGTAAAGTTTCATTAAAATCCATTAAGTTGTTTTTGCGTGAAAGACCCCCAAAGATTTTCACAAACTTTCACATTTATAATATATATTAGATTTTGTTCCTAATTTTTTATGCCAGAAGTTTTTTATGTTGTTCCTTGTTGATTCTATTGGATTTTTGGATTATTTAAAAAAATATTTAAAATCTTGCTTAGATATTAAAAAATATGCATATTAAATTAATCCTCGTTTTTCACTCTTTTAGTAGCATTTTAAAGCATTCAAATTTTAAGAAATGTCTGAATTTGAGAAAGTAAATAGATGATTTACATTACTTTCTAGAATTCAAAATGGCCGTTGAGCAAGAACTTTAACAGATACATCAAATTTCTTTTCTTTTAAATAAGCATTAAAAAAATTCAAAATATTTAAATTTCACTAAAAAAAAACCCCCATTTTTTTAGGAATGTTATGTTGCTGTCATTTGCTTTGAATCAACATTTACAAATCAAATTTATTATTCGATGTACGTTGATGCTTTATATTTTCAATTAATAAAGGTCTTTGAACGCGTGTTTTAAAAAAGTCATCAGGTTCTCAGATACATACAAAGGACACTTAAAAATTATGACAAATCTATAGAGCCAAAATCTCAATTTTTCAAGAATTATTTAAATTTTTTTAAAAAAAAATAAATGAATTATTTTGATAGATAAATGAATTATTTTGATATTGCAAAGACTGAAATGTTTTTTTAAAGAATAGAAAACACCGAATTCGAGCACTGGACAAGCCTGGCCTTGCAAATTCCTTTGCTAATTTCCAAAAATAATTTTTATAAAAAAGCCTATACTCATTTTTCAACAACCTTTCATAACTTCCACAAACATTTTTATTAAGAAAGGAACGAAAATACTTATTTTCTCAACATATTTAAAACCATTCCTCCTTGTGCATTTTGGTGCAAACACGTGTCTCAGCAGATACGTTCCTATTCCCATTATTTAGAATTACGAAATCCCCATAACAGTTTTCCATTTCTTGTTTGTTCCGACTCTGACACAGTTACAGTATCTCTAAAGATAAAATTCATTTAAAAAATATATTGATACACAAGTTTCAAGGTTTTCATCCAGGAACGTATTTGTTCGTAAACAGTAAAGTAACCAAATTCTGAATTTCTATCTGTGAAACAGATTGTGATGTGTTCGAAATTTTGCTCTCTTAAATTTGGGATCATTAATAAGAAGGAAACAACTCCCGAAAAACTGTTTTGTGAATAAATTAAGCGTATTAAATCTTGTGAGAGCATATGTGAGTTTAATTTCTGCATTTATGGGAATTTATTTATTGCAATTTAGCGAAGGAAAATTGTCGCAGACTGGTCTAAGATAAAAAATTTGCTGTGTGCTAATTTGGTAAGTTAATTATTTAAATGTATTTATGGTAAATGGTAATTTTAATTATGAAACGATAATAAAAGACTTATTATGGCATATTTATTTCTATAAATATATAGCACTTCAACATTTATAATTACTTAGGTAAAACTAGTGGTTTTTATAACTTGGACAAATATTAAAACATTTTCAAGTAATTGAAAAAAAAAACCACTATTTTATAGGTAAAATACACAAAGTTTAATTTGAATGCCAAAATTTTTTAAGAAAAAAATATATTTTTTGACGAAAATGAATATTAATTATATAGTGAAAATCGCTTAACACGCGAAACTGAGGGGACTGAAATATTTTTTCGTGTTAAAGGATATTGCAAAAAAAAAAAAAAAAAAAGAACCACACATCAACATGTTTATTAGAATTAATTTTATTTACATAAATTTGTATATATATACATAAATTTAATAAAATCAACGAAACATTCACAAGAATTTAATGAAATTTAATAGAAAATTTTCTGATTTTTTTGAAAAACAAAATATTTATTTTGGAAAAATAATCTGATATTTTTTGTCGCATTGTCTTTTTTAGCATCGAATTCTCACGAAATTGTTTGATATCGTTCATTTTATTTTTCATTTCACAACTGAAATGGGCGAAAATAAATAACTGCCCCTACTGATTTTCCTCATTTCGGATGACATGCGAACAGAGGAGCTGTATTATTCACTTCATTTTCTTCGGAATATGCATCAATATTTTCTGAGCTGTGAACAAACTCCAAAATGCCTTTATCTGCTATAATTGGGGCTGTACACACATTATCATCACATAATGCAACGAATTTTTCCGATGATACAGTAGAAAATCTGATAATACAGAAATTTTCTCAAACATTTCATTTTCGTGTTAAGCGATTTTCGTTTCGTGTAAAGAAAGAAAAATGCATGAAAATACATAGTAGTTTGTTATATTATTTCGTGTTAACCGATATTTCGTCTTGAGCGTTTTCGCGTTGAATGTATTTCTCTGTATTTAATTTAGCTTTTTTTTCTGCAACGCTTACTTGTACATATTCACTTTTATCCAGCAAAAAGACTACTTGAAATCCATTATACTTTTTCCCTGAATAGTTGTTTAGGAAAATTATGTGGTTGGACCGGTGTTTTTCTTTTAAGCTGTGTTGTAACAGAATTTTAAAATAAAATATGTTTGTCACGAATATATTTCTTTTGCCATTTTTTTCACCATAAACATGTTTTGTGGTAGTGTGTACGTCACTGTCTTTATTTATATACGAAAAGAAAAAACCCGTCATACCACTATCCTTTTTTTTTAAGTATCACTTACCACATTGATACGAAATATGTCAGGATTTCAAAAATTAATTATTTTACAAAAATTAAATATAATTTAATTGTTTACTTTATTACTAATTAATGGTTAAAATTTAATGTTCTGTAAGATTTCTTAGCTTGCTAATGTACTTTTTGTGTGTCAAATTTTCCATTAGGTCAAGGGATGTAGCAATTAGGAAAAAAATAACTTACCAAATACTTACGAATAAATAAAAGTTTTCAGTTTTTTTTTTTAATAAAAGGTTCATAGAATTATTCATTTGCTATAGGTAGCGAAATACATAAACCTACCATGTGTGAAATTTCTGACAGACTAATATTACCGTGTTTTGAAATATGTTTAAAACTAAACTAAACTGGTGGTGCAACAGCCCAAAGGAACCAAGGCCTACTGTGCCTATCTCAGTTTTCGGGACCTTAGGCGCTGAGGTGCATGTGCAGATATTTCGATCAGGTTGTCAGTCTGACGTGAAGTCCCCAGTGCTTAGTTCCATAACAAGTTAACCCTTATTTATCGACCCACTGAAGGGGTGAAAGTCTGGGTCGACCTTGCTCTGCCCGGGATTTGAACCCCGGACCTGTGGTTTGAAAGCGCGATATATGTTCAAAAACCGTTGTAAAATTTGTGAATCCTTTAAAATTCAATTTTAAAGATATGTATTACCGTAATGTACATAGACCTCTCTTAAGGGGGCGGGTGTTTGCATTTCAAAAACATGTAGACGAAAGTGCTAAGGGTTATTTTCTACGGTAAAAATTTAAAAAATTGTTAGGGGGAGAGATTCAGACTCCTTGTGTGCACCAATGCTCTCCAACCTTTTTATCACAGCGGACCATTCGACGTTTGATAAATTTACCGCGGCCCGCTGAGGGGGGAAGAGGAAGTTGATTATTCATATTTTAGATTGTTTTGATTTAATACTTTTAATTTAATTATATTTAAATATGCCTTCAGAATAAAATCCAGTCGCTATTTAACAGGGAATATAAGTAATTTTCAAGGAAAGTCGTCCAAATTCGAAAGAAATATATATCACAGTAAATAAAATAGAAATCATCTAATGTTCCTTACGCGGCCTGGTACCATTTGATCCACGAACCGGTACCGGCCTGGAGTTTCTGGGCACCTCTGGTGTATACTTCTGATATGTTATACATATATAATGGTGAAAAATTTTAGACCAATATTTGTTATTAATTATTTGAACAAATGAATAATTTTAGTCGAAAAGAAAAATAAAGCTTATTTCGAAAATAAAATATATAAACACCAAACTCTTTCAATCCCTACTATTAGCTCACACTCTCTCTATATTTATCTACTTATCTTCGTGGAATTTTCAATCGTTAATAAAATACATTTTAAAGAGCTCCATTGAGCTGAAATTTTTACATGATTATTTTGGATAATACAGTAATTTAATTATAATTAATAAAAATTAATTTTTTAAAACTAATTATTCAAAGAATTACAAGTACAGCCAAGTTGGCATCATTTTTGGCGACTTAGCGACCATTTTGGCGTGTCAAAACTTGAAAAGATTTTTTTTCTTACATTTTAAAGCGCTCATTTGAGCTGAAATTTTCTATACACTATTGTTTTGGATAAAAATACGATAATTTAATTATAATTAATTTAAATTAATTGACTGAAACTAATTATTTAAAGAATTACAGATACAGCAACGTTGGTTTCATTTTTAGCGACTTAGGTCAAAACTTTAAAAGATTTTTTTTCTCACTTTTTAAAGCATTCAGTTGAACTGAAATTTTATAGACACGATTGTTTTGGATGACAATACGATACTTTAATGATAATTAATAAAAATTGATTACCACTTAATGTTCTGATTCTGTCCTATGTACATACATATTTATATTAATTGTAACTATTTAATAAAAAGTAGTTAAAATAAAAATTTTCTTTGTTGATCTAAGTAGGAATTGACTTAATTTTTTTTTATTACTTGTTTTTACGCGGTAGATACAATCCTTAAAAAATCGTGTAAAAAGTGCATGTCACGTATGGTAAATTAGGAGATATGTTCCACACAAATTAAGTTGGAAAATCTTTAAATATTTTCCCAAAAACCCGTGCAAAAAGGTAATAATAAAATCGATGTTACATAGTTATAAAACGAAAACAATTTTTGTTACAAAAAATAAAAAAAAATCTAAAATTAGTGCACAGTGAAAATTCAGTCAATTAGTACGTATAACATACAAAAATTGAAATTGAAATTAGGAATTAAACTACTATTAGCTATTCATGGCTACTTGATTACTAGCGTGCTCGCTTATAACGAACTGTAGATCAAAAATGCCATTGACAGATGTGTCAGATATGTCTATCACAACTGTAGATTTTGATTCGATGAATTTTGTTCATTATTAACGGCTTCTGTAGGTTTTTTGTTGTTGCAAAGTCTCTCTCTCTCTCATTAGCAGCTCTCTTTTCCGTTTCTCAAAACACAAGATTACGTAGAAATTTCTTTGCACGCTCTACGTCAGGATCATGAATAATAATATGTTGTTACATACTTGTAGCAAATTTCAAGCCCTCGTGAATTAAATCAGCTGTTAACAGATAAACTTCACCTTCGACTTCGTCAGTATTGACTTCTTTATTATCATAAACTGTCATAAACTCGATCAAATCGTCTTCATCCAAAAGGCAAGAGTCCCCAAATTTTTATGAGTTTCGTGCTAGAGTGAAAAATTTGTGTAAAAAAAAATCGTGTAAAAAAAGAGTCGCGAGTATTTAAAAGCTTTTTTTAAAAAATTTTCATCTTTCGTTTTTTATTTGTTTTTTCTTTCTCTCTCTCTCTGCCTCTAATATTTTTTAAAAAATTATTTTATTTATATAAAATTTTGTGTGGAATTGCTTCCAGAGAAAAAAAAACTATTTAAACTATTTTTGTGACCAGTATATATGGAAAGAAATTTTAAAACTAATTCGTCATTTCTTGCTCGTAATTATCAGGACCTACTTTCCAATCGGATCATTTTTATTCAGTTAAATTTCGAATGAATGTTTTATTATATCTTTTACATGTTTGCGTAATTCATGTGTCGTCTTGTGATTGTCTCTTAAACTAACAAAATGGTGAAATTTTACTTTCTGTTTCTTTACTTATTCAAGCGTTTCAGTAAACTAGACGAACTTGACTAATCAATACCAACTGGAAAAGGACAGATTATGATTTGAAAAGTGGTAGTCAAGATTTAAGTTCTTTGACATACTAATCAGTTTTCAATAAAGATACAAATATTGAAATTCTTAATATCTATACTATAATTTTTTTTTTAAAAAAAAGATAATAAAAAGGGGAATGTTTTTTTTTCTTTTATACTTTTATACTTGCATTTTTATGAGAGTATTTTTTTATTTGCATCCCCCACACATTTCGCTTTTAAAAGACAATTAAAAATTCAATTATTTTTATCCTTTTTAATCTATAAAAAAATTTAAGTTAAATGTTTGTGATAGATAAAAAAGTGAAATTTTAAAAGTTACTGAATTAGAAAATCATTTGAAAATAGGTAGTTTAATAGATAGTTGAATATTATTTGGTTTTGGATTTTACATTATAAATTATAACGAATAGATTGTATATCACATATTTTGAGTTTATATTACCATCTCCTAAAATTTCTGATAATGCACTTGATTTTTACTCGGAACACTTTTATTCCAAATAATTTTGAATGATACTGGATTTAGACTCAATGGAATTTAAACATTTATTCATACAGAGTAGATGCAATCGAATTCTCATTTTATTGTTTTCTTTACATATTAAAGAAATTTGTTTGTGTGATCCAAAAAAAGAAAAAAGTCGTATACTTTTCTTTTTGAGTCTTTTGAATGGGATAAATTTATGGCCAGTTAAATCAATCGAATTTCATGAATTTACTGGTGGCAACGTTTATAATTTCGCATTACATTTGTTATACAGGAGGCTACGTTTGTTACACAGGAGGAATTAAAATTTCTTAATTCATTCTATACTCCTTTGATTCTGCACGATGATTTTCAGCGAAATCGTGCGAATTCAACTGTCTACCTTCTAAACCACTAACTCTTCAATCTGCGTACTGCGATATCATTTTGAGAAGAAAAAGAAATTAACTCTCTCTAAAAAAAACATTTGATGAAATAAAGGATATATGTAAGTCTTCGCTTCACTAAAGAATTAATTATTGTTTGAATCAAAATCGTCCCCTCTTACGTATCAATATTTTGTTTAATAATATAACAGAATTTTTTTTATCTATCTTTTATCCGTTTCAAAAACAGACAAAATCTAGAGTGATAAAAAAAATGAAAGTAATGATAAACATGATTCTTTTGAATAACAAATACTCGTAATCATTTTCACATTTCCTATCTGTAGAATAATTATTTCAGAGCTCTAACCTAATTGAAAAAAATACCTTACATAACTTTAAATAACCTTACATAACCTTTTATTTGCAATACAGTGTACTTATCAATGTAGGAAATGTTAATAAAAAATGATAAATTAATTTATGTGAATTGAACAATGATACTTCCTGCTTTTGAGTAGAAATAATGTTTCAATTTTTTCCATTTGTTGTTTTACGTTTATCTTTACTTATTTATTGCATAACAGTTCCATAATAAACAATTAATCATTTTTTGTTTAAGAAAAATTATGAAAAATCTGCAAATAAGAATACATTAAGATGGGGATAAGTTTCTTTAAAAATCCTTTAGCAAGTGGTTTTCACTAAAAAAACCCTCTTAATCTAATTGTAAGATAGAAGATTAGAACAAAAACACGAATCAGGATGAAAATGTGAAGAGTCTTTTAAACTTTATTATAAAATTTGGAATAAAGTTTATGTTATAATATTTCAACAATAAAAATCAATCTTTAAAAGAATAACTTTTTATGGGTAACATTTTTTATCGACCATCCAAAAAATCCAACATTAACTTTCTTCTAAAAAAATCGTTTGTTAAAAAAATTTTTATCGATTTCAGATTTAAAAAAAAAATGGAATTTTTCTTGTATAAAATAAAAATCCATTTTTTCCCCCCATTTTAAGATTAAAATAAAATATTACTAGTGGAAAATTTTCCATTTAAGAAACCGTGTTTTAGAAAATACTCTTCTTTTTTAGAATCTTATTTCAAAAATGATTCCTTTCAAGAATAAATCAATGCATCGTTTAAAATGCCGTACAATCATTTCATACACCTTGAGCAAGAATTTCTCAACAGAAGAAACACGTAGCCAAAACGCAACCTAAACAGTTAACGCAACCTAAACTCTTCAAGATAGATTCGCACAAGACCTTATTTTCGCGAATGTGTGTGCATGTAGTAACCAGCCAACAAAACACTTGCACGTGACTATGGCAGCCCTGAAGCTTCCAAATGTGACAATGATCAGACGCACCGTGTTTCATCTGCGATGTTAGTTATAGTAGTGCTGTGAGGTGGAAAAAGTCTGTTTAATAGTGAGTAATAGATTTTTGTTTTGTTTTTTAATCACCGAGAAAAATTACTTTTGACTTCTGAAGGAATAGATTGGTTTGACATTGGAAATTCTGCGATCATTTTGTTTGAATAAATAAAAGAGAAAATTCTAGTTAACGCTGTACGATGTGTGTGAAACATGCTTTTCCTGCGATATTCCTTTAGCTTTGTTGTGTTTTGACAGATTGGTGGATGCGCAAAGTGCTCTGTGGAAAATTACTTCTAAACGAATTCAAGATATTTTGTAATCTTTTATTCTGTTATATTTAGAAATATGAATCGATTTTGTGTACTTTTAAAGAATTCGTAAATAGTGTCTGGTTAATGTTTTGAAATGAGTATAATAATTTCGCTTTGTTAAGGTGAACGAAATTTTACTGCATACCTACCCGACTTTGCATTTTATCCATTATAAAAGGTTATGTATATGTATACATTCATATATATATATTTAAAATATTGCAAGTTTTTTCATTGTGTTTACAAATTCTATGTCATTGTATGTAAATTATTAGTTTTTATTGAATCGATCGTATTATAAGAAAACTAATTGATTAGTAAAAAATTAACTAATTGATTTCAAGGACATTCTCACATTCTGATTCTGCATTTTATATTTAAAATATAACTTCGTTATCATGTTTAAACAATTGTGTAGATCGTATAGTGCACAAAAGTTGACACCTTTGAATTATTTATTCGTCAAAGATTGTTTTATTTGATATTTTTCGAATTGGCTTTTCTTTGTATTAATTATTGAACAACTTATATTTTGAAATTTGAATGATAATATGTAAAATCATTGCAGTCAAAAAAATGGCAGAAGCACGAATTGCTGTTGCTGAACCCAGGGTAAATACCATTGAAGAAATAGCCACTCCTGAATCTTGGAAAGAAGTATTTAAAACTTTTCGAAGCACTGCAACTAAGAGATATTACAAAGTACGGTAAGTGACATTGCGATTATTTTTACAAAAATCATTGACATTTGATCTACTTGAAATATCGAATAATTCTGATAAAATCTGTATATTTCTTGTGATAACTTTATCATATTTGAGGCATTCTTACAACATTAAGACTATTAAAATTCTAGTGTTGTTTTGGATGTTAAAATTATATGTTTTTCAAATAATAGATTAGTACTTGAAGTATTAAAGGTAATAAAATGTTATAAAATTGTACCAACAAATACTTGTCTCTTATTAAAAATGAATATAAGTAATTTATATACAAGACACACATATCCATTATGAAGTATGATTAGAAAAACTATTCTATGTAAATTTACTTGCAGTTACAGGCATGGAAGTAATTCTTTGGTATTCAGATTTTTTGATATGTATATATTTTTAAATTTCTATTCCTTATTTATTTTAAATTTCTTCTCTATAAGAAATAATTTTTTGTACATTTAAGGTAACCAAAATTTCATTATTAGTAAAAGGAAATGTTAAATATTTCATGCAAGATTTGGTATTAATAATTTTTATGTTTAATAAAATTAATTTCTTCTTCAATGGCTCGACAGCCTTGGGTGGGCCCTGGCCTTCTCCAGAAGTTTTCTTCAAGAATCTTTACTTTTGGCAACTGTTTGCCTGTTTTTGAACTTTAAAATATTTAGGTCTTTTTTGACACAGTCAATCCATCTTAATAAGGGTCTGCCCTGATGTCTATTTCCCATGGGCTTTGTTGGAAAGATTTTCTAAAATTAATTTTATTATACATAAATTTAAGATAAAAACAGGTTATAAACCTTTATCTGAGATGTATCACTTGTTTTAAAAAGAAAGTTGAGTGATGTTGTGTACTAAATTTAAGGTTTCATTTTTCTATTCTGAAAAGCAGAAAGAATTTTGTTTAAATTTGTGATATAATGTTCATTTACATAATAACATAAATATATCAATACACATAAAACTGTAGAATTGTTAATTGCTTCTATTTTTGTTTTGATTTAAGTTTTTTTTATAATTTTGCTTGTAAGTTCCACAAATATATATAAGTACAAATAATTTATATTCATCCTAACCTAAGAATAACCCATGTTAAAATTGTGGTAAATTTTAGATCTGTTCATGTAAATCCAGAATATTAATTACATTTGAGTTGAACTAAAAAAATGATCGTTATTAAATCTGACTTATGCAATTTCCAAAAGTATGTAGGTTTTTTTGTACAATAGAAAAAATAAAGAATATATCATGGAAGCTAAAGCTATTATATTCAGCATTTTGTTACCATTTAAAAAATATATTCTCCTTAATAACTGACTGAAGTATGTACTTAAAAGAATACTAATAGTTTTTTTCATTTTATGATTTTGCTCGATGTAATATAGAATTTACATTTGTTTTAACCTTATGACATGAAAATTAGTATTTTTTAGTATGATTCATTAATATTTGTAATATAAATTGTTAAGCTGTAGCGTCTATTATACATTGTTTAATATGTTAAACAAATATGTTGTACTAGTTAAACATTTTATGTAAGCTCTACTTCATGTTATGAACTGAATATATAATCATTTAATAAATTGATAACTAGGGATAAGGATTTTCTGAGTACAACTTTTGCATTCAATTTTAAATATTGTTTTGTCAAGTTGCACAAAATTATTTTTTTATAGCAATTTCCAATCCTATTATCAAACATCATAGGATTCAAGCTACAAAATTTGAACTAAGAATTTTATACTAGACATGTTTAACAGCAGTATGTTATGAGTGTTAAAATTTTCTTTATTATGATTTAGTATGAAAGTAAGAGACATTTTGTTTGTATTAAATATTTATAGATTTTCATATGTAACTTGAAACTCTTTTGAATTGCTGGTACAAATGTAATTTTTGTTGTTAAACTACTTTTTGACCAGATAAAAAAGATATAAGATTGAAAAGTACTGGAAGTGTGTGAAGATAAAATACATTTATAACTTGTATTTTGTAGTTTAAAACTTGTATTGTGTATAGAGGTTTAAGAATCTTCAGTCTCAAAATTGTTTTATATGTTTCTCTTTTTAAAATCATCAAGAGAGGTGTATGCATAAATCAATATTGATTGTTTTGTGTATATGAATCCTAGTTTTGTTATGGGTTCTATCAAGTGGCATAACACATGTTTAAAACTTTTTATAACATAATACTGATTTGTTTTGTTTTGTTTAAACTTATTACAGCTAATTAATAAAGAAGAAAAATATTGTTATAGTCATATCAACAGAATAAAAGTTTAAGAAATAGAGAAAGAAAAATTGTGACACCAATTTAAATAATTCTATGTGAACAATATATTTTAAATAAAGAACATGAATTATTAGTACAAGTAAAGAACATGAATTATTAGTACTAGAATGTGAATATATTAGAACATCAATATTCAATATTGTTTGAATGTATCTAATTAATTATTCTAAAAAAATTGTGATGATAAATTATTATACTATGTAACATTAATAATAATATAAGTTTACGACTCTAAATTTATTTTGTTTCATTAGTCCCATTTTCATGTATAATATAATCATACATATGTTATTTATATATTTAATCAATATTGTATATTTACAGAAATCTAATATATAATGGAGTCTGGCCTGCATCTCTGTCAAATGTTAGACTAACTGTTCTTACGTGCATTACTCTAATGTTGCTAGAGCCTAGTTTCACATCATCTATGAATAACTGGCTGTGGGGTATTGCAAATGTATTATACATTCCAAAAAGTATGTTGTAATTTCCTATTTTATCAATTCCTACTATTAGTTCACACTCTCCCTATATATATTTAGTTATATATATATATCTTGTTCAAATTTCAATCATTAAAAAAGTACTTTTTATTCATCCATTCAAGTTCAAATACTTTTTTAAAACTTGTAGTGGATGACACTTGTGCTGTTAATACAGTTTTTTCAAATATTAATTCATAAATTAAATTTAATTAATGAGTAAATAGTAACAAACAAAAATAATAGTCCAACACCATATAAAGAAAGGAAAATCACTCATTGCGTCCCTGTAGCGAGCACAATGGATAGCACTTTGGACTTTTAATCCAAAGGTCGTCGGTTCAAATCCCACTTGGGAATAACCTAATTTCTGAGAATGTAATTTCTCTTTACTATACTATTTTATTAGAATAATAAAATTTAATTAAAAATAAATAGCAACAAACAAGTAAAAAACAGTACAACACCCTATATAGAAAGGAAAATCGCTTTCTATTTTGTCACTTAATATTGTGGTTCTGTCATAGGTATATACATATTTATATTAATTGTAATTATTTGATAAAAAGTAACTTAAGATAAAATTTTTCTTTATTGACCTTAGTAGGAATCGACTTAAATTTTTTTCTAATATTATTTTCTTAAACTTTTTGGGACAATAGTAATGAACCACCATTTATTTATCAGTTAATTTAATGGATATTTCCTTCACTTTTATAGTTCTAAATTATCCAATATATCATGTGAAGTTTAATCTTTTATGGATAACCAAGTTTGTGATATTAATTTTTAATTATATTTTAATGATTATAATAATTGAATTTGCTTTAAATTATTTTATGTTTAAAATTTTAAATGTACACTTTTTATATATTACTTATTGAGTGATATAAGTATTGATGAAATATATTATTTATGACATTTGAAGAGAGTTACACTGATGAAATCAAAATGTAATAACTGTAGCAATGATCTTGATTATTTTAAGGGTTATAATATTATATCTGTATAATCATTTCTCTGTATTTATTTACTTTTAAGTAATAAATCTTGCACAATTGAAATATGTTTGATATATTGATTAAAAGTTGAATTACATTGTTTTAGGTTTCCCTCGAGGATTGCAAGCTTTAATAGTATCTAGTATTGTTGGAATTTTCTTATTTATTTTTTTGATGATTTTACGTCAGAGTTTCTTAAGGCTACTCTTGTCTTATCGTGGATGGATGTGTAAGTTGAAATTTTATTTTCAGTTTAGAGTATTGATATTAATAATATAAAAATGATTAGTATTTTTTTATTTGCATTATAGTGTTAGGATTATTTTTTAAAGTGTAGAAAAGCATCAGGTTTAGCAAAGAACCAAGCATTTTTGTATTTATTATGTAAACGATCTTTACGTATATGATCTTAGATTTTTTTTTCTCTGGGTATCTTCATCATATCTTGATAAAATAGTTATATTTTTTTGTTGTTTTAGCTTATGTAAAAATTAATTTTATCTCTGTCAAAATTTTAGGTATATTTCTGTAATGATCAAATAATGCCCCATATGTAGGATGTTTTAATAGATACTTATTTTAAAAATTCTTTCATTTAAAAAAAATTAAAATTTTAGTTAAATCAGTCAATTAGCTGTTAAAGACAAATACTGAGCAATTGACAATATATAAATATATATATATATAAAGCTTACCTGAATGTGTCAATTTTCTGCATCTACATTGTCTTATTTACATGGAGGAAAAAAAGCAATCTGAAATAATTTTTCAAGGATGTGTTTATAATAAGCAGATCACTTTATACAAGTTTGCATCTTGCAATAACCATTAAAAAATAGTATATTACTCAAAATTCATAGATATCATTATACACAAATATATGTAAGTACTATGAAATTTTAGATTCTTTAAGAAGATAAGCAATTCTTCTTTTTCATTTGATTAAAATGCATTAATACTCACATTATTGTTACTTTTAAAGATGAAAATCCCAAAAGTCATTCTATTATGACTATGCTTTGGTGTGGAGGAGTCAAACTTCTCAGTGGATATAAACCTTCACTGTACAGTTGCCAAAGATCTTTACCTCGTTTACCTGTTCCTGCTGTTAAAGACACACTTAGAAGGTTGAATGAATCATTGAAACCTCTCTGCACTGAAGATGAAATGAAAGAAATAAAAAGGCTTGGAAAGGTAGTGATGTGAAATTGTTCAGTTAACATTTTTTTATCTATATTTTTTTAAATATAATTTTGGCATTTAATTTTTTTTATTTATAATTTCATATGATTTAAGATAGAAATCAATAAGCATTAAGAAATTTTACATATATTTAATTTTCATGGACATGGATGTAAATATTATACAAAACATATCTATTCTTTAATTTTATGATTGAAATTTTTTTTCAGTTTTATTAGCTACAAGAGAGTACCTCTTCCTTTACCCCTAATGGAATTTTTTTAAAAACTATGTATTTGAATTTTTTTTTTTACAAATAATCATCTTTATTTTATTATTTGTAATATATTTATCCAAATAATGATTCCACGTTTGGAAACTTTTTCGATATCTGCAGTCATGCTTTTTTTTTACTGCTTCTACATCATCAAATTGGTGTCCTTTTAATGACAGAAACAAGAAGAAATTGTATAGTGCTAGGTTAGACGAGTAAAATGTATGGAACAAGAGTCATGCTTTTTTTGGCTGATGTGATGGCTGTGTGAGTAGGTCCATTGCTGTGGTACAAAAATTTGTCCATTTGACAAATCGGATATTTTTTTACACATTCTTTTACACTAGAGATCTTCAACCTATAATACTTGAGAGCCATATCAATTAATTTACAGTGATTGAATCACATCATTAAATTCGCAATGATGTGCAGGCAACACGATTGTCAAAAAAAATAATGTAGTCAGGAAATTTAAATAAGAAAGGAAGGTTTATTTTACAAGACTATGACTTATTCTTTGGGAACAGATGACAGATTTGTAAACATATATATCGGTTTCAAAAACGTAAAACAGGTATCATGTTAACGATAAAAGTCCACATTTTCTTCTGAAAATTTCTGAGATTTTATGCATAGTCAGATTTTTTGTCCTTAAAATTATTAAAGATACAATGAAATTTTTGAAAAATTCGTCATTTTAAAAAAATTCTGCCTCAAATGGATATCATGCTTATTGTGACGTTTGAGAAAATTAATGGTAGCATGAAAGTTAGGAAATTAAATATTTTGTTTATTTACATCACAGTGATTAATTACAGTATGTACATTTGCATTGAAGTTGTTCATAATATTGAGTATTTCATTAAACTCTGCAGTCAACTCTGCCTTATGTTGAATGGTCCACTATCAGTCATAAGTTAGCAAATTTTTTTGACAATTTGGTCCATTTGGGTAGTTGATGAACTAATGGAATAAGATTTGTCATTGATTGATATGTCATCATTTTTGAAACAAGAAAACTACTTGTACTATGAGTTTCTATCGAAGTGTCAATTTTTGTTAGTTGTTTTCAATATTCTGACATTTTATGTTGTATTTTTTCCAAACAGGAAGCAAAATTTCTCAGCTAAATATTTTCACTTAAATCCATCATAGAAATCCATTCAACACTGTAGGCATTACTAAACTTGCAAGGAATTGTGCATCATACCTTTATCAGGAGAAATGTGTTATATGCAAATTGAACCATTTAACTTATGGACGCCTTTTCATATTCCCGCACTCACCCCAAATTTTTTTTATGAATTCAAAGAATTTATTAGATAAAATGACCATGTAATTACATAGGAATTAATTAGCAGTATGAATTTGCTTCTGTTAATACTAATTTTTTAGTTATTTTTAGTTCAGTGTAATGTAAAATATTGAATTGTTCTAGTTGCCCATTTCTGTCCAAAACTTGGGTGTCGTTTAGTATATTTCGACAATACATCTTGTAATTTGTACACCATCATATTATATAGTTTACACTGAAGTTGACTCCCATTCTTTTTATTCGTATTGAAGGTCATGAGATATTTAATATATATCAATCTGATAAAAGAGGTTAATTTGGAATATGTGGTCTTATATGTATATATCTTTAGAAATGTAGTCTGCAATTACTATTAAAAAATACAGGAATATAGCAAATATGTATCATGCAATGTTTCAGAATTACAGCACAATTATTATTACTATTTTTTGTGTGTGTAGAGAATTAAGTTTAACTAGGTGTTTCATTACCCAGCCCAAAACACTGTTCAATGTGTATCAATTCAGATCCTTCTTTGTATTTGCATTTTATATTTAATTTTATAATTTTTTTTATCAAGGGGAGACATAATATTAAAACATTGACATAATAGTCCTGACAAAATAGACTATTTAAAAAACTTTAAAAAAAATTAATTAAATTCCTTTTTTTGCAATCCTTTTTTAAAAATAATAAATGCTTTATAAATTATTTTGGAGTAATCTAGATTCTTTTGTTTATGTAACTGCTTGTTTTATGTGTCTCTTGCTTAATTATTAATTACAATTAATGTAAAGTTAAGATTTTTTAGTTTTTGAGAAGTATCAAATTGATCTTTCTAAAAAAAGTGTATTGAATAATCTATGATGGAAATTTAAATATTAAGGTTTATTTCTAAGCCGAATATATTGTTGTTATGTGTTCTACTTTTTGAATATTTATTATGTAACTTGTACATCCTTATAACAGAACTTTTTCTTATTTGTTTGATATTAACCTTGCTTAAAATTTACAGATAAAAATCCAGAATTCATTCATTTTTTATCTTACGTAATTGCTTTTATTTTGAATGAAAATTGGTGAAGTTAAAATTTGTAACTAAATATGTAAAAACAAACCTGCTATTTCACATTAAAAAATAGATTAGAAGTATTCCTTTTTTCAATTCATGTAATTTTTTTTTACTTTGATTTTTTATGAAGATTTTGTATGAAATATATAAAGGCAACTTGTCTTCTGATTTATGCATTCTAAAAATTATGCAGTTATTAAAATTAAATGTTTTTATCTTAAATTTCTAACTTGTAATCTTTTGATATACTGATTTTAAAGTAATATTTTTGTGCAACTTTAATTATTGTTTGTATTAATTTTCTTTTAAATGGGTACTAAGATTAATTTTAGTTTGAAAATTGACTTAAGTTTAATTTTTTTGAAGCATATAAAATACTTAAATGTGACATTAGGTAAAAAAATAGCAAAAAATTTAAGGTACATATTTATTTTTTTAAAAAAGCTAAATGCTTACAAATTCAATACTTGGATCAGCATGCATTTTAAATTAAAAATAAGTATAAAATTATTTTTTATGTTTAATCGATGTTCTTTGTATCAAAAATTATTTGAACTGTAGAAAATAGGAATTAATTTAATAAATATATATAAAAAAATATATGGATAGTTGTAAAAGTTAATAAATATATAATTAGTTAAATAAATGGAAAGAATTGAAAATTTCAGAAATTAAAATCATGTAATTCATTTGCTTAGTAAAGATAATTTAAATGAAATTATGTTTAACAAAGCAACTGGAAAAAAAAAATTTAGAAGAAAATAATTTTGTAAACAGAAATGAAATGCAGTTTAAACATTTTACTAAGCTGTTAGGCGTAGTAGTTTTTTTTAAACAATTAGTTTTAAACTGAAATTCTTCTTTCTTTTAGGAGTTTGAAAGTACTTTGTCACATAAGTTGCAGAATGTTTTGTATCTAAAATCGTGGTTTTGTCAAAACTATGTCAGTGATTGGTGGTAAGATAATCCTTTTGAAATTGTTTATCTATAATAAATATGTATTTATATATACTGTATATCTCTGTGTATATAAGCCAAGAATTTTTGGAACTTTTCGTAAATTAAAGTAAAAGGGTCTGCTTATATATGGGATCCCCTAATCTCAAGAAAAAGTGCAGTTGAGAAAAAAGGATTTTTAAATATTTTCTGTTAGCCATCTATCTGCAAGCAATTTTAATCTTTTAATTGGAAGGGAGGGGTTGCTTCAAATGGAATTTTCCTTCTAAAAAGAAAAAAAAAAAGTCACATAAAAATGCCTGTCAAAGTCAGTTTTAGAATCCTGAGTTCTGAATAGTTTATAAAATTCATATTCGCTAAGTGGGATATTTGAATAGATCATCATGTAATGACTTTTCCTCCTGGTAACATCGGTTGATGATCATGTGCTGCCTTTTTATTTTATTTTGGTACTTTGCTAAGTATATTTAAAAAATTATTGAGATGAAAACACAATTTGATAATTCTTGCAAAATAAAATTAAAGGCTATTTTTTAAATTTAAGTCAATTTAATGTACATTTTGTGCAATTTATTAAGAATCATAAATTGTTAATTTTTCATGTAAATTTTTCAGGGAAAAATATGCTTATCTTATGAGTCGTAGTCCACTTCCGAACAACAGTAATTATTATATTTGTGATGAATGTTATTGGATGCCAACTGATAAGCCTGTATCACGGTATGTGTTACTTTTAATGAGAATTTTTTTTAGTTTCCTTAACATATATATTTAGTAAAAGAAAATTAAAAGAAGTATAAGCACACACACTGCTATTATTTTAAAAAAATTTCCTAAAGTTTTGAATTAAGTTTACTGTAGAAATTTATGTAATATTTGAGAAACTCTGTCTAATTTTTTCTTCGGGCTATATTTAGAATCTGAAATTAAAGCTTTTTTACTTGGCTGTTTTAGTGAAAAGCAGTTTTGATAATTTAAACTAAATGAGAAGAAATGTAACAGAATATTATATATCTATATATATAAAGGAGAAAAGCGACTCACTGACTAATCACGATATCTCCAGAACTATTAAACCTACAGATTTGAAATTTCATAAGTTGATTCCCTTCATGGAGTAGACATCAGCTAAGAACGGATTTTGTAAAGATCGAACCCCAAGGAGCGTTACGGGGTTTAAGGGGCGTTATAGATAATTATTTCCATTATTAAACTATTAGATGTACTGTCTTGAAACTCGGTACACAAATAACTTTCATAAAGTAAAGATTCCCTACATAATGATTTTTACGAAAATTAACCTCCAAGGGGCGTTATGCATAATTATTTCCATTTATAAACTATTAGACGTACAGTCTTGAAATTTGGTAAGCGAATTCCTTTCATAGAGTAGAGATCCACTACAAAATGGGTTTTCTAAAATCGACTCCCAAGTGGCGTTGTGGAGAATTAAGGGGCGTTATATATAGGCAATTAACTCCTTTTTTAAAGTATTAGACGTAAAATCTTGAAATTGAGTAAGAAGATTCCATTCATTGAGTAGAGATCCGCTATAAGATGGGTTTTGTGAAAATCGCTACCTAAGTGGTGTTGCAGGGCATTAAGGGGCGTTATAGATAATTATTTCCATTTTTAAGCTATTAGACGTACAGTCTTGAAATTTGATAAGCAGATTTTTTTAATAGAGTACAGATCCGCTACAAAATAGTTTTGGAGAAAATTGATCCCCAAGGGTCACTGGGGGATTAAGGGGCGTAATAGATAAATATTTCCGCTTTTCAACTTATAGACCCACCTGCTTGAAAATTAGAAGGTATGTTCCGTTCATGGAAAAGAGTTATTTTTACAAAGAGTTTTGTGAAAACGACCCCCAAAGGAGTGGGGTTGCGAGGGATTAAGGCGTGTTTTAGAAAATTTCCTGTTTTTGAATTTAACGCATGTACTTGAAATTTATTGAGCATGTTTCTTTAGTTGAATAGAGTTACACTAAGAATGAATTTTATGGAAATCAACTCCGGGGGGAGCGGGGAGAAGTATTGGAGCGTATTGATAGACAAAATTCCCGTTTTCGAACTGCTAAGACTATAATAATAAAATTTGGTTTCTTCCATGCATCTTTTGTTGAATTGGAATCCGCTAAGAATGCTTTCAATGAAGTATTGATGATGAAAATTCCGTTTTTGCTCTGTTAGATTTAAACTTGAAATTCAGCACGCATGTTTATTTTATGGAATAGAGATCCACAGAAAGTTGCTTTGGTGGAAATCCACTTTATTATTAGGTTAAGTGAGCACAAAAAAATCTTTCTACTTCTATTTTAGATATAAATAGAAATTAGATATTTTAATGTATGTCCTTTTTATATCAAGAGGGGATAGTTACAGCTATAAATTTATTTTTCAATACAATCACACGAATTCTTAATGCTTGATATCAGTAATTCATATATATGTAAACATTATACATTTATACAACATCGTTAAATACCCAGTGGAGTGGGTGGGTAACGGCTAGTATAGTATATACACTGAAGAGCCATTATAGTATTATCTCGTATTTGATATGAAGTAGGACTACTTTTTGTCCTCAAAACTATGATCACTCAATAAATAATTTCTTTGATAAAGTGCTGATTGGTAATGCAAGATATCTGGTACCAGGCATTCATGTCTTGTATTTCCAGCAGAATTTGATTATCTCGGTAGAATCACAAACGTTCAATTGGATTGAAGCCATGACACCTGAATCGAAATTCATCAGAAGAATGTTCCTCAAAGCACTCCCTGATGATTCGGTCCTGTAATGTGGTGCATTATCCTACTGGCAAATGCTATCTGCTGTGCACACTATTGTCTTGGTATACCTGTTCTGCAATGATGTTCACATTGTGCACACACATCAAGGATTGTTTTGTGGGGATAATGGGCCTTAATGTGCCCTATGAAAACATTTGCACCATAATGTTGTCACTACCTTGTGTCCAGTCAACTGTTCCCAGGAGTACCAGGGTTTACATTAGAAATCAGCTAATTGCACTCACCTAATAATGTGTTTGACTAGAAAATGTAATTTTAGACCAGGTGACTTTCATTCATTCTTCTGTAATTCAATGCGGATGATTCATAGCCCACTGCAAGTACTGATGGTGATAATGAGCAATCAGTACAGGGATGAAATTTGTGTGCTGACTATCCATATGCAGCAGTGTGTGTTGAGACATATCTGGATTGCCATTGTAGTATCTATACTATCTCGATATGTAGCATAACATACGTCCCCTGGGCCCAAGTACTCAAGCCTTTGTATGATCTATCTTGGAGCTTTAAACTTGACTTTGCAAGGGAGCTTTAATATTATACGTCATTAAGTGAATAATATTGATCATTGTAGTCTTTCAGTCACATGTAACAGAACCCACTTTCTTCTAGAATCAATACATTATGACCAACAAACTGCTGGTCTGTGACTTGTCATTTTACGATCTATACCACACTTATGCTAAATACTCACTAAGACTGCAAGTGATCAGCCCACCAACTGCATCATTTCTGAAACTGGTGTTCATAGGCACCGAGTTATAACAATCTGACCTTTATTTCTATCTGATCAATTGACTGCTTTTCTCTTTATATTAGTAAACATTTTATACATGCATGGATGCTTTATACACTCTGAAATTAATTGCATGTGTTCTGTGATTTTGTCTCATTGCTCTAGGTATGGGGTGATCATATTATAATGGCTTTTTGGTGTGTGTTTATGTATAAATTGAAACTAAAATTTATATGCACTGAAATTATTAAATATTGTTAAACATTTGTGAAAATATTTAAAGTTTGTCAGTTTCTCACTTTCTAATTTTAATTTCATACAATGTTTATTAAGACATTTTGAACTTTTCACTTTAGTAGCCCATTAATATTCAGAATATTTATATATACTATATTTATATTATTCAAGAATATTGTATGGTCCTTTAAAATTATGAAAATTTCAAATAAATTTAATTATTAATATTATTTTATGTGATTTTTTGTATATGTATATATGAGGGTGATTCGAAAAGTAACCGCCGAATCGCTGTAAAAAACAAACCAAGACATAGAAGAAAAAAATGTAGTTACATATCAAAGGTACATCTCTCCTCTAGTTTTCAACATAGTCTCCCCCATTATTCAAGCACTTCTCACATCTTTTACCAATTTACTAATTCCTTCTGTATAAAAAGTGGCCGCCTGCGACTTTACCAATTCCTTCTGTATAAAAAGTGGCCGCCTGCGACTTAACCCAATGTGTCCCAGCATTTTTAAGACACAGCTTGTTCCCGTGATTGTTTTATATAAAACTGTGGTTTGTAAGAGATGTTTGGAAAGTGTTCTGAAATGTAAAAGATTGTGAAATTACAGAGCAAACGAATTTTTCATAGATTTCTCTTTGATGAGATTAGCACCCACTACGTGATTCCTCGTGGATCTTTGTTTTTCCGTCCTTGAAAAAGCGTATCTATTGACGCACTACAACTTCACTCATGTTTGGCACACAATTCACAATAGATATCCACTGCTGAGAGTTTTTTTGGCTCAAAAAAATCTTATCACACCTCACATTTTGTGGGGTTTTCTATGGCGGCACACATTTTGTCATGTTATAACTAGAAAACTCTTGGCTCTACGACACTCACTCGCCGACGGGAAGCTTACTGAATCACAGATTACTCGTGCATTCGATGGAGGGCGCTTCGAACCGTACTTCCAGCGCCACGCCCAAACGGAAGTTTGTTTTCGAATTGCCCTCATATATCAGTGGTGTAAACTTATCTGATGCAATAGTTATCTTAAGCATTTATAATAATCATCGTAAATGTGCTTTTCATAAAAAGAGAGTTATCATGTGTATTTATGTAGTCTTTTACAAAAACTGTGTAATAGAAATGTTGAATGTGCTCTTTTTTAATGAACTTACTATTAGATTTTAGAATAAGTGCAAAAGAAATATTTGTGTGGGAAAGAGAGAACATGAAATACACAAGTTAAAGCAAAGCAGTTATAAATAATTGTATATTGTTTAAAATTAAAGGATTATGTTATTTAAACTTTATTGATTCATTTATATTAAAATGTGATCGGATGTTTTTATTAAAAACCAGTAAAAAGAGAATTAAAATAAATTTAATTAAATGAATTTTAAAAATATCAGATAAATTGATTACTATAAAAAATAGGTAAACATTTTGAAACAAGTATGGGTATTACATCAATTTTACTATTTATTTTATGTTGCGATATACATTTTGCTTTTTGGTGGTTTTATGGAATTGATATATAGGGTGAAAATAAAGTTTATCTTGAGTGATAACTTTTTGCTGATGGTTTTCATTTTACACACGGCTTGAAAGTTGTAGAAAAAATATAACATTTGCAAAAATAAATTTATTCTGTTATTTTATTAATTAATTTGTTAAATCATAATTCAAAATTTGAATGCCTTTGAAAGAATATTTTGGGGTCATATGCCTTTTTTCTGTATCTCTTACTTGGTTATCAATTTTTGTTATGAAGATTTATATAAATTACATAAATTGAGAGTAAGTTAATCTTCATTTATTACTGATTTTCATATTATTCAGCTTATGATTCTTTTAAGTTGTGTTGAATTTTTATTTTATGAGATGAATTTTTTATAATTAAAGACACAACTCTAATATTTTATTCTTATCAGGTTTAATATTTTTGTATTTCATTTCAGTGCTGCATGTTTGATCTATAGCTTACTATTGTTCAAAAGGCTAATTGATCGAGAAGAACTTGAACCTTTAGTGATCAGAAATACTATTCCTATTTGCATGGCTCAGTATGAAAGATTATACAGTTCAGCCAGGTATGCATTAGACCTAAAACTATTCTATTTATTAAAAATAAAGTTAGATTTTTGAAATTAATCTTTTCCTTCAAAGGGGCTTCTGATGCATCTACTTCAGTGTAATGTTAAGTAGAAATAATGTATTAAGTTATGTTAAAGCAAGATCATTTTTTTATATATACATTAAAAAATATCAAGGTAAATTTTATATTATTTTCTAAATGAATATGGTTGAATAAATATCAAAATTAATGGATTTAATGTTTTAATTTGCTTTCATGATTAAAAAAAAATGGCACTACTCATGTAGTATTTATGTATTGGAAACTGAAGAGCTTTGTGCATAGAAGATTATTACTATTACAGTAAAGGAATCAAATATATCATTATATAATATATGAATAAATTATATTTTAATATAGTAATTAGGAGGTGTGTCCAGAAACTAAGTACCATTTTAGAAAAACATAAAAAAATCTTTTTTTCAAAACAAAATTTACTTTTACATGAAAGAGCATGTTGGAAACTATTTTTCTATATGGTTACCACCATTTTTCAGACATTTACCATAATGAGAAACAAATTTGTCTGTGCCTTCTTCAAAAAGTTAATCTTATATTTTAAAATAAAGTCATTTAGTTCTAAAATTTATTTAAAACTAAATTATTCTATAATTATTGTTTAATAAATTTTTAAACGTAAACAAGGATCTTTTTTATTGATTAACAGGTTTCTATAGTTGTTTTTTTAATGAAAAAAAGTAGCATGCACATTGCCTAAAATGTGAAAGAAAAAAATTACGCTGGAATTGATTATTGTGAACTATAATAGAGAATGATCTATAGCAAATGATTTAGTATGTGATCTAGCTATGAATTGCTGTTCAGTGCTTTTTGAATCAATAAGTCAATTTTTCTGTATATATATTTCTATATATTAGAAGATATGCTTTTTTATGCATGCTTTTTTGGGTAAACAAAACATATTATTTTACAATAATAGATAATTTGGGATCTGAATTTTGTGATGTGATCAAATAATTTTATGTAGTATATTTCAATGTTTCTCTGGGTAGCATGCAGTTTTAAATGATAAAAGTGCATGCTCTTTTAAGATCTTTTTCTTTTTGAATCACAAAATAAAATCTTCCTAATTTAAAAGAAAATGAGAATCAGTTCTTGATTTTATACTTTTTAGAAAATAAGTTTGAAAATTTTTAAGAGAAAAGAAAATTATTTTTAAAAAGAGTACTTTATAATTAAAAGTAAATTTTGTCACTTGCAATCAAACATATGATTGAAACTGTACTAATATTAGTATTTTAGAAGAATAATTGAGAGAATATTTGTTAGGTGATTTCAATATTATGTATATACATAATTTAGATGATGTAAATTAGTCTTATTACTAAAATATTCTTTCATTAAGGGTTTTTGCTTACCTAGACATCAATGTTGGACTGTGATAATCTACAGAACAGCTGTAGATATATGCTTGCAAATTCTGAAATTGATTGCATCGAGGAATGTCGTTTGAAATAGTAGGAGCAAATCTACATTAATTCCAGTTGAATTTCCATCTTGTTTTGTAGCATAGTGTGGAAACTTTGAGAGTGGAAATATTTCCATCATCACTTATCTGTATGCTTATAATTGTAGAATTGGTAGCTATGGACCATATAAGTTCAAGTATGATGTTGATCTACCAAAAGGAAGTACTCCCATTAGTTATGATTATCTTTCTAAATGAACACATAGATGGGATATTTGTTATGTTATTCAAACTACAGGACTGGGCTTACACTAAGATATGTTTACTTACCACAATGATCTAGCTGTGTCTCAAAACTTCTGTTCTATCGTTGGAAGTATTATATAAAATTAATTTTGTTATTATCAGTGCCTTAAATTTATTTATAGAATTTCCTTTAATTTATATTTAAAACTTAAGTTCAAAGCAGGATTAAATTAATTATTGAATAAAAATGCATTGAAATAAATCAGAGAAATATTTGTATATTTTGATTAAATATTTTAAAACCTTTTCCTTGTAGAATTCCTGGAGAGAATAATGATAAAATATTGCATTGTGAAGAATCAAAAGTAGGATATAAATTTATTAATATTATGTATTTTTATACTGATCATTTATACTACAAAAACTATATCATTTTCTTTTCTTTTACAGCATATTGTTATTTATGTCAAAGGGATATATTATAAGCTGGATATTTGTGATTCAAAAAATCAATTTTTGGCTCCTACAACGTTAGAAGAACAGCTTAATTGGATTGTTAAAGATGCAACATTGCATGCTGGTAATTTGCTATTGTTTTTCTGTATAGATTATCATATTTGTATATGAAAAATGAATAAAAAAAATTTATTGAAATATCTGAACTATACAAATCATGGGCTTTAATTACTGGTTAAGATAAATCTAACATATATTATCCAATAGCTTAAAAAATTGCCAGATTTATATTAAAAGATTATGTGTATTGTAAAATACGACTTGTAATGCACACTTTTAACACAAAAAATAAGCTCAAAACTACGGGTGCATATTATATGTTGGGTACAAAAAAGATAGCTTAAAAATAAAAAAAAGAGATGAGCATAAGAAAAATTAAACTTCTTCATATTTCAAGGGGCTGTTTATTTAAATGAAATGAAATTCTGCATATGAACTTAAAGGGTTGTAGTTCTAGAAGTATATTTTATTTTTTAAGGCTTCGGATAGTACTTAGAATAAATGTCAGATTTCTTCATAAAAAAGGAGTTGTACATTGTACAGCAAATACATCTATAAATTAAAAAATGCTGCGCAAAAGTATTGGTGCGGGTTTTACATCAAATTCTACGGTAATTAATAATGAATGATTCATGTATGTTAATGTAAATGATAAAAACAATGTTCAGAATTTTCTTTTCTTGAGTAGTAGATATTTTTTCTTTCCTTCTTTTTTGGAATTTCAATTGCCATCAGTTCAACTTAATAATACTCAAAATATTGAAACAAATCTTTGAATAATTATTGCATATTGTTTGGAGTTGAGAAATTTTAAAGTTCTCCCCATCAGAGTATAAAAACTAATTTATCTCAGTTATTATTTTTAATTATGTGCCTGTAATTCAGTTGCTCTGATTTAATTTGGCTTTTAGCCCTTGATGTTTTACAAAAAAGTTCAGAAATAGTAGTGATGATAAATTTCCCAAAACATTTACAAAACTTAAGTTTTTAAACTCAGGATTTTTATTGAAAAAAATTTAATTGATTGAATATTTTTAACTAAAACATATCAGCTAAATACATGATATTCATTATGTTTTGTATACATATTTTGTATTGAAAGGAAAGAGGTGCTATATAATAATTTCAGCTCTGGATTCAGATTTTTTTCCTCCCCTGTAAATTTTGATTGATTAAATTACAATCCTCCATTTTACGAACCTCTATTTTGAGAACTTTTTCATGGAACCAAAAACAGAAGAATATTGAAAAGGAATCTATTTAATGAATTTCCCAGATAACAAATTTTTTCAGGATTTAGCGACTTTTTTAAATCAAGGCCCAACTGCATTTCTATTGGTAAAATTTGTTCTCATAAACTATTCAGCTGGACAATTCATTCTAATGGGAATTAAAATGTGCCTATCATCATTATATATAATACAAGTTTGTAAAATTTAATTTCTTCTTATTGAAATAAAATAGGATTTTACCTTTATAATGATACTGTGTCAAGAACTAATATGATTGACATTTGAAATTAATACTTTTTAAAGTGAAGTATCTGATAAAGATTTTGAGTGAATTAATATCAAACTTACAAATATTTTATTTACCGTAAAATCCAGCATATAACATGCGCCACCACATGTAGTGCTGCTATCCTTTCAAGCTGCAATTTTTAATTTTTAGGTACATTTGTCATGTAACATGCCCCCTTTTTTACAAAGAAACTTGAAATGTACATATGCAATGCTGTTGTTTTGAAGTAATTTATTTAAAGCTTTAGAAAAAAATAGTATTCTTCTAGAACTACAACCCTCTAAGTTCATAAGGAATGCCATTTCTTTTAAATAAACAGTTTTTCGATATATGTACAAGTCAAATTCTGTTTTTATGCTAATCTTTTTTTATTTTTAAAGTTCTCACTTTTATACCTGGTGTTTGAACACATGCGGGTAAATTTTGATCTTATTTTTTGAGTTAAAAGTGTACCTTATATGCCAGATTTTACAGTAAATATTGCATTTTTTAAAATTTTATTGTTTTAGCTTAACTCCACTTTAATATTTTTTATTGCTATTTTTTTATACATTAAGACATGTTTTTCAAACTAATAAAATCCTTAATTTTTAATACATTTTTTTTTTGTATTAATGGAAACATGAAATTCAATCTGTTTTGAATTTTTCTTCTCTTTCAGAAAGTTTGTCTGATTCTGAAAAATCAATTCCTGCCTTGACAACTTTAAAACGCAATCAGTGGGCCACTATTCGCAAGACCCATCTTGGTAGTGGTGTCAACCGGGAGAGTCGACGTATAATTGAAGGTTCTAGTTTTATTGTAAGTTTCTTCACACACACACATGCTTATTTTAATAAGAATGATATGAAAGATTTTTTTCCACACTTTTTTAAAATATATATATATATATATATATATATAGTAATGGCTTGCTTTTTTGTTGTTGTTTTAATCTATTTTCTGTGCATTCAAAGATGATTAAGAAGTAATAAATATATTTATAAAATTTATTTCCTGTAATGAGACAATTTAGTTATAAATGTTTTGCTCATTTCATGAAAACATCACTTAAGAAGATGAAACTTAAATTGGTTAAAATATAAAATGTACGGACTAAAAATCGATAGCATTTAGAAATTTTCAAGAATTCTTAATGCTGCAGTGAGCAAAAAGTTAGTCAATATTTCTTAGAATTAAATAATTATGCATTGTTAATTTTTTTGATTTTTTTTGATTATTTTTCTCCATTTTCAGTTTTTTCATAGATTTTAAGAATTTTTTATTTAATGTATTATTTTCACTTTTTGTAAATAAGAAAATCATTAATTTCATACATTGTTGCAGATTCTAATCATGGTTGTTATATATTCATGAAAAAAATTTGTAATTTTTTTTAATGTTGCAAGTGTGTGTATTTTTTAAAAAATTTTATTAGACTTTAATTGGGTCAAACCACATTATCTTTCATAAATTATACAAATCAAAACAGATTTATTCTTAAAGGTTTGATTATCAATGTACAGTGATAAACTATGTTTTCCAAATAATTATTAAATTTCTTAAAGATAGATCTGTGTATTATTTAAAGCAGTAATTTTAATAGTTATAAAAAATCATATGTTTGTGCCATTTATGTAAATTCTATGTTCACATTTGAATATAATGTTAAAAGTTTTTCAAAAGCCTCTTTTGATTAGATTATGTATTTTCACACTTTGTGTTCAAAATATTATAATAAAAAGTTCAAAGATAAAAGTTTTTAAAAGAACAAGCGAGAAGAATGATATAATCAAAACTATAAAAAAACATTGGAAGAAAGGAATTATTAATAAATATTTAGTTTATTTTAAATAAAAAATTTACATTTTTGCATTTTGAATTATATCTAGGTAACACTTACAGATTATGAACCTAAGGATCTTACAGAAAAAGGCAAATTTCTCCTGCATGGTGATGGAAAAAGTATATGGTTTGATAAGTCTTTTCATCTTATTATTTTTGGTAATGGTGCTGCTGGTCTGAATTGTGAACATACCATAGCTGATGCTCCTGCAATGGCTCATATGTGGGAATTCATATTGTCTAGAGAGTAAGTAAAAAATGTGAAGGTGTTTCAAAGAGTAAAATAACAAGAGCTATGCAAGTTAACCCCTTATCTAGGCAGTTAAAACCATCACAACATTTGAACACCATTCATAAAAGGAGCTATTTATGTGGTAGCACATCATATCTCAATTAGAAGATTGAGACTTTGATTAGTAATTTACGTAAAAAGTGTGTTATGTAGTTTGCATCTGAAGAAACCTTTCATGGTGTCAAAATTCAACAATAATTGGTGGAAAAGCATATTTAGTGAGTGTAATATCATGGTTGTATGTTTTGTGCACAGTTTTCAATAAAGGTGGAACAGATGTTCAAGATAAAACCAAGAATGTTTCCAAAAGAATTTAGACTACTTTCTCACTAGTTTGAACTTCCCATCAAGTAATTTTTGCCTCTATGAAACATTGAAGAAAAATCTAGGATATTGGTCTTTCAAAACTGGTGTTGAACTTCAGCATCCATTCTTGATAATGCTTCACATCCTTGATGCTGATTTTTTTTGATGACAGTGCTGATTGTTATGGAACAAAAGTTTTGACGAGCATAGTGAATATGTGGAGATGTTATTCATGAATAAAGATTTTCTGTCATAAGAATTGTTACCTTACTCCTTGAACTGCTTTCATATTTATCTTTTAAGATTCTTAAGTATGTCATGTATAAAAATTTAAAAGTTATTTTTATTTTAGTACTATAAAAAATTTGTGATTAGTTTTTAACATACATTTATTTTTCTCCCTTTCTCTTAGAGTAATTGAAAAATTGTTTGATGAGAATGGTTGTTGTATGCCATTCAGTAGAATATTTAAACAAGCTAAATTTAAACCTCCACAAAGATTAATTTGGGAAGTATCTCCAGAACTACACAACAGCCTAGAAGAGGCAGTAAATTTGGCACAATTGGTAAGCATTGAAATTTTATTTAAAATAATCAAAGAATAACACCATTGGAGCCTAAAATGTAAGTTATTCAAAGATGTAAAGAGCAATATTTAGTAAAACTCTTATAAAGGTAAATTTCAACCAATTGTTTTATTCTTGTTTTTAAATAAAACAGTCTGTGGCAGTGGTCGCCAAACTTTTTGACCTCACAGACCAGTAAGTTTATAATTTAAAGCCCGTGGACCACTGATATGATTTTTTAAGTTTTAAAAATATTTATAAAAAAATTTGATCTAAGAACACACAAAGTATGCCTATTTAATAAAATGAAACTATGAACTTTAACCAAATTATGAAAGCTTTATAAATAAACCATAATAAGATAAACAAAATCTGTAAAAACAAAACAATTAAAAAATGGTTTAAGTATAGTAAACTTTTAGCATTATATACATTGCTATAAAAATGGTGTTATTCTGTGAAGTAGCGTTTTTATAACATTTCACATATTGTAATGAATTGAATTATGTTTCACAATGCATCTTAAAACAAAATTGAACACAATGAATAAATATATTTCATACACATTTTTTTGGGGACCAGCGAAATTTTCTCGTGGACCACCACTTTGGCGACCTCTGGTCTGCGTAACCAACTGGTTATGGTTTCATATTCGGTTGTAGACGATTTAGTCACAAATAATACATGAGATAAGCAAAATAATTATTTAGATTTAGTTCATCCTTTTTAAGAAAACTTTTAGATTGTTAGAACTTTTTATTCTCTTTCTTACATCACCCTACAATATGTCAACAACTTTTTGTTGCCAGATCATGAAAACTAAATTTATAAAAACAAAGATATTATACAAATATAGAGATGCAATATTACTCCTTCCCCAGTAACATAGTTACGATACAATATGCAATACATACAAATAAAAGTAAAAATACAACAAATGAGTCATAAAATAATATACAACTAATCTCTGTAACGCGCTGGAAACGTTACATGTCTACCAGAGCGTGTAGTAGTTTTTTGGACATTTTTTTTCAGCAAATCTGGTAGCTGTTTTTCAATTTTTCTTTGCACAATCAGTTTTTTTTCGGGCAGAGTTGGTGCATGTTCTAATTGTTTGAAATGATCATGATTATCACCATCAGTTGACAACAAATATGCAGGTTTTAATCTGTCTACAGATATATTGATGTAATTGCCTTTAATTTTCACAGTAAAATATTTATCATATCTTTTTGCCACTGGGAACGGTCCATCGTACGGAGGTTCAAGTGCTTTTTTCACTCTGTTGACACGTATGAACACATGTGTACTGTTATGCAAGTCTTTATGGACAATGTGTTTTTGAGAAGGTTGTCTGCGAGTTTTTAGTGTTTGTAACTGATCCATTTGTTTCTGTAATTCTTCTGCAAACGTATCTTGATCCAAGACATTTTTCGGTTTCTCGAAAATTCTTCTGGTAATCGGATAGTTTGTCCGTAAACCATTTGTGCGATGGTGTAGTTTGTGTCACTACGTAGAGCCGATTGTAATCCTAACAATACCGTTGGTAAGGTCTGTGTCCATTTAACTCGGTAAGGTCTGTGTCCGTTTAACTGAGTTATGCGCTCTGATGGCTGACTTTATCTAGGATATTTTTCATAGCAGAATAAATTTCTGGTGATGAATTTATTTAAAAAATTTTATCTGCCATAACTGACAAATTTTCTAAATTTTCCGAACTAATAACTAAAATATTCTTGATGGAGTCTGGTAATTTATCTAGCCATAATGTTCCTAAAACTTTTTCGGAGATATTAACTCCAGCCAATGATTTCATTTTTCTCAAAAGTTGACTGGGTTTCATGTCACCTAATGAGATTCCAGTAAACAATTTTTTAATGCATTTTTCTTCACTATCTTTGAAAGTACTTAAAAGTCTATTTTTAGCACAAGAATATTTTTTTCATCACTCTGAATGATATCCCGTATATTTTCTATGAATTTTATATCTAACTGCGCAACAAGGTAATTAAACTTAGTTTCTTCTTGTTTAATATTAGCAATGGAAAACTGAGCTTCAATTTGAAAAAACCATATTTCGGGTTTTTCTTCCCAAAATGGAGGAATTTTAACGCTTACCTTAAATGCTTCGAATGTTTCCTGATTCAACTTTGCCACAGCCATTTCATTATTATCATCCATCATTTGAATATGTACAGGTCACCAGTTTGTAGACGATTTAGTCACAAATAATACATGAGATAAGCAAAATAATTATTTAGATTTAGTTAATCCTTTTTAAGAAGAAAACTCTTTTTTTTTTAGATTGTTAGAACTTTTTATTCTCGTTCTTACATCACGCTACAATATGTCAACAACTTTTTGTTGCCAGATCATGAAAACTAAATTTATAAAAACAAAGATATTATATAAATATAGAGATGCAACACGGTGTTGTTTCTGTTGAATAATGAATTGAAGTTCCTAAGCCACTAAAGATCCATTGTGTAATGAAATTGATGCATATTAAATCTGTTGTGGCTTAAAAGTTATCATGTGGGTCTGTTGTAGAACTTTGAATAAGGGTTCCCAGCTCTAGTGTCATCCTTATCGTTTGACCTTAGTTCAGAATTACAAGGTCTGGTACTAATAACCTTTGTATTGCTTTTGAGTGTGATGTTAATGAAACAATCTATATAAAAATTTATAAAAATCACGAAAGAAATTTCATTGCTATTCATTTGGAATGCTCTCTGACATGAATTATACAGATAAATATAGAAAGATATCTACTTTTGATTCAAATAAGATAAATATTTTTGTTTTTTAATTTACTAATATTTGTCTCTTCAATAATATTGTTGAATTAATGCTGCATTTACTTAAAGTGCAAATTTTAATTTTAAAAATGCATAAGTGTTTCATACGATGGCTTATCTACATTTCTAGAAATAGTTAATAAATGTTAAATAATGAAATTCCATTCTAAAATTTTTCCCTTTAATTTCTTTTTGAAAAATGTGTTATTTTAAAGTGCAAAATTTGGTTGTGTAATATTTTTAGAATCAGGTTTTACGCATGATCTGAATAATTATCCTGAAAATGCATGAAGTTTTATGTATTAAGAACATGTTTGCAAACAAAAACGTTAGATTAATTTGATTTTTATATTCAAGTATTTTTACAACTTTAAAATCCTTTTGCGACGGGTGACATATATGCACCAATCTCAACCCCCCCTTATCGGGTGGTAGTCATTTTTATGTAACTTTTTGTGGGGACTGTCAAGTACTAACTGCGATTCATTGGTGCATCATTCGGCTACTGGTGACATTTGAGTCGGATTGCATATGTGACTCTAACCCATTTCTAAAATGTTTTCCATTGATCAGTGCATTGTTGTAAAAAGGTTAACACATACAAAGAAAAGCAAGTAATCATGAATAAAAAAGTATTTACATACCAAATTTAATCAAACACAGTATGCTATTTACATACCAAATTTAATCAAACACAGTATGCTGTAATATTTTCATAAAAACTTTTCTAGCATTTAATCAAAAGGAAGAATATTAAATGTGAGTGTCAGTACCTTTGTCAAATATTCTTACAAAGAAAAATAACAAATGATAACAGAAAATTTAATGACTTAGAAAAAAAGAATTCAAGGTTTTATCATAACTACTTATAACTTCATATCAATCTTTTAGAAATAATATCAATTCAGTTATATATATTCAGTGTATTATAGATATTAATTTACTGATTTTTTTTAAAGAGAATGCATTTGATTTTGAATGTTCCCATTTTATATTTGATAAATTAAAATACAAAAATTATGACACGAATTTCAAATTATACAATGCTTATTGACTTTAAAGAATTGTATGACTTTCTAACATTGCATTTAACATTAAGATATGTTGAACATGTAGGATATTTTTTAACTTAATTTGGAACTATGTTCTTTTGTATAGATTTGCTTTTGGCATTAAAAATTATGCTTTATTTTTAGAGCAATGATGATTTAGATTTGGAAGTATATGACCATCAGGCATTTGGAAAAGGTGCAATGAAAAAGTGTAAGGTTAGTGTGTGTAGTTTTATAATTTCACAATTATTAAATAGTTCCATGAATTTCTTTTTGAAAATCAATATTTCATATTTATGGACTATAAATGAATCATAAGTTCTTATAAAATAGTTGAAAAATAAAATTATATTTCTGATATTTAGACAAATAGTGTCCCAGATTGATTTAAAAGTTTTTCAGAAATTAAGAACCTATCAATCAGTGGCATAACGTACACCCCCGCATTGCGGGCCCCCGAAACCTGACGCCAAGTACGTATCCTTTGTAAGATCCTGCTTTGGGCCGAAAACTGACTTTGCAGAGGGCCCTAATATTCTCTGTTACGCCACTGCTATCAGTCCAATGATAATTCTAATAATTCATTTCTTTATTGAAAATATACTAAATAAATCACTGCAAAAACAAAAAAAAATCGATATTTTTGGAAATTTTTTGACTTATTATTCTTGCATTTGTATGTTTTATTCTAAGTAGAAAAAAATAAACTGTTTGATGATTTGATTTACAGGTATCACCTGATGCATTTGTCCAATTAGCCATTCAACTGGCTTATTATAAAGATGCTAAGAAATTTGTCCAGACCTATGAGGCATCTATGACCAGGTTGTACCAGGGAGGCAGAACAGAGACAGTTAGATCTTGCACTGTTGAAGCAAAAGATTTTGTTTTGTAAGTTTTGTTAAATATATTTCTCGGAAATATGTAAATTATTTTCATTTTGCTACTTTTGTTGTGGTACAATCAAAGATTAAATGAAAAAAAAATGTTTGTATTATCTTTATAGATCAAGTCTATATATATGAGTATTTATTTTACATATTTATTTTTTGTACTACGTATTATATTGGGGAATTAATTTACATCGGAACATTAACTACCTCAGAGTTATGAATAATTGAATCATTCAATTTTTCCTTATATCAGTTCAGATATAATTATTACAATTTAGTTGTATAAATGCATTTTAAATTCTCTTCATTTATATTGCTTTAAAAAAAATTGTGAAGAAGTATATTATTTAAAAGGGAAAAAATGATCGAAAAAACATTAATTATAGGGGTATTATTTAATGTATAACACAGATTGAATTTTGACTAGATTACATTTTTTATTTTAAAGTACATTGCTTGATTTAAGGTTAAAAGTTTGTATGTCAGTATATGAAATTTTAGAAAGTATCCCTAGTGTGAGCATTGATTAACAGATATTCATTATTATTTAATAATGTGTTATAAATTCAAATTAAAGTATTCATATATTAAGTGATGTATTGTGTATTTAGTTATTCAAAAAAAAGCCTGTCAGAAATATATAATATGTTCAAAAAAGAAAATAATTTTAAAAAATGTATAATGAACCCTTTGCTGTAAATTCTTTGCAATTTCTTATTAAACAATAAATTGGGAAGATAAATAGATAAAATTAAGTGGTTAAGTCACCTAAAAACTTAAATATGTTATGTCTAAATATTAAAATCACTTCATTTACACATATTCACATGAATGTATTTGAGTTTTTGAAGCCCACATACCACCACATGTCATTTATGAGGAAAATTGTTTTGTTGCCAGTGCATTTTTAATTAAACCTTTATATTCCCATGAGAACTAAATATACTTGATAGTGTGAATCAAATTCTTATTTTAAATGGCTTTCATGATTCCATTACATTGTTTGAATTTATATATTGTTTTTATGGAACAAGTACTTATATCTATACATAACAATACTTAAAAAAATGTAAGCAGAGATCTTGAGTCTCATATCTTTATCCATGAAAAGAACAACTTTTATTAAGTGGGCATTGGATTCCCCTATCCACTATTTCACTGTGCACATGCTTCTTTTATGTACAGACATTTAAGATATGCTAGTTTGTTTTTGTTATTTTGAATGTTAAATTTGAATAAAAAGTCAATTGAAATTCCATTCCTTCTTTTTGCATATTTTGATAAAAGGATATAGTTCATTCAGTATCAAGATCTATTTTGAAAACTTTTACTAAAAATAAAAAAAAAGAAGAAAAATTTAAATGATTTTCACTAAAAACTATGATAGATACTTTTTTACAATATAATTGAACCAAACAAATGTCTTCATTGCTCATTATATTAGTACATTAGTCATTTTATCATTCTTAATATGTTCTGTGTGCCATCCTTCATTACTTCTTTTATTTTATGCTCAGAAAATAATCTCTTTATCCTTTTAAATATCTTAATTAGAGTTTTATATTTCTTGTCTGTCTGTCAACATTTTATACATGTTTATGCATCAATTACTTAAAATATTATAAATATATTCATTGGTGTTGTAAATTGTTAAAAATAGGAATATGTAATGTTTTTATTACTAATTATATTCATAATATTTGTTTTGATATAATTTTTTCCCCACTTAGAAACATGATGCAAGAGGATGTTGATAAAGCAACAAAGAGAACTCTTTTGCAACGTGCAGCTACAAAGCATCAAAATCTTTACAGGGATGCTATGAATGGGAAGGGTATTGACAGGCATCTTTTTGCTCTTTATGTTGCTTGCAAAGGACTTGGTTATGTAAGTAAGGCATTAATAATGTGCCAAAAATTTTTTTTAAACACTATATAGTGTAATTTTGTATTGTATTGTTAAAAATTTCTTTGGGAACTAAAATTTAAAGCATATTTGTTTGAATTCCCCCAATGATTTGTTCTGGAAACATTATCTCACTGTTGTTGCTCGTGCTTTTTTTACTTAGTTAATAAATTCAATATTTTCTGACTCCCTTTTGCTGCACATCCCGCGATTTCCACAGGTAATGTAGATGTAGCAAAATTTGCGCAACCCCCGATTTTCACGGGTATGCATTTTCTGACTATTTAGCTGTGCAACCTGTGCTGCTCTTGTTTATGTTTTCATTTATATTTTTGTGTCCATATTTTGATGATCAAATTCTATATTTTAAAATAAAAACTCTTTTACAAATTTTTTTTGTATATTTTAACTCTAATATGTAGATTTGAAATATGCAATAAGACAATACACACTTTTTGAACCTACTTTGATAGAATAACTATGCAGCAAGAGGGTTAAGGATACTAAGAATCATACTACCCTTAAACAATTACACCAAAAAAACCCCAGATGAGAGCACTGATTACTGTGCACTGGCTATTATAATCTTCAGTATTTTTATTGTTACTGGAAAATATATTATCATATATTAAGTAATGATTATTATGTTACCTGAATAACTTTTCATAATGTGATAAAATGCCAACAATCTTAAAGAAAAATGAAACCATATTTAATACAATTTATTCTACAAGACAAGTTATAGTCAAATAGAGCAAACCTCATTTTACCATTGATAAAATTGTAATGACATGCTTTATTTTAGAATAAATATATTTTTATCTGTTTGATACTGGTTTCAGTGATTCCAAATACTATTTATTTCTCATATGAAAATATTTGCTTAACCTCTTGTATTATAAATTAATTGGCATAACTGCATAATAAAGATGTACATAATATGTCGGAATAGTAAAAGAGGTTAACATAAGAATGCACAGTGAATAATGCAAATGAAAAATACCCCACTGCCAAAAAAGAAAAAGAGAGGGAGGGAGCATGGCTGTGTAATTCAATTATTAATGTATAGCGCTGCTGAGTTGCATTCTTATGTCAATTATTTTTAAGTATGCAATTTATTCTTTAAAGTTTAATGTAAATTATGTACGGAAAATCAACATATAAATTTGAAGCCAAGATATTTTGTCTTGCTTATGAGAGCTAGACAACTACTTATTTGTTCTGTTCTTTTCTGTCATAACAGAGAGTGACTGTGGCAGCCTAATGGTCAAGGTATCGGATCGGGGCTGGCTTGTCACGTGTTCAAGCCCAGTGCCACTAAAGACCTGCCGTGTTGGGGAGGGATGCACATTAAATCTGTCGAGAGCTCAAATGTTCTCCCATTGGTGTGGTGTGGTAGTTAGGAGAGGAGGGGACCAGCTCAGGTGTCATCCTTGTCACTTGACCTTGGTTCAAAATTATGAGGTCTGTCGCCAAAAGGCCTCGTGTAGCTGAACAGTGCAACGTTAATATTCAGTCAGTCACAACAAAGATTAGCTCATATATTAAAGAAAATTAATTATATAATTCTGTGTAATTTTGAAATATTAAGTAAGAAGAAAATGATGCTTTATCATAATTTAATTTATTCTTTACTATTTTGTTCTAATTTTTTTGTGCTTTTTCCTCAGGAAAGTGAATTTTTGCACAAAATCATTACCCGTCCTTGGACTTTGTCTACTAGTCAAACCCCACACACTCAAATGACTGCTTTGCCTGATGCTAACCTACACATCTTTGATGATAAAGTATGGTTTTATTCTTAAAGTATTCAATGAATTTTTAAAAAAAATTGTTATGAAATAGAAACAAAAGTTCTTCAAAATAAAGGAGTTAGTATTATAATAATGAAGAAATAATCATTTAATTTATCTTACTATTTTTTTTTACTGTTCATGTGAGAATTACTCAGTATATTTTTGTTTAAAAAATTAACACTTAAAAAATTTAATTTATGATTCACATGTTTTCATTCAATTAATATAAGCAGAACTGGAAAAGTTGCTACACAATGTTACTGAAGCATTTGTGCAATACATTAATTTGTTTTAGTATTTCCTTTCTTTGTGATGATTAACTTACACATTATTATTTTGTTCCATTTACATTATTGCAGTTGATTTATGAAAGGAATTGTACATAGTGTTACGAGTTTTGTGTAAATAATTTGTATTTGGATCTGTAAAGCATTTATATTATTCTATTATATTTATTTTATGTTAAAACTGTAATATTCATAAGTAATGCTGACCCTTATGCTATAGTGGTGATTCAATGAGAACTTGGCAAAATCTTGGAAATAGAGCCAAGTTGGTATCATTTTTGGTGACTGTGTGGAGTTCGGGAGCCTCTGGATTCTTCTAGAAACTTGTGGAGAAATCCACTAATTTCACGCTCTTTGACACAAGCGGATTTTTTTCTCAAAGTTTCCGCCGGCCTGTAAATAGAGATGTTCGCCAAAACAAGGGTCAGTCTTGATTGAACCAGCAATTAGTAAACTTGTTTTGACTGTGATTATTGACTAGCTCGGCTGTGCTTTTGAATAGTCTTTTACATATGTGTATTTTAAACACTGATAGTTGTGTTTGGAGTGCTGTTGAAAGTGTGAAGACCTTCTGAGATTTATTCTGTGAATATTGCTGCTGAATCCTGTAATTCAAGGATTGGATTTTTGTTAATAAATTCGCATCACTCTTAAAGAACCATTTCTTTTCTTTGTGATTGTTTTGCATAAGATCCTCGAACCCTTATCATTGTAACAGTATAATGGCTGAAACAAGCAATGATATTTTTTTCTGTTTTAATTAAACCTTAGATATTTGACAAATTATTAACTATTATATATATCACTATATATATAATAATTTTTACTATGGAAGAAAATTTCATTTGGAGGTTTACAATAAAAGTAGAATCAATTTTACAATTAAAGTAGTATTACTAAAGGGTACAGGTAAAGTAGAATTACTAGAGTGGAGTTACTGAATATGGAATATATTTAATTTAATCTAAGGTGTTTACTTTATTATTTTCTTTGCTATCATATAAAAAAATATACCTAACAAATTAATGCTAAGATTTACTCTTAAATTTGTCAAAGCATTTCAGTTAATGTTCTGAAATAAAGATGCCATGTACATTCGATAATTTAAGTGTTATGATAGAGAAAAAGGGCTTAAATCTGAAAAATGCTTTATCTATGTTAGCCATGTTAAGTACCATCGTTTTTTAATGATTATTTCTTATGTCATTAAAAAAATTTTTTTTTTTCACTCTGTCCTTTATTTTGTTATGGTTTTAATTTAATTTAATTTATTTACTTTTTTTGTTTTTTGTGTAATTGATTTTCATGAATTAGTTTGAAATCTTTCTTTTAATATGATTCTGAGAATTCAAATCTTGTACTAATTTTTTGCTCAATTAGTTTATGATCTGATATATAAATACACATTATCCAAATACACCCATTGCACCATCATAAAGTGTGTTATATTTTGATTGAACTTATTGTGTAGATATTAGTAAAAAGTATAGATGGATTACATTCATAAGAAAACTAGAGCAGAATATAAGATATGAAAATGATCTTCCTAGTGTTAAGAACTCTTTATTTTTAACCCTTTTGCAGTGTAGTACCTTTGTTTATGACATTCTCTTGGGACAATGCAAAAGTATTAGTCCTACAATTGTCATTGGGGGTTTTGTGTCACTATATAAGCCTAATTTTAGAAAATAAACATCACATAAAAAAGTTTTAAGTCCTCATGTTGTAGTTATTGGTACCATTTTAATTTTTTCACAAGAGCTTTAGATTATAGCATTGTAGTATATTCATCCTCTGATAAATAATGCTTTCTCGCTATAATAATCTGGAGTCCAGGCTTTCAGAAATAGGAAGGGTAATATGCATGAAACCCTAAAAACTCTACATAGTAGTGAAAAAAAGAGTAAAAATAATTAGAATCATTGAGATGTTGATGCACACCATTGTGCATGTATTTTATATCAACTGATGCATTTAAATAGTGATTGATCTCTGCTTATTTACATCCCTCATGTGATTTCCACTTCTTTTCCTAAACAAATGCCAAAAAAATAAAAAAAAAAAATACTGCAATGAAATGAAGATCAACATTTGCCAGTTTTGAAATATTCCATTATCACACACATGACTACATTTAGTTACAAAAAAAAAATACTAAGGAAATATGTTCCATCTTAAAAGTCAGATGTGACATGCCTGGCCTTGAGAGAGAAAGAGAGGTTTGTAAGGAATGTGTATAGAACTTGCCTGTTACAGAAAGGTTAATCAATATTTCTTTGAAGGAAAGAGTATCTAATTTATTTTTAACATAAGTTTTAAAAAATGTCTAAGGAAATCAAGTATATTTCTATATGAAACTGTGCTTATGATGTGTGTAAGCTTATAAATATAATGATAGGACACACAAAGAATAAGTATAAAATAAATGTAAAACTTAAGTATAGGATGTGATTGCAAATTTTCTAATATACAATTGAGAATAGTTAAAGTGTGTTCTTTGCAAGGTGCTATCTTAAAGTTTCAGAAATTTGAATAATATATATTGACCAATCATAAACAAAATCCCCCATTATGAATCACTGCTTTTTGTTGGTAGTGTACCAAGTGACATGATTATGGAGGTACATACAGTTGATGTTAGTTGAAATTAGTTTACTGATTGCTTATGTGTGACTTTTTTATATTGGCACTAGCTCTGGAAGTAACTCTTTGGCTGTATATACCAAACCATTTGGATTAAATTTTATTGCAAACTGAACAAAGCAGCAATTGAAACCTGTCAAAAGTCTATTAAACCATTTGATGATAGAGCTTTAAAAAAGCAAGGATTTTTGATTCTTAAAATGTTTTAAAAATGGTAGTAAATCTATAGAAGGCAACCAGCATTGATGAAGTCATCAACTGGCATCACTTTAAAAAATATTGTCGAGGTTGGAGAAATTATCAGTTAAGAGAGAAGATGACAAACTGTCCATAATATGACTGAAGCTATAGGAATTTCCTATGGAGAATGCTAATAATTTTTTTTTTAATTCAACATGAGAAGAATTGCAATCAAGTTTGCTGTATACTTTTGACCCAGATGCCACTTTGTTCCCTATGTGTGATAATCACTAAGCAGTATGTAACTTTTTCAAATTTGAAAGTCTTAATTCAAAGGATTTCAGTTTGACACATTAGATGAATCCAAGGGAAACAGAAAGACTTCACAAAGTGTTTACAGCAAGGGATTTCAAAAAGGGCTTCCATTTTTATATGACAGATGCTTTGGTAACACTGTATTAATTCAAATGATGCCTTTTAAGGAGGCAAATAAGGAAGGAAGGAAGTACTGATAGGGTCGAAAATTCTCAAATTCCAACCCACAATAGAATTGGAGAAATAAGGGAAAAAATTCATATTTGTTATTTAGAAAGTTTCCATAAAATGCATAAAATTTTTCATTAAATAAATTGTTATAAAAGTATTAAGACTTAGAGTAAAGTTTTTATTTTCAGTGTAGAGGCAAACTAAAAATTTTCATCTGTTTCTTATAGCAATTTTCTTTTCAAACATACCATCTGTAAAAAGTATTAATAAAGTATTAATAGTAAGCACACATATACAAAAGTATCATAACCCTTATATAAGTATTGTTTTAAAATTTAACATATATTTCTTTTAGTTAATAATTGGTCATTTTTCTTTTAGTTGTGCACTGGTGGTGGTTTTGGACCAGTTTCAGATGATGGTTATGGGTTCTCATATATCTTCCCATCAGATCATCGCTTTTTCTTCCATGTTTCCTCCAAGCACTCGTGCCCACAAACAAGCTCCAAGAGATTTGTTGAACTGATTTGCGAAAGCATGAAAGAAATGGTTGATTTGTTTTCTGAAGATTAAAGTCTCAATCATATGTGATATTTATTCTGAAACTTTTGAAGTATTTAAGTGTTATTCATGTTCTTATACTGCATATATGTACTACATTCATAATCTTGTACAATTCATATTCATTGTATTTTATTTAGTTTTGTACTTATGTTACATATATGTTTAAAACTTTTTTAAATTAATTTTGACTGTGACAAGTTTTTCTTTAGAAAGCATATACTTAAAAGTAAAATTTTAATATCTACACACACACATATTTACAAATCTGAAAGTAGTTTTTACTGTATACTTTGGTTGCATTGTGGTAGCTCTAAAATATTTGTGTACGTTTGTATCATCACACGCTACTTCTAGCAAATTTCCTTTTTTAGATTTTTTTTTCACATTTTTGTTTTTAGCTTAAAAATTTACAAAAACAAATTGCAATTGTTTGTAAGTTATGTTATATTTATGTATTGTCTGGGTAAGAATTTAGAATTTTTCATGGATTGTATGTATTTGTTGACCGGAATCTTGAGATGCCAAAATATTTAAAAGATAAGAAATTAAGAATAATAAGTGATAAAAGAGGTGCATTAAAAATTATTAGTAAATTGGTATATATGATGTTTTTTGATTTGTATAACTTTATAATCTTTATTTTTCATCTCCCTTTACCTCTTGTTTTCTGTATGGCATTTGAATTCTGTGGGTGTAGAGTCTGTGGTTAAACTGTAACTACATTCATTCAATTGTTGTGTTACAATTGTGAGCATCATGATCTCAATGTGTAATTATATTTGTCATTTTTAAAATTTTTTTTTTGTTTTTTAATTTTGTACGCATCAATATGTGAATGTATTCAGTATTGTGTACTTTTTTCTTAATAAATATAATTGGGTCATATGATTTTTTGTAGCATTTGCAGATTTTCATTTCATTAGTTTTTTTAATACTCAATCATTCTTGTTACTTGATGATTTTAGGGAATTAGTTGGTCTCACATATGAAAATACTTTTGGTGACAAAAGTAAATAGTTCTTACATTTTTTTCTGTTTAGCTTGAATGTATTTTCCCACCATTTATTATTATTATTTTACCTTTAAAAAAGGGCTGGGCTTCCTTACAAACTTACATTCATTATGATATTTAATTTTGACAATGAATTAAGATTAGTTTTGAGTGAGTAAGAGAATATTTACGTTGCACATGCATAAATACTGAAGACTTGCTGTGTAGAGCAGTGATTCCCAAAGTGGTCTATGATGATCTGCAAGGGGTGCGCACCAGTGAAAAAATAATTTGGAGGTCTATGAGGTGTAAATGGGGGTCTATGATAGAGACTCTTATTAAACCACATCATGACTTTAATTTTAAAAGGAAATTTAATCAAGCATAAACTAGACTTACCTATTTAACAGATTTATTTACTAAATTGAATGAGGTTAATTTGCAGTTACAGGAAAACAGCTTAAATGTTATTAAAATAAAGGCCATCTTTTCAGCCTTTCTTGCCAGAATTACGCTTAAGGAGTATGATAATGGTCATCGTAAATTTTCCAGTTTCTCAATTGTCACAGACAATCTACCAGAAAGAAGATGTTTTAACCTACGTTCAACATTTAAGATGCCCTTTTTTCAGATTTTGAAACTAGGTTTGAGAATGTTTTGACTATCGTAATACCACAGTAGGCTATTAATTCTTATGGTCAATTTGAAAAAATAAAAAGTCAGATTATACAAGAATTAGGCACTAGGAATAGGCACTAATGAAGATCTTAAAGTAGGGTATAGAAAAGGATGTCAATAAATTTTGGCTTTAAAAAGATATACCTGTTGTCTATTCTGTATTATGGAATATCTTGCGAAAGTTTTTAATTGTTTTACCAAATAAGAAGTAGTTACAGTGCACTTGCCAATCTCCAAAACAAAATAAGAAAGAAGAAAAGACTTAGGCACTATTGACCGAGGAGATAATTAGGGTTAAACCTGACAAGATTTATGTCAAATGTTGAAAATTTCTTATTGCATACCTAGATTCATCCCGCCCACAAAAAGTATTTGTTAGTTGCTCAGTTATTTTATGTATTAAATAAATTTAATTTAATTAATTAACATGTGTTTTCTTAAGTTTTAAACACTATGCTTTACTACAGTTAAAAGTTTTAATCTTTTAAAGGAAGCAGCTCTATATCTGATGTCAAAAACACATTTGAGTTAATGAATTTGCAAAAATTTAATATTAGGTAAGTAGCGGTCGACCCCAAACTGAAAAACCTTTTGAGGGGTCTATGAGGCAAAAAAGTCTGGGAACCTCTGATGTAGAGTGCTGATGCATGTTAAGTTTGTTGAAAATTAAAGTTCTCATAATGTTGTGGGGGAGTGAATATTAACGTCGGACTATAGGTAACACGAGGGCTTTTGGCGAGGACCTCGTAATATTGAACCATGGTCAAGTGACGAGGATGACGCCTGAGCTGGCGCCCCTCCCTCCTCCCCTTACTACCACCCCAATTGGAGGATGTTTGAGCTCTCGGCAAATTTAACCCTTTATGTACTGACAGTACTTATAAGTACACTGCTGGACAATTGCTAAGGACGGATAACACTATCATCCATAGCAACCACAAAATGAAAGGAAGCAAAATGTGGAAAATTAGAATAAGTGCGGGATATGTAAGAAGAAGTATGAGTATGCAAATTTCTTTTCCACGTCCGTTCATCACGTGATAGCGTTCATAAGAGCTTTAAAGGTTTTGATGCGTGTGGACAGTTGTTGTTTCAAGTCAAAGTTTTACAGGAAAGATTTAATAGACGAACTTAAAATTTTTGGCATGTCTTCACGACATCAAATAGATGATTTTATGCGTGGCCGAATTATTGGAAAGATCGAAGAAGGGCGAAAAATAACAGATGTTGCCAGGGAGTTCGACATCGCTCACAGCGTTGTTTCACGGCTGTGGTAGTCATTTAAAACTACTGGAATGTGTAGTAGACGGCACAGGGGAGGTCGTGTTAGAAGTACGACGCCTGCAGAAGACATATATCGTCCTATCAGCAAAAAAGAACAGGCGCACCACAGCTCAGCAGGTGGCAAATCAGTTTCTTGCTGCCTCAGTAAAGCAGATCTCCCGAAAAACTGTTGCCAGACGTTTGAGGGGAGGAGGACTATACGCACGCAGACCTGTTGTGTGTGTCCCATTGACCAGACAGCACCGTACTGCCCGTTTGCAATGGTGTCGTGAGCATCACAATTGGACTGAACAGGACTGGGCATGCGTACTATTCTCAGATGAGAGTAGGTTCAGTCTGTCATCGGATTGTAGACGCCAACTGATCTGGCGCGAGAGTGGTACTGCTTATCGTCCAGAAAATATCCAGGAAAAGGACCGATATCCGACATGCAGTATCATGGTGTGGGCCGGCATCATGATCAATGGCCGCACGCGCCTACATGTGGACTATGACGAATGGGACTATGACGGGCCAACGATACATTGATGAAGTTCTACTTCCTCATGTTCGTCTTTTCCGTGGTGCTGTCGGTGATAAATTTGTTTTTATGGACGACAGCGCAACATGTCATCGAACACTCGCTGTTCAGGATTGTCTAGACAGCGAGGGTATTCAACGTCTCGTATTGCCAGCGCGTTCTCCAGATCTAATTCCCATTGAAAATGTGTGGGATGCTTTGGGGAGGCAAGTTACTGGTCGAAACTATCCTCCGACAAACAAGAACACCCTCATCCATGCACTCACAGAGGAATGGGATAAATTGCCTCAACAGCTGCTGGATAATGTTGTGCAAAGTATGGTTCGACGTGTGGAATGTTGCATCACACTCCACGGTGGACATATGCCATACTGATACCTTTCTTTAAGGTGCCTGCTGACTTTTAGATGCATTGTTCCATTTCTCCGTATGCAGATCAAATGAACATTTTTTTTCTTTCAGATGTTTCACAGCTTTTGTACTTTCCAGAACAATAAATATTCTTTATTCTAATGTCTGAACAGTGTGGGAACTATATTTTATCCTACTAGGCCTCATGTCTCGCTTAATGTTATGCTACATAGCAATTTGTGATCCGTCCTTAGCAATTGTCCAGCAGTGTACCACTCACTTTAAAATTACATAGTATAACCATTTTTTAAGAATACTCTGACAATACTTAGCAAGAGAATATTCTTTGAAATCCACTCTTCCTAGATATATGGCGGCATGGGTTCTATGATGAGTATTTTAGAGGGGAAGGCGAATAGTTTTAAAGCAGAAATTGCATTTTCAGCTTACAGCGTTTTCAATAGATTGCGAAGATTTTCATTTTTGTCCCGAAAAAATAGTTAATGTCAAAATCTAAGTGTTTTATATTTATTTTGTATGTTAATGAAGACTTTAGAAAACAATTTGACTATTTATTTTAAGTTAACAGTGTATATAATTAATTTTACAGTTGAATATTGTTAATTAATTAATCAGTTCCAACAAATTAAATTTCACAAAACTGAGTATTTGGTTTATGTATATCCCTTAATTTTCAATGTAGTAATCCAAAAAAGTTATTGCATGAAAAAAACTGCAGTAAATCATATGGTATATAAAGGGTTAACATGCATTGTTCCTCTACATGGCGGGTCTTAAGTGATACTAGGCTTCCGTTACTTTGACCACTAGACTACTGCGGCCACAAGATTAGTTTTGAAAATTGATGATTGAGCTCTGATTGAAATGCATTCTATTTCTTAAAAATATATTTTACAGAATAAAAAATAACTTCTCCCATTGAGATTGTTCTATCTTTTTTTAAAGTTAATAGTAAAGTTTTCCATTATAACAATGAAACACATATTTTATCTGAAGTAAATATTCATGTATAATAATATAATAAAAAAAATTTTTGAATTAGTACACTTCACAAACATTTAATTTATATTTGGATTCCTCATGAGATGAAATGATACATTTTCAAATAACATTATTTGAAACAGAGAACGGTCGGAAACGCATGAGTGCTTGTTTCTGTTTCCAAAACAATCGTGTCTATAAAATTTCAGTTCAACTGAATGCTTTAAAAAGTGAGAAGTTTTAAAGTTTTGACCTAAGTCGCTAAAAAGGAAACCAACGTGGCTGTATCAGTAATTCTTTAAATAATTGGTTTCAGTCAATTGATTTTAATTAATTATAATTAAATTATCGTATTTTTTACCAAAAACAATAGTGTATAGAAAATTTCAGCTCAAATGAGCGCTTTAAAATGTAAGAAAAAAATCTCTTCAAGTTTTGACACGCCAAAATGGTCGCTAAGTCGCCAAAAATGATGCCAACTTGGCTGTACTTGTAATTCTTTGAATAATTAGTTTTAATAAATTAATTTTTATTAATTATAATTAAATTACTGTATTATCATCCAAAATAATCATGTATATGAAATTTCAGCTCAATCGAGCGTTTTAAAATGTATTTTATTAACGATTGAAAATTCCACCAAGATAAATAAATAAACAAACAAATAAATATATAGGGGGTGTGAGTTAATAGTAGGAATTGAATGACAAAAATAATCTGTCTAGTTTTTATTGTATTGGTTGTTTTTGCTATTGGTGAAGATTATTGATGGAAATTTTTGTTTCATTAACATATATTTGAAAGTTATTGGTACAAAAATAAGCCTGGACTATATATGATATTTAAAAATTAATTACTGTTAAAGTATATATATGATTATATATTCTAGGAATTAAGAAAACAGTTCTAGAGAAAATGGTTATACCTAATTTAAGCATCGACTAACTGTCAAATAAAGGAAAGTATGCTAAGCTATTTATAAGAAATATTTTTAATTAATTTTTTACGAACAAATGAGAGCTATATTTTTTAAGTGTAGTAATAAACAGATAGCTGATATTCTTTTCGTGTTGCCTTTTAACTTTTGTAATGACTGTTGACATAAAGGAAATGTGTACAGTAAAAATAATAGTAAAATTTATAATTAGTCACTTTACATATATATTAATCTTTTTGAATAGAAACAATATGGCAAAGATCATATAAAGTTTGCATTGTTATACGCCTTCTGGATTTGGATACTGATGTATATATGGACTCTTTAATTAAAATAATTAAATTCGAAATAATTTAAAATTCCTTAAATTTTTTTGAAAACAAAAAATTATTTTTTTTAATGAATGTAGTAAAAGATTTTTTTTTCTCATAATAAAATACAGAATAAATATATAATAAAATAATTTTTTTAAAAAAAATTGTATTATATGTATTTAGAGAGAGAGAGAGAAATTGTGTGTTATAATTTATAGTAATGCAATAGTGGTGCTAGTTTATTATATACGGTTATGTGATAAGGAATATATCATGACTGACTCTGAAATCATTGGAGTGTTAACTGACCTGTGAAACCAATTTTTCTAGTTTCAATTTTTACTAGTTACTGTCATGAATAAATTTATTTTTTACCAACTTCAAAAATTATTCATTAAACATTTCAACTCTTTGGTGAAAATTTTAAAACTTATGCATCCAATTTTTTTTTACATGTTTTTTATGTAACACAGTCCAAAAAAAAGCATCTACTCCCACACAATTTTTTTTTTACATCACTGATATACTTTAACACGATGTAAAATGACTACTTGTTACAGGATCACTTGAAAACCCATCAATTAATATATATTTATTAATTAATAGATATATCTTAAACTGTGTACAAGTCTATATAATGATTTTCACATCAAACATAGAACACGTCCGAGATCCGAAGAGTTTTCTTTGTTTTTTAAACTGAGTATTTAGAAATATAAAAAAAAATTGCAAAAAAATAATTTTCTAGTTTAAAGCAAAGTTACTTGCTTAAAATATTTCGGAAAACGGTATGTGTGTTCATATGCTCAAAATTTCCTTACTGCACAAAAGTCTTCATGAGATTCAAGCACAACGGATACAGCAGATATTTTTGTCGTGGCTCACACAGTGACGTGATATGGAAGTTTGGAGAGTGGGTGCCATCTTAAGTGTCGTCCTCGTCACTTGACGGAGGTTCAAAATTTTCAGGTTCATTGTCAATACCATCAGTATGACGTTATTAAAAGTGAAACAGAATGGTAGCTTTTTTTTGTGTGTGTTTTACGTATTATCACAACCTATTGGCGGCATTATATGAAACGAAGCACATGATTGCCAATTCAGCGCATACGACACATGCGAAATTGGGGTTGTCAACTTGGCGAGCTATCTTGAACGTTGGCGATTGTCGCGATAATACGTAAGTACCGCTTTTTCTCTTTGAAGACAACCATTTTGATTCATCTCGCTGCAAACAAACGCGACTTTCAACAAATATCGACGTGCGATTCATTAATTTTATTTTTAGTTTACAGTTTTTATTCTTTTTTGAGGCAATAAAAATACTTTCCTAATTTTGTTATTAATTTAAACACGGTTGAATTTAATGATGTTTACTTTATAAAGGAATCATGTTAAGATCATAAATGTAAAAATAAATGTAAACACACGTATCTAAAAACTAACACTAGTTAACTGTTAAAACTTATTCTGTTAACTAGTGACGTCTTAAGACTTTTGGGGGTCCTGGGCTCAGAGAAGATTTTTTTAAGGCATTGGGCCCCTATGCATAAAAATAGGCCCTACCTGTTATCTTTAAAAGTAGACAGTGTATAGCATTTATTATTAGATACTTGTACAAACGGTAATTAGAAACTAATAAATGTTGATGGCTCACAATTTTACAAACCGGCTCGATCGATGACCACATTTCGGCTTAATAAGTTAAATGATTGTTTATGGTATTAGCCCTAGGCCTAGACACGGACAACGGTCATCACAAGATAATAGTCTTTCCACTTATGCCAATTGACATACAGTTTGAAATTGCCTGTTTTTTGGGGAATATATAATATTGGACCATTAAAATTATCTGGATCATGATGTTCCGTAAAATCTGGCGTATAACACGCACTTTTAACGCCAAAATTATGATCAAAATTTATGGGTGTGCGTTCTACGCCAGGTATAAAAGTGAGAGCCTTAAAAATAAAAAAAAAAGATGAACATAGAAAAAAATTAGACTTCTCCAAAGATCGAAATACTGCTTATTTAAAAGAAATGATCCTCCTTACGGACATAAATGGTTGTAGTTCTAGAAGTATACTACTTTTTTCTATACCTTGGAATAATACCTCGAATAAAGGACTTCAAAACATAAAAGCATTGCATATATACGTTTCAGGTTTCTTCGTAAAAAGGGGGTGCGCATTATAGGACGAACATCCCTAAAAATTAAAAAATGCCGCTCGAAAGTATAGGTGTGCGTTATACGGCGGTGCGCTTTATACGCCGGATTTTACGGTAATTAAGACAGTAGAGAACGAAGGGAGGCCCTGGACCCGGGTCCAGTTGGCTCAAGCCTTAAGCCGTCCCTGCTGTTAAGATCATTTTTACATTTACATTAGATTTTTATATTTCAATGTTGACCCCAACACGGATAAAAAAATTTCAAAGTATATTATACGAAACATTAAACCACATCAAGAAACTTACCCAAGGTACTTTAAATGGATTTTTGCAGACCGTGTGAATCAAAACCGTCATCGTTATACTCAGAATATACATTTCTCTTGAATCTTGAAGAAAACCAATCTTAAACAGGATAAATCCGCAAAATTTAAAGACTGAGACAGTACAATCCATTTCGTAGACACTGGTGATCAGCGTCTGAACAGGATGTTATGAAAAGACCTTGTGAGAGTTGAACTAAGAGTTAGCCAGCCGAAAATCATAATCTCTAGATCATGTTGTGTTCCTCTTGATTACAAAGATAATCTATTTTAGCACCTGTAAAGGATTTCATGTATTATTAATGAAATGCTAAGATTATTATAAGAAGGAAAAGGAACTGTATTTTCAATGCATGTCTTATGGGTATTTTAATAGGGATATTTAAAAAAAACCACTAAGTAGAGAAACATGCAGAGGCATTTCATTTTATTTGATGTAGGATGGTTTTTCTATAAGCGGATAGAATATTTTTATTCAAATATGAGAGAGAGAGAGAGAGAGAAAGAACGCGTGGGAGATATTGAGAAATCGACTAAATGGTTTTGTAAATCAGAGGGTAGTAAGTGTAATAAAAATCGAAAATTTTAAGCTTTTGATAGAAATTTTTCCCACATTTAATTCTATCATTTACGTAAATATTCCATTTTAGTAAAATGAAAAGTTGATTTGGTAGTAGAAAGCTATATTTAAAAAAAATTTATGATGTATATAAATACATTATTATCCATAGTATTTCGATCAGTATAATAAACAGAAAGAACGATGTTTGGCCGGCCATAAAACTAGTTCAATACCTCTTTTATAAATTTAAAAGTCGTCCTTAGTCAGTATTGTTTATAATACTGCTGCTTCTATCTTTTTAAGTTTCTAAAATCTATATGATTCTATAATGTTCAAGTCATTTCAGTCTCTCTAGAAGAAATTATGAAATACATATATCTCTCTGTGTGTGAATTTACACACACACACACACACATTTATAATAATTAACATTCGAATTATTCCAAAAAAGTTCAAAGTATTCTGAGAAAAATCTTTAATAAAATATTTAAAGACAAAATTCATGTCTTAGAGAGCGTTTATATTTCATCAAATTGTTATTATTTATTGGTTGCGTGAGTGAATATTAACGTCGCACTGTTTTCAGCTACACGAGGACTTTTGGCGACGGACCTCGTCATTTTGAACCATGGTCTAGTGACGAGGACGACACCTGAGCTGGCACCTTCCCTTTCCTAACTACCACACCAACAGGAAGACATTTGAGCTCTCGACAGATTTAACGTACATCGCTCCCCTACACGGCGGGTCTTTAGTGGTACCGGGGTCGAACTTGTGACATGCCAGCCACGATCCGATACCTTGACCACTAGGCTACCGAGGTCATATTTATTAGTTCTAATTAATTGTTGGCACATCTCGTCAGTAAGTGTTCACTGTTTTCTTAATATCTGTCATTTTGCTTTTGCTTTCATCAACATGTGGAATTTAACTTAATTCTAATTTTTAAGAGCATAAAACATTTTTTAAAATTTTAATGTATATTTATTTTATATTAAATCAATAAATGACATTTAGCTCTTATCAATGAATCTTGAAAGAAGTAAATATTAATTAAGTGAAAATTACTTCAAGCTACATTAAAAATAAGACAATCGAAAAGTTAAGAAAATCTTGAAGAATACTGAATTGTTTTTTAACCACGCGAAAAGATGGAAAATGCTGGATATAAATCTCCAATTACACAGTATGAGAAGCAAAGTGATTTATTGTTTTTCAGAAGGGCTATATTGGTTAAAATATTAAAATTAGTCCTAAAGTAGTAAAAGTCTAATTTATTGGTAGAAAGCCCGCCATGGGAAGATACTCTCCTCAGTTATTTCCAACAAAGCTTTGGTGTATTTGCATACATGAGGTCAGAAATACTCTTGAATGTGAACAAAAGATACACAAACCCCAGAAACGATTCTAGGGTGTTGGCTGCCCCCCCGTACAAAGTCCCACCTTCTAAAGATTTTTTCATATTTTGACATACATTACGTTGACCAGTGGCGTATCGTACACCCCCGCATCGCGAGGGGAGGCCCAAATCATATTGTTATGCTTTTACAATTCTTTGTAAGATCCGACTCGGGTCCCCAAACCTGACTTTGCCTGGGGGGTGCCTAATATTCTCCGTTACATCACTGACGTTGATGTTATAAACTCATATACCCCTGTACATTAATAATACTTTATAAATATTGAAGCGTTTTTCAAACAAGCTGTTCGTAATAAAAATCTTTTAATCAAAACAAGCTGCAATATTTTTTTCTCAAACAACTCTTGATTCTCAATAAATCTACAAAAAACTACCATTTAACAGAGGCATAACACTTATATATGTAAAGCAAAAACAGGCATTATTTATAAACGTTGTTAAACCTTGGGCCCCAAATAAACTTTTTTCCTCTATTTTGTTTCAATGGTAAGGTTATCATTATGCATGAATTGAAAACTTTTAATTTCACTAAATGCAAATAATGTTAAGCATCTATCCCCTGTGTGCCACCAGTGCTGTTGTTAAGCAAAAAACCCTTTTCTATCGCGGTATTGCCGGCTCTGCCACGAATTTTGCTATCAAATGAAGGCTGTATGTCAAGCAGTGATACACCACCTGGGCACGCCAGTCTTTTTTGAGTGGCTCCTTGCACTAAGAAATTCAATTATTGGAGAACAATGTACAAAAAAATTTAACAGGAAATTCTATCAATCAAGCAATCAAATGTATCGATTTTGCTATCAATTTTTTTAATAGTAGAGTGTAAGCAAGAGGCTTGGTCATAGATGAAAGAAAATAGAAATTATCGCATAACTCAGTAAAAATTCATAAAAATAAATATTTTTGTGTGTGCTCGATCGAAAAGTTAATATAATTAAATAAAAGCCCAAAAATGTGAGTTTTAATACTTTGATAAATTTTATTTGTCAATGTTGCTTTGGGCTTATAATGTGCTTTTTACACAGTGTTTTTTTTCCAGGTATAGAAGTTTAAGTTAGCATTACTTTCCAAGATGGCGACCGATTTAACAGCTGTCAAGTGATTTATTCTCAGTTTGGTTTGGCAATTCATCATAAATAGATTCACACCTGAACAATGCTTTCAAATTGTGCAATTTTATTTCGAAAATAATGGTCGCGCGATTTTCATAAGCGAATTTTGTTTAGCGATGAAGCGCACTTCTGGTTGAATGGCTACGTCAACAAACAAAACTGCCGCATTTGGAGTGAAGCTAATCCACAAGTGTATGTCGAAACACCGTTACTTCCAGAAAAACTGACTGTTTGGTGCACTTTATGGGCTGGTGGAATCCTTCAAAAACGATGGCCACAACGTTACAGTCAATGGTGATCGGTATAGAGCCATGATTACTAACTTTTTCATTCCTGAATTAAACAATCATGATGTCCAGGAGCTGTGGTTCCAACAAGACGGCGCAACATGTCACACAGCTCGTGCCACAATCGATTTATTGAAAGACACGTTGGGTGACTGCCTAATTTCACGTTTTGGACCTGTGAATTGGCCTCCAAGATCTTGTGATTTAACGCCGCTAGACTATTTTTTGTGGGGCTATGTAAAGTCATTGGTCTATGCGGATAAGCCACAAACGCTTGACCATTTGGAAGACAACATTCGCCGTGTTATTGCCTATATACGGCCACAAATGTTGGAAAAAGTCATCGAAAATTGGACGTCCAGATTGGACTACATCCGAGCCAGCCGTGGCAGTCCTATGCCAGAAATCATATTTAAAATGTAATGCCACAAGATTATCTTTCGAATAAAAAAAATTCATGTCAATCGAATAATACATCGTTGTTTTATTGCAATTTAAAGTTCTATACCTCTAAAAAAAACACCCTTTACATAATCCGCATGTTGCAGTCCGGATGAAATATCTGTCATGTGTACGCGTCCCGCGTGAAATACCTATCATATTTATTCGGCCCAGAGGGAAAAAAGGTTGAGTACCCCTGGTGTAAAGAGTAGACATTAATGGACCAACACACTTTGCACTCTAATATTCTATTTTTCTTAAACTATTCTATACTATCGGGAAATCGGGACTTAACTTGATTTTTCATTAACTATTTAAACTTCAAGACATTTATTCGATTTATCATAAGTTTTATTCTGAGAAATTCGTATAAAAAGTTTTCTTGATTGATAGAACTATATGCGGTAGCCCCTTGTTTCGCCCGCCCACATGCGGTGCACGTGCGGCACACCCGCTAGGATAGGCCGTGACAAACCCCCATCATGTCACAAAACGCAGAATGTGTTTTTGCCATGTTAAAGAGTAAAGAGAAACAGAGTTGCAAGGACTTTTACCTGCAGGAACACTCAAAGTTAAATTTAATTATTTAATTATTTAAAGCCAATTTTAATTATTCAGAATTCTTTCCTCAAGAATTCTACTATTCTTACGGTATTAGTAGTACTAACTTTTTTTCCCACACGACGCTTGAAAATCTAATTCCCAACATTATGATATTTTGTTCAATGGTTCATTTATTGAGCCATAGGAATCAAAATATCTTCGATAATTCTTAGTTTTAGAAAGAATGGAAAGTGTTACTTTGGGAAAAGTTTTTTTTATTTAAATATTTTAACATATATATATATATATATATATATATATATATATATATATATATATATATATATATATATATATATATTCTTTCCTCTCCTGCTCACGCGTATGAAGCTCTTTGTAAAAATGGCTCTCTGATACCTTAGTTATCTTGTTTCACTTACACAAAGTGGCTCTTCTCTCCGAAAGCTAGCCGACCCCCTTGCATCCTTTTGTTAGGCCTTTATAACCTCACCCAGAAGCGTAACACAAATGATTTAAAAGTACCTTTATAAAAAATATTAGATTTTTTTAAAAAAAAACTTTTAAAAAAATTCTAATACTTTAGATTTTTGAAATTTTATCCAGTTCTAAGTTCAAATCTGTTAGTTTTGAATTCAAGTTACGGTAGCCTAGTGGTCGAGGTCATGAACTCGTAACTGGCGTGTCAAAGAGTTCGAGTCTAATGCTGTTGAAGACGTGCCGTGTAGAGAGGGTCGTTGCATGTCAAATCTGTCGAGGTTCAAACGTCCGCCTGTTGATGGGTGTTGGGGTGTCGTTCTCGTCACTTGACCATGGTTCAGAACTACGAGATCCGTCACCAATTGTCATCGCGTAGCTTTAATACACACTCACTCACTTCGCAAAAAGTAAAAGTTGTCAACAGAGCGCATGGCTGGAAACACGTGATTGCTTTTATCATGCGATGATGACGTCACGTGAATTTATGGAATGATTGGCTTACTGAGGGTTGCAATTATCGTGTGTCTATGACGAGTCCTACGAATTCAGCGGAAAACAAGTGATCACATTTGTCATGTGATCATCAAGTATTTAGCCCGTTAAAACAAACAACAAATTGATTACTCTGGTTGTCAAAAAAACCACTCCTTTATTCAATTCCTTTTGTTAGTTCACTCTCCCCCCCCGCACGCACACACACATATATTTATATATCTTGTTCAAAATTTAAATCGTTAATAAAATACTATTCATCATCCACTAAAGTTCAAATACATTTTTTTAAACTTGTAGTGGATGACACTTGATGTCAATACAGTTTTTTTCATTCAAATATTAATTCGTTAATTAAGTTTAATTAATTAATTTTAGTTTTATATGGGACAAAAAATTAAATTTGTTCCGAATGAAGATAATAGATGGCGACAGTATACATTGATTATCCAACTGCCAGGTATGAAAATCTCAATTTTTTTTTAAAGTAGGAATTGACTTAAAATTTTATATATATATATATATATATATATATATATATATATATATATATATATATATATATATATATATATATATATATATTTTTAACTTTAATCACAGTTAAATTTTAGAATCCGGGAGGTTGGTTCTGTCCCTTGGTGATTGAGGTTGAAGTAACACCAACCTCAATCACACACCAAGGACAGAACCAACCTCCCGGATTCTAAAATTTAACTGTGATTAAAGTTCTCATTTTTTTCTGTATAGTTCATGTTCACCTTTAAATTTAAAACACTCACTCACTTCCGCAACTTTTCGCCCACTGCAAATGAGTGGACTTTACAACTCAAAAAGAAAAGAAAAAGAAAGAAAAATTGATTCTTGCTCTTATTTTAACTGCTGTTTAATCATGCATACTCCCTTCTCAGTAATTACACCACCGTCACCTCTAATGGTCTTATTTATTCTACTATTTTAAGAGCAAATCGAGTGTTGCGATGAATGGCGCGTCGATTAAAATCGAGGAACACCCGAATAATGGGGCTCAAATCAAGTTTCGGATTCTTAACCCTGGAATAAAAGAAATTTCGAATGGGATATTCAGAGCGGTCATTCTCTGCAGTCGCGAGTAAAGTGAGCTTTTTGTTTTTTTGTGAAAAGAATTCTCTCCCGAACTGACATCAACGAATAACATAAACTTGAAACCTTATTTGGATTACGGAACAAAAGATAGGTAACTTGTTTTGAAATGTTTTTTTCTTTTTCACTGTAAATTGGGGTGATATGCATACCATGGAAAAGGATTTATTGGAATTCTAAAACATATATATTATTTTAACAAAATAAATTCTGTGTGTTTATATAGGTTTGTTTTGAAATTGTTTTTAAGAATTTTATAATGAGTTATTTAATTTAGTGGTGAGTTTTTTTTTAACTAAGTAGTTTAATAATTTAGCTTATTGTGCTTGGAAATGCAATGTAGTATTGTGAATGTTTTAATATATTGTAGGTACTACGTGTAGCGAATGTAAAAACTGAAAATATAGTATTGACTTGCAAAAAACTTTATAAACTATAAAGATTTTTTTTATTTTTTAATTTTGAACTAGATGGAAGAATGCCAAAATAATATAAAAATAGCTATGAGTTAAAACTAGAGTGATGTTTTAGGGTAATGGTATAGTTAAAAAAATTTAAACGGGTACAAAGAATGGAGCTTTTATTGATAAAAAAAACAATTCACAGAATGACTCAGACATTAAGACGTTATATTCCTATACTTTATGAAAAATAAATTCTCAATTTATTTTCTTTCCTTTCCTTTTTTTTTTGTTGATGAAAATAATTTTAACACAAAATTATTGTAAAATATACATTGGTAATGATTTATAAAAAGTTTAGTAATTTTTCATAATCAACTTGGTTGAACTAGGGTACAATGATTTCATATATTTTTATTTTCATATTACCCAAAGATCGAAACTTAGCTTTCATTTTCGGTGCTTGCACTGTTTTCGAAGCTATTTTTCTTGCACAATGCATTTCATTATTTTTAATTTTAAATTCATCTTATTTTCCATTAAGTATATTTTTTAACTTTTAAGCATTTTTAATTAACAAAAGGCAAGAGTCAATACGCCACAATAACTCAAAATCCTACCGATGTGAGGTTACAGCTCGGAAGAGCTTGGTACTCAGGTCATCCACCCAACGATATTTTCATATTATATCATGTTTTTTTCTTCATAATAGTGTTAACTTTCGCACACAGTGACTTTTTAAAAATATCCTTATTAAAATAAGTATTCTTATACATTTTTATTTTCCTAAATATGTTATGGATATTTTTATTTTGAATATAATTGAATTTTTTCTAATGTATTTTTATTTGTAAAATATCCAGGTTCTTATCTCTATCTGATCTTACAATTTCACATAATTTAAGATTTAATTCCCTTTTGAGATAAGATCTAACAACCAAATTATTTCCCGTTATCGGGATAAAGACGATCGTATATAATAATATTAATGGCACGTAAAATCAATCTGGAACTGAAACCAGAATGTAAATTGGGGTTTGAGTGAAGCCCCGGTCAGTGTGTGAATGAGTGTTTATTAACATCGCAACACGAGGGGTATTGGAAACGAACTCGTAATTTTGAACCGCGGTCACGTGACGAGGAATACTCCTGATCCGGTACCCTACTCTCCATCTGCACAACGTCAACGTGAAGACTTTGAGCAGGGACAAATTTGACATGCATTAGTCCTTCACAGATATTCAGTACAGAGACAGAGATTCTACACAGGTATCAGTAATTCATTGCTTATCCAAGCATGATATCTAAAAAGTTGCATATTCACGGGGATCATCATCATCACCATCATCCTTGGCGTGACATCCTTGGATGGGCCTAAGCATTGACGTCTTAAGGCGCGGGCCAACTAAGTCCGGGCCTCGCTCCCGGTGGGGTCTTTGTTTCGTTCTCGATTATGCCTTAAGATCATGATCCGTATGATTTTTATAATCAAATATTATTCCCGTACATACTTGCTTTGTACTGCCTACTTTTGAAGACCTCAGGTAGAGCATACTTTTGCATAGAAGCCCAGGGTCTCAAAAAATTCTTAAGATTTATCTGGGTCCAGGGCCTCAAATAGCCTTAAGACGCACCTGGGCATATTAAATCAGACGTTTCCAACCCTCTTAACTTGCAGCCAAACTATTCAAATTTTTATTTTTAAGGACCAAACAATCCTCCACTACAGTGTTCCGCAACCTTTTTATCGCTACGGACCGGTCAACGTTTGATAATTTTACCGCGGCCCGCTGAGGGTGGGACACGTTGACTGTTTACATTTTAGATTATTTTGATTTAAAAGTTTTAGTTTGGTTACATTTAAATATGCATTCAGAATAAAATATACTTACACCAAAAATGAATAAAAGCGATTTAACCTGGAATATAAAGTAATTTCCGTGGAAAGTTGCGCAAATCCGAGAGAAATGCACCACTTAAAATAGAATGACAATAGTTTAATGTTCTTTAGGCGGTCCGGCACCATTTGATCCACGGTCCGGGGGTTGCAGACCACTGCTCTACTACATTTATCCATCGATGTCTTAGATTTTCCTGTTCCAATCTTAGATGGTCCAGCCGAAAAATTTATCTTAGAATTTTTTTCACGAGGATAGCAGCAGTATATTAAACGCTGAAAGGTTAACATCTGAACTGGCACATCATTCTACACATCCACACCTCGTCAGCATAAGAGCCCTGATAGATTCCATGGATATCCCCCAAAATGTACAGCAATATCTATAATGTATTCAAAATATTTGCAGAAGGTTATGCAATCAAGTGAAGAAATGCAACTTCAAAGTAATATCATCTGTCCTTCTCATGATCTTTTATTTCTGTTATCGTTGTTTCTGATCCCAGATTGTCTGGCAATGCAAGACATTCTTTATGAATCCATAAAATTCTAGAAAGTGTAAAAACAGAAGAGGGTTCAGAGGGACTTCAACCTTTTTAAAGTCCAAACAAGTCAATATGTGGGCAGGGGAGATCAGCTCGAAATTACACCAGGGGCGACTCCGGAAATATCCTCTGGCCATGATGAAAAACGAGAACTTTCATATGGCGCGCACAAAGCGCGAGAAAACAGTGTGGTATTTCCTAGGCATAAATCTGGTTTTCTTCCGAAGTACTAAAGATGACCAGGAGTTCTTCCAAGTTGATTAAGGGAGGATAATTATCTGAACGTAAGAGACCCAGTAGGTCTTAGGGATGGCGATCTGAGATCAATTAAGCGAAAAATTGATTTCTCGGGCCAAAAAAAACCCCGATTTTTTAAATCGGTATGTAGCACTGAATCGATTCAGTGAATCGATATTTCATGCTAGAAAATCGACAGTCGATTTCTTTCCGTTTTGGTAAAAAACGTTAAGTTGGTAAAAACCATAAAAAACGAAGAACTACAACACTATTTATTGCAGACACAGTTGTGCACCTGAAGTATGATCCTATACTTTAGTGGCAAGAACAGAAAAACTCTATTTGTCATCACGTTCACTCAATAGTCATGATCTATCTATATGAGTATCGTGGAATCATGTGTTCCTTGTGAGCGCCTTTTTTCGATTGCCGGCAACATCGCAAGTGATGAGCGGAAACACTTGGATCCCAGTAGACTTGAGAGACTGTTGTTTCTAAAAAAGTTTAGATACTATAAGATATATAATCTATTTTCTAAACTTTTTAAAGTAACAAATACATTTAGAAAATACATGTCTTCTTTTATACCTGATACTTTAATATGGTAATAAAAAAAATTGTATGTAGAATTCCCTGCTTAAAAAAATCCCCTCTGATTTTACTGATAATTTATCATGGTATTTTTCTTGTTTTTCATAAAATGGATTTATATTTACATCGTAAATACAGACTTGAAAAAAAATCGGTTTCTTAGAAATCGATCTTTTAGAGATTTCGATTTTTTTGTGAATCGATTCATCAGGTTACGATTCGAATCGATTTAAAAATCGATCTTTTTCGGAAAGAATCGCCATCCCTAGTAGGTCTCACCCCTTCCTCAGCAGCAATCCTGGCAGAAAACGGCTTTCTCATTACCATCAATCTCCAAGTATATATAGGATCTTTAATTTCTTTTCATTTTCACAACAACATGATTATAAATATGCGTTTGAGGAAACGTTTGTAGAGGAAATATCTCATTTTTGAATATTTAAGAAAGAAGCAATAAATCTTTTTGTCTTCTAACAATACAGGAGAGAAATTGATATCTTTTCAGAATGCATCACTGATTTGAAATTTTTTTTGTGAATATCCGAAAAATACTACCAAGAGTAAACAACCTAAAAAAGTTCTATACTTAGACATTCCTTCTTGGCAGTTATTTAAAAGGTATTCACAGCCAAGCATTTAGAGTAAAAGGAGTAAAATTTTCCTCTTTGGTGGTATGTTTGCTTTCAATCAAAGGAGTTTCAGTAAAATCAATTTGCATATATTAAAGAGACGCTCAAAATGTGTTTCTATTGTTATTTAAATCCGGTTGACATATTCTTCAGAAGTGTTGCTCTAAATTCAAGAAATGCAATGCATCCTTTTTTTGTAAAATAAAATCACAAATGCATTTTGACAGTTTTTTAAAAAAATAAATTGCATATCTTTATAATTATTTAGTAATTTTTACGGATGAAACACTAAAAGTAAAAAAAAATTAGGGGGCGGGGGGAGGAGGAGGTAGAAACTTAATCTTTTATGCTTGAAACTAAAACTAAACAAGTAATATATAAAAAAAATTAAAGTTAATTCCTACTTAGATCAACAAAGAGAAATTTTATATTTTAGCTACTTTTTATTAAATAATTACTAGTAATATAAATATGTACATACATATGACAGAATCATAACATTAAGTGGTAATTAATTTTTATTAATTGTCATTAAAGTATCGTATTGTCATCAAAAACAATTGTGTCTATGAAATTTCAGTTCAACTCAATGCTTTAAAACGTGAGAGAAAAAAAAACCTTTTCAAATTTTGATACAAGTTGCCAAAAATGATGCCAATGTGGCTGTATTTGTAATTCTTTAAATAATTAGTTTTAATCAATTAATTTTTATTAATTATATTTAAATTATTGTATTGTCATCCAAAATAATCCTGTATATAAAATTTCAGCTCAGTTGAGAGCTTTAAAGTGTATTTTATTAACGATTGTAGATTCCCCCAAGATAAATAAAGAAATAAACATATAGAGAGGGCGAGAGGTAATAGTAGAAATTGAAAAAAAAAGGTAAATGAAATTCATCATTTATTGCCTGCCTAAACACTAAAACACTAGCAATTATTATTTTTGTAGTTTTAAAAAGACTATCGTAACATTAAGGCAGTGAATAGTTATTAATCTTTTTTGGTATATATAATCCTGAAAAGGAGGAATTATTGGCCCTATAATTTTATGTATCGGAAATATTATAATAACTAGGGTACCTAGGTATTATCGCAACAATCGCCAAATCTATTAATAACTCGCCAGGTTGGCAACCCCGATTTACTACGTGTCGCACGCGCTGAATCAGCAACCATGCACTTCGTTTTTGAAATGTCTCCAATAGGTTGCGATAATACGTAAGTACCATAACTTATTTTATTATAACAAAATACACTCCTTCAAAAGAATAATTTTGAAGGAAGACTTTTGAATTAGAAATGTAAATGTTTCCTGTTAAAGGGCCTAAATTAAGTGACGTCATAGTCACACGATAGCTGCAATTCCGTGTTTCCAGCCAATCAGTTCATAGTCTTCGCTATTGCTACAACTTTTGCTTTTTTACAGAAACCTTTTTTTAATAGGTACATATTTGTCAACTATAATAATGCACACATGTAAGCAAAATGCACTCGATTAAAAAAATACATGTATAATTAAAGATTTTAATTTTTTAATTTTGAAAAACTTACTGAAGAATAACAATATATATAATTGAACATCTTTACTCAAATTAACTGGTTTTTGAAACTGTATCTCAACTTTACAAATAGAACTGCACGTACAAGTCAGATTTGAATTCAATGGTGAACACGTGATTAGATATATCACCTGACCCTCGTGAATTTAACCGACTGCTTCAACGACGAAGTCGACACATAGATTGGCACTTCACTTTTCACATTTGGCCCACGTAAAGGCAAAAACATATTTAATGTACATTAGTCTCGCCAAGCGACGCTTTTAGCAAGAATATTCACTACACACACTTGACGGTAGTGGCGTAACATATTTCCCGCATCGCGGAGGAGGGGGGGAATTCTAGGGGACCCACAGCATTACTGACACCAAATACGTATCCCTTATAAGATCCGTCGTGGGGCCCAAAACCTAACTTCGCAGGGGGCCCTAATATTCTCCCTTACACCACTGCTTGACGGCATGAGTCGGTTACTGTTTTCAATCTGGGTACGGGATGCCCTCCTCTCATTTTCTCAAATACTATAGTAATTATTTGATTACATATAACACATTAATAATTAATTATTTATTGCATATAACACATACACTACACATTATACAGACTTAAAGATTCTTGTGGACTGATGTATACTGTTAAAAATTAATTAAAATTTTCTTCATTCTTTTTAAGTCCGTGGTAAGTATTTATTTAACAACAATTGTATTAATTTTTAACTGTCCATACTAAATTATTTTACTACCTTTCATTTGTGCTGTCATCCATCAAAAGCATTAGAAAATTAAAAAAACATTATAAACCTGTACACATTCTGTTACCACTCCTCTTCTCAAAAAACCCCCAAAGAACATAAACAGTCTCACAGAATTACAAGGATGAATCCATTAGTCAGCTATCGTGTCCAACTGCTGTTGGCAAGTTTTATGAGATTATAGGAAGGGGGTAAAGATCACTTTGAGATAAACTTCGAGAACGTTATGCAATTGGAAGACACCCCTAGAAATAGTGGCATCGAATCTTACTTCCTCACTGATGTGGCAGTTGTCAATTTCTTTATTTTGTAGAAATTATGTAGAAGAGGTATGGGCTCTCAAGACTAATTAGGTTTTTGTCTTCAGCTAGCACGCCAATTGATTTCAGGATTTTCAAGTCTGAAAAACGAAAAGACAGACTCATAAGTTTTCTGGGCAATAAAAAAAAAGTAAAGGGTATATTTTTAGAGGCATAGAACTTTAAATTGCAACAAAACAACGATGTATTATTCGATTGACATGAATTTTTTTTTATTCGAAAGATAATCTTGTGCCATTACATTTTAAATCTGATTTCTGGCATAGGACTGCCACGGCTGGCTCGGAGATAGTCCAATCTGGACGTCCAATTTTCGATGACTTTTTCCAACATTTGTGGCCGCATATCGGCAATAACACGGCGAATGTTGTCTTCCAAATGGTCAAGCGTTTGTGGCTTATCCGCATAGACCAATGACTTTACAATGACCCACAGAAAATAGTCTAGCGGTGTTAAATCACAAGATCTTGAAGGCCAATTCACAGGTCCAAAACGTGAAATTAGGTGGTCACTAAACGTGTCTTTCAATAAATCGATTGTGGCACGAGCTGTGTGACACGTTGCGCCGTCTTGTTGGAACCACAGCTCTTGGACATCATGATTGTTCAATTCAGGAATGAAAAAGTTAGTAATCATGGCTCTATACCGATCACCATTGACTGTAACGTTGTGGCCTTCATCGTTTTTGAAGAAGGATTCCACCAGCCCATAAAGCGCACCAAACAGTAAGTTTTTCTGGATGTAACGGTGTTTCGACATACACTTGTGGATTAGCTTCACTCCAAATGCGGCAGTTTTGTTTGTTGACGTAGCCATTCAACCAGAAGTGCGCTTCATCGCTAAACAAAATTCGCTTATGAAAATCGGGAAAAACGGCAATCTCGTTTTGGGCCCATTCGACGAATCTACGCCTTGCTTGATGATCGTTTTGATGAATTGTCAAACCAAACTGAGAATAAATCACTTGACAGCTGTTAAATCGGTCGCCATCTTGGAAAGTAATGCCAACTTAAACTTTTATACCTGAAAAAAAAACACTGTTTAGTTCCAAATGAAGTGACGTTGAATTAAGTCGGTGAGCATATTTCAGTTTTAGGGAATACATACCGATGTTGTCGTTTGAGCTGTACTAAGGTTCATCAAACGAGAACACTACATGTATGCACACCTTGCGATATCCCACTATGTGTACCTCCATGTTTTCCAAGATTTCATGGAAAATAATATTGTAATTAGTCATCCATGAGTATAAAAATAACTATAATATACAATTCTTTTTCCCGTTTGTGTGTGTGTGTGTAGTATTTACAATATATATATATATATATATATATATATATATATAAAGTAACTAAAATATTATAAATATAAAACAAAGCAAAAAAAGAAATAAGCATTTTTTTAAAGTTTCTTTCTTGTCCAATGTGGGCTGGGGTAATTATATTTACCACCACGAGAATGGTGTGTTAAAAGTTAAATTATTTTTTATCTATTAGGCTAAATGTGGGTTTCTTTTCTTAAATCATTCTTAATTTCAAAAATATTTTAACATACTTTTACTATAAATAATTGGCACATTAAAGGGTTAAATATTAATTTTATTTAATTTTCAACCATCGAAAGAGTAATTTTTTTTTTGAAAAGAATTTTTTTTTTATTTATTGACAATAATAAAATTTATATGTTCATCTCAGAATGACCGGGACAACCACAGGTAGTACAAATTTAATAAATTTTAAATATTTTGATGTAAAGTTTACCACATGCGAAATCCAAAATGCTTTCTAGAAAATATTTATAAATAATTTAATATGTGTGCTTTTTAATTCCCAATTTCTACTTCTTCAATAATTTCATACAATTTCTTTATTACAGTGAAAATCAGAGTTAATATTTTGAAAATCTGACACACACACACAACACGTTTTTTTTTAATATATAAATTACGATTACTAGAATCTAAATCATTGTAGAGAAAAGAATCTTTATTTTACAACCAATAATGTTCCATATCTTTTCTTTTTGACTGGAACGCTTAAAGATGTTAATCGTTATTGAATGGGTTTTGCAACCACAACACTTTTTTTTTATTATTTATTTCTTTTTCCTATACGTGAACAAATGATTACTTTAAAACATTTCCTTAAAAAAAAACATTCGTAAAAATCACAACAATTAGTGTTGACACAATCTTTTGTGTTTTTTCTTCCCTAAACTAAATTTGAATGGGTTAATAGTATTCCAGAAAAAAAAGGAACACTTTTGTTTTTGTTGTTAGCGATGAAACACTTAAACATTTTACTCTTAAGGTTCTAGTTAAAATGCAGAACGTGCAACGAGTTGAGTTGAGGAATAAATCAGCTCGAACGATCTGATTAAAAATTTACTTTTGAAAACGATTTCTTTTACTTCGCATACCAAATAGATCTCGTTTATTAAAACTGACCGTAGAGGTTAACTCAGAAACTAGTATTCACGTATATTTCTCACTCCTCTCAAATTAGACTATGAATGATTCCAGATTAAGATTCTGAGGATGATTTTGAAGGCTGGCAACACACAACTGAGACCACTTAGTATTTCGTAAGCAAAAGAGCGAAGAACTCTTTTTAATAAAATCTCGCGATTGTAAGAATGAGATTTATAAAACTTAATTAACTCGGAACATTTTGCGTGGGAAAAGAGATCTTGAAAGGTAAATTAGGAATGCTTATTGTAATTTAGTTTAACTTTCTTTTGAATTATTTGATGTATTTATAAACTCGGCTGAAATTTAATGTGCAATTTTAGATGACTTGTTGGCCTGTAGTCTGAAATATTATTACAGCATAGTTACTGGAATATGTAAAGAAGTGCTGTACTTCGTACAAAGATAGTTTTTAAAATTAGAAAAATATCAGGTAAAAAGAAAAATATATATATTACATTGCAAGCGTCGAATCGTGTAAGTTTGGTGCTTACGTGTTATACCGTCGACCCATTTCACACCAAACGAAAAGATATCGCCAATTTGAAAAAATCTCGCCAAATGCTCTCTCTCTCATCGTTATTATTTCTGTGTTCGAATATGCGGTGAAACGGTTTCCACTAATGGCAGTTTTTCGCAGCATTTGGCAATGTTTTTTTTTTGAATTGACGAATTTGGTCGAAGATATAATACGTAAATATCTACGGTTTTTATTAGATTAATAGATAAAACATTTATTTTATTAGTTCGGTGCAAATATAGGTCTTCAATGGAATCAGAACTATAGTGTAACTAAATCTGGGGCATAACTTTGACAGGATAGGTTACGAAATTCGCAACATAACCACCCGGCCACCGTGGTCGTTACCTATATGGAAGTGCAATTGTACATGACACTGATACTATTTTATCATTACTGCAGAATTTTTTTCTAAATAAAAGATGAAAAAATACAGAAATTTCTCAGTTTTTTTTAAGCCCAAATAAATTTGCAATTTCGCTTCTTTTTTTCCCCAACAAATACTAAATCATGTGGTTTACATTTGTTACATATTAGACTTACATTAAAATCTTACAGTAAGAAGACTAGTTATTTTGCATTAAGATCACGTGATAATGAAACATAAGGATTCCATTCTTTGCAACCTAGAAAAGTGAAAAAACTTTTATTTGTCTTATGATAATGAGTCAGTTTTTTTAAACAGTTGACGTAATAAAGAATGTAATTTAAGCCGTAAAGCATTTTATTTTCCAATACTTTAGTTATATTATAAATTTCTGTACAGCTATTAGATTGAAAATTAACGAGCAAAATTACATTTTCTAATCCTACTAATGATGCGAACGGAAAAAAAGTAATTTCTATTTGTACTCCGAAAATATTTTTTCTCGAATAAGATATTAATTATCAGTGTCTATCAAAGGTTAAAATATCTTCTTTGAAAATTGCTTCCAAAAATCTCAAAAATTCATCCCTTTCTGAAGCCCAACATAACTTATATTTAAGAAAAGGAGATTTTTAAATAAATTTGTTTCGTTAAAATAATTCTGTTTAAGGAGTTTCACCCAGGTAACGGCTTGTTTTTTAAGCATTTTTAGGAAATTTTTTTAACGACCAATAAAATGATATAGAGCTTTACGTTTCTCTTTATCATTTATTTATATGTATATTAAGAGTAAGTATATAAATGTTTAGCCTAAAATATCCAATAGAACGTGCGTTATAGCGTTCTGAACACACCCGCCTCGAAAAATGGATGCTCACTTCCTCCACGATTCCTGCTGATTGGCTTATTTGAAATAAAAACAATAAACGGCGTTTTAATTTATAAGCTTAAATGTATCGAATGAACTATACTCAATAGAAAATATAAAAAAAGGGATTTTTGGTAGACCTCTGAAGAGAAAAAGTTTCGAATTTCATGGGTTTTTTTGTTATGTTTTTGTTATAAAAAATAGAAATATTTTGAATTTTGAAATGATCGTAGATCATTTGGTGCGTATATTTGTGCTGATTCTACCCTATAAATTTGAAGTCATTCGGTCAAACCGTTCTTGAGATATGACGGAGGAAAGATTGAAAAACACAATTTTGAGAAAAACGCGTTTAAAAAAAAGTTTCAAGTCCGATTAAAACAATGAAAATCTTAACTTAGCGCTATCTACAGCTGCTTCTTTATAACGACTTCGAAATTTAAAAAATCCCTTTACCACCGTATTATAGACATGTTAAAAAAGCAATTTATAAAAAAGAATTTTTTTTTTTTTGATTTTCTGAACCCATTACATGGGCAACCTTCTTATTAAAATGAAGGAAATGCGTTTTTAGAAAAAGAGAAGAAATATAAATTAAAAGCTGAAAGAGGAAGAATACTTTCTATGATATAAAAATAATAAGGTGGACTTAGAATATTATAACATAATCCCCAGTTAAATTTCAAAACTATTTCATGTTGTTTACTTTTAAATTTACTTTGAGTCAATTGAAGGAACATTATCATCTTACCATCGGGGTCAAACATCAAATACTTTTAATTACACGAATAAAGAATATACTTGTACCACCTAATTTCACGTTTTGGACCTGTGAATTGGCCTCCAAGATCTCGTGATTTAACACCGCTAGACTATTTTCTGTGGGGCTATGTAAAATCATTGGTCTATGCGGATAAGCCACAAACGCTTGACCATTTGGAAGACAACATTCGCCGTGTTATTGCCGATAGACGGCCACAAATGTTGGAAAAAGTCATCGAAAATTGGACGTCCAGATTGGACTACATCCGAGCCCCAGCCGTGGCAGTCCTATGCCAGAAATTATATTTAAAATGTAATGCCACAAGAGTATCTTTCGAATAAAAAAAATTCATGTCAATCGAATAATACATCGTTATTTTGTTGCAATTTAAAGTTCTATAGCTCTAAAAAAAACACCCTTTATAATGTATTTCTTTTGATTTAATATTTAAAAAGACAAGAAATGAAGTATTATAACATTCGTTCAAATACATACTTCTTTCAAGATTGTTCGAGCGACATAGAATTTGTTTTTAAATATGATAAAATAATAAGTTTTGTGTCATAAATATATTTTTATTAAAAAGTTCTAAATCTAGTTCAAATGGATTCATTCTTGAGTTGATGTAAATATATTAAAGTTATTTGTCAACAATGGTAGGAAAATGTTAGTTTTTCCTCGAAAACTATTGCTATTTGAAAGAAATATGTGAGTTAATTCATTCTAAAAATACGTTAATATTTATATTTACATAAATCTACAATTATATTCTTTTTCTAACTTACATTTTAAAATTTGTAATTTATTGGAAAAATATGTACTATAAACATTGGTTTATGTTATGAAATTTATAAAACCAAACGATAATAGATTTTAAGAAAAATATTTATTTTAGTATTAATTTTCTTTTGCTTGCTCGATTGATTGAATATTGACGTTTCACTCAGAAGCTACATCAGGTAATATTCTTTTGTGATATCCTTCACAATATTAAGAGGATAAAATTGCATAATTTCGTGTGAAAACCGTTATGAAAAATGTTTTAAATTAAAAAAAAATGTCTTATTTCTGTGAGTTAAAAACTGCGTGAATTTAGAAAGAAACTAAAAAATAAACTTAAAAGCAATTTTCTTGAGAAAAAATTTTTTTTCTATAAAATTTATGGGGAAAAAATTATTTCCGAACTTAACAGGAGATTTGGAATAAACTAAACTGTCAAATTTATTCTCGAAGAACTTGTTTTGGTGAAGGAAAAACAATTTAAAAAACATTTGTTAATAATTACACAAAACAATGTATTATACTAGAAAAAATTAGCGTTAATATATTATAAGTATATTAGATTGTATAACAGTGTTTGAAATATTAAGAATAACAAGTAGTATAATTTTTTTAAAATCGATTCCTACTTAGGTCAACAATGAAAGATTCTATTTTAATTAATTAAATTTAATTAATGAATTAATATTTGAAAAAACTGTATCAACGTGAAGTGTCACACACTACAAGTCTAAAAAATATATTTGAAGCCAAGAAAAATTTCCTTAGAAAAACTTACTGACATCATCTGTTAGTGTTATTTCTAACTACGTTAGAAACAAGGCAGAATAAAATTAAAATTAAAAAATAAAACTGAATTGATGAATTAATATTTTTGTGTGAGAGAAAAAAAAACAGTATTAAAATCAAGTGTCATCCACTGCAAGTTTAAAAAAATGTATTTGAACTTCAATGGATGAATAAAAAGTATTTTATTAACGATTGAAAATTTGAACAATATATATATATATATATATATATATATACGTAAGGAGAGAGTGAACTAACAGTGGGAATTGAAAAATATTAGAAAGAACATGTTTATAGAAATAAATGAGAAGTTAAAACTACTCATTGGGCTAAATTCCTGTAGCATCATAGTCACATGACAAATGCAATCACACGTTTCCAGCCGATCAATTCATGCGCTTCACAGATAACAACTTTTGCTTTTTACAAAACTTTCTTTTAAAAAGTACATACTTTTCAACAATAATAACATACATAGGTAATAAAATCCACTGGATTTAAAAATACACGTGTAATATAATTTTTTTTTAATTTTGTAAATTTTTTTGAAGAATCTTAATATTTAAACAATTTTACTCACTTATCAGATCTGAAATTCTATCTAAGTTTTACAAGTAGAACAGCAAGTCTAACGTCAGTTCTAATTTCAATGACCTGTGATTATATATTTCATGTGATAGTGATGAAGTGGTCATGTGATAGTGAATCATGTGAAGAGAGAGAGAAAGAGAGAGAGAGAGAGAGAGGTAATGGGCATTTCGAAAGGAGATGTGATGCTCAGATTTTAAAATAATTAACTAAAATGCTTAAAATGATCATTTTTAGAACATAAGTTGGCATTTAAATTGCATTAATATTCTCAAAGCAGATTTATTAAATAACGTATATTAAAAATGCATTTGTACACATTAGACACGCAACTTAAATTCAAGAACTTTAATTACATAGCTTACCCTCTCTCGAACGAGTGATTTGGATCAGAACCGCAATATATAAAATGTTGAATGTAAATAGCGGAAGTTATAATTTGTTTGTTCCTCGAATTTGCTGTTGGCTCGGTCAGACGTCTAATGGTTCATTAGAGAGTATTTTGAGCTAATTGAAAATGATCAGAAACGGAATGTAAACTTGATTTGTTTGTTTTTTAGTTTCTTCTATTTCCGACGTCCGTTATGCTTTCTTAGTGTGTAATTTCAGTTTTGTTTTCTTGCTACACATAAAAGTTATCTGATCATTATAAATATTATTGTTACAAAATTCTGTCACTTACCTTCGAAATTATGCATCCATTTTGCTTTGTGTAATTTATTTTCTGTTCCACTAAAAAATAGATTATGGAATATTATTTATCGTACTTTTCCGTTTCTCCGGAGCAAGCGATAAAATCGCCAAAAATAATACATCCTATGTCAAATGGAATATTCCCGCTGATAACCTTTTACCGCCACTTTTTCAAAACAAGTCACTGTCTTTTCTTATCAATAACGTCTTTTTCATGATACATCAAAATGAGATGAAAAACTCCAATGAGAGCTAACATTAAAAAGAATTTTTTATGTGTATGGTATGCGATGTCGCCAAAAATGCCTGCTTGGCGAGATTTGTGCCGGCGAAACGGAAAGTACTGTAAAGGCCTGAAGGACTAGCCCACTCACGGGCGGAAGAACTAACGCTAAATTCAATTGGTGCTGAATGGCAACATACAGGAGTAGAAGAAGAGAGAAAAGGAGGGTGAGTGAGTGAGTGAATATTAACGTCGCACGGTTAAGCTACACGAGGGCTTTTGGCGACGGACCACGTAATTTTGAACTATGGTCAAGTGACGTGGACGACACCTGAGCAGGCACCCCTCTCCTAATTACCACGCCACACCAACGGGAGGACGTTTCAGCTCTCGACAGATTTAACGTGTATCGCTGCTCTACACGGTGGGTGTTTAGTGGTACTGGGCTCGAACTCATGACATGGCTGCCATGATCCGATACCTTGACCACTGGGCTACCGCAGCCCTGAGAAAAGTTGGAACGAGAACTTCGTGAGAAGGTCGGAATTTCAGTTAGCATGTATAGTTTTAAGAATTTAAATGTTTCTTTAAAGTTTTGATACGTGTCTGTAAACGTGTGTGAAAAAATAATAAACCAAGTTTGGTTAAATAACCTCTTATTGAGACAACAACCCTACACTACCAGCATTGTTACCACCATGTTACAGTACCTTATTTATTACTGGTATTATAAACAGAGTTATTTTGTAATTGCTGGCATTTTTAATCATTCTTTTCGAATCCTTTGAAACACGGATTATTCCAACATTATCAATAATGTGTTTGTTCCTAGTGGAGTGAAAATTTTTTTAGCTATGTAGGAACTCTCTCTCTATTTACAAATTTAAGAGACACAAAACTGCCTTTTTATGTAACTGCCATTCACTGCTGTGATTTCCCCCCTTCGAATTTCTGTTTTCTCATGACACATTGTCACACTTAATATTTGATAACTCAAGATTTCTCAGAAAATTTTTATCACTGGCGTAGCTGGCTCTGAGGGGGACCTGTATCCAAATTCCTTCGGGGCTCTTTTGTAGATGTAGGAGTTCTGTTAGTGAACTGTAGTTACACATGTTGGAGCCCCTGTAGCTTGAGGGCCCCGTATCATTGATACGGCGGTAGCTACGCCTCTGATTTTTATACAATAATATTAAACTCCGATTGTTGTTATGGGGTTTCATAGACTCTAATACCTCTATCCATAAGTATTCTTCTTTCGTTGTTCTTTTTTTACTTTGAAAATAAAATAACTACACAAAATCGGATTATTCTAAAAAATCGATTTAGCTGTATTTGTGAGATAGAAAAGAATGTATTTTAGCTGAGAAAAATACAGAAACTTGTTGACATTTTTTTAAAAAAAAATTGAGGTTATTTTTTCTTACTTTTACAAAAGCAATCTTTTAGACAGCACCACGGAAGTTGTGTGATTATATCAATCCATAGTAGTTAAGGTTACATATAGACTTTAACATAATATTCTTACATACGCCGCTTAACTGTTTTTAATAATGAAATATGATGACTGTAATTCTAATGAGCTTACATTTCTGGTGGAATACGGAAATGAGGGAATGCAAGTACAGAATAGTTATTATTCGATTAAAAATGAACCATGCATTGATAAATTCCAGTAAAAAACATATAGTTAAAAAAAATTCCATTAAAATTTGTAGGGAAACAGTATTTTGGATAAAATAGTAGTTTTATGATTCATTTTTGTTAAATGGACCATGAAAATATTTTCCTTGAATTTATAACTTTTAACAAACTATTTTGAGCTCTTCTAATGAACAATACACTCACGGACAAAAAAAAATTAGCGCATCAAAAAATAATTGCGGGATTGCAACGAAACTTGGCATAAAGGTACATGTCGGGGAGATATGCAAATGATTAGAAATGCAGAGTGATCGCGCATTACGTATAGCCAGTAGAGGGGCGTTTATCGTCGTTCTCCGTGGAGTATAAAACAGGTAACCAAAGCTTGCTTGAGTGTACTGAATCGTTTACAAAGGAAGAGCTGAGGTAGATATGTCATTAGAATACGAGCAGCTGCCGCAGTTTGAGAGGGGGAAAATCATCGGCATGTTGTAAGCTGGGTGGTCAGCTAGGCAAGTAGCTCGTCAATTAGGCCACTCTGATTGTGTTGGGAGGAGGTGTTCGGACCAGTGGATCCGAGAGATGTCATTTACACGAAGACCAGGCTCAGGACGCCCTCGACAGACCAGTCATCTAGAAGACCGCCACATCGTAAGAAGTGCATGCGTACAACCAACTACTTCATCGGCCACCATCCAGGCACAGGTAGCACTTTCACTGGGGCCCCTGTGTCTTTTCGAACCATACGAAGACACCTGGCTGAAGGACATTTGGAATCGTGGCGCCAATTACGTGTGCTGCCCTAGACGCCCACCCATCGACGCCTCCGTTTGGAGTTGAGCCGCGCACGAGGAAACTGGACTGCCGCTGATTGGAACCAGGTCGTCTTTAGCGACGAATCCAGACTCAACATCAGCAGTGATGACATTCGTGTGTGGAGACCCCGTGGTGAACGCCTCAATCCTGCTTTTGCTTTACAGCGACACACCGCTTCCAGAGTTGGTGTGATGGGATGGGGTGCCATTGCCTACAATACACTCTTTCCTCTAGTATTGATCCGTGACACCATGACAGCCCAGCGGTATGTCTATGACATACTGCAACCACATGTGTTTCCACTCATGCAATGGCTCCCAGAAGCCACTTTCAGCAAGACAATGTTTGGTCTCGCATGGCAAGGGTGTCCCAAGACTATCTCCGCACTGTTACTACCCTTCCTTGGCCTCCCCGATCCCCAGATTTGTCTCTCGCGCTAGAGGGGGGTTCAACAAAGTATTAAATCCTCCGTTCTTTTGCCTTTTTCTCTGAGAGAAATAAATGATTCTTTTTCTTTGATTTTCTAATCATTTACTTACATCAAAGTAGTCATTTCGTATGTAAAATTTCGTTTCATTTTGACTACTCCTTCTTGGTGCGCTAATCTTTTTGTCCATGAGTGTATAATGGAATTATATATCATCATTTACACTTAGACACATCTGTTGTTGAAATGTTTAAGTATCCATCACCAGCTTGAACCAGAAATCTGAGATCCAAAGGACACTTCTCAGTTCAAGGATACCAAATTCTTATAAAGAAATTATATCATAATGCCCATCAATCATATTTATAGGAAAAAGTCTCAAATCTCTTTTTACACATTGGAGACAAATAGTACTGTTTCCTTAAATACGAAAAATAGTATATATTTTCAAAATTTTATTTTTTGTAATTTATCGCAAAATTCAACAATAAATATTCTTAAGCCTAAAAACAATTTTTCGAATGTTTAATGGTCCGATAAAGACATACAATTTGCGTGCCATTGAAGTTGTTGTTCTACCAAGTCAAACACATACAAACAAGCATCAAGGCAAGGATGAGATTTTGGTAAGAAAAACAAAATGTCTCCAATCGCTTGTTTTTAAGGTTATCTTCTTCCAGTTGACAGTGATGAAGCAACATGGTAGAGATTTCATACTTTACGAGCGAAACGAGAGAATCTGAATTAACTAACACGATGTTGCAATTTTATCCACACACACACAAAAAAATCTGTTCTCTCACATATCGAAACCTTGGTAATTTATGCATTTGTTTTTTACAAACCTGTCTTGCAGAGTAATGTTTCAGTTTGAGTTTCCTTGTAGGATCGTGGGTTGCCAATTAAAATTGTAAACTAAGTTTAAAATTTTCATTTCAAAACAGTGTTAAAGAAGGAATTAAAGTGCTAGATGTGAAAATATTTAAAGGGGCTTGGGATTCACAAGATTTTGAAGTCCGTAATGTTTGTCGGATTTTTAATGAAGTTCATTTTGAATGATCTATGATTTTTTTTTCTAAATAATGAATATAGATTTTTTTTGAAAAAGTATTTACGATTTTTGTGTTGTGTGTGCAAAGAAAATATTTTGAATAATGTTTCTGGTTGTTATTGAAAATAATGGTTTCGTAAAATTTTTCGATTAACATATAGAAACATAAAATAAATAATGTGATACATAAGTATTTTTTATATGAAAAAAATTGAATTGTCTCAATAAGAAAAGTTTTTTCTGAAATAAATATCAACACATTATTTGGCTGTCGAATTTTAAAATATATTAACAAAATGATTAGAATCTTAGATTTTCCATTACTTTTTTTATCATGCAATACCGAGCAATTTTTTTAAAAATTTGTTAGTTTCGAGCAAAATTTAAACAGCAAAACAATTAGAAATCACACACACATTTTGAGACAGAATAATTCTATCCAAAACAAAGACCAATTGAAAAATTATTTCTTAACACAAAATAGACAGTCTGAATTGTGTGTGTGTGTGTATCATTTTTATTTTTAGTAATTGATAACTGCTTAGAACGTTTTATTCTTTCAATCAAAAATTGCCTTTTATAAGTTTGCCTCCTTTTTTTTCTCGTGTCGCTTATTAAAGATATATTTTAGAAATACTACACACAATTAGGTTCAGATAACATTTTGCTTTTTGTTAAATTGAATTTGTATGGATTAATACTTACACGTCAGCAGCTTGCTCCATTAAAACAGCTTTATAAATTGAGAAATATATTAGAAGGTTATTTGAAATAATGGGTGCTATACACAATTCCTTAAATCAAATGAGTCTTAGGATAGGATGTGGAAACCAAAAAATATGTGTAAAAGTAACACGGACAAATTATAGTTACAAATTCGAAATTTGAAGCTAGTGTAGTGTAGTCTCCTTTCAATTTCGACGCCCAGGGGCGAACAGAATCGCCTGTTGGTTTTTCCCCTTCAAAGTAAATTATAGATTCTTCTCTCACACCGTGAGGCGAAAAAGCTGTAGACTCTTGGACTGTTGGTTGTAATCCTCTTTTTCTTCTCCGACACCCAGAGGCATATGGATTTTCCAGATGGCATTTTCTTCACAGCGAGTGATGAAGGGGACACACCTGTTTTGGCGGCTGTCCATTCTTTCGTTCCCTCTCACATGTGGCCATAATACACTTGTATGGAAGGGAGTGTCGGCTAGAGAGTGTCATGAAGAAAGGCCAAAAAGTATATTTTTAGAGTCGAAGCGACAAATCGATTTATTTACCCTTCATATGATTTACGATGTCTGCCGAATAGAGGATCTCAATCTAGACAGACTTATGTCTCTGAAGAGCCAATGGTGGTTGGGACCAAGACAGAGTGTTACGGGTGCAGACCCGTATTCCTTCCAATTAGAAATTGTAGGGAGTGTGCGAGAGGCCCACCCAGAGTGTTTAAAGAAATGGATCGGAAAGTGACCAGGGACTTTTGCGATAGGCCGCTAGGCAGCGGGAAGTCCAGCGATAAAAAAAACTACGACAGGCTCAGAGATTGGAACAAATTACTTTCAAGTGAAAGGCTGAATAGCAGCAAAAGATTGATACCGGCGAGTTCTGTGATAACAGAGGGCTCATATATATATATACAAAGTTTTAAGAGACCCTCTAGAACTTTAGAACGTATAGAATGTGGACATTACGATATCCAGTTGCAGACCCTTTATACCTAGTATATGATATGCAGAGGACATACAATATCGATATAATAGAACGTGTTAACTTTTTCAAAGTAAAAGGTAATTTTTTTTTTACTAAAACTGTGTGATCGCTCTCGCTACCTAGAAATTAAGTAAACTTGGGGATCACGACATTATACTAGCGTGACAGAATCGTAATTTCAGTGACATTATTGTTAAATTTTTGGCAACTAGTTGCAGTTCTTACCCATGAGTCATAAGCCCCATTTATTTGCAAGAAAATTGTGCCTGTGAATCCTTGTTTAAGGAAATGAGTAATAGTAACGCGTATTTTTTTCCAGTTTTCTTTAGTCTTTTTTTATTTTTAGGAATATTTGAAAATTGGAATATTTTTTTCGAGAATTATTTTAATTGATTGCAGACAAAAAATTATCAATTTTTTTTTAAAAAAATGTTTATTGAATCGGGTACAGGAGTGGAGTTAACTGTATTTAAGAGAGGTTTTTGAGCAAATATTTTTATTCATTGTAATATGCTCATAACTTAATATAGAACTATTTTTTATAAAATCATATTTTTCCTTCTTATGTACATTTAGCATAATTTTATTATATTTTAAAATCTTTTTCAAACTATGGTATTTGGTTATGGGAGCTAAGCTAATTTTTGGCATAATTTTAGGTATTTTTCATTGTTCTATAATTTTTTTATGGGATTTGACAAGCAATGCGATTCAGGGAAATTAAGCAAATTTTGAAATATTTTAAAGTCTTTTTTTAGTGTTTTTAAGGTTCTTTTATGAGATATGAGCAAGCAATGTTCAAATTTAGCTGCGGGACTCTATGTAATTCTAGTAAAACTTTAATTAAACAAGTCAGATCAAAACGAAGAAAGTTGCATGCTATATTAGGGGTTACGATACGGAAAGAGCAAGGATCATAACCTTCTATTATTAAGTAAGCTCTCCTAAATTACACGTCTATTTCAAAAGAAACACGCTTGCATAATTTTTTTTCCGTGCGTAAGCATATTTTTAAATATCATCCTAAAGACTGATTGGATTCTCAGAACCTCTCCAAATTGTACAGTACAGAAAACTACAAGGACTTAATAGCTGTGTAACGAGTCGAATTTCTGTTTTTGTTCTTAATGCATTCCTTTACTTAAGCATGAAGTAACGTGACCAGAAATTAATAAAAGGGTTTCCTGTAAAAGTACAGTGCGCCATGCAAAAGCGTGCCTGTTGAAAAAAAATACTTTGCGAACGAGATGGACATCCAAAGATCTTTCAAAGAATGATAAAAGTGGGTTATTATTAATTGTTTTATTAGACATTATGCCATTGGCGTTAGTGTTTTCCGGAGTTGCTTTCGGTTTCGTTTTACAACGAGGGATGTCTTTAACTTCCATCTTACTTTTTCTGACCTAATCCCGCCTGTCTCGTGATGAAAAATGTGTTCTTCTTCATATGTCATCTTTTCAAGCATTTTCAACACGAAATGTCTGTACTTCAGAACAAAATAACACTTTTTGGAGAATTAGAACACACGAGAAATGCATTGATTTGATCTTTGACTAGAAGGCTTTTCGAATAATAATTATCTTTTGTAAGCTTGTATGCTTAAATCCTTTTTATTTTTTGTTCCATTCTGTTCTAGAAGAATAACAAAATTTAAATTTTTGGTTGAAAGTCATTCACATTGAAGTTTATGTTTGTTGCTGACAGAAATTTTTGTTTATGTGAAAAATTTTCGCCTTACGTTAACATATAAATTTATTTAAAATAAGTTATAACCATTTTTTTTGTGAGAATATGTTCCATGTTTTGAATTTTATTTATCCTCTTTGCACTTATTCTTAATGAAAATATGGCTTTTTAAATATTTCAGATTAAATTTATTTAGTATTTTTTAGTAAAAATTAAAATTTCGATACATGCTACAATTATTTACATACATAAATAAATTAATTACATACATAATTCTATACATACATAAATTTAAAGTTTTTTAGCAAAAAAGTGAAAATTTCGATACATACTATAGCTTGGAAAATCTTTTGAAGAACGTTTCTAAAAACATAAAAATAAGGCAAAAAAAAAAACAGTCGTAAAATTAATACTATATTGTTATAAGAATAAAATGAATTAGAAAAGAATTATTTTATATCTCTTTATATAAAATAATTCTTTTTAAAAAGTTAAAAAAAATTTTTTTTTGAAGTTTTTCGGGATGATGTAATAAATCTATTTGTTTATCTCATACACTTGAACAATAATAAAAAAAGGCAGTAAGTCCTGTTCAATATTAAGGTAACGAATTCTATCCACCTGAATATCTATCATCACTAACACCGTCGAGAATGTCACCTGCTAAAATGAATTTTAAATTTGGCTGCATCGGCATGCTATTAGGAAATTTATGTATTATTGATGGAATGGTACAAGATTGGCAGCGAAAAATATTTAGAAAAAATTACTCTACAGTGGGAAATTTTATCAGGAGATAAGAAAGGCGAAATTGTGTGTTTATCAAAGATCATACTGGACACTCGAGGAGACCCTGGATAAGCCCTTCGCACTGAAACGTACGCAATTCGCTGTAAGATTGGCGTTTACCATGACTACTAATGAATCATAGGGACAGAGTTTTGAAAAAGCCGATTTAAGTGTAACATCGAAGGGAACAGTATTTACTCATGGACAACTGTATGTATGTGTCTCTGTCAAGGTGCAGAAGCAAAGACGGAATAAAAATCCAGTGCAATTCAGAGGAAAATATGATTAGGAACATTGTTTTTTTGAAGAATGCAAATTTAAATACGGAGATAAAGACTTGAAATTTATCTTTTTTTCCTGCTTATAATATTTTTTTATTGAGAACATTTATAACTCCCGTGCACCACAAAGCATCACACGGGGGCTCACATAGAAGTAAGCGTGAAGCACACATCACACAGAAGAGAAGGATTACAACACAAACATCCAGGCCTTATCCAGGATTCGATCCCAGCCCCTACGGCACCGCCGTCACCGTCACTAACCCCTATATCGAATAGGCGGCTCTAATAATACATTGAGAGAAAAAAATAGAACTGCATAATACATGCACAAGCAAATTACAGTTTTAAAATTTGAGCAATGAGTATGAAGAGTTGTAAATTTGTACAATGAGGGTTGGTTCGCCGTTAGGTAGACAGGGGGTAACCCCCTCTAGTTATTAGAAATAACTATTTATAAATTGCAGAAAGCCAAAAATAATTTCATTTAACTAACTTACGAATCAAATAATACAAATAAATTACTTACATTCTCCCTTTTAGATTAATCCAGTAGTAATATCAGAATAAATAATCTATTAAGATTGCTTTTTTATTTGCCATTCTGTTTATAATATATATTATTTGAATAATATTCAAAATTCTTAACTTTTAAGTAAATCTTCCCAATTATTTCCTCAACAATTTTTCAAAAAAAAAATATATATTTAAAAATACGTATAAAATACTGCATTTATTAGTATGAAGTAATAAATTTTTGTATTTCGAACTTATGCATAAAAATTATATATAGTTTGAATTTAATTAAATATAAATTAAAAACTGATTTTTTCTTTCCTTTTTTTAAAAAAACAGTGACCTATATTCTTATGGAACTTATTTTAAAATTCTAATTTAAAGGAAGATCTATTCAGCACGGTAGTTCTGTTTTTCACTAAATTCAATTAAATTTTTTTCTATTATTTCTGTTCCGTGAACTGAAACTTTTTTTAGAGGCTCACGTCCCCATAACAACATCAAAACTTTTTTTGTGTGTGATTGTTAAAAATCCAAAAGGAGTCAATTTTTTTTCTTGGAAATTGAGATGCTGTCCAGATATTGGTGAAATATACATTTCTTTTGAGGTCCATGAAATTATTTATTGATAAGAAATAAGTTTAATCACAAACTAAATTTATCTTAACTAATTTTGGGAAAAAGTGATTCATTTATCACAAAATATACGGTCCAATAACCTTTGCTATCGATAGCATTCAAATTAAGATAAAATATAATTTTTGTTACGTTGAAAAAAATTAAGAAATTTAAATACTAATAAATTGAAAATCACTCCAGTATTAAAAATATATTTATCTCATTTTTGTGATTGAATTATTTTTAATTTTAATTATTTTTCTACTCACGAGCATCAGTGGCTATTTTACCCTCAAATACAGCAGATTACAAAGACTTATGGCTACGTAATTGCTCGAAAAAAACACGTGAAAAAAATCGTTGATATCTAAGACGGTAAAAAAAAGGTATCGATTATAATCGGTTGAAAACCGTCAACCAGTGAGATTCTGTCATTTTGTGAAAGCATTCATGCATATACTAATATATTTTATTCGCAATCATTTTAGGTAAGCAAAATGCAGTTTTTTATTTTTTAAAAAAGAAATTCTATACGAAAAGTTTTATTTTTGTGCCTATATCCTTCGCTCTCAGTTCAAACTAATTGAAGTGTCATAAATTTGTAGAAACTACCATATTCTTTTTTTTTTTTTTTTTTTTTTGTCTTTCCTTTTCTAAATTCCGAATATTAATCCGTATAAGTGACATTAACATTAAAATATAGACCATTTTGTGATAATTCATAAGAAAGGTTCAAAGGTTCTTTCGTAAAAACCTAAAAGCACATCCCCTTTCTTATTTCTTTGTGAAGTTTTTTTTAAAAAATTTTGCGAGATAGTTCCTAATTGAGATGAAAGGCTTATTTATTTTTAGATTGATTTTCTTGCAACGCTTTACTTCAAAGCAATGTAAGAACTATTTGTGACAGACTTCATAATTTTGAGCCACAATTAAGTGATAAAGTCGACATTTGTGTGGAACCTCACTCTCCTAAATTCCATGACTCTGCTACTTGAGGACTTTTTGACAAATTTGACGTATATCAGTTGTCGTACACGAAGGGTCTTTAGTAATTCTAGAATTCGACAGAAACAACGCCGGTGAGTATGCGATTATGAACGCTCGGATATCGCAGTTACAACTCAAAATGCACGTCAAATGACCACATTGTAGCCCATCCGGTATAATGGTTAGCATAGGGCCTGGGTTCGAGTCCCGGAGAAGGCATGGGTGTTTGTAAATGTATAGTGCCTTCGTGGCATGGGGGTACTCTAAAAAGCCGTCGAACCGCATGTCCTCTCGTGAGGTTGGTGGAAGGGGAAGAGAGGCGGGAGACCCCTGACCTGCCCATGGTGTTCTCCCTTAAAATTGGGGTGGAAACGAGCCAAATCATACTGTCACTTGCAAGGTGCTCAAAGCTACGGATAACGACAGGCATACAATCTAGCCATGATGAATTTCTTGAACCTCGATTTGACTACGTCAGACACAGGTGGCATTAGCAAGAACAACATGTCCATTTAATCTAGAATAAGGTTAGTTATGATTATATAGAATGGTTAATTCGCGTGGATGTGTAAAATAAAATGACTTTTTTAAAACGATGAAGACTACTAGAAAACAGATGACATCCTTGGACTTTTCTATTTGCTTTAAAATATTTTTGAACTTTTTTTGCTTCGTATAAGCACTCTCAATGAAAAAAAAAAGAGGAACATCTCCAATTTGGAAAATGCAATGATCAAGAAAAACTGTATTGTTATTTTAGTAAAATAAAACATAATTATTCGTTTGTTTGTATCCAAAACATTCAAGCTTGAATTTAGAATATTTTAAATATTAATATGCTTAGAAATATTGCAATGCATTTTTTTAAAAAAAGATTTATTGATATGTTTAAGATGCGAATTTCAAGATGGTTTTGCTTGTTTAATCAATTTTTTAATTGCTTGAAATCGATTTTTTGATGCTCCATGACTTAGCATATACTTTAATTAAATTATTTTTGCAATTTAAAGAAAGAGAAATGTAATTTTTTTCTTGGAGTTTGCAAGCGTTACGATTGTTAATTTTGTAAAATTACGTACATTCGTTATATGAATTCACCACTCGAGATGAAATAATTTACTCTTCAGGTGTGAAATCAGCTTAATTTAAAATTATCATTAAGTTTTAAATAGCTCAAAACTTTCATTTAAATAATGAACCCTCATAATTTTTTTTCAGATATGAAACAATCAAAATTTCTTTGTAAAAAATGTTATAATGAACCTTATTTGTAGTATATTTTTTTCAATTCCTAATATATTAGCTCACACTCTCTATTTATTTATTTATTTATCTTGGTAGAATTTTCAATCGTTAATAAAATACATTTTAAAGCGCTATTTATATAAATGATTATTTTGGATGACAATACAGTAATTTAATTATAATTAATAAATATTAATTGATTAAAACGAATTATTTAAAAAATTACAAAGACAGCCACGTTGGCATCCTTTTTGGCGACTTGTGTCAAAACTTGAAAAGGTTTTTTTTCTCACGTTTTAAAGCATTCAGTTGAACTGAAATTTTATAGACACAATTTTTTTGGATGACAATACGATACTTTAATGATAATGAATAAAAATGAATAACCACTTAATGTTGTGATTCTGTCCTTTTATATACGTATTTATATTAATTGTAACTATTTAATAAAGAGTAGCTAAAATAAAATTTCTCTTTGTTGATCTAAGTAATTGACTTAAATTTTTTTTGTATTACTTGTTTTTTAAAATATATATTATGAAATAATAAATACTACTTTAATGTTAACAATACTTATTTGTAGAAAGCTCTTTATTACAGAATTTGATCCAGTAACTTTACATTTACTGAATCAAATAAGTTTAATTTCTTTAAACTTAATAGTTTAATACAACTTTTAACAAAGGTAATAAAGATATAATACTTTTTTTTATAAGTTAATATTATTTCAATATATGAATATATTTCTCACTTTTTCTAAGTTGAAAAATTCTGTCTACATAATATACGTCTCATTTTTTTCTAGCTTTAATAAATAAGGAAACAAATTCATTTATGCTTACCACTTAACATTGAAATCTAGTTTTATTAAATTACAGGGGTCATTGAACTGTATATACTACTCGTAAAACTATTTGTAACACTTTTAAACGAAACCTTATATAATTTTAAAGCTTTGAGAGATATCACAAAGATAAGCAAACGTCTACTTTTGCATGATATTTACGACAAAAAACACAGCAAATATTTACTTTACGTACTTTTACTACATTTTGCATAATTTTTGTATCTCGAGTAATAAAATTTTGTCCTACTTATGGTAAGCAAGAGTAGAGATTCCTGGAAATAAAATCTACTTCCTCATCACATTCGAAAATGTCTGTTTTTCGTTACATTCGATCCTTTTTTCTAAATTCCCACGTATGGACATTTTAAAATACATCACTTGACTTTTTAACTTGCAATTCGAATGTTTAATTTCAAAAAGAATTCAGTCGAAGGTCAGCAACACATAGTATTAATATGCAACAACAGCAATTTAAATTCAAAGTCAAGATTATATTCTGTGAATGACCGTAAAAATTGTTATCTTTAAAATACAGTGAGATGAAATTGTGACGAATGCTGATTTGAATATCAAGATCTTAAAAAAAAAGAGTTCTTATACCAAAAGGGAAACTCAGTATGTAAACTTGATGAAAAAGTTGTATTTTTGTATTTCAAACGAAGATAAGACTGCCCACTGATATCGATAATTCAACGCCTATTTTTTTAGTAGAGATAATGTATTAAATTTGATACATTAGTAAATCTTTCAATCATCACATTCATATGTTTTTTTCCCTTTTCACGAATTTTAAGCACGTAATAGGCTTATCGAGTATTTTAAGGATTATAGAGCTATATTTTTTTTGCGACAGTGAGGACATCATAGTTTTTTTTATACGTGTTATCTATTCAAATGTTCTCACACACACTTGTATAGTTTGACATAAAATTCTGTTACATATTTCAATGTATGAAAACAATTTATCTTTTCATGAAAATGCGGCATTTGAAAATACAGTAGAGATCCGAAAACTCGACCTAATGAGGATCGCATGGGTGACCGAGTTTGTGAAAATGCCGAGTTATCGAGAATAGGATTAAAAGAGAATAAGTTCAAAAGCGTTCCAAAGAAAATATAGTACTGCACTTGTATGTATCGTTTGCTTGAGAACACAACAAAAAATAATCTGCCAAAGTACGCTTAAACAAAGTAAAGTACACTACTGGCATTAAAATTGCTACACCAGGAAGAAATACAGATAACAAAATGATATTTATTGGACAAATGTAGTATACTGGAAAAATAACAAGTGATTAAATTTTTCAGAAATTAGGGTTTATAGTTCCTGAGAAATCAGTACCCAGAAGAACCTTCTCTGGCAGTAATAACAACTCTTATATGCCTGGGCATTGATTCAGACAGAGATTGGATGGCATGTACAGGTACAGATGCCAATGCAGCTTCAACATGATGTCCCAGCTCATCAACCGAGGGTACTAACATATGGTGACGGGCCAGTCGCTTGACAATCATGAAACAGAGGTTTTCTATTGGTGATAGATCTGGTGTACGTGCAGGTCAGGGCAACAGCCGAACATTTGCCGTATCAAAGAAGGTCCGTATGATCCAACATGCGGTCGTGCATTATCCTGCTAAAACGTAGGGTTCGCATGGCCCGAATAAAGGGTAGACACGCGGCTCGTAACACACCAGAAATGTAACGTGCACTGTTCAAAGTGCCGTCAATGCGAACAAGAACTGACAAAGAAGTGTATCCAATAGTATCCCAAACCAGCACGCTAGGTGATGGGCTAGTACAGGCATACACAACCCGCGGCCCAGTTGGAGACTTTTTGAGGTCCAATTGAAGTTTCTGTCTATAGTATTTTAGACATTTGCACTACAGACGGTTAAATAAAAAATATCGTGTTTTAACCCACCCCCACCTCTCCCCGTGCAGTTCTTACCGAAAATTTTTTTCCTTCATTTGATTTCCAAGCAATTGTAATAACAGGTGTTGATGGATGAAGGAAAGCAGATGACCGTTGGTATGTTATTCCTCTTTCAATGAGAACTTCGTTGAGAGTGAGTAGTGTATTTAGTTCTATTTGTCAGAGAAATAATTTATGTCTATATTTTTAAGTTCAGATTAGTAGTCTTTTTCTTGTTTTATTTTGCAATGAAAGAATCCGATGAGGGATTTAATGAGTTGCCTCAGAACTGTAAGACCAGCTAGTAGAAATGTAAGATAATTACGGCAGCAGAATAAAAATGTTTAATATTTTAACCTTCTGAAATTATGTAACTTTTTCATTTTATGATATATTTTAATGACGGTGCAATAATTAATATCATACAATAAGAAACTAAACATTTGGCTATCGGGCAGAAAAAAAACTTTTTTTGTCAAAAAGTGTAATAATTACAATGCTGCTCTTTATTTAATTGCCTTTTTGCATTTGAAAAAAAAATTTTGAAAATCCAAATCAATTTTATGCAAACATACTGTAACACAAGTATAAAATGTGAAGATGTTACGCACATAGTTGTTAGATTACGTAACCTCAGATGGCAGCATAAATCTACTGTAGATAAGAACCTTGTATGTTAAGAGATATTCTTCCACCAACAAGTGCAATCGGACGACTTTCAACTTTGTTGTGATTGTGATCCAGTAAAAGGTAAACTTGCTGTTTTTGATCATATCAATAACTATTGAATAAATTTGTGTTATATATTTATCTCAAGTAAAATACAAAAACAAGTGTCACATGAATTGTAAGGTAATAAAATATTTAGAATGTTGAACGATAGTGTAAAATATTTTGAATAATTTGTTTTATTTAGATATGTGCGGCCCATCTCAGTTCAGTAAATTTTTACTTGGCCCACCAAACGATTTAGGTTGAGCCCCCCTGGGCTAGTATGACGATGACGAATGACCGCAGTCTATGTGCGTTCACCCCTATGCCGCCAAACACGAATGCGACCATCTTTATCCTGTGAACAGAACCTGGATTCATCTGAAAAAATGACGTCTTGCCATTTCTGCTCCCAGGTTCGTCATTGATCACACCACTGAGGACGCTCCTGTCTGTGATGCAGCGTCTCCGAGCTGAGAGCCCATACTGCTGCAAACGTCGTCTAACCTTCGTGCGGATACTTGTTGTCCTGCAAACGATTCCAGTTCTTGACTCAGGGCTCGTGACGTGGCTGCACGATCCATTAAGGCCACGCTGGTAACATGCCTGTCTTTTCGGCTGCTAATGATAGCGAGCCGTTGAGACCAAGCACGGGGCTCCATTTTACCAGCCTGAACACATCGATTCCATATTCTGCTAACAGTCACTGGTTCTCAACCGACACGAGCAGCAATACTGCGATACGATAAACCGCTATCCCATTACGCAACAATTTGGCCTTTATCAAAGTCAGAAACATGCTGGTACGCATTTCTGCTTCTTACACGAGGCATAACACCAACTTTTCACCAGGCAACAACGTTCAAATGCAATTTGTGTATGAGAAATCGGCTGAACAATCTCCTCATTTAAACACATTGTAGATGTCGCTACTAGCGCCTGCTTAGTCTGAATACGCTGAAAAGCTAATTATTTGCATAACACAGCACCTTCTTCCTGTCGTATAAATTTCACGTTTGTAGCATGTCGCTTTCTTGGTGTAGCAATTTTAATGGCCAGTAGTGTACTTATGAAGGCATAGAGCATTTACTATATGGAAATGAAAATTAACGAATACATAGTATACTGTAATTTACCTGATCAGACTCTTTTAGAAATGCGTATGTTCTGCACACGTGGAGTTTTTTCGAACTCCAAATGTATGTGCCCGAATTATCCGGACTGTCGGGTTCTCGACTACCGAGTTTTCGGGACTGTACTGTATTCATAAAATACAATTTCCGTACTTTCTTCATCATAAGAAAATAAATTGATCCAGTGAATTATTAATGATTAAGGGTATTCCTGTTTTTATGACTGTATAATAAAAAGGAGTAGTTGCATCTCAAGTCTAAATGAAGTTTTAAACTAACCGCGCCTGCGCATGCTTGGAATGTCTGTCTTGCGGAATAGTGGTGGTCGATGCATAAATGAAACTGACTGCGAGTCTAAAAATCCTCATGTGGTATTATCTAGCGAAGAAGTCAGGAGGGTGAAGAACCATTAAATGTATTTTTCACATCATTTGACCTAGATCGAAAATTGAGAAGTTCATCTCCAGTAAATTTCTCTAGAGTGGCTTATAGCTAGTAGGCCATCAATGGTGCGGCGTGATATGGAATTTCAGAGATATATATATACACACACATCATAATTATTTTCGTTGAATTTTCTTCATCACATACGTTGACGGTGTAATTCTCAGTGTGATGTCGTTAAAGACAACGCAGAAGAATTTTGATAGTTATACAGCTATATATGAGTGTTATCTTCAAATAAGTATTCTATTAATATTTGCAAAATCATGACATAATAGATGTTAGCTAAACCGTAGTTTGGGTTTTGAATTTATTCTATATTATTCGCAAATGAATTAAGCCTTGTGTTTTTGTACATTGTTTAAATGACAAGGTCGATGTATGAGTTGGTTTTTAAACTCCTACAAGGTTTTCAAAAGCTAAATCCCCAATTAAGTTCCTATGGCCTGTTCAAAACAATATTTGGGAATTTAAGGTATCCGTCTACTTTCGACAACTTTTGTTTGAAAAGGAGATATGGAGATCTTTTTGTGATTTTTATTTTTATTTAGTATATTTTAAGGAAAAAATCCTAAAATTGGTAAAAGAAAAAAAAATATTATTATTAAAATGGGAAAAAACTAGTAAAAATGTACGAAAAATTACATAAACAGTGCCCGCTATGTATAAAGATTTTATGAACAAATTCTCAATTTTTCAATTTTGCTGTATTACTTTGTTATTCCTGTTTGAAGTGACCTTCACGATAAGAGATATTTTAATTTTTACAAAAACTAGAGCACTTTATCTAAGTCATTATACGAAATTGCTTAAAAAAAACATTGACTATATTCACATAAGGAACTGCAAATTTTGAAATAAAACAGTATTGATAAATATGAAGATCAAAACACTTCTACTGTTATGCAGAACATAAGCAAAAAATTTCAGCGAATTATTTTCAAAACTTTTTGAGTAATCACGGTCCCCGTTTAAGTTTTTCGGAAAAAAACACACATTTCGAGTAAAACGCATTTTAAAGTTTGACATCTTGTGTAAAGTTATGGCATTTGCTTTTACTAAAACGCTTGTAGTTTTTGTTCTAGTGGAGGGGAAATAAAGTACTTGGTATTGTTATTAAGTTGATAAAATGGTCTATAAAATAAAATCATAAAAAAATTTGCCAATTTTTGAAAAAAATCATGGTTTTAGGATAGTCGGTTACCTTAATAGATCAATTTTATATCATACAGCTGTAGCAGAAATATCTTGGGCACAGACTGAGAAATACAACAGTTTAAATTCAGTTATAAATTTAACTGTATAGCAGTTGACTATAGACATTTTACAAGATATCATTTTTATTACTTGATAAAAAATTTTTTTCTTATGATACGAATCAGAAATTGACGTTAAGACTATTGCCAGGATCTTTCATCTCAATGTTTATCATGCAAGAGGACAGCAAATCAATTTATCGTAGACTCCTTACCTTTATTATAGTGGCTGTTCGAAATAATAAGATAATTATCGATCACATTTGCTACATTCTGACATATATCTCCAAATGATACACCGAAAATATATTTCTCTGACTGTTTTAATTCTAAAATTTTATTTTATTTCTTTAATAATTGATAAAAAGCTACACTTTGCTATCTGAATCAATATAAAAAGGATGAGATGTAATAGGATTAGAAGAAACTAGTAATCATTTTAGATTCTTTGCTTGTAGTATATTTTTATTTTCAAAGTTTAAGAAGATATCTGTTGATTATTATCCAAATAGAGAATCTTATTTGTTAAAAAAAAAAGGGAAAGATTTAAATCCATGTCATGCAAGGGATATATTGTTTAACAGAGTGATTGAACAGCCGTAAATAATCGTCCACTTATTATGCAATTGCATTATAAGTAGAACTTTATCAGATTGTATTTTGTAACGCTGATAAAAATTTAAATTATAATAAAAGATGGATTTATTCTGATAGAGATTTTTATTTTAAAGATAAAAAATTTCAAATAATTTAAAATCAAACCCATCAATCCCCGCAAAAAAAGTATTCTAAAGGAATTTAACGCTTAGTGAAATTAAGCCTAACGTTAAGCCTAATGAAGTCCACAAATGACGCTCTAAAGTTAATGCTTCTATTTAGCATTGGTAGTTATCAAATTATGAGGAATTAAGAAACGTAAATAAAGGAAATTTGAGGATTTTTAAGGTTCATTAATGATGTATTTGACTAATGGATTAAAATAACGATAAAAATAAATTGAAAAAAAAATGGCAAATTAGGTTTTAGACACATTAATTTTCCTATATCCTTTACAGCAGTGCTCCCCCACCTTTTTTATCGTCTGGCAAACGTTTGATAATTTTACCACTTCCCGCTGAGGGGGGAGATAGGGGAGGGCTGTTGTTTGTTAATAATTTAGATTGTTTCGATTTAACAAATTTAATTTATTGTATTTAAATATACCTACATAATAAAATACAGTTGCAACATAAAACGAGTATAAAGTGATTTAACATGAAATATAAAGTGATTTGCACAAACAGTCGCACAAACCCGAAATAAATGTAGTTGTTGCGAATGCCACCTGATTGAGGGTGCTAGATCGAAACTCACGAAATTCAACGTGGAATGGGGTTAGATTTTTAGTCCTTCCGTTAGCCGTAGCTTTGAGCGCCATGCAGGTGACAGTACAATTTGGCTCGGTTCCACCCCAGATTAGAGGGAGAGTACTTTGGGAGTGGTCAGGGGTTTCTCATCTCTTTTCCTCTTCCACCAACCTCACGAGAGGACTTGCGGCTCGACAGCTGTTTAAAATACCCTTCTGCCGCAATGGCACTATACATTTACAAACATCCAAGCCTTCTCCAGGATTCGAAACCAGGCTCAGAGGCATAACAGTCAACGTCCACTAACTTTTATACCAGATGGGCGACTGCCTAAGAGAAATACATCACAGTAAATAAAATTGAATTAATTTAATGTTTCTTAGGAGACTCGGTACCATTTGATCCACGGACCCCCCGGTACCAGTTAGTACCGCCTTTTATTAAGTAGAGATCCGTTAAGAACACGTTTTACAAAACTTCTAAAAGCAGTAGCGTTACGGAGAATACTAGGGCTTCCCTGCAAAGTCAGGTTCTGTGCCCCACACCGGATCTTACTAAGGGTTCGTCCTTGGCATCAGTCAGGCTTTGGGCCCCTTAGAATCCTGTCCCCCGCAACGTGGGGATTGAAGCGTGTACGTTACGCCACTGTCGAAGGGTGTTATGAAGTTTAAAGGAGGCTTTTAGTTAAAATTTCCCATTATGTAACTATTAGAGCTACAGATTTGTTTCTTTTGCTGAAGAATATTTCTTTATATAACTGTGTAGAGATCCAATAAGAATGGGTTTTACCGAAATTGGTTCACGAAGAAGATTGCTAGGTGTTAAGATAGAAATTCCCTTTTTTGAATTAATAGATCTCGAGAGTTGAAATCCGGCTAGCATGCTTATTTAGTTGAGTAAAGATCCACTAAAAATGGGTTTTGCGGAAATCGACTTTTGGGAGGGGGTTTGATTTTGAGAGGGGGAGGGTGGTATAAAAGATACTTATTCTACCGTCTTAGTACCGTCCTTTTTAAATTAAGAGGCGAGGGCTATAAGTATGTCTTTCAATACAATTGGAGGCTTGGACTTGGATATCAATAACTTAAAAATAATATATTGTCGAACAACATCACAACCAGCGAAGTGGGAGGGTAACGGCTAGTAATTTATACAATAATACTTGAAAAAAGAAAAAAGCGTGTCAAAATTAGAAAGAAAGCAATATAATTTTGAAAATAGAACAATTAAATAAATCTTCTCAAGAATATTTTTCCTAATATTAAAATTGAATTGAAAATTTTATTTACGATCATAACTTATTTTGCTCAATGAAACGTGCAAATTCCTGCTGCCTTATAATGATTAGACACGAAATCGCTCTTCAGTAAATTATTTTCAAAAATATGTTCTAAATTTTGTTGGATGTTTGATCTCGCATGCATCCATCAAAGGAAACAAGGGTGGATATTACATTCACTTAAAGAGGAATTACCTCTTTCGGACGAAGTCATAATTCATTTCTCCCACACTTTAATTCGCGGAAAAAAAATTTGTAATGGAAAGAAAAATGGCCACATAAAAAAAGTCGTTCTGTTTTATTATCAGCGGCTAAGCCAACTGGAGCGAGCCCAATTAGATTTCAAGAAGAACAACATACGAATAACCAAACGATTTTGAACTCTTCTGTCTGCGGACGGATACATCGAACGAACGAAAAGAAAAAAAAGAACACAAATAAAAGTTAAAAGAAATCACCTGTCAGTTTGAAAAAATAATAAAAAATAAAAATAAAAAAAGTCGCTCTACTTTCGATAGAGATTTAATTCGAGATGCCACAAATATGAAGGGCAGGGTTATCCTGCAGGCGACAACTAAGCCTACTTGGAAGATTCGATGAAGGCAATTTCGAATTTGTAATTTCGCTGCTCGGTGGCATATGAAATGCAGTGTCCCTCTTTTGTTTTAGACTCGAATATATCCTATTTTTGGGCGAAATTACGCTGCTTGCGTCTTTGCCGGGAGGGGGAATATCTAGAACTTATCGGGAAAAGGATGCCCAAATTTTTATCGTCACAAATCGAGACAGATTGATAGCCTTGACACACATAATGTTTTCAGGAAAAGCCATTTTCTGGTCTATGAGAGAAAATTGAAAAACATAACACACATCGCTGCGGTGGTGGTTTGAAGATCCAACCTTATGTATCTTTGGGTAGACTTTTCCAGTTTTTTGGATTTTTAGAACTTCCGAATAGTAAGTGATACTGGCTTTCGATTTTAAATCCAATGTTTTGGGTACTTATATATTTGTTAAGTATTATCTGGGCTTTACTATTTTGTTGCAAATAAATTCTTAAAGATTTTTTTATACATATCATGATTTACCAGAATTATCTTAAGAGGTTAAACATCTTATCGTCTCTGAAAAAGCATTTGGAATAATCTTTTATAATATAATTCCATTCTACAAGTATTGTTTAACTATGTCAATCACAGTTTTGCCTTAATATCAGTAAACTTTATTTATTTTTAAATAATTTTAAGTTTTTTTAGTGACTTGGAAACTCTTGCTAAGAATGTCACATAATTTATTGCTAAGTTCTAAAATACTCTTGAGTTCAAATATTTCTTTTTATCTCTTTGGTTTATGTGTATTTTTCTTAAAATTTAGAAGAATTTTCGAATATAAAATATATGAAAAACAAAACGTAGTCAAAAAATTCTTTCTCGAAAAAAATCTCTTTTCTATTTTTAACTGTGCGTAGCTTAATGACTAGGAGATACTAGAATAATTCTTACAAATAATTATGGTCATTATCAGTTTCCTTTGATCCATTTTTAAAAAATAACAAAGTACTAGGACAATTATTTCACATTATTTCTATTTGAAATGAGACCGGAAATCTTTATTTTTTCACAAGTTTACTTTAGTATTATATAATCTATTAATCAATGCTATTAAATATCAGAAAATTATCTGATAATTTATCGATTATTTTAAACATTCGCATTTTTTTTATCAAAATATTTAAATTTATTTTATTTCTCTAAAAAGCTAATGATGTCTAATAGATAACAGAACTATATCACCATCGCAGATGTTTTATTTTCATTTCAGTTCTGCGTTTACATCTGTTCACTACGATTGATATGGGCGTGACAAATCTACTTTTTAAAATGATTTATTGCAAAATTATGTACAATTTATTTATTTTTTTATTTATAAGTAATATAATTTCTTCAGTGTATTGAACAATATCAAATTAATTGATCACATTTTTATTTGAAATAATATTATCATAAAAAACAGATGCATTACACCACCCATAAGAAAGCTGTAACTGGTTATGTAAAGAAACTTATTTTATATTTTTAAAATTATCAAAGGATTTTTAATACAATGATTTTTAAATAACCATATTGAAACGGTGGAGGGGTGTGTGTGTTAAAACTATATATTTTTTTCACTCAGTATTAAATATTACTTAGATGTAATTGTTGTATAAAAATCAAATTTTTATTGGAAACACATTATTTAAATTCATTACAAAATTATTGCATCTTTTTCAAAGTAAATATATCACTCCTATAATAAGTTACGAATGATTACAATAATAATCTCGGTTATTAAGTTTCTTTTTTAGACAGAAAAATTACCACAAAACTTATTTTATATACACAATAGCTCTTATAAACCTTAACACAACTATTTAAAAATTTCTTTTCAGTATTACTTAACTGTCATTACTTAACAAAATAGACTTATTATGCAATTAAGGTTGCAACGAGAAGCAAAAGCATTAAGGAAACATTATTCCCCCCCTATTCCTGTAGAGAATGGGTGTCAGTAAAAATAATGTATTTTTTCAAAAAAAAAAACTCACATTTTCCGTTCTAAATTTCTTTGTAAAACTCGAAACAAACATTTTTTAAAATTTAAATTTACATTGAAATATTGCTCAAGTCAGAGAATTTGAAGAGAAAATTATCTTGCACATATACCGAACACTGAAAGCCAAATACCTGTCATAAATTGTTGACAATCAGCCTTCAGCTGATGTCGAACTTTTAATCATCGTGCAAAAAAAAAAAAAAAAAAAAAAAAAAAAAAAATCGTCTGTGCACTTCAAAGAATTTTCTGTTCAAATAACAAAAAGTATATTTTATCAGTATGAAGTAAAATTCAGAGTGAATGCTGAAAGGAATAATTTGACTAAATAAAAAAATTCTTCGAATCGAAAAAAAATAATTCCATCTTTTTAAAATTCTAACGCAAGTAAACAAAGCTAAAATGCCATCATTATGTCCTTAGTTTGAAGCTTGCTGTCAAAAACTGGAGATAAGCTCTAGAATCTTTTTCGCAGGATTAGTGTATAATTATTAGGGCTTAAATAATGTACTTTCTACTATCTCATTATAATCTGAAAATGCTATTTTTTTTTAAAAAAAAAAGAATAACTGAGATAGCGTCTCAAAAGAAAATAAAAATTGCCTCAATTTCAAATTAAATAGAAACGTTTTATAAATTTGGCATGAAACGATAAAATATAGAAAAGCTATTGTTTTAAGACTGTCTTCGTTTAATGTTAAAGAGTAGGATTCGAATTGGAGAATATTTTTTCAGATATAAAAAAAATGAAACACATTATATTCTGGCTTCGCTATCTTATGAGAGCAGTGTATTTTATCAAACTTCTCATTTTTATGAGAGTTAATTCCTTTTTTCAGATATAAAATGAGTTGCGCATTTTTTCTTCTATACCGTATTGCTAAATGAGCTACCCCTTGAAATGTTAAAATGAAAAAAATAAGCATTTATATGGAATATTTCAAAATTTTAAAAACGCTTTATTATATACATGTATAAACAAATGTATGCATTATAATGTTGAGAATTTTCATGGAAATTGAAACATTTTTCGGTCTGAAAATGTGCTCCGCGTTTAGTTCAGGTTCTCGAACAATTGGTGAAGATAACCTTAACAGATTTATTACTCGAAACTGTGTCTATTAGGAATGAAATAATCATAAAAATAGCAAATTCTTATAAATAATACCACTTCAATCTACTTACTAAACTGTCCCTTCTTCTTATTGCAACTGTAGAGCATTTTATTTGTGGCTTGACCATAGCATAACTATGAATTATTTTTTGACAACATGTTTACGGGGGAATCAGGCAACATGCAGATGTAGGATTTTTTTCATTGTTTATGTTTTGAAAGTGTTACGAGATATATGTTTATATCAGCAGCATAACGAAGAATATTAGGCCCCTCTGAAAAGTTAGGTTTTGACTTTAACATTTTATAAATTATTTAAAGGAGTAGTACTATTGGTGTCAGTCAGGCTTTGTACCCCCCTGCGATGTGGGAGTTGAAGTTTTATATCATTCTATATCTGATAAATGTTTGTGTTTGTCTTAAAAACGCCGTATGAAAGGATAAATTAAGTAAACATTTACACAAAGAGCTACCATAACCTCTCTCAAATGCACATATATAGTAATATCTTTTTAAAAGGAAACACTAAACTATGAAGAAAATATTCATGCACAAAATTCCAAAACGAACATATTTTCTAAAAAGTTCATGAATCTTTATGATTATCGCAGGAACTCGCTGAACCTCACCCTAGCTCTTCTGTTTTGCATTTTATATCATGGCTAATTTTGAATCACTTGTAAATGACAAGCAAAGAGTTCGAAATAATAATAACAACACATTACAAACAAGATAAAGAACCCAAAAATAAGGAACGATTCACATTACTTTCCTTAAGAAAACATCCTTATCTTTTATGCTACGATATACCTAACGAACAATTAACACCTTTTGTTACCAAGCGTTTCCTCGTTATAAAGTACAGGGCATCCCAGAATGCTGAATTGAACTCACGTTCCGTAACTAAGAACGAGTTTAAACTGTAACTTTGTTTCCTTCCGTTTGTAAGACGAATGAAAGATTCCAGTATAAACAAAAGAAAGAAAAAGTGTTTGTTGCATTTGTAATAATAAAGAAACATATGGCCTTATTTTGCCAAAATTCTATTGATTAAAACTTGAGTTGTCGTTTTTAGCACGTCTTTGAAGATAAACTATTGTATTGACTTTTCTGTTGGTAAACGGGGAAAAAATTATCTTGAACTCTTTGTGAACGAAGTATTATTTAATATTTAAAAAAAAATGCTTTCATTTGATTGTTTTCTTTTGTTGGCACGAAAACTGAAAGGAAAACGAAAGTGAAGATTTAAACTGAAGTTTAATATTTGTATTGATTTAAAAATAGAAATTATAACTATATATATATAAACTTTTAATGAATAAGTATGATAAAAAATACATTTTATTAATGTTGCAGACATTTTCTTTTCAAATTCACACACACACACACATATATATATACCACATTTTTGATGGACTTTTTTAAAAGAAAAACTTGCGATGGGATGTTATTTAAAAAGTGATATCTAAAAATAGTTATTTATCTTTTAAAAAAACACACACACAAATAAAAATAATATTTGTTAAACTTGAGATAAATGTATTCACATATAAAGAGTTCTATTTTAAAACAGTTCTAGTAAAATATGTATTTTTTTAAATTTTAAAATACACATTTTTTTGTTTTGTTTTGTTGTTAAAGAAGTCATCCTCTAATATCTACAATACTTACAATATCTACAATTATCTGATTGCTTTTTTTTTTAAAATAAAATTCGAAGAAAAAAGTATATTAACTGTTTCAGAATACGTTTTTATGAAAAAAAAATGCGTAATGAAAAGTTATAATGTGGAAATTATTCGATTACGTTCAAAAACACTAAAATATACTGTATGATTTTTATAAAAAATCTTTTAAAAATTTTTTAAAAAAGAAAATCAAATTGAAAAAATAAGAACTTATTTATTTTTATTTTATTTCTAATATTGCAAATTCTATTTGAAAAGTTTGACTACTTTGAGATAATCGAGAGAAAAAATTGTATCGGAGTAAGATTTATATTGCGTAATGTCGTAAGTATATGTTTCCATGCTAATACCTTTCTCACGATTTTTATTTAAACCGGGATAAATTACAGCTACTGATTTCAATCATAATATCCTTGTTGAAAGGATTTCGTCATTCGTGATTTTTACAAATTAACATTTAATTTTGTTCTTTTAACCCTTTTCATGATAAGATAAATGCGGTAGTTTATTTATACATCAAATAAATAACAAATTTATATTACTGAGACATTATTAATTTCTTTTCTTACTATTCCATACTTTCATAGAAGTAAAGTTGATGTCAATATTTGTTTATTGAAGATTGAACATGTGTGTATGCATTATTCATATACCGCACAGAGATCTTAAACAGATGATAAGCAATTTATTTTTTGAAGTGAAAACTTCTTTACGCGCGTTGAGCGTTTTGGTAGAGGGTAAAATCCTCGGTTCGCGTCACCGACATGCTAATGATCTCCAGACTAGCGCACGCGCAGTAGCCTGTGTACACGTATACACTAATACATCGACTATTTCTGACTGTATTATGTTTTTGGATAAGTATAATTTTGTGAGTCACGTCACCAATACGTTATAGTAGTACTACATCTGTAATTGTAAATGTGACGCGTTGTACATTAAGTATTAGAGTGTAGTTATATACATAAGTAAAGTTAAATTGACCACGTGGGAAGTTCAACTTGTGTGTACTGGATTTTGTTTATTTAAGTGAATTTTTAATTTGACTATTATTGTAATTATTTAATTGAAGGATGACTGTTTATTTATTGAATTTAAATTCATTGACTTCAGTATAAAAGTGAGTATGAAACATATTAATATTTTTATACAGATAAATGAATAATGAAAACAACGAATATATTTTTAAACATTTTTAATATTTGTACGAATATTTGTATTTAAAATTTAGCATTATTCATTTTAATTATGTTTTTAATATTTAACCTCTTCATCATGAAATGAGTATTATTACGGTATAAGATTTATCTTACTAGCGTGGTAAAATAGATTTCTAGTTATTTGATGATATTTTTTCGTGGATTTTAAAATTGGAAAATTAAAAAAATGTTATAATAATTTTAGATTTTATGAAATATGTTCATTTATTGTAAAATTCAATTTTACGAAGTTATTGTTTGTTTGTGTAATTTGTTAGATATAAAATACGTGCTTTGTTATTTTTTTGCCAAATAATTATTTATGAACTTATATAATTTAATTTCACTATTAGAAAAATATTGTAACATAATTAAAATCTCTAAATTTCTATTTTTTATACTTGTTTAGATCCTTAATCCCACGAGAAAAAAACTTGAAGATGTCAACAGATAGAACAATTTTTATTCGAAAATTTAATGATTTACACAAAAGAAGGTTCTGAATTACTCGAAAAAAAGATTTGGCGAAAAATTTGACGACATACCTATGATATTAAGCGGAGACTTTAATATTAACTTCGCAGATGACAAAAATTTATCATTAATTGAATTTTTGAATGAAACATTAGGTTTGACTATGTCTAATGATCGAAAAGTCAGTACAACAAAGTATAAAACGACTATCGATGCTGTTTTTATACGATATTTAGATAAATTTCAATCAAACATTTTTATTTCTTATTTCAGTTACCATAAACCTATTGTATCTTTTTTAGAATACAATGAAATGATTGAACGAACAGATAATCTAAGTATTGTCGAAATTAATGATGACAATGATGTAAATAATGAAAATAATGTTCAAACTTGAATTCATTGAAATTCGCGTAAATATAAATACTATGTATAATTAAGATAATTGTATATTAATTATTTTTTCAACCACTTTGTATTTATATTTTGTTCATGATTTGTTTAACCCATCATATGTAACTAATAAATAAAACATAAAAAAATTCATATAATTTTTGCATATAGTTTTAATTACTCTCAACTTAATAGTTCCGTTTTCACTTCTATCGGCAGTCCCACGACTGCTATTTTTTTTTTTTTAATATCGAAGGTTCGGATTTTAATTTTAAACACACACGTTTTTTAAATAGAACTTCTATTGCAAATGGAGTAATAATGGTTCGCTTAAAAAGTATCCGCTTATATGCGGAAGATTATAAATTTGTACTGAATAATAGGTTAATTCTACCAGCTTTTTGTATATGACTATTCAGTAACACATAATTATAAATGTTTAAACAAGCAAACAGTAAATCTATAACAAGTTCAATAATTTAGTAAAGATTAAAAAAAGATTTTCAAAATTAAAGAAATTTTTATATTATACGCGTGCTTTTAAATTAAATGCATTTTTTTGTTTATCTCTTGGCTTTATTATTGTCAAACATGTATGCTTTAAAAGAAAGTTCAGAAAAAACATGAAGTCCGGTGGTTGAGTGGTAGCGTACCGCGCTTCCACGTCACAGGTCTGGGGCTCAAATCCTGGGTTGGGCAAGGTCAATTCGGCTTTTCATCCCTGCAATGGGTTGATAAATGTGAACCAAACTTGCTTGGGAACTGAACACTAGGGGTTTCGCGTCAGACTGACCATTTGACCGGAACATAGGCTCATGCACCTCAGTGCCCAAGGTCCGAAAACTAAGTTGGGCGCATCAGACTTTGGCTCTTATGGGCTGTTGCGCCAATGAGTTTAAAGTTCTATAAAAGGCAAAGTTTGGCAACAGCGAAGATTCGTGAACTGATTGGCTGGAAATACGTAATTGAATTTATGACGCGACTATGACGACACATGAGTTTAACCCCTTTAAAAATTCATTGGAGTATTAAAAAAATTTACAAATACTTAAAAATATTTTTAAATCTAAATTTTTGAGAAAATAAATATCAAATCATTAATGGATATTGTCCATTGATCAAAACAAATTTATCTCGTAAAAAATAAAACCCTTTGAATTTTTATTACAGTTAAAAAAACACAAGTCTCGTTGCGGTAAAATTATCTATATTTGATTCAATTTTTTGGTTTTTTTTTAATAATAAAACAAGATTTTTTCCTTTTTAAAACAACAAATTGAATTAAAAATTCTATGAAAACTGTATATAAAAGCGTAGGAGAGGAACTTATATAAATACTCTTTAAACTAATAAAAATGATTTTTTTTTGTATCTTATAAGACATCTATCATTTAAGAGATTAATGTTTTTAAGTTTATCCTTAAATAATCCTTAAAAAATTTGTTAGAGAAATATATATTTAAATGAGAGGAATCAGTTTATCTATAAAAAGTGTAATTTATATGTAATTCATTCGGTTGTTATATGACATACATTTTTTTAAGTTAATGTGTTAAATTCATCGTTCGGATAAAAAGGAATTCCTATCCTACTACACTAATTCTTATTGAATAAAAGCATTTTCCTTCGGGATTTATGTTCCTAAGTCTGATTACAATTATTCAATAAACACTTTGAACAAACAATAAGTAAATCATTATTGACGACCTGACATTCTATAATTTAGTTTCCATTGTTTTGAAGTTATTACGCTGTTAAGCCCAATAAAGTAATTTCTAATTACAATGTTGATAAATCTTAGGAGATGTATTGTGGTTTAAAGTTTACGTTCGGTTTTTTAAAATCTACGTACGGAAAAGCAATTTTGTAATCTTTTGCAGTTCACAAGGGATAATTGGGTTCGAAATTTTTTAAGAACTAAGCCTAGGTTATTCTGATCTTGTGTGTGTTAATGTTTTATTTGGGAATTTTATTTTACTAAACTATGCTTACAAGATAATATAATTATTGATTTAAATTTAAATACAATTATTATTTTATTTACAATGAAATAATTTGTTAGCATTCATGTATTGATGAGAAGTTGAATCTTTCAAACTCAAGCTTTTAGAACAAATTTAAATTAATATATTTACAGTTTTATGACAATAATTATTAATACATTTTTATGTTTGAAAAGACCTGTTTTTGAATCATTGGTATACTCTTTAAGTACATTCTAACAACGTAGTAACAGTAAAAATGACTTTTATTCAAATTTTATTCATATACCATTTTTTTTAAAAAAAATCATAAGACTTGACTGCATTAGACGATAATTTATATCACATAAAATAATTGATTTCCAAATGAGTTTGATTAATTATTAAATTTTTTTTGGATGAAATCAAGCCGAAGTACACAAACATTTTCCATAGCCACATTTATGAATCTTCAAAATTCTAGATAGAACTATTTGAGAAATAAATCTAAAAAAATATTAATTGTTGCTATATGTGACGGAAATCCATAGCGGACAAAAACAGACAAACAATTGTACAGATTGTAATATATTGTACAAATAATAATTGTTTTTCTAAATCATCGTAGTATGGCTATATATATCAGCTACAATAGATTTGTTATGATAATGGGTTTATAATAACTAATCCGAATGTTTTTCCAGAAAGCTGTGTAAGGGCTGGGATTTCTTTATTGCATATGGTTTATGCTTTATTATCCTGCATTACGGTTCCTCAATTATAATTTATTTTTGGTGCTAAAATCTGAGGTGTTTGGAATTATCGCGTGAATGGCTACACACGGCCTTTCAATGAATACTAATTTTATATTTGAAATCTTTTTATCGTTATCAGTATATACAATAGAAACATTGAAAATGGATTCACTTAAAAAAACTAGAGCAAACCAGTTACTGTAAGGAACTGGACTTGATATACGTATAATTCAGATACACACTTTACTTTCTTACACAGCTCTAGGGAATGTTCGAAATCATACAAAGCCATAACACATTAAAATTCCGCTTACAATATAATTAAAAACAATAAGTCATTTTCTTTTGAACAAAGGTACAAAAAATAATCTCGATTTGTTCCTTAATTTTTATTACAAAAGTAAGTAAAAAAAAGCATCAAATTCTGTCTTTTTCTGTAAGTATACATGAAATTTTTTTCGCACTAAACATAATAAGGTGATAAACCTAATAAAAGCATAATAAAATAAATATAACAATCTGACTTGAACTTTTAATAGAGAAGGATATAGTTTTCAGCTATCTTATTTTTGTTTTCTTATATCTTTATATGTTTTCAATAATTATAGAACATATCTATCTGCCAATGAAAAAGGTTATGTTGTTTGTTATCGTAAAAAATTGTGTAGTGAACAATACGATATCAAACATAACACAAAAAATGTGTCGTAAGCAAAGCAATGTAATTTATAATAAAAGACTGGTATATAATTAAAAAGCAATATCTGTTCCTCTATCTCTAGGTCAGAATGTATTTAATTTCTGAAAAGTTTACAGACATTAAATTTATGATATACTAAAGTATGTCATAGCTCTAGTTGTCTAATTATCCACTTTGAAATTCACAAAGCATAAAAATATTTTTTAAAAAAAATCGGATTTCTCTCTTTCTTTCCACACAAATACACTCAGATACGTAACTGATTTCTCATAATGAAATAACCCTTAATTTCAAATTTCAAATAATTTTGCTTAAAAGTTTCTAAATATGGGAGCTTAAAATAATGGATCCATTTAACAAATATCTAAAACATTTGACGTCTTAAAATTTGTTACTGGACACTTTTCAAAAATATTTAAACTAATCCGTATATTATTATTTTTCAATTTTAAAAAGAAATAAAAATGGTAAAGTACTATTCTTACAAAAATACGAATTTTTAAAAGCAGTTACGAAAGAAGCTACTTGTAACATACCGAAATCATATCTTGATGTCTTTAAATTCAAAACTTCATCCACAATAATCCTCAATAACTTTAAGAAGTATTCCAAGAAGGATTTGTGGCCGCGGTAACCGAGTGGTATAGGTATCGGATCGTGGCTGGCTTTGTCACGAGTTTGAGCCCAGTACCACTTAAGACGCGCCGTGTAGGGCAGCGATGCACACTAAATCTGTCGAGAGCTGAAACGCGTCCTCCTGTTGGTGTGGTGGTTAGGAGAGGGGGGTGTCAGCTCAGGGGTCGTCCCCGTCATTTGACCATGGTTCAAAATTACGTGGTCCGTCACCAAAAGCCTTCGTGTAGCTGAACAGTGCGACGTTAATATTTACTCACTCACCCAAAAAGAATTCACGAAATAATCATAAGGGACCGCCTAAAAACATATTTAATCATCATCCACTTACATTTCACAGTCAAAAATCGTAAAATCAATATAAACAACCCATTACAAATTTTTTTAATATCAAAAGAAATACCTTACATTGTACTAAAAATAAAATGAATTTAAATTGTCCGCTGCAAAGAACAGTTTTAGCACCAAACGGACGTTTTTTTTAACACAGAAAAGAAAATTACATTACCTTTATCCATTCTATATTATACAAATACTTTCGCAATGAAATGCCGATCAGACAGCCATAGCTTCAATTTCGAAGATGAAACTCGAACTGTGTAATTATTTATTTTTCCTAAATTCTATTTTAAAAATCAGTTACGGATAAAAGTTATCAGGTAGACGGTAATGTAGCCGACTATTTATTTAAGCGAATCTGTTATAATTATAAAATTAAAACGACCAAACGATTTATAAGAGAAAATATGTAAAATTAATCCACTTCAAAGAATATATTTTAACAACTATTTTATTCAAAAAGATGATCCGACGGCGAGCGAGCTTGTACATTATTAAAAATTATAATCCTTTTTAAATGACTAATAATAAAGATTTTACAGTAAAAATAATAAGAAATTTTAAGATTAAAATACTATAAATGAAAAAAAAGGTAAAATTTTGGAATAAATCATTTGGTTAAAATTATGTAACTTTTGTGTCCATTTTTGTTTTATGTTGTATGTTTTCACTAAACGTGTCTGTAAAATTTATCTGAACAAAATTTAAAAAATTTGTCATTCTTATTTAATTACTTCAACTATTGTTTACTACTACTATTATGTAATAATAATTAATAATTTTCTAAATATTTTTATTTTAGTCATTATTATTTATATTTATTATCATTACAGAAATTTTTACGTTGCAAAAACGCTTCTGTTTTCTTATTTTTAATTACTCCGATAAAAATGTATATTGACTTCTTTAAAATAAATTAAATAGTGTTAACATTTATTCATGTATTTATCCTTGGATCATACGAAAAAAGATGTGAATTTTTCGAAGCAAATGATACAATTCTCTAATTTCCTTAGAAATCAAATATTGCTCATACAAACTATAAAGAAAGTTATTTATTACGACTAATTTAGTGCAACGAAGTGAATTATTATTTACGCTTTGTAGCAAAACAGTTTATGTTGTTTATAAAGAAATGTCAAAAAGAATCGTGAAAGGAAAAATGTAGAGGCTCTGAACATTTGCATAACAAACACACGAACTGTTCGATTTTAATCAAGCTTGGGAAATCGAATACTTAAAATTGCAATTGTGTAACTGCAACCGCAAATCAACCTGCAGTTTTCTTTTTGATGTGAATTAGAATTCTACTTTGAAAAGAAACCCTATTTCTTCTCCCCCCCCTCTTTGTAAAGATCAAGGATAATTGGTTTTCACTTTAATTAAATATGCTATTAAAAAAAAATTAAACTTTTGCAAGCTTGTTTTACATTTGATGCAATATTTTTCTTTTCAATTCTCTGTTTTGTATATTTTGTTATAATAAGATGCTTTAAAATCTGTGATAATGATTGGTGTGTTTATATGAATCCCTGATCAAACTACCTAATGATTTATATATACAAATATGTTTTATGTATAATTTATTCATCACAAAATATAGGTCTTTCAGTTCAATATATAAACGATTTATTCCCAAAGTAAAATTTTAATTGTAATAGGTTGGCAACAATGAAAAATGAGTATGATTTTTTAGAAATTTTTTTAATTTTAATAGGTTGGCAACAATAAATATGGATATAATTTTACCGTATTTATTCCACGCTGTTTAAGGATGACAATATTACACTTTAATTGGTCAAGTAACAATACAATTAGGATAAAGGCATTCAAAACATTTTTATATATTTGGAATATTACTTTTTAATAGAGCTAAAGTTTTCACAAACATTAGGAGCTACTATAACCTAATTGGAGATCAGCGACTTTGTAACTGGTTGTTTGATTTTTCAAAACATAATTAATTGACATAATATTAACTTCTTTTTAATGACTGTACAGAGGGTATTATGATGGATTTCATACTTTTGAGTCACAATCAAAAAAGAAATGATTTAGTGGAAGACATCTGTATGAAATACTGAGATTTCTTGCATGTTAAATATTAAAATTTTATATTGTAGTTTATTTTTAGCCTATATTTCGTATTGTAGAATATTTAATTCTACTTAAACTTCTTTTCTTTATATTTTAAACTAATTTTTAATTGACTGTTCGAATTATACAGTAGTTGTAAATATTGTTTAGAGATTGAAAGTTCTCTTCCATATTATATTATCGTCTGCTTCAATATGTCATTCGTGTAACTCTAATTTATACCAAAATTAGTGAATTTATTTGCTAATATATAATCGTTTGTTGTTAAAGTTATGTTGAATAAGGTGGCCCGTTTGTAATCATTTTAAATATGTATTTTCGGTTGGAGAAAACAATTGCAGTGCGTAATCGAGGCCGTTTGAACTAAAGACGTAATGAATTTTTGCATATTCCCGAAGTATTATCTTTTATCTGGAGATATTTTTTAATCATTTGAGAGATTATACGAATAAAAGATGTCAGTGGAATATACTTTGGCTACTATGAATCACAGCCTACTTCTGGGCTTCCTATTAAGACTATAAACTGATAAACTAATCTATAAAGAATTTTATCATGACCGGATTGTATACGTGTAAGACAGTTATTTACATCATATAGATACAGCTTACAGTTTTTCTTTAAATTTTACCTCCTTATTCCAGATGTCCACAATTCATTTATACTGCTGGACAATTGCTAAGGACGGATAACACTATCATCCATAGCAACCACAAAATGAAAGGAAGCAAAATGTGGAAAATTAGAATAAGTGCGGGATATTAGTAAGAAGAAATATGAGTATGCAAATTTTTTTCCAAGTCTGTTCATCACGTGATAGCGTTCATAAGAGCTTTAAAGGTTTTGACGCGTGTGGACAGTTGTTGTTTCAAGTCAAAGTTTTACAGGAAAGATTTAATAGACGAACTTAAAATTTTTGGCATGTCTTCCCGACATCACATAGATGATTTTATGCGTGGCCGAATTATTGGAAAGATCGAAGAAGGGCGAAAAATAACAGATGTTGCCAGGGAGTTCAACATCGCCCACAGCGTTGTTTCACGGCTGTGGAAGTCATTTAAAACTACTGGAATGTGTAGTAGACGGCACGGGAGAGGTCGTGTTAGAAGTACGACGCCTGCGGAAGACAGATATATCGTCCTATATCAGCAAAAAGGAACAGGCGCACCACAGCTCAGCAGGTGGAAAATCAGTTTCTTGCTGCCTCAGGAAAGCAGATCTCCCGAAAAACTGTTGCCAGACGTTTGAGGGGAGGAGGACTATACGCACGCAGACCTGTTGTGTGTGTCCCATTGACCAGACAGCACCATACTGCCCGTTTGCAATGGTGTCGTGAGCATCACAATTGGACTGAACAGGACTGGGCATGCGTACTATTCTCAGATGAGAGTAGGTTCAGTCTGTCATCGGATTGTAGACGCCAACTGATCTGGCGCGAGAGTGGTACTGCTTATCGTCCAGAAAATATCCAGGAAAAGGACCGATATCCGACATGCAGTATCATGGTGTGGGCCGGCATCATGATCAATGGCCGCACGCGCCTACATGTGGTTGCGAATAGGACTATGACGGGCCAACGATACATTGATGAAGTTCTACTTCCTCATGTTCGTCTTTTCCGTGGTGCTGTCGGTGATAAATTTGTTTTTATGGACGACAACGCAACATGTCATCGAACACTCGCTGTTCAGGATTGTCTAGACAGCGAGGGTATTCAACGTCTCGTATGGTCAGCGCGTTCTCCAGATCTAAACTCCATTGAAAATGTGTGGGATGCTTTGGGGAGGCAAGTTTCTGGTCGAAACTATCCTCCGACAAACAAGAACACCCTCATCCATGCACTCACAGTGGAATGGGATAAATTGCCTCAACCGCTGCTGGATAATGTTGTGCAAAGTATGGTACGACGTGTGGAATGTTGCATCACACTCCACGGTGGACATATCCCGTACTGATACCTTTCTTTAAGGTGCCAGATGACTTTTAGATGCATTGTTGCATTTCTCCGTACGCAATTCAAATGAACATTTTTTTTTCTTTCAGATGTTTCACAGCTTTTGTACTTTCCAGAACAATAAATATTCTTTATTCTAATGTCTGAACAGTGTGGCAACTATATTTTATCCTACTAGGCCTCATGTCTCGCTTAATGTTATGCTACATAGCAATTTGTGATCCGTCCTTAGCAATTGTCCAGCAGTGTATTTTAAGCAGTTGAAATGATTCAAAATAACTTATTTGAAGCGGAAAAGTTTTTTAAAAAATCAAGTCTCTAGCTGCTTTTGTAGATATTACTGTTATTAAATGTTCTAAGCAGCAAAAGCGCCTTCTAGAGACCACTGAACTTTAGTACAGGCTAAGTGAGGGAAGAATGTGGTCGCTATGAAAAACTGTGCAAGTTTTTTGCTATTAATTTTTGTTAATAATGTTAGTTGTCTTTGTGTAACCAGACGAAAATTAATAAATAGTTACATTAAAAACAACTTCATTGAATCCACAACCCCGAATCTGCCTCTTCTAGCTGAATCTTTAACATACAACGCTCTATAAGTTATTATCAAAATTTAACTTTTATTTGTTAATGTTTGTGGAATGAGATGTTGGTACTTAAGTATTATCGCAGCAATGGCCAACGACCAAGAAAACTCGCCAAGTTGGTAACCCCAATTTCGCATGCGTCGTTTGAGCTGAAGTGGCAATCATGTGCTTCGTTTGATATAATGTCGCCAATTGGTTGCGATAATACGCAAGTACCGGGATGTTTTATATTATAAGCTATATTTAAAATATTTTATTTTGGCTTATAGCTTAAAAGTGCCTTTTTTACTAAGACCTCAGAATAACTAAATCCAGTTTTATAGTTTTACAATTTAAGTCAAATAAATTCCACCGGTTTAATCGAGTAGTTCAAACACCGGTTGCAGACAGACTACCATAAATATTTTATGTGCAAACATTAAAAAAAAATTCTTTTGTGAGTGTTGAAATGTTGACGCGGAACAGACCATTACCTCTTTAAAAGATTACAACCATTAAGGAATCTGTTTAGAACAATACGAATGGGCCATAAAAACAAATGTAATAAAGATAAGTACTAAAACCTACTCATTTTTGTTGTATCTCAAGTTAATCTTTACATCTGGAGTAGTGTTGCTTGCTCTTTAGATGTGTTTGCGGTTTGTGTTACGGAATTTCGACATCTACCTTGATGAAAGAGAGACATTTTGCGTAAAAAAATGTTTATCAAATTTCATTGTTCTACTAATTTGTGACTGCATTTCTGCAGTAAAATAAAATAATTTTTCTTCTAATACTTTTCAGATTGTTCAGAGATTTATGACAGATTCAGCCAAGATTTTAATGGATGGATTTAATTAAAATGTGGAATAAATATACGTAGAGAAATACAGTATACTTTAAAAAAAATACTTTAAAATTCACATTCCGCAAAATTAAAAATTTTTAATATGGAAAATTTGTAATCTAAGAAAAAATATTTGAACTTTTCTCTCTGTAGGCACTTTGTATGATTTTTTTACGAATATTGTAATAAATTATCTTTAAAAATTATTTATATGCTTCATAAAAAAATTTGAATTTTTAATTTTTTTGGGACGCATGTAACGTCGCTTCTCCAAACATCAACATCTGGTCGGTTTCTTTGTAGACCCGACACCCACACGTGCAGCTTGCAGGTGCAACGCAACCCCTTTTTGACCCCCGAGGAATCTAGCTCGTCGACCGGAAGATGAGGGGGAAAGATGCTTTGAACTTGCACGAGTGCGGTGGCGAACGAATCCTCCTCTCACAAAATAGTGGACTCTAACAATCTATAATTAACTTTAATAACTGTAATGTATCATTTAGTAAATAATTTTCAATAGTTGTGACGTAAATAAATTCCATATTTTAATTAACCAAGAATACGCTACCGTTATTCTTTCAAACGTTACAGCTTAGAGTTTTGGTGGCAGCGCTTTGGGATAAAAAGTTAGCATTCAGGACCCGTGAGAGGAGGAAATTTTGGGTTTTTACGGACGGACCGCAACGCAGGGAGAGAAAAAGACATCTTCGGAAGCCGTGCTGCAATTGAATTCAGCTTCGGAGAAAAAGAGCGTCCTGCTCAAAGAAGATCAAACTGATCTATAGTGTTAACGGCTAGAGTGTCCGTAGGGAAAGCGATCTTCGGAAGCCGTGCTGCGATCGAATTCATCTTTGAAGCCGTGCCACGAGTGAATTCAAGGCTGGTCAAACTGACCACACTTATTGTTAAGGGTGAAAGATTCAAGATTGGTCAAAAGGACCATTGTTCACACGGAAGAGTTCAAAACCATTAGTGCACATAATTTGCTTCTGACAGCAAGCTGAGTACTTCAAATGGGTGAGTACTGTTATATTTTTGAGTTGCAAACTGCATATTGTATTAGGAATTTTGGTTAAAGTGTTCTTTACAAATTTTGAAATACTTAGTGTTTTTTCTTGCATGGGAACAGTGTTATTTTGTTTCTAGAGAATTGTAATTGTATTTCAAGCATTGTGGGAAATTTTAGCTTAAGATTTATTGTGTTTTAAGTCTCCTGTGAATGATTTTGATTATTTTTAGTGTTAAGTTTTTCTTTGTTTATTTCTGTGTATGCATGGGACCAGTGTTATTGTATTAATAGAGAATAGTAACAATAGTGCAAAATTTAGTGTGACATTTATTTGATATTGTTTAAAAAATGGCTTTCCTTGGTAAAGGGAAAAAGCAAGACATGTTGCAACTTGCTGAGGAATTAGGAATAAACGCCACTTTAAATATGACTGTCCCTAGCATGAAAATTGCAATCACTAACAGTGAAGGTTATGAAGAGGAATTTGTTAAAAATCTGTATGAGACTATCATTGCAAACGGAAAAAGATTAGAGGAGTTAGAAAGAGATGAAAAAAAAAGATTAGAGGAGTTAGAAAGGGCTGAAAAAATGAGATTAGAGGAGTTAGAAAGGGCTGAAAAAATAAGATTGGAGGAGTTAGTAAAGGAGCAGGCATTAAAAGAGAAAGAATTACAGCTGAAATTTGATTTAGAAAGATTTAAAATAGAATCCGGATTTAGGGTAAGCGATGAATCAAAAGATTCTACAAATGCATGTTCTGTAACCTCTAATTTAAACTTAAAAAAATTGATCCCAGATTTCGATCCTAAGCAGTCAGATATTAGTTTATATCTAGTGATCTTTGAACGCCAGGCTAAAAGGGCGTCAATAGAAAAGAAAGAGTGGGTGGGGCAATTATTGGGTTTGTTACCCCTAGAGATCGTGCAATTTATTGCTCGCGAACCGGAGGAACAAGCCGAAAATTACGATTATGTAAAGAAATTATTACTTAAAAGATTCAAGTTAAGTCCGGAGGTCTTTCGGCAAAAATTTGTCCAACACCAGAAAAAATCCGATAGCACCTGGAAGGATTTCACTTTTGAAATTACGAATTATCTAGATGAGTGGCTGATTGGCTTAGAAATAAATACGTTTCAAGATCTTAAAGATCTAATGGTGGTAGATCAATTAAAGAAACGCGCCAATGCTAGTATGAAAGATCATTTTTTTTTTAGATAATTGGGCAAACCTTAAATCAGCTACTCAAATAGCAGAACTTTTTGATAATTATGAGGACGTCCGAAAGGTAAATTCGAAACCCATGGATAGGTGGGGCAGGAATGATAAAATTTTGACATACTCAGGGGTCAAGGAAAAAGGAAATAGATTTGGGAAAACTTCCCCAGATTAGAGCTTCTGTTCCGGAGAGTACTAGAGAGAGAAGTTTTGAAAAACGCGTGATACAAAGATGTTATCATTGCAATATGCCCGACATATAAAACCGTTTGCCCTAAATTAATAAAAAACAAAACGACGGAAACTCTCAATAATATTGAAGGAAATGAAAACCCGGATTTTCTTAATTCATATACAACAAAGGGCTCTGTGAATGGTCACGAGATAGACATTCTTAGAGATACGGGAGCGACAATAGATTTAGTATGTGCAAAATACATAAATCCTTCTTCTTCTCTGGTGAAAATGTTTGGGTAAAACAACCGTTAAGCCCAGAATTAGTTTGTTTACCTTTGGCGGTCGTGGAAATTTCCGGAAATTTTGGAACGGTACAAACTAAGGCAGCGGTTTGTGGAAATCACTTAAATCAACACGGTCGATATTTGCTTGGAAATAAAACGGCCGAGCTAATAAAAGGAAATTTAGGCTATAATTTCCTGCCAGTCGAAATATTGAATGCTGTCCAAACAAGGTCTCAAGTCAAAGCGGCTAGAGAAGAAAGGGGAATAGATAGTGGTGATGCTAAAAAAGGGGAAGATGAGGTTATAATTGTTTCTTCGGATGCAGAGGACGAAATTTTAATACCGGCACTCCAGGAATATGATCCGGAATTAGCGTTGCTAAGGGTTACGCGAGAAAATTTAATCAATGCTCAAAAAAATAGCGAGGAGATTAAATCCTTATACGAACAGGCAGCCAGTCAAGTGCAGGTTACCAATCAGGTTTATTCGCTAGAGAAGGAATTATTGGTCAAAAATCGTGAAGATAAGTTAGGTAACGTGGTGAAGTTAATAAATAGATTAAAAAGATGTCAAGAAGTAGCTATAAATAAAATGGAGGAAATATACAAGTTAAGCGGAAAACTTGGTATGATAAAAACGCAGTAAAACGGGAATTTAAGGATGGGGATTTAGTCATAGTGTTAGCTACATCCAGAACAAATAAATTATCAGTGCAGTGGATAGGTCCTGGGACAATTTTAAATAAAATTTCGGAAACGAACTATTTAGTCGAAATCCCCGGCAGACGCGAAACATCTCAAATCTATCATATAAGTATGCTAAAACCATATTACAAAAGGCCAGAACACGTTAACGTAATTATTAATGATGAAACAAAAAACTCTCTCGCAGACCAGGAATTAGAAATCCCATACTTAGAAAACAATTCTCTCGTTTATGATTTGGAGGACGTAATCCAGGCTATCGAGTTGAACAAACACCTTCACGACAAACAAATGGATCGACTGCGCGAATTATTAAGTAAATACTCTAAACGTTTTTCAAACAATCCCGGTTTAACTAATCTGGTTGAACACGAAATCCAGTTAGTTAGCAATCAACCAGTTAGGACGAAGCCCTATTGAATGTCGCACCGACAAAATGAAATCTTAAAAAACGAAATTAACCGAATGTTAAAATTAGGAATCATTAAGGTAGGAGAATCGGATTATATGTCCCCTATGATTTTAGTTGAGGTAGCTGGGAAAGAACCTCGTCCATGTATAGATAACAGGAAATTAAACGGGATAATTAGAACGGAATATTTTCCTCTTCCGAATATCGAAGAACGTGTAGGAAAAGTATCGGCGGCTAAATTTATTACCGTCTCAGACCTATCTAAGGGATATTGGCAAATACCTTTGAGTAAAACTGCACGGCGATACGCAGCCTTCTGTACTAGCTTTGATACATACAGACCCCTAAGGATGAGTTTCGGATTAAAGAATGCTCCATATTTCTTTAGTAAACTCATGGCTGAATTACTTAACGGACTAGAGGATTTCGTTGTCCCGTATCTAGACGATGTCGCAATTTTCTCAGATACTTGGGAGTCGCACATTAAACATATGGAAACGGTTCTGCAGAGAATAAAGAGAGCTAAGTTAAAGATAAAACCTTCAAAGTGTAAGTTTGCGCAACAAAATGTCAAATTTTTGGATCACATTGTGGGTCAGGGTTTTCGCACCCCTTCCGAGATCAAAGTTCAGGCTGTTCTAGAGTTCCCTACCCCTCGCACGAAAACCCAAATACGTGCTTTCTTAGGTCTAGCGGGTTATTACCAAAAATATATAAATCTATTCTCGGTAATCGATGCTCCGTTGATGGACGCGTTGAATGGAAGAGCAAAGAAGGGAGAAATTACGTGGACGACCGAGTGTGAAAACGCATTTCGAGAACTAAAAGGGAAACTAATTGATAAGCCCGTCTTGTACGCGCCAAATTTTGTACGAGAATTCATTGTTCAAACGAACGCTTCAAACGCAGGTATGGGAGCAGTTTTAACTCAATTAAATAAACAAGGTGAGGAGCATCCAATCCTTTACCTGAGTAAGAAATTTTCAGAGGTAGAGAAGCGTTATTGTACGACAGAGAAGGAATGTGCTAGTATTGTTTTCGCAATTAAAAGGTTACATTATTACTTAGATGGAAATTCATTTTTAGTTATGACCGATCACAACCCGTTGGTGTGGTTGAATAGAAACGTTAGTTCTAACCCTAGATTGATGCGATGGGCTTTGGCTTTGCAACCATATACTTTTAGAATTGTACATCGGTCGGGTAGAAGTCACAAAAATTCAGATAGTCTCAGCAGATCGGTGATAGACAATTAGGAATTGTTAACAATGTTCTCTTGCTCATGAATCATAATTGTTGCTTATAATGTTTTTTTTAGTTAAAGGTTAATAATTGTATTAATTTTATTTGTTTACTAGTACTGTATATCATATCGAATGGAGATGCGTGTCAAAAGATAAAGCCATGAAAAGCAAATGTATTACTATGCTTAATTTTGTGTATAGGGTTTTAAAATATACATGAGTATTTAGTTTACGCAAGAGGCATATTGTGAAAAATATTTTGTGTGTAAGGTTGTCTCTTTGTATATTCCTTGTTAAACCACTTTATATTTATTTAAAGTGAAACTGTATTTTATTCTGAAAACAAGTTTAAATACAATTAAATTAAAATTAATAAAAATCAGAACAATCTAAAATATGAACAATTGACGTCTTCTCCCCCTTTCAGCGGGCGGCGGTAAAATTATAAAACCGGTCCGTGGCGATAAAAAGGTTGGGAAGCACTGCTCTAAAGTTATAAATAATTCTATAAAAATTACTTTAAGAAACGTGAAACTTTGTGTTAGAAGTAAATAAATGGTGAGGAGTAATATTGTTTTTATCGTTCTATAATAGTAGATAGTATACTTGAAAAAAAAATTCAAACTGCAAACCCTTCCAACGCGTTATTGAAATATTGCCAATTAGTTTAAACTATAATTATACTTTTTTTATACAGCTATGCAGATTTGATTAAATATCTAAAGACAAATCAGACCATTAAAATAAAAGTAGTTAATTAATGAAATAAAACTTCTTAAAATATATAACGAAAAATTATCATTTTTGAAAAAATAATAAAGAATTCATTTCACTTCAGTTATATTTGCCAGTCACCAATATAGCTGAATTCATTATTGATTAACTGAATGATTCTACCTATAATACAAATGAAGAATAATAAAATAGGCTATGCCATTAAAAGAGTTCTTCATAATTTGACTGACTGAGAAAAATCCATTAGAATGACATAAAAAGATTAAAAAGGCAAAGAAACACAATTAGAAACGAAACTACAGATGCAGCCATGAGCGGATAGCATAAATCCACTGATAAAACCGCATGTCAAAAAAGAGATATACAGGAAAGAGAGAGAGACAAATGGAATCAACTAAGTACGAGTAGAACGAATGAAATAGATTAGTAGAAATGTAAAAAAACTTACTAACGCGGAGGTAGTTTTCCATTGTTTTTAACAAATATATTTTTCAAGTAATTTGTTCGCGTTATATTCATGAAGGATACTTTCTGTTTATTTGTTAGAAAATTGGATCAAATCTGAATGAAGAAAAGAATTTTTTTCGCTAAATTTTCGGTCAGTAAACTCATGATATCTATTTGTTGTATCTTATTTGAATTCTATAATTTTGCATGTGACATTTCACCACAAAACTCCATGTTTCATGTCACTCGTAGAAAATGTGAAGATCTAATCTTCAATAGAAATGGAAAATGGATGGTTTTTCCTTCGTGCTTTGTCCATTTTAAATTTGTTAAAAAACATGGCTGCATATCGAAGGATGAATCTCAAACTGGTTTTCAATGTTGATTTGAAACTTTTCAATTGTTTACTAAATGACTAACATCTAAAACAACATAATATTGAATAAATTTAATTTTTGAGTGATTTGTCATGTATTAGATTGAAAAATGAAATTGCACATTTGCAATCAATTTATAAGGAACACAATATAATTATCTAACAAATTTATGAACTTAAATTTTTTTAATGTGCGCCACATTATATGATAAGGCCAGTAAGTTATTTTAAACAACGACATAATTTTGAATTATACAAACTATTTAAAGAATCAAATGTCATGAAATACATCAAGATGGGTCGTTTGAGGTTCTCGGGCCACATCTGCCGTATGAACTTTACCTCCTTGATGTTCAGAATTTTGAATTACAAACCTATTGGGGTTAGAACTAGGGTTAGACCCAAATTGAGATGGGCTGATTGTGTGGAAGATTTTATAGTTCTAAAAGTAACTAAATGGAGAACTGTCGCCAAGCAGAGGTCGGAATGGAAGAGAGTTCTTGGCAGTGGCGTAACCTACACCCTCGCATCGCAGGGGACCCAAAGACAATGTTATGGTTTTGCAATCCTTTGAAAGATCTGTCTTGGAGCCTAAAATTTGATTTTGCAGGGGCCGGGATTTTCCTGGAATTTTATTCAATTTAAGATAGTTTTTTTAACCTTCCAATATATTAATATTACATTAATTATATTAATTTGTCCCCTAACGGGAAATACACTTTAACCATAACCTTATCTCCTCAAAAACTACCACGTTGACACATTTCAAAGTGAGACGATGCCATATTGCATAGACCACCATTTCCGACCAATCATTGTGTATTAAATACCGTGAATCCTATGACCAGGGGGGCCAGACTTTTCCAGGGTGCGATCTACTTCTAATTTTTTCAATCTGTTGTTGTCCACCCAATGTCAGTGGCGCACACAAGGAGAGGGGTGGGGTCACTGGTCCAGACAGTCCCTCACAGCCCTTGATTTTTTTTATTGATTTTGATTCCATGTATACAGTAGGATAAACTTAATTAAGTAATTGTTATTAATAATTTTTTATTATTTAATGCTGAGTATTTATTTAGTAATTTATTTTTTACTGTTTTTTGTTTCCGACAATCTACAAAATTAAGAAAAAATACGTTTGGCTGCGTATTAAGGTATGACACCAGAATAGTATATTTTCGACCCTCGACCACCTCCTTGAAAAATTCTTGTGAGAGCTAATGCCCAGTGTCGTAAGGGAGCTGAGGTACAAAAAGATCTACAATATTTATTATAATTAAATAATAAATACGGAATATGTACTTATATATACAGAGCTAAAATAAAAAAAACTAACACTTTTAAAACTGCGTTTAAAGCAAAACTCAAAATAAAATCATAAAAATAATAGCTACAGTTATAATAATATCAAATGATACATTTACTATCAAATAGTTCAAAATACATAAAAAAAAGACTTTTTTTTATCTAAAGTTTATCTTAGTTTTTATCTAATATTTTTATATAAAGTTAGTTTTCGTTGTTAGTCAGTCGAAGACTTATATAGTCTGCATACTTCAGCCAATCTTGAATATTTCCGTTTATAACACCTTCTTATCACCGTGTGTGTGTGTGGGGGGTCTAGATGGCCCAAAGCCTGACTGACGCCAAAATGTACCTATTGTAAGACCCGGCTTGGGGCCCCAAACTTCCCTTTGCAGGGGAACCCTAATAATCTCTGCTACGCCACTGCGAAGATTTCAGCCGTTTCAAGTCGGAAAAGGTATACAAACTGATACCTTCTGCACAACTTTATGAATTAAATGAAGTTTTATATTTCATCTTACATAGACCTACTGTACAGAAAGGCTGACGCTCGTTAAATCTGTTCGAGAATCAAAAAAAAAAAAAGTTCTCATATTGGTGTAGTGGGGGTGATTGAAAAGACGAGTTCCAACTCAGGTATTGTCCTCTTCACTTGACTATGGATATGAATTACAAGGTTCAACGTTAATAGCCCTCGCGTTCAGTGGCATAACGGAGAATGTTAGGACCCCTCTGCAAAATTAGATTTAAAGCCGAATTTTTTTTTTTTTTTTTTTTTTTTTTTTTTTTACAAAAGGTACGTACTTCGCGTCACTCAGGCTTTGGGCCCCTTTAGAATCCTGGGCTCTCCAGTGATGCGGGGTTTTCCGGAGTGTACGCTACGTCACTGCTCGTGTTACCACAAAATGCGACACTAATTTTAGATTAACTTATCTTACATGATTTATGGATAATAGTTACATGGTTAGCATCTTTTTCAACTACAGAAATTATGCTTTATTTTGCATTATTTTTTTACACGGTTTTTCGAGGAATATATCTATTCTTTTAAGGTATCCGACTACGTTCGGAACCGTGATTTTAAAAGAGCGCATAAATGAATAATTTTCATGATATTTAGTGTCACTCAGATTAGAACACATGCATAAAATTGTTTTAAGAATATTTTGACAAAAAAAATTATTTAAATACAATATTTTGGCAAAAAATTAACTTAGAATAATCTTTTTTCCCAATGTTCTCCTTTTGTGAAAAATGCTTCTATTATAATAATATTTTGCCTGTATGTAGCTCAGACCTCTCTACAGAGGCTCAACTAGAATTTTTGAAAAAGTCACATTATTCTCAGAGTTACCACCCATTGAAATAATTATTGGCGTTTCTTTTCTTAAAATTGCTCCCCTCTGTTGTCGTAAAATATGAATAAACCCACTTCTAAGTTATATATTTCAAAAACTCTGGTTGAGCCTCTGTAGAGAGATCTAAGCTATATACAGGCAAAATATTATTATAATAGAACCATTTTTCACAAAAGGAGAACATTTGGAAAAAAGATTATTTTAGGCTAATTTTTTGCCAAAATGATATATTTAAATAAATTTTTTGTCGAAATGTCCTTAAAACAATTTTATGCATGTATTCTAATCTGAGTGACACTAAATATCATGAAAATTATTCATTTATGCGCTTTTGCAAAATCACGGTTCCCAACGTAGTCGGATACATTAAGCCGAATTAGGTACATTTAGGAACCTCACGGTTTCATTACATACGCATTGTAAACAACCTATTTCTCAAACTGAAATGTTGTTTAAACACACTTGACTTGATTGATTTAATACTTTTAATGAAATAACTGCAGCTAGAAACGATTGCTCCACCATGCGTCCGCCAATTAAACATTTTAAGAATACAATTGAACGCACACGAAATGAAGGTCACCAATTTTACCATCTTACTATTTGTCAATTCTTGAAACCTTTGTGTGCGTGTGTGTGAAAAAATGTTAACGGTCGCAGAAGTATATTCTATGTTTTAAAGAAAGAACTATAACTAAAAAGAAAATATTGAATCCTGGTTATATGTATCAAGATTCAAAAAGACAAGTAAGGAAGCTAGCTATAAAAAACGATATTATTTTGCAATGCAACCTCATCAAAAGCTCTACTCTGCACTAACCTAAATATATATTTTCAATTTTGTGACTATTATGATATGGTTGAGTGGCATCATTAAACACTAACAAAAAAGAAAGCAAGATATTAGTTGCCTTCGTGGCATAAGATGGTTTAAAATGACCTCATAATACATATTCCAAAACTCATAACAATAACCAAAATCTTAAAACCAAAGGCACTTTTTCGGTACAACTCTAGCGACTACAACGAAACTGCTTATTGGAATCAAGAGGGATATACAGCCAAAACATTTCTAATTATTTTATTTCTTTAGAATATGATTCCCATTTTTGATAACATGGCTGCTTTTGTTTAATTTCGGCCATCACAGGATGGTGTTTGTGTTTCATTTGTACTAAGAGAAATATATTATTCCTTAGTGTATCGTTAAAACTGGTTATGCATATCTGAATTTATTTTTCTTAAAGATTCCACAAATTGATTTTCCCCCGACAAATTTTTGACAAACCCGGCAATGGGATACACAAACATCAAAATAAAACCATAGTATTTAAGGTGAGTAATGTGAATCGGTTCCGCACCACATATTTCTCGTTCTTAAAAAAAGTTTCTCACCTCGTTAAAAGAATATTGGAAGCACTATAGGAAGAAAAGAGGGGTGTTATTACCGTTATAAAGAGTTACTAACACTTTTTTCTTTGCTTTTTGTCATGATCGCGATATCTGGTCAAATAAAAAGTGTCCGATTCCGGATTGAGGTACCGTTTCGGTCCGATCGAATTGTAAATTTACGTACATGCTACAGAAAATAAAACAGCTTCGTTTTTACCTTTTCTTTTCCTTCACGCATCCTTGAGTCTTAAAAGAATTTTTACGTAAGTATTCGGACATTAACGTGTTTCTTTAATGTATTTCTTTAACACAGATGAATTTAATGAAGTTGAGTGGTATATAATATAAAATAGTTGTAGAGTAGTATACCTTTTTTGATAATATAGATATAACGTTTCTGTGTTTTTAAAGCATCTAAAATGACACTAAACTACATTGGATACTTTTTTAACTGTATATTTTATCAATGCTGCTTTCAATTGTATAGAAATACTAGCCATTGACCACCTACTTCACTGGCGTTTCATAATGTTGTATGACTATATAACATTCTTATAGTATTCTCCTCTTTTTTAAAAAAGAAACAGGATTTGAATTTCTAAAATAGCCCGTACTCCCTACCCCGGAGAGTCATTTTCAACAAAAACTAATTTTTAACGGATCTCTATTCTACAAAAGAAACACGCCTACCAAATTTTAGGTCTAATAGTTCAAAAACGGGACATTTTCTTACATTTATGTTCCCGTAACTCCTTCGGGAAACAATTTCTGCAAAACTCATTTTTAGTGGATCTTTATTCAACAAAAGTAACATGCCCACCAAATTTTAGATCTGTAGGTCTAATAGTTCAAAAACGGAATTTTTTTTACATTTATGTTCCCGTACCCCCTTTAAGAGACGCTTTCTGCAAAACTCATTTTTTTTTAAATCTCTACTCAACAAAAGAAATATGCCTACCAAATTTCAGGTCTATAAGTCTAATAGTTCAAAAGCGAGGTGAAAACGCAGTGAAATATAAAAGAGAAATGAAAAAAGCACAAAACAAGTAGTATAAAAAATATTTGAGTCAATTCCTACTTCGATCAACAAAGAAATTTTTTTATTTTAGCCACTTTTTATTAAATTGTTACAATTAATAAAAATATGTATATACATATGACAGAATCACAACATTAAGTGGTAATTAATTTTTATTAATTAGCATTAAAGTATCGTATTGGCATCCAAAAAATTGTGTCTATAAAATTTCAGTTCAACTGAATGCACGTGAGAAAGAAATCTTTTCAAGTTTTTTGGCACATAAGTCGCCAAAAGGGTCCGTCGCTAAATCACCAAAAATGATGCCAACGTGGCTGTATTTGTAATTCTTTAATTAATTAGTTTTAATCAATTAATTTTTATTAATTATAATTAAATTATTGTTTTGTCATCTAAAATAATCATGTATATAAAATGCATATTGCAAAATTGTAAATAAAATATTATTTAATGAAATTATTAATTTACTGAAAGTAAACAAACAAAACACATTCTGATATAATAAAAAATAAAATACTTATTTACATTAATATAACACACTTATAAATGTATCAGTGCTGCATAATGTATTTTATAATTAATTCAACAATATTAAGTTAAAAACAAGTTTAATAATTACCAATAAATCCATGGGCATGTTTTTTTAAAAAAAATTATATACAAAAATTAACACTTATCTTGATAATTTTTGTGTGTACGGTTTATAATTAATTCCTAAACTGTCGATTAAAAGTTACGAGATTCGCTCCCCTATTCCACCGTTTTCCATGTAGGCACGCGTATGTGATATATTGGGGGGGGAGGGGAGGAAAGAAAATGTACAGTACAGTCCCGCTAATCCGAACGCGGCTAATCCGAACATCCGGTTAATCCGAACGGCTCCGCGGAAAAAATTTTATAATTTTAAGGACGAAAATCGGTGAATATTTCAATATAAAACAGTGTAAACCTTAATTCAAAACAGTTCTTTATTTAATATTCACGCAGAGGCATCACCGTTCATTAATTTATTTAATTGAATAGTCTTTTCTTGAATGATAGGCCCACTGAGGGGGGTTCCTCTTTGTCTTTCCTGGGTAAACCAAATATGAAGCGCATTATCAACTTTATCGTACAGCGATTGCTTTGCTGTCTGTCTGTTTTCAAGAGTCTCGCCAGAAGAATTAGCACAGTATTGTTCAAGCTTTCGACGATTTTTTCTCCAATCACAAATTGTAGCTTTGCCAACATTAAACTCTGTAGCCAATTTTTTGTCACACCTTCACCTTTATCTAAACGCTTTATAACCTCTAGTTTGTCTTTAAGAGTAAGTGTTGAGTGTTTACGCTTACTCGCCATAACAATCTTTACGTTCACTGTATCACAGATAAATGTCCAAAACACACAACAAACGGTTTTCACTGTAGAATATCACACTGTAACACTGTTATTAACACAGAGACAAAAGCGGACGAGTATAGAACGAGCGCGGAACGACTGACGGCCAACAGTACGGGCACACGCAGTCACACTGACACACTAAGTTAGGAGTGGTGGAGGGAGGACACACGCGTCGAGGAGTGGGAGCACAGTCCACGCGGCAAAAAAGCGGGCGCGTACGCTCACATTACGACAAAATACATAGACACAATAGACCCGTACTCCCGGTTCAAATAGTGATTTCGCTCTTACTCCGGCTAATCCGAACAATCACGTAATCCGAACAGGGGTCGGTCCGATATTGTTCGGATTATCGGGACTGTACTGTATAAAAAAGAAAATTCCCTGAAATAAGTAAAAGTAAATCCTTCACATACACTGTCAAGGTCCTTTTGTTGCATTCCAAAGCTTTCGGAATAATTTTATAGATGCATTACACAAAAACGATCGTACTTCACAAAGACTTATATATATACGTCCGAGGCATTTAACGCTTTGTCTGAGCGAGATGTTTATATACTCCGGTGGCACTTAAGAGGATAAAGTCATATTGTATCTTTAGCGTCAATGTATTTAATTCAATAAATTGTTATTGTATGGAAAAGGAGGAGGATTATGAAAATTATGATTGAATATTGGGTCGCAAATATTGAAAATTTGAGAAGCACTGCTCTAATAAATAATTTCAAAACATAAGAGCATTTTGCGCGTACATTTCAAATTTCTTAGTAAAAAAGGGGGTGCGTGTTATACGGCGAATATACCTAAAAACTAAAAATTGCTCCTTGAAAATATAGGATTTTACGATATTTCAAAGACTTCACAATAATGTTCTACATAGTGACGCATAAAATATTCCAAGAACATTACTTTGTGAGTGGATAAAATTAAAAATTCTAATTTTTTATGTGATTAATAGACCTCTGCATATATTATCTATTCATTTCCTTATCAAAGATTTAAAAAATATGCTTCGTTAATTTACAGACCACAATTTATCCTCTTTAAATCAGTTTTTCAACGAAACATCTCCATGTGCCTTCTCATTTCTTTTAATCCCTTCCTTTTTCTTTTGTCAAAGTCAAATGAAATTGATTCGACGGCAAATGAAAAGATAATGCTTCAGTTGATCCCTTTAATTAGGGATAAATTCATTTTTAATCATCACTCAACTGTTTTTTCTTTATCTCTCTCTCTTACTTTGTTTATCTCTGCGCTCTGCTGAATTTTCCTCCCAAAGAAATCTAATTTGTGTTGCTTTGTCAAGAACATTGAAGTGTGTGAGAGATGACAACAATACCTTCACACACTTGTCCTTTGTATGAGGATAGTGTCAAGATCTAGTTTGATCTTAAGATCTTTTTTTCGTTTCCAGAGATCTAATAGATTTCTTATATCACTTTTAAAATTGATTCTTTTTTGTAAAGTTTATTCGTTGGATCGATGATTATATGGTTCATGATCAGAAATATTTTTAAGTAACATTTTAAAATATTTATCCTGTTTTATAATGAGGGGGAGGGATTTAATTTAACATGAGGGGAAAATCGCTTAACACGAAACTGAGGCGGCTGAAATATGTTTTCGTGTTTAGGATTTTGCAAAAAAAAAAAAAAAAAAACTCTCTCTATATATATTCAAACAAATTAAGTCTGTTAGAGTGTATTTCATTTACATACATGCATATATATATTCATGTATTTCATAAAAATCAATGAAACTAAAGCATTTGCAAGAGCTTAATGAAATTTAATACGAAATTTTCAAGTTTTTTGAAAAACAAAGCATTTATTGAGTTTTTTGAAAAATAATCTGATATTTTTCTTTGTATTGTCTTTTTTAGCATCAAATAGTCATTAAATTGATCGATTCTCTCACTCATTTCCCTATTGTAATGTGTGTCATAATAACTCTGAATAATTTTCATGACGTTCCTCATTTCTGATGACGTGGGAACAGGAGCTGCATTATTTATTTAACTTTCGTCGTCGGAATCTGTATCAATGATATTTTTTGAGCTTTGAACAAACTCTAAAATGTCCTTCTCTGCCATAACTGAGGCTGTGTATGCATTATCGTCATCTACTGCAACCAATCCTTCCGATAATACAGTCGAACAGTACAATAATACAGAAACTTTCTCAAACACCCCTCTAAAAGTTTCGTTACTCGGCTGGTGTTTTCGGTACCTCGTTCACTCCCAAAACTGAAATATTTTCGTGTTAAGGTTGTCTTCGGTTAATGTTAAGGAATAGGACCAGAATTTGGAACATTTTTTCAGATATAAAAGGAAACATTAATAGGATATTTTGGCTTCAGTATCCTTTATATAGAGAGCAGAATTTTTTATTATACTTCCCGTTTTTAACCGAGTTTATTCATTTTTTTCCGGTATGAAATGTGTTTCGCGCTTTTTCTCCTATACTGTAATGTTAAATGAGCTATGTTTTCACGTATTGCAACAAAAAAGGAAGTATTCATGGAATATCTTGGCATTTTTAAAAACACTATATTGTTAACAGAGGCATGAGTTATAATATTGCAAATTTCCATAGAAATTGAGGCATTTTTTCTGTCTGAAAATTTGCTTCGCGTTTAGTTCAAGCTCTCGTACTTTTACCGAAAACAACCTTAAGAGATAAAAAGGCATCTAAATGCATAATAGTTTGTTGGGACCATTGTATCATTTCGTATTAACCGTTATTTCGTCTTAAGCGTTCTCGTGTTAAAATTATTTTACTGAATATTTTCATATTATAAAGAAATTCTTTAATTTTTTTGTTTTGAATTATAATAAACTTATTTGTATAGCAAAAAAAGTTATCCATCATATATTATCATCATATATCAAAGTTATACATTAGATATTTTTCATGCAAGAAATAAGAAAGTTAAATTTTATAGAATTTTTATTTCTCAATAGTTTAGTCATGTTAACAGGTCCTTGGTAAACTGAGATGAAATAAAGGCTATAGGGTTAGAAGGTCTTAAGTTAAAAGTCCAATTCTGCCCAAGACTGTGGCAAGTCATATTAGAAGCTGCTTCCATTTATGAATCCATATTGATCTCTACCTTCTTCTGGTATAAATCAAGTGCCATTCTCGTTGCTTGACCAGGCTACAGAATTGTCTGAAGCTGCTGTTACTGTAACGTTTTCCGGCCTTGCAGCTGCAAGATCAGTTTTCCTACGCAGATAACATTATGGCGCTCCTATCCCCACTTGTACCTCTAAAATAGTGCAGGATCTTTTCATCTGACATCACGCCAACAACCTATGGCCATCAGAAAAGCAACAGCAGGATTCCATCCGCCAGCCGAACCTCAAATGAAATTCGAGGTGTTAGAAGAGACCACCCCACCCCAAAAAGAGAATGGAGAGAGATGACCGCTGGAAACACTCGGAAAGAGATGTTGTGTTTTCCCTTTTCCATTCCAAATAAAATATATTCTGTAGTATTGAGACTCAATAGTTCGAATAACTTGTATCTAACTGTAAATATTGTAACTAATAGGTGTAGATATAATAAAAATCAATAATTTAATAAGTCTCACACTACTCATCAATTTTCGTAAATCGTCACATTACTAATGCCACCCCATGTGAGATCAAGGCTCAAGAAATTGTGATCGTGGTAAGGGACTAGAATACATCTGTAGTTTTGAACGTCTTTTTAAGCATCATGCAAGTGACTTGCATGATGCTTGCATAGCGCTTTGGCTCCGCGTTCCACCCCAATTTTGAGTAAAAACTTCCCAGATGATGGTTCGGGGGTATCTCACTCCTCTTCCTACCACCAATCTTTCGAGAGGACTGCATTGAGAGTGATTCCATGCCGCTTAGGCATGGACTTTTTAACATCCATACCTTTTTTGGGATTCCAACCTGGGCCCCACGGCATAGCAGTCAGCTTCACCACTATCTCATCTGGGCGGTAATGTGTTCAATTGTCGAGGTAGAAAGGGGGTTATGTGTTGCATCTCAAAGTTACGTACAATGAGCCATTATAAACCTTTAGATAAGTTTTTCTAAAGAGTCCTTTATATATGTTATTTTTTATCCAAAGAATTATTAAATATGTGAGCTAGAACATAATTTAAGTTATAAAGTCGATTTTCCCTCTATTTTAAAGAATGGGATTCCAACTGAGAGCACTTTTTCAGATGGATTGTAATATAAAATCATATGAATGTATAACGCCTGTGTATCATGCTATATCCTGAAAATGCATCTTAAATGTAGAATGTATCAATTTTAACTTAAAATCATGTGTATATAGCTAAGTATGGCATGTGTATATATCTGTATATCATACCATATCCATAAAGTCTTGAAATATTAAATAAATAAGTAATTTTTGTATTTATTATTGTTTGTATGGTTTACGTAAAATGGTACTTGCGTATCACACCGACGACTATCAAAAAGACGTTGCCAAATGCCGCGTCATGCAGCCAATAATAGAAACTGTTCCCATACATGATGGAATACAATAATAATAACGATGGCAGTATTTGGCACCTTTTTTTTTAGCGATGTCTTTTAATTGGGCGAAATTTGTCGAAGGTGTAATTCGTAAGTATTCTTAAAATATATATTACAGAATATGCATCAGTTGCAAAATCATTTGGTTGTTACTCTCATATCTGTACATCGTAACAGGTCCTTGAAGTTTAAAAATATTAAATATCTTTCCTTTTCTTAAAATATTTAGGTTTATGATCCTCCAACCTTTGTATATAAAAACTTGAATATGACTCATTATTTAACACATGAAAAAAATGTAATTGATGTAATAAAATGTAACTTTTATATCTCTCTCTCAAGCGAAACATTAAAATATTTATGTTAAGCTTTATTTATATATAGAACTAAAATTTTAAATTCTGATTAATTCTATCTTGTATATAAAATGAACAAAAGGAAACGAATGGTTAAACAATACCGTTTTATTTTTTTCATATACTCTCTCTCAACTTTATTTTTAATTATAAAACATTTTTTTTTACTTTTGTATGTAAGAAAAACTAGTATAGTAAAACAATGTTTAACTTTCAACAAGATCCTATATGTATTCCGTGAGAAAATACCCACATGCCACTTTGATAACAATTTATTTAAATGTTTAAATGCTATTGAACCCACACAAGGCAAAGAACTTTTGAAAAAAGTAAATGCAGTCGTACATGATAAGAATGAACGGTGAATATTTTTTAAATATTAATCTCAAACTTAAATTATCCCGTTTGGATAGTTTCATTTTTTAACAAGTTCCACTTATTTTAAAATAAATATTTTATGGACTCATTTGAATAATGCCTAAATTTATTTGCAAGAATTTAATCCAGTTCAGAATTAAATTACTGAAATAGTATAAACAAAAACTTTGAGGAATTTTCGAGACAAACTAAATAGTTTGTTATTTGTTTGTTTATTTTAGCGATCAATCTCTCTCATTAGTAATTACTTTTTGTTTATTTAAACGGTCGATTAAACAGGATAAAAAGAGCAGTTAAGATCGAATACACAGTTCTTTCCCCTTCGTAATAGATAGGTAAAAATGTAATTCAAAATTGAGATGATCGCTTAAGTTTTGCTGTTATCAAAATAAATTTTTATCAGAAATAGTAATGACAGCTTGCAATATAAGGAAAGAGATTTTGTTTTTTGATTTTACGAAAGAGTTTATTTTCTTTTTACCAACTGCAGTGAAAATCGCTTAACACGAAACTGAGGGGGGCTAAAATATTTTTTCGTGTCAAAAGAATTTCGTGTTAAGAGGTTTCAGGGGTGTTAAATTTCTCTTGGGGTCTGAAAATATAAACAATTTTTGAACAGGTATAATTCTTTTAAGTTTAAATTAAATGATTCGAATCTTTTACACATTATTTATAAAAGAATGGGGCTTCAGAAAAGTATAAAATGTTTAAAATATAATAATAATTTTTAAAATCATAAGCATATGAAAATTCTATAATATATATTAAGTATTTTTTGCGTTGCGCACGCTATTTTTTAAAATAGTAGCCTCTGATGTATAAAAATTTATAGAATTTTAAAATGCATCATACTCTTTAAACCTACCTAATTTTAGTATTATATATCTTTTGTATTTCAAAATATTTGTAAAATATTGCAATTTTTTAAATATTTTTTAAAAATGTATTTTTTTATTTATTAAAATAAAGTTATTATTCTATTTATATAAAAATAGCTACAGTGTAATAAGAATATACATTTAACTTTATAAATCAGCTTATAGCTAGCAATTGAAGCTACTATTTTAGAAATTGCGTGACGTAAAACTTAAATATTTCTTATAAAAAGTTTCTTATTTTCATATGCTTATTATTTTTTAAATTATGATTATATTTTAAGCATTTTATACTTTTCCAAAGACCCATTCCTTTATAAATAATATGTAAAAGATTCGAATTTTTTAATTTAGATTTGAAAGAATTATACCCGTTTGAAAATTGTTTATATTTTCAGACCTCTAGAGAAATTTAACACCCCTGAGACTCAATGAATATTGCAAATAGGCATATATTCAACAAAATTAAGTTTATTAGAGTACTGTAACGGCGTGGCACATAGTACACTAGGAGGCTTGACACATAGCACACGATAGACTAAAAAGAGGGCGCTGCTGTGAACTGTTTTGGCCTTTGAGCGGGAAGGAGAGAAGAAGAAGAGAGTCTCGAACGTAAAATGGACGAAGCTGCCTGTAGTTCCCGATGTGACTTTTAATTGTAAATGAAATTATTAATATAGTGATGTGTTTTGAAGGAAATAATAAAAACGGTAAATCCGGTTAATTAGAGCTGATTAATTCAACTACAAGACGATCTTACAGTACATTTGATTCCTATTAATATGTACATATGCAAGTATTTAACAAAAATCAATTAAACAAAAGTTCACTTAAACTTGAGAATTTCTGTATTAAATTTCATTAAGTGTTTTTGAAAAACAAAACATTTATTGAGTTTTTGAAAAATAATCTGGTGTTTTTCTTTGCATTGTCTTTTTTAGCATCAAATTGACAGCAAATTTTTAGATGTCGTCCATTTTGTTATTCGTTTCACTATTTAGAATGTTCGTCTATAATTGTGCATACTGTTCATGACGTTCCTCATTTCGGATGACATGGGAACAGGAGCTGCATTATTCATTTCATTTTCGTCGTCTGAATCTGTATCATTGTTATTTTTTTGAGCTTTGAACAAACTCCAAAATGTCTTTGTCTGCCATAACTGTGGGGCTGTATACACATCATCATCAACTGCAATAAATTCTTCCCATGATACAGTGGGACAGTACAATAATACAGAAACTTACTCAAACATTTCATCAAGTGTCGGCTCAGTTTGAATAGCCTCCTTCTCCAGAAGGAAAATCTTTTCGTGTTAAGAGAAAAAATGCATGGAAATACATAGCAGTCTGTCGAGATCATTGTATCATTTCGTGTTAACCGATATTTCGTCTTAAGCATTTTTGTGTTAAATGTATTATGTATTAAGAGTTTAAAAAAAGGAAGTTTTTGTTATCTTGAGACTTATTCTCTCTATTCATTCAATAACCAAAAAAAATCGCATGTATCGAGATTTCTCATAAAAAGGTTTAAAATAGACTTATTTTTCATTTTACATTGATTCTTATCATTTAGTTTACACCTTTAATCATTTAGTTAAAAATTATTTATTTTTGAGTACTACGTACATTTAATGCAGTTTAATAAAATAAGCACATGATGGGCTAAATTTGTGACGGTCGCATGACAAATGCAGTCACGTGTTCTCCAGTAAATTCAAACTGACATTAAACTTGAACTTGTTGTTCTACTTGTAAAATTTAGATAAAATTTCAAATTTCATAATTGGATATAGATGCTTAAGTATCAAAATTCTTAACAAATAACTTGCACCTTTTTTTACCAATATGCGTTCTATTTTTGACAAATATTTACTTAATAAATGAAAATGTCTGCAAAAAGCAAAATATGGCAACAGCGAAGCACGCAAACTGATTTCTTGGAAGTATGTGACTATGACGTCTAATGTCTGACGTTCTCGTCACGTGATCACACTTCAAATTCATGAGATCCGTTGCCAACAACTCTCGCGTAGCAGCAATATAAACTAAATTAATATTACTAATTACTTCAGTTATATGAAAGTGATAAAATTTGTTTCCAGCATCTTTTTCATGTATAAAATGCACTATAAATAATCACTATGCATTTAAATTAAATTTGAAGCTCTTAAAAATAAAATACTTTTGAAAAAAGAATTAGAGAGTAATTTTCATTGGAAGAGATGAATTTTTTTTATTAATTTAAATGGCTGAATATTAATTTTTAAAGAATTTAGAATTCTGATAAATTTAATTGTACAGATTTGTAATAAATTTGTTATTATTTTTATCTATAAATGTATCATTTATTCTACAAAGAAGTGTCAAAAAGCATTATCAGATTCTTAAAAATATAAAGTCAGAAAAGCCTATTCCGAAAAAATTCAACATTCACCTATTTCTTATTAAAAAAAATAGTATCACAAAATCCTACTGTTATCATACCTTTAAAAATATTGAATACAATTAATGTTTATTGATTTAATTATTTATCGATAAATATTACAGTTTATAAATAAATTTCAATAAAAAATTATTTTATTAATAAATTTATTAAAAGTTTTAAGGCAAGTTCCTTTAAGGAACATTTATAAATCTTATCTTTAAGCCACAGGGAACTAGTTAAATGTGTTAGTTAATAACGAGCTAAAAATTTATAAATATTCTGCAATAAAAGAATAGTTTTGGTTCCCAATTCCCTTCTTTCTTTTCTATCGGCAATTAAAGTTTTAGAATCTTCAAATTTAAGACAATGAATTGATTTTTTTAAATTGCAAACACGAGATTGTTATTACATTTCCTGAGCTATTTACTACAACTTAACCCACATTTTGGGATAAAATTGGAACGAATGAGCCAAACGATATTTATTTTGTCTATTTTTCGTTTCTCGTTAAACTTCTGTAAAACATTCGAATATATGCTTCTTTTTTTTTTATAAATAAGTGATTCCATTTTATTATTTCCATTCTCGAACTGAACGAACCCGAGTTGAATGTCCTGAAGTTTTTTCCCAAGCTATCGTAATTTTTTACAGCTCCGATTATTTCTCCATTCATTTTAAGGAAGAAAGACGAATGAAAATAATTATACGATCATATTTGCATGGCCATAAAAAAATAAAGAACGAGTTTAGTGTAAATCAAAAGATTTATCGAACAAAATTTCCCACTAATCAAAATGCCGTGAAGCTATGATTCTTTCTCTTAACAAAATGCGATTACCGTTTTATTCGGTTTGATAAAAATATGTTCCGTGTTTTCTCTTTTAGCAAGAGATAATTTTTAATTTATTTTGTTTTTCTTCCGTAGTGAAGATCGGTTATTATCGTTTGCTGGAGAAAATGGGTTGATGTTCGATAAAGCGATTTCAATTTCAAATGTCGTAAACTTGTTTGGTTCTCACGAGTGGCAACAGTTTCTCAATTTTCACTTCTCGGTATTTTCACTCTCGCAGCTTGGCTGGTGGTCTTTGAAAGATGGATGTTTTTTGCAATTTTTTCTCTTGCGATTGCTGGAAAGTTAAAAATATATTTGTATGATGATTCAGTCTATGTTTGGGTTTCTTTTAAAGTGTTCAAACATCTGAAATCAATTTAAGAACTATTAATATATTTCGTTCGATTATAGTTATCTAAAAATTAAAGAAAAATTGGCAACAGAAAGATTTTATTGCATATTTCCTGTTCGTATGTAAACTATCATTTGCGTTCTTTTTTCAAATTGTTAATGAACTTTAGAATAAATAAAACTTGAAAATGCGCAGTAATTCAATTACCCAATTTATTTAAATAAGTTTTCACTTAGAATTACTATTAATCTCTTCGCGCCAGGTTAACATGGAAATAAATTCAACGAAGTTTCTTGATTGATTGTTGTTCATTAACGTCTTACTTTACACGAACGCTGTTACCGTATTATTATTATTATTATTAAAATTCCTTTTGTATAATAGTATTTTATCAAGCTACCAGGAATAATGAGGCACAAACAGAATTATAGAAATTGTAGATACTTTAGGAATTATCTGCATCGATAAATAAACAAATTTAACTAAAGAGAAAATAAGTTACAATATGGAAATGTGTTATGCAATTAAAATTAAATTTCGATTAATATAAAAATTAATAAAAATAAAATTTGTAAAAAACATCTGGTCATTTTACAAAAAAATTATGAGCGTGTTATTTTGTTTTTATTTAAAAAATAATTCAATGATACTATAAAAAAATGCTAGTTTTAAAATAAACCAATTATAGTTTTTCTATATGTGAATCAAAATATTTGACTTCCAAGTAGTGGTATACACAGACTGCTATCATAAGAGGGGTTGCATTTTTAAGAGAATGTAGACAAAAGCACCGAGATGTAAGCTTCACGCTAAAAATTAAAAAACTGTTCGTCCCATGGCACAGGGTGTTTGAACCACAACCTACACCTTTGTATACGCCGCTGTTTCCAAGGGCAGCAAAACTGAAATTTTGTTTAAAAATAAAAATAATTTTTAGACAAGATTTCTTATACGGTACACTGAACTCTTCAGGTAAGAATATAATTTTTATACACCTTCTTTGGTACAATGGATGGGGGAAAGGATTAACAAATAGTCCGATTATTTTAAACCATAGTCAAAACAAGTATGACCTTGAAGTATAGTACTCAACTCACGGAATTTCTAAACTGGGCTTTTAAAGACGTTGAAAAATTTGCTGAAATTTACCGATCAGGATCCTTATTATTTTACATGACAGCCATGTCTGAAGTGGCTTATAAATTTCTCATTCTTCAAGATTGCGATGAAGCTATCAAATACCATATGATTATTTAAAAACTATTCGTTCCTTTTTTGTTGTTTGTTGAACATTTTTGCTTGCTTATGTAGCCCGAAGTAAATATATATATTGTAGTAAATCCCCTTATAGTAAATCCCATTGTCGCAAACCGCTGTCAGTCGACGAGGTCGAACATCTGAACTGGCACCCTGATCTATACATGAAAATCACACAAGTGTCAAGACTGAATCTTAGCAAATTTAATGTACATTAGCCAATCTTTCATTATAATTACCATACGTAAAACTATTTATCCTTGACCAGGAATGGCGAACCATTGTGTGTGTGGCACGCGTGTCGTTGATGACACGCGGCACAATATTTTGGGCACGCCACCGGTTAAAACAATCAACCGCGATTGATTCTTCAATCAAGGAATTTTCAGTGAGATTCTCCCAGTTCAAATAATTATCAGAAACACTCAAATTTATTATGTACCTTGATGTGACATCATTTGATAAACTGAACTTGCTCCAATTCGATTGGTTGGAAATTGAAGAATTTGAAATGCAACTTATTGATTTCTAGTCTAGTTCAATATGGATTCAAAAATTTATTGAAACAAGGAAAAAGTTAGATTTGATTGAAACAGAAAGATTAACAAGCAATGCAAGTAAAAATGACCGTAACGAATTTTTGGAAACATTAAATTCGATTCCAGATACGTTTAGCTGTTTGAAGAAGCAGGCTCAAGCTATTTTAACCATATTTTCATCGACCTATGCCTACGAGTCATTATTTTCAGAGATGAATAACATTAAAGACTCGCTCAGAAACCGTTTGGCAGAGGACTCCAATTCGGCATGCATTCTGCTATAAGTAACATCTTATCCTATCTTAATGTAATTTATTGGTCATCTAATCTGCAACAGCAAAAATCACACAAATGTTACTTTATATAATTTGAATTACACGTTTAACTAAAATATTTGCTACTATAAAACACAAAATGTATTTTTTCTGTTGTAAATAAAGAGCTTTGTGTTGTTGGTATTTAGTTTCATTATTTTCCCAATAATAATAAGTCAAAATTATTTCACGGCACGTCTATACCTCATTAAGCATTTCTTTCGAAAGAAAATGGCACGTTGATTCATAAAGGTTCGCCTTCCCTCCCCTAAATCGTACTCTACTAACTGGGTCATCGGGGTCATTTGTGGTATCCGTTAATTTTACTCACATTTTTTTTTTAAAATTTCAATATTATTCTGTTTTATTTATGAAAATAAATATTGAAAATATTGAATCTCTCTCTCTCTCTTAATTTAATATCTTTGCAGAATACATTTAAATGAATTTTCGTGATTTAATCAATTCAATGTTAGCTTTGCTGTAAATCTCTCAACAGATACCGATATAGCAGATATCATTGAAGTGAAGTGAATTAATGGCATAAATTTAATTCTAATGAAAATATTCATTTTGCTGTGTGTTACCGTCACGAATTACTCATGAATTTTAAACATCTGAGTAAATAAAGATGTATATAACTTATAACTAATTGCTAATCCTAAAAACCGGTCCATCTGCCTAAACCATCAATTAAGAGAATTATTCTTTTGCATACTACTTTTACAAAACACGAAATAGCAGCATCATAACGTGACTTTGGTTACTGTGATTTTATATTTTCGTGTGTATTTTTGTGACTGTTCGTGATAATAGTTGAAATCACATCAGCTATTATCTTTCAAGGACGTAGAAACTTCGAAATTTCCTTAAACTTCAACATTTTATTCTTTGAGAGTCATTTATGTAAGTTATTGTAATCTCTTCAAAGGTCATAAGAATTTTTAAGAACAAAAAGGCAAAAATCAAATGAAGGCTTTGGACAATAAATTAGGTCACTTTTTGATTTTGAATGCATTCTATGAAAATAATTTATCCTAATAATAAAGCAAAACTAGAAATATTAATTATAAATATTTAATTTGCTCATATATATGCAACAAATTCTTCGAAAATAAAAATAAAAGTTTTTTAATTTATGGGGAACATTCGTATTTCTTTAGTATTATAATTGATTTTAATTCTCATAATCAAAATGAATTTATATTATAATAAAAAATATTGACTTGGAAAATATAAATAATTAGTTTAATTTTTCTACACAGCTGGCAATCACATGATAAAGCAATCACGTGCTCTTCGTTGAATTAAAAAATGACATAAGATATGTACTTGTTCCACAAGTAAAATTTAATAAAGCTGTTCAGATAAGATTCTTTAAAAAAATTTCAAAATTAAAAAAAGAATTCTTATATTAAACGTGTATTTCTAAATGAATTGCATTTTGCTTACTTATGTGAGTTATTATTGTTGACAAATATGTACAAAAATGGTTCTGTAAAAAGCAGAAGTTGGTAACAGCGCAGCGCTTGAACTGATTGATTGGAGACACGTGATTACATTTATCATATGACTATGACGTTACATGAATTTAGATTATTGAAATGAAAAATAAAAATATTTATTAAACATCGTAGATTATTCCATTAGATTTATGTTTTGCATAAATATAATGGAATATTTTCTGTTTATAAAATTCATTACAATTAAAAATGTCACACATATTCATTATATAAAATATATAAATCTAAAGCTTCAAACCATGTTTTATAACAAAAATTAAAAAAAAAAAAACTCGATGGAAAAATAAAATATACGATAAAAGAATGAAAATGTATGGAATTTCTTAAGATATTTTTATCATTGAATAACTCATTCTTTTTCTATTACTATCCAATGATATAGAAATAACTCACGAATCAAAAGTCTATTGATTAAAAAAAAAAGAACACATTTTTCTTTTGAATTCATTCTACAACAAATATAACGATGAATACTTGCATATTAAGTTATTCGAGTTCATATCGTTTGGCAAAACGCCGGAGAATCAATGCGAAAATACACAACTCAACTCATTCCACTCCACATATTTGCAGATCGCAATGTTACTTAATTACAGGTGAAATTACTTCGGTGCTTTAGGGAAGGTTACGTGAAAGTATCCCCGCCTTGCTTTACAGTGTGCGAAGAAAATAGAGGGTCACGTTCGAAAATGTATTTCTTTGCTCTCGCTTCTGTTAACATAGCCACAGAGAAGGTCACATAATTATAGGAATTTCTAAAAGCTTCATTGAGCATTGTTTGCTCTTTAATTGAAAGGTATAATTTGATTTTAAATAATGAATTAGAGTTTTTACAATTGTTGAGAATTTGTTTGTGTAATTGTTAAGAATTTGATTTTTTTAGAATTCAAGGTTGCATAGTAGAAATTATTTTAATTTATAACAATTTTTAGATTTTCCTGAGTCTTTTGTTAATGTATAAGCTTTAATTATACGTTAATTATTTCAGTAGTTGATTCAATTATATTTATATCTTTAAAATAATTATTTATCTTTTTTTTCCAAAGTGAAAGATTCTTTTTCTATTTATTTTAAATTCGTAAATTAATTCTACAGTTATTGAAATAAAAGTTTATAATAAAAAGGTTTTTCTTATAGAATAAAGTACAATAAATCTTTTGAGCAACTATGTTTAAGATTTAACAAAAGGAAGAACAATGCGGCAACGATTATTTCTTTTGTAGAATGTTTTACAGAAAGATAAATTGGTCATGGATTGGAAATTAAATTTATTGTATAAAATTTGACAAATTTGAGATTAAACTATTTTTCCTAGTATTATTAACCATTATTTCCTAGCGACACTATGTCAATGTTTTAATTAATTTATTAAAATATTTGTTGAGTGAATTGTATGCATACTTTTCATCAAGTGATTGTGCGATCAAGAAGAAAATATGCAGCAGTTTTCATGTTAGAAAAATATAACTTGAAGGGAAAATATTACAAATAAAGACTAAATTCAAGATTGCCACATGATAAAGCAATCACTTGTTCTCCATGGAATTCAAAACTGGCATTAAACGAACTTATACTTGTTGTTCTCTTAGTAAAATTTAGATAAAATTTCAAACTTTATAAATGAATAAAGAATGTTTTAGTATTTTATGAAAACAATTGAACCAAAAGGTTTTAAAATTAAAAAATGTATATTATTTTATACATATACTTTTAAATCAAATGTATGCTTTCTTATATACATTATTGTTGGCAAATATGTAATTTCTTAAAGGAAGCTCCTGAAAAAAACCCGCAAAAGTTGGCAACAGCAAAGCTCATGAGATAATTGGCTGGAAACACGGGATTGCAGTTATCATGTGACTACGATATCACATGAATTGAGTTAATTTCTTTTTAAAAACTATTTAAACCCTGAGACCATGACAACACAATTAAATCTCTGTACGTGTTTTATGCATTAGAAGCTTCTTAAAATAATTGGCATTTTCGTTTGATTTTCAATGGGCTAAATTCATGTGACGTCATGGTCACATGATAATTACAATCTCGACAAATACGCACTTTTTAAAAGAATATGTTCATATGGTCCCAGAAATTTTAGTTAATTGTTTTTTTCGAATCAATTTCTGGTAGGAAATAAAAGTATTTCACATAGTGTTGCTTCATAAGCAGAACAAATAGCAAACATTGATTCTTAGAAGATTGAATCTTTTTTTTTTCAAGCTAATGCTTTAGATTTCTCAATTGATACAAAATTGAATTTGATGTACAAAGATTCAAATCTGTACAGGATGTATCTTCACCTAAAATCTATTTCGAAGATTTCGCCCCAATTGTATAACAGTGTGATTCCTTCTTTTGCCCGAAAGCAGTTAATTCAATAGACCATGAAACGGTAACCTACTGAATATTGCAACTAAGTCGAAGAAAAGTTTTGACGGCTTTTATTAGGACAAGAAATTTTTACTCTTGTGACTGCCGGTAAAACACTTTGAGAGAAAAATTATCCGATGAATTTAGTCTGATACTTTCAACTTATTTCCATTGTTGGATTATTATGGTTTATAGAGAAACAAACCGATTCCTTTTTTTCGTAAGCCGAGGAAGAAATTCATGAGAACGAATAAGAATCCAGTGATGCATACACGAATAAGGCTTAGCGCAACATTTTTTTTTTGCTAGATCATATCCTTTAAGTTAAGTCCAAATTGCTGAATTTTCTGTTTTTGTATCCATCAATTGATTGAAATTGTACTTTGGAATTCAAAATGCGGCTTAAATTATAGTGAAAGAAGACAAAATGATGCAAATGATTCTATAAGAACTTCCGAATAATCGACCGTCATTTTGAACTGAAGTACCAATTGTTTCTTCTTTTTTGTGTTCCTGTGTACTTTGTTCTTATTCGTGCAGATTTTTTAAAATTATTCTCCGTAAATTTTTATTTGAGAAGTATGGCTCCCATTTTAAGTATATTCTTAAAAAACCTTGCAGTTTAATAAGTATCGATTGGATCACGGATATTTATTTTTAATTAAAATAGCGTCGATTCACGTATTATATCCTCGAACATTTTCACCAAACGAAAAGACGTTGCCAGTTAAAAAAAAATGTCGCTAAATGTTGTCATTGTTATTATTACTGTGTTAGAACGTACGTGGGATCAGTTTCCACTATTGGCTGTTTATCACGGCATTTGGAGACTTGATTTTACAAAAGAAGTAGAGGGTATAATGCGTAAGTACCGCCAATATTTTTTGACGAAAAATACGAATACATTTGTAAAATTTATGAACGCTAACTTAACATGGGATACTTATTTAAAGTTTATATGATAAAGCTGTTTTTAAATTCTGTGTGAAAGGTTTTTTTCCATGTAATTTGCAAGCATGTGTTGAAACTTTTTTGCTATAGCAGGAAAAAAAAATTAATAGAAATAAATAAATTTTAAAAAAAAGTTTTAAAAGGCCAATGATTAAAATATGATTTTAGAAGTATATTATAGACTATTTTCTTCAATTTGCCAAATTTATTTACATTGCTTCCTAAATGCTTTTACTGTTTGATCGAAATTTGCAATTTGAAAACGTTACTAGTAGAGCTTCTAGGGTTGGTCTATTGATTTCGACCATCAAATTTAAAATGTAGGATTTCGTAAATAAAACAAAAATGTTGATGGATTGGTTTATGGATAAATATTGATTGCTAATATGCAAAGGAATCGAGAACAGCTAATAATAAAAAATTTGTCATAATAATTAATCTTTAAAATACTTTTTTTTTTCAAAAAAAGAAGAAAAATTCAATTAGAGAATTTTTGTAGTTTGAAAATATTCATTTAGCAAATGATATTGAAAAATTTTTCAGTTAAAGAATTCGGTACTTACGTATTATTGCAACCTATTGGCGACATTTTTGAAACGAAGCACATGGCTGCGAATTCAGAGCGTACAGCACGTAAGAAATTGAGGTTGCCAAATTGCTGAATTATTAATAGAGTTGGCGATTGTTGTGATAATACGTAAGTACCAAGAATTCTTCTCAAAAAATTTCCTTGATAATTTAAATAATTCATATTCTGATAAATAAATTAAGAATATAAAGAATACAATACAGTACAGTCCCGCTAATCCGAACACGGCTAATCCGAACATCCGGTTAATCCGAACGGCTCCGCGGAAAATTTTTATAATTTTAAGGACGAAAATCGGTGAATATTTCGCCAGAAGAAGAGTGTCTCGCCAGAAGAATTAGCACAGTATTGTTCAAGCTTTTTACGATTTTTTCTCCAATCACAAATTGTAGCTTTGCCAACATTAAACTCTGTAGCCAATTTTGTCACACCTTCACCTTTATCTAAACGCTTTAGAACCTCTAGTTTGTCTTTAAGAGTAAGTGTTGAGTGCTTACGCTTACTCGCCATAACAATCTGTTTACGTACACTGTATCACAGATAAATGTCCAAAACACACAACAAACTGTTTTCACTGTAGAATATCACGCTGTTATTAACACAGAGACAAAAGCGGACGAATGTAGAACGAGCGCGGAACGACTGACGGCCAACAGTACGGGCACACGCAGTCACACTGACACACTAAGTTAGGAGTGGTGGAGGGAGGACACACGCGTCGAGGAGTGGGAGTACAGTCCACGCGGCAAAAAAGCGGGCGCGTACGCTCACATTACGACAAAATACATAGACACAATAGACCCGTACTCCCGGTTCAAATAGTGATTTCGCTCTTACTCCGGCTAATCCGAACAATCACGTAATCCGAACAGGGGTCGGTCCGATATTGTTCGGATTATCGGGACTGTACTGTACTTATTTATTGAAAAAAATTGCTGTTTTATATTTGGCTGGCTTATTGATATATTTCAATAACAGCTACTTTTTTTATAATGAAAGAAACAAAACAGAGTTTACATATGCTTTAAGTCTAAATTTAGATCAATTTCATAAACCAATAATCAATTTTCTTATCAATATTTTCATTAATTTATATGATAACAAGAATACATTAAGATTAAAACGAATTTCAGAAATTTAGATCTATTGTGTTACCAAAACACGGGTTTCTATCAAATCAACTTGATATTTCAGCCAACAAAATCTGTGCTCTGAGAGAGAGAGAGAGAGAGAGAAGAAGAATTCAGTATCTTTAATTCAACAAGAATGCATTTTTTAAACGTTAGAAAGGAACAAAAAGGCATTTTCTTACATAATAAAAGGAAGATGTTAACTTTTTAAGTAATTTAAGAAATGAACTCATTCTAAGCAAATTAATGGTTCTGTCCCACTTTTATTCCACAGGCAATTTTGAAGTGAAGAAATTATAATCTTTAATCATTTTAATATCTGAAAGATTTTTTTAATATGAAATGTTATCAACACATTCATAAATTAGTATTAGGTAATACACTTTTGAAGTTAATTACTTAACATATTGTTTAACAGCCCTAAAATGTCTTCGAATTTTGGAGTATTTTTTAAAATTGTTGCATTATAAATTGTTTTTACAAGATTCTAAATATCCAAAATTGAGTTCATGAGTAAATAATAGAAGTCAATTAAACTCCTAAGCAATTCGAAGCTGTGCATGCTAGAAATTAAACTCAAAATGATGAAAAATCTAAGTTTTATGATTATTACAAACAATTGAAAAATTAAATTATCATATTTGAAGGAAAATCTGTGAGAAAAATTACATCGGTATGTACAAAGAAGCTTTAAACAACACTTTATGAACATTTTTAAAAAAAATAAAAGAAGCATTTTTCTTTTGCAAAAAATTTCCTCTAGTATAATTTTATACTAATAATATATTGCAAAAGATTTTTTTTACTGGTAATTATAGGTTATAGGGACCACGAAATGTAGAAAACATGCCGAATTTTAGCTTATATACAGGTTTCTAATATTTTAAAGTTGACGAAAATATTATTTAATTTTTTGGTGTATACGAATTATACCAAATCAAAAAATAGCGCCAAATGCTGTCTGTGAGTGAATGAGTTAATATTAACGTCGCACTGTTCAGCTACACGAGGGCTTTTGGCGACGGACCTCGTAATTTTGAACCATGGTCAAGTGACGAGGACGACACCGCCAAATGCTGTCATAGTATGCGCGAAACAAATTATTGTATTTGCACATGCTAGGGAACAGTTTTCTTTTATTGGCTGGATATCGCGGCATTTAGCATTGTATAAAACTTAAGTACCAACTTTTTATCATTTTAATTGTATTGAATTTATCGTTTGTAACGTCTATGTTCATGTTGGCGACAATGCGGATTGATTGATTGATTGAATATTAACGTCGCACTGTTCAGCTACACGAGGGCTTTTGGCGACGGACCACGTAATTTTGAACCATGGTCAAGTGACGTGGACGACACCTGAGCTGGCACCCCCCTCTCCTAACTACCACACCACACCAACGGGAGGACGTTTCAGCTCTCGACAGATTTAACGTGCATCGCTGCCCTACACGGCGGGTCTTTAGTGGTACTGGGCTCGAACCTGTGACAAAGCAAGCCACAGTCCGATACCTATACCACTCGGCTACCGCGGCCCTGCGACAATGCGGAAAAGACCTCCTAGGTTACCTCCTAGGTATAATATAAAAAAACACTTATGAAGTATAATGTATTTTTATTTTAATGTACAGCAAATACAGATAAACAATTAGAAAACTTAACGCAATTTTTTAATCTTTTCCTTTTTTTCATGTTTCTAGATAAACGTATTTAAAAGTTTTAAAAATGCAAAAACTATAAAATGGTCATATTACCTCAGCATTGTTCGTAATCGTGAAATAATAGAGGACTAGTTTTTTGCGGAAACCTTGAAAATCGGAAAAAGTCATTGAAAATGAACTGGGTGTAGTTTTTTCTCGACATAACATATTATTATTCATAATGTTTCACTGAACCGGTAGCTCACTCACTGCCTACCAACTTCGATATAAGTGGGTGACGACTCATTTAGTTCAAGGAATGTTGAAACGATATTAAATTTTGTAAAATAACAAAAAAAAAAAAATCTTGATAGATTCAGAATGATTGGCAGATAGAGAATGGATTTTTGACAGATATTCAAGATTGAGTTGGCAGTTTTCAACGTTTCCTGCTTTGGATAATTAACATACTTGAAGAATCTAAGTTACAAATTTTATTTGGAAAATACAAATTACTTACTATATAACAGAAACTTATGATTATGAAAATCTTTTTTTAGATTATTTAAAAGATTCTACTCTCATTGAATAAAGTGGTTTAATAGTGAACATAACATTTTGTACAAAGTGTAAGAACATTTGGTGTATAGTTTAGTTATAAGAAATCTTTAGATTATCTCCTATGAAGGAATTGCGAACATAAATATTAGGTTTAACCTTTTAGCAAAGGTATATCGTTGTATAATTTCAATCGGTAAACATTCAATTATGTTCTGATTGTCCGAAAAAAAGAATTCTTTTGTTCGTGTAAATTTTTATTCACGAATCTTTCTCATTATTTTATACTTTAGATCTGTTGACAAGTTTGATTTATTATTCATTTTTGAAAAAAAAAACTGGTGGAAATTCTGCATGAAACCGATGAACAGAAACAGATGAAACAAAGCTAAGACGGAATAAAAATTACTTCATCCGATTAGCATAGAAAATAATTGCTACAATTGTAACAGGCTGTTGGCTCTTTGGCTTAAAAATAGTAATATAATGATGAATTAAAAATAGTAAAATTGCGTTATAATTATTCTTTTTATTAGCTAAGCCTAACAGCCGCTCCAGTTAAAAATGTTACAAGTAAGAATTCTCAACATTAGCACTGATGCCAATCTGGCAAAACAAAAAGTTTCAAAAAATTGCTTTCAGATTAACAAATATGATTTTTAAAATAAACAAAATAATATTTACACTTATAAAAAAACATCGAAAAATAAGTACAATTATTATTCACATTTTAATCGATTAATAGGATTTTTTATTTATTCAGAATGGTCAGAAACAACAAAGAAAATAAAAAAACTATCGGATTATTCATTACGAATTAATTACTTCGGTAATAAAACGATTATTTATTTATTAACATTTAAAACACTTTGTAGATGATTTAGTCTTGCAGATGCATTGACTAATTTTTAAAACAAAAACTATATATTCACAGGGATTGTACTCATAAATTAGATGCTAACGGGCAATCGAAAGTGCACTAAAATCATTTTACGACCAGTTTCATTCTAAATCTCAGGTAATTAGAAAATGAAAGCGACTCCCATCCCTTTTTCCATATCTACGATCTACCTTTAAGAGATCATATCGCCGAAGTCGTCAAAGCATGTAATCGCCAAGTATTAAATCCCGTTGTGATCTGAATATGGCCAAAGGCTTTTGTATTCTTCAATAATCGGTCAATGGAAACGAAAAGGAACGGAAAAAATTGTCTTCGAATTATATTCTCGATCCCAAAATACATCCTCCCTGAGATCCGTTCCGCATGGGCCGTTCCAGAATGATTGAAGGCATCCGACAAAAATAAAAACAACAACCGAGAGAAAGAGAGAGAGAGAAAAAAAAAGAATAACGCCTCTTAATGTCAAGTATACAGCATGGAACCACCTACTTTTTAGGGATCTTCCACTTGATCGAAGTTTTTCCTTTTTGTCTTGGTTGTTCGAGTTTTCGTTTGTAATTTTGTTTGCTTTTACTTGAGAACATTTTTCCGCGTATAGCGCTGTCTCTCATCGGCGGGATCAGTCAAGCTTTGACAGACTTTTCAAGACAGTTCTGTCAGCTTGTTGGACACCAACAAGTTCCCAGTGAGATTTTTGTGCCGAGGGAATTGGGTGATGTCTCTTGAGGTGTCCTGTTGTTGAGCATATTGTTGTGTCACGGCCGTTCCGAGGCAGTGCTAGTGTTGGTGTCGTTCGAGTGTCCATCCTGAAACTCTGGACATTTGTCGTGCGATTTGGCAACGAGTAGTGTATGGGTTACTGCATGCGAAGACTCTGTCGCACGTTCTGCTTGCCCAGGCTAGGAACTGGACGGTCAGTGAAGTCGATAAGGTATGAAACTTGATTGCCTTAAGTCATTTTATATACGCGAATTCGTGAATGTATTTGCATATGTAATAATATAAATATTTGAATATATGTGTCAAAGCAAGAATTGACAGTATGTGTACTGTGTTTTTGTTGTCTAAAAATTTCGACAGCTTTTCTGAAATATGAATTATGATAAATTGTTTCTTTAAATTATTGAATGATTTAAAAATATTACTGGTTCTCTAATTTTATATTCTTTTATAAAATCGAGATTGATAATCATTTCGGTATATATATGATTAATTTTTAAAATTTTTTGTAGTGGATTTATTTAAAATTATGAATTGAGTTTTAACTGTTAATTAAAAATCTTTAATTATTAAAAAAAGCTTTTTTAAAATAGATTTGTTTAAATTATCATATTGAGGAATATTAAAGTTCAGGTAAACTCAACAGTAGTTAATATCAATATAACACCACTATAGACAATTTTTTACACTTAGTTGTGAATTAACATCGCTCTAGTTTTGTATCAAAATAACTCGAAGTTCTCATTTGGCATTTCTGAATCTCAGACAAGTATAGAGAATACATTTAAAAGTAAAGTAAATATTATAATGCATTCTAATAAGTAAAAATTAGACAATTCTGGAACTCATGATTTAGTTTTTAGATTTTAAGATATAATAATTTGTTTCTTATAAATATACGATATTTTCCGGTAATAATACACCTTTCAATATGATTTTTAAGAACACTTTTCTACCAATATTTCAGACAAAGGAAAGTTTATTTTTAAAAACTGAGTTAGAAAAAATATTTTTTTTTCAGTTTGATTTTTTTATACTTCTATTTCAAAATTACTTTATTTCTGCTTATCAAGAAAGCATTTGCTAGTCATCACTTTGCTTATAATTAAAAAATATATAATTAATTTTATACAAGAGTGAAGAAAATCAATCTTTTTAATTGGTTTTACTCATTTAAAATTGTTTTCATTAATTATCTATAAAGATAAAAGTAGTATATTTTATATAAGAGTCTTCTCTCTCTTTTACACTTAAATTTTTTTTTAACTAAATTTTACTGTATATGAATGACAACTATTTCCGAAAATATTTTTTAAAGCAATTTTCTTAGGGAAAGAAATACTTTTAGCTAAACTTTTTATTAACTATTTCTGGGTGAAACAACTCTTTTGGGTTTTACTGAAACAGAAACTATACTCTAATATATATAGAACAAAGCATCATAATAACACTGTAATAATTACTTACAGGGCTGTCTCTCGGCATATTCAAATCTGCTTTTCTCCAACACAGAAAAGAGAAGAGATTAAGGAAAATTACTTCTCACTTCTTGTGAAAGCTAATTACTTTCTTCTTTTTTTATGTTAAAAGTTATAAAATCCCACTTCAGAATCGGCCTTTCCGTTATGAGTTCAGGAAGAAATTAATCATTTTCAATGGTTCCTTTTGTCACTTTACTTCTTGTCCTCTTTAGTATTATTAATTACATTATTAGTACACACAGTGTGCTCTACTTCTATTGTAAAATGTGAAACTCGGTAAATTTTTACTTTGATGTTTCCTCAAAAACGTATTTCCGATAGAATTAATCATTTTTAAAAAGTTTTTTTTTTCCTTAACTTGGATATTTTTTTTTAGTTAAGTGATATAGTTTCTATTTTAACAATGGAAAAAGTTGGAGGAATAATATACGATTGTATAATTTCATGATAATAATTACACTCGTGGATATAAGGCTTAAAAAAAACAAGCGGTAAAAATTAAAAGCAATTTGTGACTTATATTACGTCTAATCTGAACTTAAAGCGGGTTTTTCGAGAATTTAGGTCGAAAACCCCCTCGACAAAAGAATGATTTTTAAGCAGCAAATCGTTTTCCAATTCCAATTATAAAACTTTTTCTTTTTGTTATTGTTTAAATGCTAAGTCCTCGATTTCTTATTGTCTCCAAAAAGGACAATCAATATTTTTTGCCTTTCAAAAAAGTGTTTTTCTTCGTAATTACTCTTTACCTTACGATGTAGAATAAATAGGGGGTAAATTCAGAGCTTTTTTCAAATAAAAGCATTTTCCATTATCAAGTTTTGGATTTCCAGCCTATAGAAATCTTTACATTTTATTAAGATGTGGAGGCTTATGGTTAAATTTACGGACTCGTGGTTAACGTGTCATGATTTCGAGCTCTAGTGCTCTGAACCCGCCGTGTAGAGGGGTTGATTGACGTTAGAATGTCGTGGCTCAAAGTCTCCTCGCTGACGTAGTGTCAAAGTTGGGAAAATGGAGTTACAATTCAGATGTCATCCTCGTCACTTGACCATGGTACAAAATCACGAGGTCCGTCGCCAATAGCCCTCGTATTGCTTCAGAATGCGACGTGCACGCGCTCATTGTTATCTTTAATTGATATTTCGCTTTACCTATTGGTTGATTCCTTAATTACATCTCATTCTGAGGCTATGGAACAGCTATTGGTGAAGAACATCCTAACAAGGACGACACGTGAATTGGCACTCTACTGTACAAATTTCCATTCCACAACATTATGAGAACTTTCATTTTCGACACATTTAGCGTGCATCAACACTACACGCTGGGTCTTCAGTTTTTAAGCACGGAAACGAAAAATCGAGCATTAATTGAATATTTCTATGTTTTAAATATACAGTATGATAATCTTTAAATGTGTTTTTTTTGCAGTGTATATCAATATTGGGAATTACTTTTCTGTCTAACTCTCTCTAGTAACATAAAAAAAAATTTAAGTCAATTCCTACTTAGATCATCAAAGAATTTTATTTTAGTTACTTTTTATTAAATAGTTACACACAATTAATATATATACATATATATAAATATATATAAAGGAGAATAGCGACTCACTCACTGACTCATCACGATATCTCCGGAACTATTAAACCTACAGATTTGAAATTTGGTAAGTAGGTTGCCTTCACATGGAGTAGACATAAGCTAAGAACGGATTTTGCAAAGATCGAACACCAAGGGGCGTTACGGGGGTTTAAGGGGCGTTATAGATAATTATTTCCATTATTAAACTATTAGATGTACAGTCTTGAAACTCGGTACACAGATAACTTTCATAAAGTAGAGATTCCCTACATTGTGATTTTCACGAAAATCAACCTCCAAGGGGCGTTATGCATAATTATTCCATTTTTAAGCTGTTAGACGTACAGTCTTGAAATTTGATAAGCAGATTTTTTTAATAGAGTACAGATCCGCTACAAAATGGGTTTTGCGAAAATCGACCCCCAAGTGGCGTTGTGGAGAATTAAGGGGCGTTACAGGCAATTAACTCCTTTTTTTAAACTATTGGACGTAAAATCTTGAAATTGAGTAAGATCCATTCATTTAGAGATCTGCTATAAGACGGGTTTTGTGAAAAATCGTTTCCTAAGTGGCGTTGCGGGGGCTTAAGAGCGTTAGATATAATTAATTCCATTTTTAAACTATTAGACGTGCAGTCTTAAAATTTGGTAAGCGGATTTATTTCATAGTGTAGAGATCCGCTACAAAATAGTTTTGGAGAAAATTGATCCCTAAGGGTCACTGAGGGGGATTAAGGGGCGTAATAGATAAATTTTTCCGCTTTTCAACTAATAGACCCACCTGCTTGAAAATTAGAAGGTATGTTCCGTTCATGGATTGATTGATTGATTGATTGAATATTAACGTCGCACTGTTCAGCTACACGAGGGCTTTTGGCGACGGACCACGTAATTTTGAACCATGATCAAGTGACGTGGACGACACCTGAGCTGGCACCCCCCTCTCCTAACTACCACACCACACCAACGGGAGGACGTTTCAGCTCTCGACAGATTTAACGTGCATCGCTGCCCTACACGGCGGGTCTTTAGTGGTACTGGGCTCGAACTCGTGACAAAGCAAGCCACGGTCCGATACCTATACAACTCGGCTACCGCGGCCACTTCCGTTCATGGAATAGAGTTCTTTGTAAAAAGAGTTTTGCGAAAACGGACCCCCAAAGGAGTGGGGTTGCGAGGGATTAAGGCGTGTTATAGAAAAATTCCTGTTTTTGAATCTAACCCATTTACTCGAAATTTATTGAGCACGTTTCTTTAGTTGAATAGAGTTCCACTAAGAATGAATTTTACGGACATCAACTCCAGGGGGAGCGGGGAGAATTATTGGGGCGTATTGATAGACAAAATTCCCGTTTTCGAACTGCTAAGACTATAATAATGAAATTTGGTTTCCATGCATCTTTTGTTGGATTGGAATCCGCTAAGAATGCTTTCAACGAGGTATTGATGATGAAAATTTCGTTTTTGCTCTGTTATATTTAGACTTGAAATTAAGCACGCATATTTATTTTATGGAATAGAGATCCACAGAAAGTTGCTTTGGTGGAAATCCACTTTATTATTAGGTTAAGTGAGCGCAAAAAATCTGTCTACTTCTATTTTAGATCTAAATAGAAATATTAGATATATTTTAATGTATGTTCTTTTTCTATCAAGAGGGGAGAGTTACAGCTATAAATTTATTTTTCAATACAATCGCGCGAATTCTTAACGCTTGATATCAGTAATTCATATATATGTAAACATTATACATTTATACAACATCGTTAAATACCCAGTGAAGCGGGTGGATAACGGCTAGTACAAATATATATAGGACAGAATCACAACATTAAGTGACAAAACAGAAAATGATTTTCCTTGCCATTTTACATTTTCCTTTCTAATAGGGTGTTAGACTATTTTTTGTTTGTTACTTTTTATTCATTCTATTCCAACAAAATAGCATAGTAAAAAGGAAGCACATTCTCAGAAATTAGTCTATTTTAGGATGGATTCGAATCCACGACCTTTGGATTAGAAGTCTAACGCGCTATCCATTGCCCTACAGGGGCGAACGATTTTCCTTTCTTTTATGCTGTTGGACTATTCCTTTTTTTGTTTGTTACTATATATTCATTTTTTAATTTAATTAATGTTTGAAAAAACTGTATTAATAGAAATTGTCATTCACTACAAGTTTAAAAAAATATATTTGAACTTGAATGGATGAATAGAAAGTATTTTATTAACGATTGGAAATTTGAACAAGATATATAATATGTATAGATAGATAAATAGGGAGAGAGTGAACTCTCTAATAGCAGGAATTGAAAATTTGTTCAAGGTTTGAATATTGCTTATTAATATTAAGCGGAACTTTGGGTCATTCATAACGCATTAAATAAAAAAATTCCCCAAGCAAACTTTAAGTTTAGCATATGTTTGTAAGCTATAACTAGTTTCTTAGATATGTAGAGCAGTAGAACTGTTTATTTTTTTAAAAATATTTTTTAACCTACGGATACACTATCCGATTTTTACATATCTGTCCGTAATTTCAGAAAAGCATTACCATGTTGCGGTTGGATTTAATGCATCAAATCACGTGTAAGCACTTACCCGATATGCTTTATTCTACATAACTCCATTTATTTTGAAGCAGCATTTTTAAGTCGTCTGTCTGGATGGCCTTAAGCATAATTGTGATTTGGCGTGTGTTCAGTCATTTTTCAGCCGATTTAATCTTGACTAACCTTTCTTTTTTTTTGTTTTGTTTCGGTGATGTGGTTTGTTATGTAATTGTTTTGATAATTTTTACTTTCCGTGTCGAGCATGCTTGTACTAATTTTTCTCATGTTATAAGTCTCATAGAAAATATTTCATTCTTTTTTAAAACAAATTCTAACACTCCTTTATGGAGTGTAGTGGGGTTTTTTTACCATGCTAATTCTTTCGTATATCTTCAAAAATCTTATTTAATGGATTTCGTATCGTTACTGAGGATGTTCAATCTAAATTTGCAATAATTGGATTGACACTTAATCGAATTCCACGACCCCTTTTATGTGACGTGCATTTCTTCTGCGTTTAACGCGCGCACTTTTAACATAAAGAATAAGATAAAAATTTGTATACGGGGGCGCTTTATACGCCGGGTATAAAAATGTGAGCTTTAAAAATAGAAATAAAAAAATTGAGCACAGAAAAAAATTAGACTTGTACATATATCGAAATACTGTTTCTTTAAAAGAAATAACATTCCTTATGAACTTAAAAATGTTGTTTGTTCTAGAAGTATACCGTTTTTTTTTTAAGCTTGGAATAATACCTCGAATAAATGACTTCAAAACATGCGCGCGTACATTTCAAATTTCTTCTTAAAACAGGGGGTGCGTGTTATATGTACCTAATATACACTGCTGGCCACCGTAAATGCAACACCAAGAAAGACAAGAGATAGCACAACAAAACTTATTTTGTAGATAACATGCCGACCAAGTATCAAATGATTAAATTTATAGACTTCTGTGAAGTGTGGTTCCTGCCAGAATCAGTAGACAGAGTAGCCGCCATTGTTGATCACCGCTGCCACATGCCTCGCCGTTGATTCAAAGAGACTTTGGAAGTGTTCTTGGGGGTACAGCAGAACAAGAAGCTTCCACAGGTTGCCAAAGTTGATCTGGTGTGGCAGCTGGGGGTGTATAATCTGGGTCAATCGTTGAGCAACCATGTTTTCTATCGGCGAAAGATCCGGAGAGGAAGCCGGTCAGGGAAGCAGTGCAATCTGGTGATTGACGAAGAACCTTTGGACAATGCGTGCCACGTGTGGTCGCGCATTATCCTGTTGAAATATGGCTATGACCAAGCCTTGAAGGTAAGGAAGGACAACTGGCTCCAACACCTCGGAGATGTAGCACTGGCTGTTTAAAGTACCGCCAATGCGTACTACAGGAGTGCGAGAGTGATATCCAATACCACCCCATACCATAATACCCGGTGGGGGACCAGTATGGCGGTGCATAACGCAGCTGTTCAGTATCCTCTCTCCACGGTGACCCCAGACTCGAATCCGACCATCGAAATGTTGCAGACAGATGCGTGACTCGTCAGTAAAGACAACTTCATTCTATTCTGCCGCCCACATCCTTCTTTCATCTTACCATTGGCGGCGGAGACGTCTGTGGTTCTGCGTCAAGGGTAGACCAGGTGATGGACGTCTTGCGGACAGACCATTCTGCTGTAAATTGCGTCGAATGGTACGAGCAGACACTGAATGATGCGTTACAGAGTCAATGTGCTGTGCTACGGTTCGTGATGTGACTGAGCGATCCGTCACTGCCATGCGCACAATTTGCCTGTCCTCACGTGAAGTGGTGCACTGGGGTGGATGCGATCGACCACGTCGGTCCGTCGTACCCTCCAGCATCCAACGGTCACATATCCGCATTACAGTTGTTTGGTTTCGTCCAACACGACTACCGATTTCGCTGAAAGATAATCCGCAATCTCGGTAGGCCACTATCCTTCCTCTATCGAACTCGGATACTTGATCAAAAAGTGATCGCTGTTTTCTACAAGACATAACTGATCGTTTTTTAAAAAAACCACAAGAAAAACACGATTGCCGAACTTGAAATCGTTGAAATCTCCAAGCCTTAAATAGCGCTTTGAGGTGGCGCCACAGGCGCGCGTGATGCGAGTCTGTGCTGAAATTCTAATCATTTGCATATCTCACCTCCGCTAATGCATGTTGTAAATTTCATGTTATTTGCTTGCTTCCTTCAGGGTGTTGCATTAACGGTGGCCAGCAGTTTACTTAAAAAACTAAAAATAGCATCTTGAAAGTATAGATGCGTCTTGTACGCTGGATTTTACGGTAATTGTACATTTTTGCTTACCGCAAGGGTGTCTCCAGATTTTCAAGGCGATTTGTTTTCCAGGATGTAAAATATTTCGCATTAAAATTTCCTATTTTACAAACAATGTAAAAAAATGTGCACACATACAAAAAAATTGTTTGCCTCTTCTTTTTTATAACTTTTTCATTCCTATAGACATGCAGTATTTAACACAGAACGATGACCAATAACTTTAATTCGGCATGTAAAGGAAAACAGTTGATGTTAATTATGTAAGAATTTTGGCAATAATTATATTAAAAAGAGAGAAATTCATAACCATGTTCCTTACAGCTATATATATTTACTCCTCACAAACAAACACTCCTGGAAAATCATTCGTATTCTAATACCACAAAGGGCCGCGTCTTGTGGAGAGGGTGTGGCAGCAGTAGCCTAGTGGTCCAGGTAACCGACTCGTGGTCAGCTCGTCATGAGTTCGAGCCTCGTACCACTGAAGACCCACCGCGCAGAGGGGGCTGATGCACGTTAAATATGTTGATAATATGTTAAATACGTCGTTGGTGTGATGTGGAAGTTAGGATCACTTGACTGTGGCTCAAAATTACAAGGTCCGTCACCACTAGTCTTCGGGTTGCTTTGCAGTGCAATGTTAATTATTACTCACGAGAGAGCGCAGTAGTTAAGTTTACGTAACTAGCGAACTGAGGGTTTGTATCTCGTTTCCATAGGGAAATATTCAGTGTTAAAAATGGCATCTGTCTATTCATATAGAATTAGTACCACCAAAGACCTACCTTTTATAGGACCTAAGGCACATGAAATTTGTCAAGGCTCAAAGCTCTCACACTGACAGGGTGTGGACGTTTGAAGAGGGAATTGCCAGTTTAGGTGTTGTCCTCGTTTCTTGACCGAGGTTATAGTTACCATATCTCTTGCCAATAAGATTCGTTGCTTTGACGTGCAATGCTAATAAACAATCCATCATTTAACTAACTCAATGTCATCACAAAGTGGAATGAGTGTCAATTAGGATGTCAGTTCAAATTAAACTAGTCAATCAAATTAGATGTCAGCTCAGTGTTAGTCTTAGTTACTTATCTGTGATTTACAATTAAATACTACGTTTCCAATAACATTCAAGTAAATTGACATCAATGTTAATTCAAAATCTTTACATAATGGTCAAATATATGCTTATAGTTTTATCGTGTTTGTATGTGTGCTTTTAGAAGTTATCAATACTCACATGTATTAAGTCAAGATTTGCTAAGATTAAAAAAAAATATCAACATGGCAAGTCCATTCGAAGAACTAACGGAAATATTCCAAAGTTTCAACTTTTAGAGTTATAAACAGTTAAAACTGTCAAAACCATACATATTTAAAAAATCACGGAATGTATTATATATTTTGTACGGTTGATAACTTAGCGAATGTTTTTTTAAAAAAATTCTTAGCCCTCGTAATACTGTGACAATAGCTTGAGATGAAACTGAAGGGACTGAAATATATTTTCGTGTTAAAGGATATTGTAAAATAAGCCATACATCAACAAAATTAGGTTTATTACAGTTTTTTTTTATTTATGTAGATATGTCTATTTGCATATATTTAATAAAAATCAATGAAATAAAAACATTCACAGAAACTTAGAGATTAAATACAAAATTTTAAAATTTTTTGAAAAACAAAACATTTAATGAGTTTTTGGTAAATAATCTGGTATTTTTCTTTGCATTATTTTTTTGCATCAAATTGTCAACAAATTGTTCTATATCGTTCATTATATCCTTCATTTCACCATTACAATGTGCATCTAAATAACTGCGAATATTTTTCATGACATTCCTCATTTCGGATGACGTGGGAACAGAAGCTGTATTATGCATTTCATTTTCGTCGTCGGAATCTGCATCAATTATATGTTTTGAGCTTTGAACCAAAATATCTTTGTCTGCCACAATTGGGCTGTACACATAATGAATTCTTCCGATAATACAATAGGACAGTTTAATCCGGCTGGTATTTTCCATATTTTGTTCTTTGTCAGAAGGGAAATCTTTTCGTGTTGAGTGATTTTCATTTCGTGTTAAGATTAAAAAAGCATGAAAATTCATAATACTTTGTCGGGACCGTTGTATCGTTTCGTGTTAACCGATATTTCGTCTCAAGCGTTTTCGCGATGAACATATTTCACTGTATTTCTACGATGCGGAACTGTTTTTGGATAAACTGCTATCGTCATGAATCTGTTTATTTTAATACTTATTTTGTCTCTAGATGTTTTACCCTCTATAATTCATGCCATTTACGTACGCATTAATTTTTTGGGGCTATTTTTGTGTAATAGCAATAAAAATAAATCTGAAGAACTTGAATATTATAGAAAAATACGAAAGATATTCTAATATATGATAACTCATAATACATCACTGTCATATCCCCGAAAATATTTCAAACAATTATTAATGCTTTTGTGAAGTATTTTATCCCCAAGTTCCTTACGCGGTTTAAATATTTAGATCATTTACTTTGTGCTTGACAGTTTATACTTTTTTCTAAAAAAATAAAAAGACCGATGAACCCATTTAAATGGATATAGAAATCAAAATTCACAAAAACAAAGGATATAAAATAAAATAGTTTAATGGGCGAAAAACTCGATACTCTTTTACATTTTTCGTAGCCGGGGGCTATTTTATCAGCGGATTTCGTCGAATATTGACAGTCAATATATGTGCTGGAGGGAAATCGTCTTTCTTCGAGAGTGAGTTATGGAAATTAATCGCCTTAATTCGCCTAAAAATGTGCCAGTTGTTTTGGATATTGATCTCATTTTCCGGATTGTCTTAAAATTCAGTAATTTCCTTGCAGATTTAAAGTTTATTTGTGTTTAAAATATAAATGCTTAAAAAAAAGCTGATTTTTTTCAAATATATATAAAGCTCTCTTAAGCGTTTGATGTGTTTGTTTTAAAGAATTTCCTATTTTTAGAATTAAAAAAAGTACACAAATGCTGTTTTTATATTTTAAAATTTGGCAACATTGTTTTTAATCTTCAATGGGAGAAGCTCATATTAATAGAAGAGGGAAATAGTGCTATTAATAAATATTTTCATGTTGTTGTTCTCGTGTCCATGAATAAATGCAGAAGATATCACTAAATTCCGTCGAAAGTCTTGATCACTGCCTCTGCTATTCGGGGATCATCAGGGCTGTACAGGGTTTCCCGCAAAGAGTCCCTTAGAGGGACCATTCCCATTTTTAGTAACTTTGTTGCGATGGTTGGACATTCCAAGATGTGATTGGGCGTGAGTTGAAGATCTGGGCAGTGTTTGCATTGAGCATATGATCTTGTCTTGTCTGGGTGAATCTTCATGCTCTTAAGGTGTTCAGTTCTCAATCTGGCAATTGTGGATGTTATAATTTCATCCATTATAGAAGTGAATCAGTGCTATTAATACTAAAACTTTTTTAATAACTGATAATTTTTGGTTAAATATTAACATTAAATACAACCTTCTGACTATAAAGTTCGGTGAATAGTCCTGTAATATGAACGTAGAGGAAATCTTAACGAAAGCTACCTCTTACTGTCCTTTTCGAAATAGTCACCTTCCATAACTATGCACTATTGAGATCTGCCATACATGTACTGCCATACATGTACATGTACTTTGCAAGAAGTCTTGCTTCGAAATGGAGTTCAAAAGCCTCGCCCCGCTTCATTGGATGTCAGAAATATAGTCAATCTATTTCCTTTTTAAGCGAGTTTGAGTCATGGGAATAGGAAGAATTCTGGAGGATTGAGATCTGGCGAGAGTGGGGGAAGTTTAATTTGCACCAATCCCTTTTTTTTTTTGCAAGGAACGGTTTGATGATATTGGCTGCGGGAAGGCGAGGTTTGTCCCGAACAAAGAAATCCATGAACCTTGTTCTGCGTACTGGGGTCGTACCCTGCATAGACAGTTCATGAAACGGATTAAAACTTCAAGTACCTTGCAGCATTCATCCTCCACTGTCATGCGCAAAGTTAATCAACGATCTTTCGAGATTAATTTACTCACTTTCTCAATGTTTTCCTCACTGACTGAGATCGTCGGTCTTTCGCTACGGGAGTTGTCAGAAAAACTTTCCCGGCCTTCTCGAAAACGGGTGAACCCCTCGTACACACACTTCATGGACAGAACTAGATCTTCATAAATACGTACCAGTATTGGATAAGTTGATGTCGGTGTCTTGCCAAGCTCTAAACAAAGCTTTAAATAGATCTTTTGTTCGTTCATTTTCCTGTTCTCAGTTAAGAACCAATGCACTAAACAAGCAATTTGTAAAACAAGTATTATACGGAACACAAATGATGCTCAACTGATCAACGGTAGGCGCAGATGGTAAACACACCTGCTGCTACGTATGTGCAGCGTTTCAATCACCGAACTTTATTTTCAGAGGTTGTATATTAATAATAATTAATTTTTCATAAGAATCTTTTATAATGTTCACTTTTATTATTTAATGATTGCAAAAAATGTTAAAATTATATCCATAATTTTTAAAATGAATTGAAGAATAAATTTAAAAACAAAATAGAGATCACTAATCAGATAACCAGTTTTTTTTTGTTTATTGAAAATTTTATAAACTAAAGGTGAAGACATTGAAGCTTAACAAGAGAATACATAAATATGTATATTTAAAATGTTTTAGATAGTTATTCAATGTTGATTATAACTTAATGCTTATTGAGTGTATCTTTTTTAAAATTTGACCACTTATATTAGTCATTCTTTTTTAGTTAATTGTTTAATACATTAATTTAACATTAAACGAGTGCGATAGTCAAGCTAAGGTATTTTTTTAATCTTGATTTATTTTCTGCATTTTTTATTCTGTTATGTATAAATTTTTTCCTGACGGGGAAAGTTCGGATCCTACAAAGCAAGGTTAACCCTACTTTGCTGCTCTAAGCTGGTGACATCTTTAGAAAACATAATAGTATTCCATTTTATGCAAATGACTTATATATAATGTATGTATATATAATGTGTGTGTGTTTGTTTTTGGTTTCGATTCCATAATTTATTTATGTATGTATTAAATATGAATCTAAAGAAAGGGAAAATATATTTTCTGACGAACATGATTCCTTGTTTAAAAAAAATCCAAAATTCCATTTTGTTTTGTTTAATATTTTACTTCCCATCTCCAAAAATATGTTCCTAAAAATATATTAGAATAGCTAAAAATACCTCAAAAATTGTTTTTTTCTTCATTTACATAAGTACAGAAAAGATAAGTTTCCTGCACTTTTTTATTTAAAAGTCTTTATCATAAATTAAATTGTAAAAAGAAACTTTAACGTCTCTATTGAAAGTTGAGAAACAGTCGAACGAGTGAGTGAATATTAACGTCACACTGTTCAGCTAGATGAGGGCTTTTGGCGACGGACCACGTAATTTTGAACCATGGTCAAGTGACGTGAACGACACCTGAGCCGGCACCTCCTCTCCTAACAGCTACACCACACCACACCAATGGTAGGACGTTTCAGCTCTGGACAGATTTAACGTGCATTGCTGTGCTACACGGTGGATCTTTAGTGGTACTGGGCTCGAACTCGTGACAAACCAGCCCCGATCCGATACCTTGACCACTAGGCTACCACGGCCACCGAGAAACAGTCGAACTGAAACAGTAAATAGTATAACATATTTCAAAATAGAAATTTCTTTAAAAAACTTTTTAATGTGCATTTGTTGACGTATTACTTATTCTTAGAAAAAGATTTGAGTGAAGGAAAACAAATGTAAGGTATAGTGTATTTTTTTCTCCTTTTTTTTTTTTAAAATAAAAAGAATAATTATCTTAATATCCTTTTAAAGCAATTTTAGGAACATTGTGTTGTGTGTGTTTTCCGTGCGCGCGTCTGGATTATTCATAAAAATAATATATATTACTCATAAATATTTTTGCTTCTTACTAGGACTTTATTTTTTAATATTTGAAACTAAAGCTTTTTAAAATCGTTTGGGAAAAATACTCTTCCTCTATTACGATAATACTTGACAGAAAGAATTTAAACATAAATATAAATAGGAATATCTAAGAATAGACTTTTATTCTTAAAAACTAATACAATCTCTCTAATGATCATGCATTGAAAGGTCATCCAAATAAATTTAACTGACCGTAAATAGGTTAAAATAACTTCATTAAGAATTTTCTGTGTTTAAAAGTATAAACTTTTACATAATTGTATCGGCGATTGTATGTGTTACAGAAAACCATTTTCCCTCCAGAAAGAACATAGTTTCCAAAACAGAACAAAAACCGCGCGTTCTTATTTTTCTTTCTCTTTCCGGTAACGCGCATGCGCCACAACTGGTTTCCGTTTATCCGTGCTCTTGCTCAGTTAGTGGAAACTTACTGTGCTCAGCGGTAGAAAAGCTATTTGCGCTTGTTTGAGATATATGCGATGAGAGCAAAAATTCTCATTAATGAAAGTGTTTATGTATGTCTGCTGAATTTTTTTTTTTTTTTTTTTGTTAATTTATATCTAAATGTGCTGTTTTGTGCTTATGTTGGAAAGATCGCAAGGATATTTATTGTGAAAAGGGTATGTATTTTTGATCACGTTAATTGTGAAGTAGAATTTGACTAGGAAAAAAAAATTACATTTTAGATTATTATTTATGCTTAGATTATAATTATAAATAAATTTTGCTCTTGTTAAATTATATTTCATGGACTTAAATTGAAAAAAAATTAGGTAATTACATAAAAAAACCACCTAAAGTTGTAAAAACAAGTTATTGTTTATACTGATAATTTTAAATGATAATGCCCGTTTTAAAACGAATACAATGTTTTGTTTTGATATAAAAGGACGGTATATCTAATTTTGTAAATGAGAATTATTTAAATTTTTCATATGCCACAGAATTAAGATTTTTATGATGAAATTAAATAAAAAATGAACACAAGAACAATTTTTTTTTTGTGAGATATGTATCGGCATTTGCTTGGAACCTTTTGAAATAAATTTTTCATTAAATTTCGAGAGTCAACTTTTTTTCTTTTCTTTTTTTCTTTTAAAGAAAGAACATTTTTTTGTAGTTAAAAAAAAAGATTAATTTGTGTAAATAATACATACTGCATACAAAATATTTTACTTTTTTTAAAATTGTGATAATTATAACTTGTTATATTATTATTTAATTTTGTTATATTTCCATGGTCTAACAATATTATTATTAAAATATACATTAATACTGTAGTATATTTTCGTTTTGAAAAAATATTCCCGATAAATGCAAATATTTGGGAAATATATAATTTATATAAAGTTGAAAACTCTCTCTCTCTGGTGTCTATTCTTTCAATTATTTTTTCCCTAAAAAATGCAAATATGATAATCTTTATCAGAATTTTTGTGTACTTTTTACAATAGCTTTAAATAGAATTATTTCCATTTGAAATGTAAAATACCTTTGCTGCAAGAAAGCTATCACTTTCAAATTGAGGGAAATCTAAAAATCTGTTGCATATAATCACTGGAATTTGAATATAAGTTGCTTTACACCAAAAGTATATCATCACTGGAAATAAATTTATATTTGCCTCAAGATAACAACATTATCAAACTGATTTAAATTGCTGACAGCCTCAGCAGTTTGATCTCCAAAAACTGAATATTATTTTTTAAAAATAAGCAAAACACACAGTTTTTACTATACAAATAAAAATTTACCACTTTTTATTTTGGATATAATTATAAAATATTTACACCTATTTAAATATATTTAAAACCATTATTTAAAAATCATTTATATTGTTTTTCCGTATGTGCTTTAATATATAAAGATTTTTTTCCTGATGTTTTAAATGTCAACTAAGCGTTAGAATAATATATCCTAGAATTAAAAGAAAACGATTTTTCACATAAATTGTTCAGTCTCTTTACTTTGATAAGTCATTCTTTTATTTAAAGAATTCCTCTAATCACACCTGCTCTTTACAAATACTCTTTTTATACAGACTTGAATTGTTACACTATTTACGGCAGCTTTGTTTTGTCTACCTAATATGTGAACTGTATATTTATTTCTTAGAACTTTTTTTAAATATTATTTTATTAATGGAATATATTAGCTGAAATTTTTTAAAAAAGAGTTATTAAAATTTTAAAATTATTTAGGAATTTTAAAAAAAATTTACCAATATATATATATATTCAGCATTCTCATCTCTGTGAAGTTTTTAAGACGTTTAAATTATTGTTATTTTTTAAGTTTTGTATAAAAAACTTATATTTGAAACAGAGCTTTATGATAGGCCATTGTTAATTTTAATTGATATAAGAAATAATAACTGTGTTACTATTTTTTACAGCTATTAGCAGTCTTAAATAAACATAATTATTTTCTATAGAATTAAGTAAATTCTCTCTCTCTCAGTATCTATTTTTTTCTTCGATGTATAAAATGTTATGTTTTGTGATGTACTTGGCTGCAGTGGCTTTAAATGTTTGTGCGGTTTAGTACTTTAAAATGTTTACTATGCAGTTTGTTGTGTTACCGGTTTTCTTTTTTTACTTTTAAACTATTTTCATTATTGAGTAGAACTGCTAACATATTAACGGAGATTAATAATTATCACTATTTTTTGAATGAAATTCACAGTTAAAGATTATCAAGTTGTTTTACAAAGAACGTAACGAGAAGTTGTAATCGTTTAGTATAGTACAATTTCATAACACATATTCAAGAAATTGATTGTTCAGTAAGAATTACCGAATAATATGTTAAAAAAATTACATCTCTAGGTCCCCTAATTTCCACAGATACATATATCACTCCTGCGAATTGCTTAGTTAACGTGCTCGGAAGTCTGGTATGGAATTGGCTACTATTCAAAAAGTTCGAGGTCGTACAATCACAACGATGACCAATCGGATGCATTTGCGTCGGGCGTGTCACGTCCAGTTCTGATACGTAAGAACTGAATCATATATAAATATCTTTTTTTAATTATTAATTACACTTGATGTTTTGGTGTTCGTATTAGAAATACATAACGGACAATTGATAAGAGGTTGTATTCATTTCGAACCTTAAACAAGTAAAAGCAACACCAGTGGCATACAGAGACTGCTTTAAAGGAAGGGGTTTTGTTTTTGAAAAATGAGATGTAATCTTCATGCTAAAAATTAAAAATCTGTTAGTCTATGCGAGGGGATCTGTTTATATGTCATTGGACAACAATAATCAAATTTCTTCACCCCCCCCCAATCTAAGTCCAGTTAGATTTTAGTGAGTAGCAACCCTCATATATCCATGCGACAGTCTTGGATGAGGTTCGAACCCACATCCAGTTGGTTGTCAAACACAGGCTTCTTCAATTAGCTATAACTTTCCTTTATAATTGGATGTTGTAAAAAGTGTGTTTAAAAAGATTAATCAACCATAATTATTCGTGCGTGAATAAATGACGCTAAGGAAGCGTGGATCGATGTACATATTATTCAGGTGGTTCAGACGTGCACGTGTTGTTCCCCCTCCTTCCTGTAGCGTGTCGATTAAAGAGGAAGTGTTAACCATCAGAATTTGAAAGGATATAAATTTTTTAATAAAACCTGGTGATTCTCAGGAATGAAAGAAACCAGATAAAAAGATTGGACTTTTGTATAAAAAAAATAGCATACCTCACATGCAGAATGCGCCAGACCAGCTGTGTGATGTCTCAAAAGAAGCCATTTCCAGTGCTGCTCTTGACAGTAGCAGTAGGTGAATGTTTATTAACATGACATTGCAAGGCAACACAAGGGTTATTTGCGATGGACCTCTTAATTTTGACCCATGGTCGAGAGATGAGAACAAAAGCTGAGCTGACACCTTCAAACTTCCACACCAACCAGAGGACTTTGAGCCTCGATAGATTTAACATAAATCTGCTCTTCTACACGGAGAGTCTTCAATGATACTAGGGCTCGAACTCATGATACGTCAGCCCACGAATCCATAATCACTAGACTACCACGGCCACTTCGGGGTAACAGAACTTTGAGAGAGAAAACCTGTGGCGGCCCAAGGTAGCCTTTTGAAGAAGATACGTGTAAAATTTCTGTATATCTGAATAAGAGTATCTTTTTTTGCATAAAAGCTGAAAGTTTCTGTGCACACAAAGTGAATTGGTAAATTGAGCTGTAGTAGAGATTTGAATTATAAGCAACAGATATTTCACCTTTTGATGGTTAAGACAAATGACATTCAGAAATTATGTGGAACATGGCTGATGCTTACAGATTAACACATTATAACATCATGTAATTGCTTCTAATCGATTAGATTACGGTAGTACACAATATTGGTCGGCAGTTTATTGTTGGCTGCATTCGAATCAAATCGTGTATTAGAATCCTAGTTCTACTTATAAGACAGCGTAGAGAAGTGATAGGGACTTAAGCTATGTTAACTTTAATTGGGCCTGAAAATACTAACATAGTCAGAATAGTAATTGTGTGGCTGTAAGAAGCGAGAAATACCATTCTCGTCAATTGATCGTAGTTTAGAATAACAAAGCCTGTCGTCAATAGCATTTGACTTGTTCCACGATGAATTTAATACAAACTAAATTATCCTAATCACTAATTTTTATTTTAAATAATGTATTATAAGCATTGGGTATAGTATTGTGTGGACATATTTAATACTTTATTCCAGTTGAGTTTTTAGGTATTTCTATTCAATCATTCTAATTTAGTGAAAAATATTTCAGATAACTTTGTCAATTTTTTCCCATTACGTTATCCTGCTAAACCCATATTTATATAATGACACTATCATCTTTAAAAACTGTTAAAATATTCGCTTTAAATAACGTGCTCTGTTATACATAAATCTGTTAAGGCTGTCTTCGGTATAAGTGCGAGAGCTGGAACTATAAACACAAATCACATTTTCAGACAGAAAATTGCCTCAATTTCCATGAAAATTTGCAACATTATAATTCATACCTCTGTCAACAGTATAGTGTTTTTAAAAATCTCAAAATATTCCATGAATACTTTCTTTTTCGTTTTAATACGTGAAGGCATAGCCCATTTAACATTATGGTATAGGAGAAAAAACGCGAAACACTTTTTATACTAGAAAAAAATGAACCAACTCGGTTAAAAAAAAGTAGGATAAAAAATTCTGCTCTCTAAAGGATAGTGAAGCCAGAAAAAATATATATCATATAAATTTTTCATTACTTTATATCTAAAAAAATGTTCAAAATTCGGTTCCTATTCTTTAACATTAACCAAAGATAACGCTAATTTCTCAAAGACAAATACTATTTTTTCAATTTCCCAGAGAATGGGAGTAATTAACATCTATCATTGGAGAGAAACTTAATGGGAAAGTTTTCAGAATACGCATATTGCATATGGGATGAGATAATTAAAATACTTTCTTGTGAAGGTTAACCGGCAAATGAAAATATATCATTAAAAGACGTACCAAGAAACACATCTTTTAAGAGTTACAGTGCAATTTATTGTCACAATGGCGGGTGTTTCTTTTTAAAACCCCATCCGTTTTCTTTGTATCCTTGCGCAAAGTAATGTGATCTGGAATAAAACAAGAAAGGGGGATTTCACATAATGATAACCTTGACATTACATGAATTAAGTTATTTCGTCACGTGTTTAATAATTTTGATTTATTAATCTTTAAATCAATGAGTATTATTTATACGTGTTTCGAAGAAAAACAAATTTGAATGTTATTGTGAAATAACTTTACATCTTTGTGTGATTTTAGTTTGCTTGTTAATTTTTAAATGACGCACATTTTTTTTGAAAAAAAATGTGATTGTTTTGTTGAGTATAATGAAGAGAGGGAATTTATAATTGGCATTTTCCATTTAAAAATAATAAAAGTACGAGAAATAATTTGCCTTCGACATAAATGAAGAATATGAAATATTTAAATCTAAATAATTATCTTTCCAAGAAATAATACAGATATTAAGTAAAACTTTTTTTTCATAATTTAAATTAGTAAAAAAACTTTTATCAAATTAATGCTTTGGAAATTTCTGAAATAATTAAAAATACTTATGAGAATTTACAAGAAATCGTGTTTGAAATGAAATAAAAAAATACAATGATCTTTACACACATATATTTAATATAATAAGTGAATGTTTATTAACGTCGCATAAAGTAACACGAGGGCTATTGGTGACGGGCCTCGTAATTTGGAAATACGGTCAATTGAGGAGGAGTGGAAGTGGTTGCCAATGGTCATGGTCACGAACTCATGGCAGGTGTGGCACTAGTTTTCGAGTTCCAACGCCATTGAAGACCCCCTCCCCTGTGTAGAAGGGGCTGATACACGTTAAATCTGTCGAGATCAAAGTCCTCACGTTGGGGAAGTGTGGTAGTTTGAATAGGGAGGTGCCAGCTCAGGTGTCATCCTCGTCGCGTGACCAAGGTTCAAAAGTACGAGGTCTGTCGCCAACAGTCCTCGCGTTAATTTATATTTCGACGTTAATATAATTCTCACTCTCAAGTGATGATGACGACATCCAAGCTGACACCCCTTTGAATTTCCACACCACTCCAGATTTAACGTGCATCGACAGAGACACTGGGGGCTCGAACTCATGACACGTTGGCCACCAGCTCGTGACCATAACCTTAGCCCATCTAGGATAACGCAGCCACTTTTTACTGTATAGAATCTTGGTGTTAGGGCTGTAACAAAAGTCAAACATTATTGATTGAAGTATACAGGGTTCCAGATAAAACTAAAAAATTTTTTCAAATTTTTATCTCGCCATATAAAAATATACGAAAAAAAAAGATGTAGGGCATTAACATATTGAATCTTTTAAATGAAGAACTTACGTCATTAAGTTTGAAGTAATTTATAACTCGACCCACGCGCGTGCGATGAGACAATCTTTTTAAGTATAAAGCATTATTTTCAAAATAAGAAATAATTTTTTTTCAAAATAAACTTGAAATATAAATTTTTAGGTCAAATTAAAAATGTTATTTTGTACGAGATTTTGAAAGCTATGTCCTCAAATTAGGGTAAAGTTATTAGTTGTAATTAATCGATGTTTATCAAAAACCTCACCCTCATTAAAACAAAGTTCACGGTCAACCAAATATTATTTAAGCGTTGTATTATTGTAATTACATAAGTTATTCAAATTGTTTTAAGTTATACAAAAAAATCCAGAACATAAACAAAATCAATTAAACCAATTAAAAAATCAATTAAACCAATTAAAAAACCAATTAAAAATATAAATTGTTTTGCTGTAGGAAACGTAAAAGAAAAATATAAAAATATTTGTCTTAATATTACTTATTGGCAATTAATGAAAATAACACCATGAAAAATAAAATTAGAACTCTAAACAAATTTTCAAATCAAATTATCGGTCAATGGTCGTCACAATAAACAATTGTCAATAATACAATTATAAGTTTACTGTGTGAACAAAACACAAATATATATTCTTTTTTTTGAAGTTTTATTATTTACAAAGTTCAAATTAAATATCTTTTGTAAGTATAAAAAATGATTTAAGCGGATTTAATTTTTGAAACTCAAAATTGAAGTTTTATTTTTGAATTTAACAATATTTATTTATGTTAAGTTTTAAATGCTTTTATTTTCATGTTTATTGTATTCTAAACATCTCCATTTGGTTATATATATTTATATATGATTTAATAAACATTAGGTGTATAACGGAAACTTACTGATTCTTCAACCAGTATTGCTTGTAGTATTCGATGTTTTTTTCGCTGGATGGAAATTTTATTTTTCTTGCAGATGCTTATTTAATTATATTTTATTTTTAATACAAAAGATTTGTCTTCTTAAAGTACAGCACAAAAACAACAGAATAATATACAAATGATTTTTTAATGCTTTTTAGAACATAAATTCTTTGGATGATTAAACTAATCCTTTGTAAATTCTTATAACGATCTGTGTACATTTCATCTTTAAAACATTTATTTCTTCAAAAATAACTTTTAGTATAATTTGTTGGGGGGAAAAATTGAAACCTGTTGATTTATTTTAAATTCCAATTATTGCTCGAACTTTAACTGCATATTCATCTTGGTTATCATGAAATCTATTAAATTTCAAGTGAAGTTAAAATCGTGGAAGTAAGAAACTGCGAAGAAAATTCTTCCTTTTATTACGAAATAATGAGCTACGTAATTGTAGTTTTGAAATTTATTCAAATAGAGTCAACTATTACAAAATAAGCGATTTATTTTTTTAAGTGTAATTGGACTGAATTTTTAATTAGTTATAAACATGTGTACTAAACAGATTTTAACCATCTTTTTTTAAACTCTTTATCTACCGCATTATGATTTACTGCAGCTTTATTCATGCAATATATGTTTTCGGATCATTACATTGAAAAAAAAAATTAAGGGATATACATAAACAAAATACTCAACTTTGGGAAATTTAATCCATTAGAGCTAATTCATTAATTAAAGATAAACAACTGTAAAATTAATTATATACACTGTTCACTTAAAATGAATAGTCAAATCGTTTTCTAAGGTCTTCATTAACATACAAAAAATAAGACTTAAATTTTGACATTAACTATTTTATCGGGACAAAATTGATAATCTTCACAATCCGCTGAAAACGCAATTCCTCTTCAAAACTATTCACCTTCCCCGCTAAAATACTCATCATAGAACTTGTGCTGCCATATATCTTGGAAGAGTGGATTTCAAAGAATATTCCCGCTAAGTTTCATCGGAATATTCGTAAAAATGGTTATTCTATGTCAATTTAAAGTGATTGGTACTTATATATACCGTCGGTAGGTAAAGGGTTAATTTGCTGTGTGACCACGGAAGTCGAGTGGCTATGGTTACTCGTGGACAGTGGGGACTTTTTTGTGGTTTTTAGATTTGTTTAGTAAATTTAATAAAATTATGCTAAAAATTAAGTAGAGTAAAATTTTAATTATTATTACTAAAATGGGAAAACATGGGTAAAAATTAAAACAAATAGCATTAACGGGGCCCATTCCGTACCAAAAATTTATGAACAAATTTTCAATTTTTCAATTCTGATGTGTTGCTATGCTATTCATTTTTGAAATGGCTTTAGGAATAAGAGATATTTTAATTTTTACAAAAAGCTGGAGAACTTTATCTTAGTTATTACATGAAATTTCTTAAAAAACAGTGATTATATTCACATAAGGGGGATTGTAAATTTTGTTATAAAACAGTGATTGATAAATCTGAAGGATAAAACATTTCTACTAGTATACAGAACATACAAAAAAATGCCAGTTAATTATTTTCAAAACTTTTTGAGCACTCGCTGTCCCCGTTTGAGAATTTAAAAAAAAACACATTTCGAGTGAAACGCTCGTAAAAATATGACATCTTGCTTAAAGTAATGGCATTTTCTTTTACAAAAACACTTGTAGTTTTTGGTCTCGTGAACGGAAAGTAATAAACTTTGTATTTTTATAAAGCTGATAGGATGACCTATAAATTAAAATCAAAAAATGTCAATTTTTGACAAAATTCACAATTTTAGGGCAGCCGATTACTTATACGTACATGCTAGCGACTTGAACTTTTCGGCTACGGTAACCACAGCAGTTCCTTCTAAACATTAATTATTCAATTGCCGTTGTTGGGGGTTACTATTGTCGAGTCATTCATTCGCGATTCCTGATGATACTAAAGACTCATTGCACGTTAAATATTTCGAGGATCAAAGTTCTGACGTTGACGTGGCAGCTCAGATGTTGTTCTCGTCACTTGATATTGGTTCAGAATTACGAGGTCCGTTACCATCAGTTTTTATGTATGTTCGAGGTGTGACGTTAATAAACTATCAATAAATAAAGCAAAAACTTTTCAATCAGGTTTCAATAAAGTTAGGCCATAATTCAAAGTTGATTTTATAAAAGAAAAGAAATGAAAAAAAACTTTAAAATTTTTCATATTTTGTTTTATAGTAGCTCACTCTATATAATAATTCATTATTTATTTTATCATTTATTACTAACATACGGAGTTATGATACAATTCTAAAAATGTTTAGTAAGAATCCAATTATTCAAATGTGAATATTTGTCTTATCATTTTTCAAAAGTATAATCGAAACTCTCAATGAGAGAAAAAAAAAAAGAAAAGAACCATTGCTGCTCTTAAAAGTAGAAGTGATAGAAAAAACATGTTCTTTTTCAATATTTTACAGTATAGGAACTTTTTTGTCCATTTGAAGGAAATAGAAATGAAAAACTAAGCACAGTTCAGAAAAAGAGATGGTTGCCGTCACATGATTGATTTCCCTTTAGAATTAAGTTTTCGATTCTTCAGTGTGTTATGTCATTGACCTTCACTTTCAGGTTCGAGACTTGAAGGAATAAAATTCCTGTTCTAGTGGAAGTAGAAAAATATTAATATTTTCTAAGAAATATATATACCTTCACAGCTAGTGCGCGCGTGAAACGAAATGAGTGTTGCGCCGAAGTGATCGCCAGAATGCTTCTCAGTCGTTTTATATCGCCAACCAAGCCTTCATCTCCTCATTACTTCGGATATATATTTCTGAAAATAAATATTTAACAAATATTTTTTTAAAATCTTAATTTTAAAATCTTATTTTTTTTATAATCTTGACAGTAGATATCGATATGTTTAATGAAGAAATACGTTGGTCCAGTGGTCTCCAATCCCCGGTCCACGGACCGGTACTGGTCCGTGGATCAAATACTAGTGGTCCGCACAAGAAACATTAAATTATTTCCATATTTTTCATGGGTTTGGTCTACTTTTTATGAGCATCACTTTATATTCCTTGTTAAATAACTTTATTCATTTTTGGTGTAGCTATATTTTATTCTGAAGCCGTTTAAATACAATTATAATAAAATTATTAAAACAAAACAATGTAAAATATAAACAATCAACGTCCTCCCCCTCAGCGGGCCACGGTAAAATTATCCAACGTTGACCGATCCGCGGCGATAAAAAGGTTGGGAAACACTGCGTTAGTCGATTTCGATTTATTATATGAGGATTATATCGATAAAACCAATTAAATTGATATCCGGTTGATTGATTGTTTGTTAAAGTCACACTTCAAAGCTACACGAGGGATATTGGTGACATATCTCGTAATTTTGAATCTCAATCAACTGACGAAGACGTACCTTATCTAAAAATTCCACTTTCCAAACTTACATACCACGCCAATGGGAGGACTTTTCCCACGACAAATTTAACATGCTTCAGCTCCTCTACATGGTGAGTGTTCGATGGTTCCAAGACTGGAACTCGTGACTCGACAGAAGCAACACTAGTCACGAGTTTGCGACTGTGGTCATTTGGCTATCGTGGCTCCAAGTCCGAGGACCTTAATCGATTGTAGGACTTTTGATTTTCTTTATTTAATATTTTTCTTCGCAATGGGGCTGTGAACTGGTATTTAGCAGTACATTCCCTGGAACTGGTATTTTTTATTGCGGCACCATATAGGTGGAATACCAGTCACCGCGATGTAATTTTGACGCCCAGTTTCCTCACTAGAGGGAGGCACCTAAGCTCTGACGATGCGAAATGGTACAAGGGGTTTAATTTTGCCGAGATCACCTAAGCCAAACAGGCACTGTGGGGATCTTAAACATGCCGCATAATCATACGACATAAACACTGTCGATTTTCTGCATCATGAAAATCCACTACCATGGGTCGGGGGCGAACCCACAACCTTAAGCGTACAATGCCAGCGACAAATCAACTACGCCACCCAGCCGACTCTTTCTTGAATGTTCTTATATGTAATTAGATAATAAATTGTTGAAAGTGAATCCAAAATATTTCGGTTGATATGGTCCCGGGGAAAATGTGTGTGTGTCTTAAATTATCGTGGTTTGTACTCATTGAATAAATATTTATAAATATCTGTAAATGTTTAAAATACGGATAATTTTTTGTGGCAATTTTGGTAAGAAAATACAGTCGAACCTCTATATAACGATATTGTGAATTTTCCTATATAGCGAACTTTTACCTGGAACGCGTTGGACATTTCGCAATTTTCTTCGTAAAATAACCTCTCTGTAGCGAAGTGCATTTTCTATACAACGAACATTTTCTTTTGTGATTCAATACCCCCCTCTTTATTTAAATTATATTTCTGAACATTTTTCAAGTTATTCTCTTTAACACATGTTATGGTGGTCGTAAATCTTGAACTGATTTTTTTTAGATCCTAACTCGCCAAGAGCAATACAGTTCTGGACGTTTCATCCAAGAAGTGCTACCATGAACCCCCATTGCCCAGTTCACTCGAAACAACTTCGATATCCTCTTTCACCCTCAGTGGAGTTGTCCCGTGTCCAAGTGTTTTAATTATAAAATAATGTATGTTTAATATTATATGCTTTAAATTAGGAAATGCCCCCTTAAAATTCATTAGTTTTAGTATGAACTTATTTTCTTAATATTGAAAATACAGTGAATTCTTCGACATATTTTTTTCTCATTTTCCATGCAATTTTTGTGTTTGTTTGTTTCTTTCTTGATGATTAAGATATATAAAATAAATAGATATTAATTTTAAAAAGGCGTGACTAAATATATTTTGAATATATAGTGTTTATGAATTTAAAATTTATTTTATGTGGTTTATAAAATATATTGAAAGATGAACCTCTATATAACGAATTTTCCATGTAACGAACTTTTTTCCGGGATTTAGCGACTTCGTTATATAGAGGTCCGACTGTTTTTCAAATTATTTTAAGAGGATCTGTTTATAGCTTTATTATACAATAGTTATAAAACACATTAAACGATTTAAAAGCCTTGTCTTTATAGTACAAAATAACTGTACAGTTCCCAAAATTATAAACTTGAGAGAAACTATTTCCCTTTTTTGAGAGAAATTCCAACTATTTCCCTGAAGTAAGGGAAAAAAGTAAGAATTTCCATTAATCACACAATGCATCATCATCCTTTCCTTTCATAATCGTGGTGTGTGCAATACGAAATTGAAAAAGTCGGAAGTCATTTGCGTTCTGCAGACTGTTTTTAAAAAAAGTCATTTATTATGAAAAGAATTGAAGAGAGAAAGGAAATAATTCTCCAGGATTTTTTTTTATAATACCCAGTAGCGTGTCGAACAGACTCAAAAACAGATGAGCAATTACTATCAACATTAATGTAAGATGTCAATGGTACCTTTTCTTTTTGGAACGGTTTTCCTTAATATGTTTAAAGGATTTTCATCAAAGCGTGTTAGTAGATTGAATCACTATAAACCTCCTGTATTTTACTGAATAAAATTGATGTAGAAGCATTTGAGTAATTTTTTAAAACAAATTTCGTTAAAAAAATAGTTCCTCAACAAAAATGCGAAACTGCATATGTGATATATCTAACACTGTGAGACGTACAAAAAAAATACAAATTGATTAATTTTGTGGTTTTTTTAAAGTTTAATCCATTTATATATACTCAATGCCACGGCTATAGCTCATTCCAGTACTTGTCCAGATTACTCAAGAATTGGTAGCAAGAGATTTCAACATAGGCTTTTTTTTTAGAAAAAATATCCCCCCCCGGTGCGGAGATAGGGAATCTTCTAACCATTAGAAATCATATTTTAACAAGATAGCAATGAAGATGACCTCAAGGAAAAAACACGCTTCAGAATAAGTATGACAATAACAATTTTGACAAACTACAAGTCAAAACTGTCTTTACACAAACTTGAATAGATCAGAAAAGATTTTGTTTAGGTGGCATGTATATATATATGCAGGCAATGTTTTCCGTTTTGTACTAGGCAGTGCTGTACAATTTCAAATATACAACTGATTAAGCCCACCGGTAAGCCCTTAAATTTGCGTTTATATCGGTCTTTATTTGATTTTATAAATGTTCAAACTATTGTTACCGAAATAAGTGAGTATTAAGAATACATCTAGCTTCTATAAAGGTCACGCAAGTCGTTTATGGAGGCCATTTCCTTTCTATTCCTCTTCTGGCTACGGTAATCGGCCGCGGTAGCCGAGTGGTATAGGTATCGGATAGTGAATTGCCTTGTCACGAGTTCGAGCCCAGTACCACCAAAGACCCACCGTGTAGGGCAGCGATGAACGTTAAATCTGTCGAGAGCTGAAACGTCCTCCCGTTGGTGTGTTGTGGTAGTTAGGAGAGGGGAGTGCCAGCTCAGGTGTTGTCCACGTCATTTGACCATGGTTCAAAATTACGTGGTCCGACGCCAAAAGCCCTCGTGTAGCTGAACAGTGCGACGTTAAGATTCAATCAATCAATCTGGCTACGGTATCCAAGTGGTCGGCATGTCATGAGTTTGAGCTTTAGTGCCACTGTAGACACGCCATGTAGAGGGGATGATGCTCGTTAAATATGTCGAGGCTCAAAGTCCTCCCGTTGGCTTGGTGTGTTAGCCAACTTAGGTGTCGTTCTCGTCACTTGACCGGGGTTCACAATCAAAAGGTTCGTCGCCAATAACCCTTGTTCTTCTGTTTAGCGCGATATTGATAAGCACTTGCTCCTCCTATGCTTTTGTGTGCAGTCATTGGGTTTTCCCGCTGACTTCCTGGCGCATTTTGGTTGAATGCTCTGATTTTAATGATTATTACAAACATTTTATATTTGGCACTTAAGCATTACTTGACTTAGTTTAAAGTTGAGGATTTGATTTAACTAATTCCATTTCACGACATTGGCTATTCTTCAAAATTCTAAGAAATTTAAAAAAGCAGTTTTATATCTAAAAGTTATATGTTTTAAATAATTTTAATTTATATTTGTTGAATATGTGTGCTTGGTATTAGGATTCTGTGACAAACACTCAAACCAACCAATCAATTCGAGTAGTATATGTATTGGTAGATAAAAATACTCGAGAGAGAGAATAACACGCGCGTGTTTTAGACAAAATTCATATTTTATTTTCGACATTTCATTAAAATATAGCACACACCTATTAGTTCAACAGAAATCATTTATAGGACACAATTTTTTTTGCCTCCACAATAAAACAAAAACGCTTGATTTACGCGCGGGGATTGTGGGAAACTAACAATGCATAAAACCACGTAATGTTGACAATAAACTATTTTCGTTTCTTTTTCTCATTGCGTGCGATAATCTTTAGCAGCTATAAATACATTTGTGTATTGATGGAATCAAAATGCTTCACAGATGAAAAAAGGCTCCCACGTGTTAATTTGTCCAGTTTTTATGTTCTTTTATTGATATGGATTTATCATATATTCCTGTGTATAACGAGCATTTATACTTTCAACCTGCATTTTTTTAAAAAAAATTCAGGTGTATTCGTCGTATAAGCACACCGTTTTTACGAAGAAACCTGAAATGTATATGTGCTGTGCTTTTTATCTTGTAATACAAAAACGGTTCGCATAAAAACAAATAGGTCACGAGGTATCTCACTTGACTGTAGTGCTCTTCTTAGCAGACAGTACAACATTAAAAACCATGGTTATTTTAAAAAGAAAACCGATGCCAAAATCTAATTTCCCGAAAGGTGTTTTCATTAATATACGCAATAAAGGATGGATGTGCAAAAACGGTGTAAAATTGTGGATAAGAAATGTTTGGCAAAAGTGTCCAGGTGACTTAAGGCAGTGTTCCCCAGCCTTTTTATCCCTGCAGACCGGTCAACATTTCATAACTTTAGCGCGGCCCGATGAGAGAAGGATGTTGATTGTTTATATTTTAGATTGTTTTTATTTAATAACTTTAATTTAATTGTATTTAAGCATGTCTTCAGCATAAAAAAACAGTTACACCAAACAAAGCATATAAATTGATTCAAGATAGAATGTAAAGTGATTTCCACGGAAAGTCATACAAACCCAAGAGAAGTTGTGACGTCTTACGCGTCTTTTCTTTAACAAGTCCTTTGGGTTCTTTGGGCCAGAATTAATGGCAACTCTTTTCCAAACAAATTCAAGAAACGAGAAGTGAAGAGATGCAAATAATATAGGATAAATATAGGATCTTAGAGTAAGCGGGATGGCAATGTAATGGTAACGTAAAGGAATGTTAGACAATTGACGTGTGTTGTGGCAGTGGATGATTATTGAAGTTCGTCGTTCAAAGATTCAAGTTCTACGTGTCGTGGATAAACATATTGGTGATCGATTAGAAGTTAAACGTCAAGCTACATACCATTGTAAATAAAGATAAGTTTATTACAGAATAATGTAAGGTAGGATTGATTACTTATTATTATATTTGAAGATTAGGCGGTTTAATTATTGAGATTGGTCTGAATTATATTGTGTGTTGCGTATTGCGTCATCGTAGATTCTCTCATTAATTATTATTATATTTGTTCAAAATTTAAGTTGAATATCTTAATAAAGTTATATTAAGATAATGTTTAATTCTAGTTCTTTCGTTGACCCTTCACCTCTAGCTCACGCTGATGCTTCGAGGGAAGTACTTCCAAGGGGAGGTACATCACAAAGTACACCACAAGAAATAAAATAGATAATTTAATGTTCCTTGGCGGTCCGGTACCATTTGATCCATGGACCGATACCGGTTCACGGACCGGGATTGGGGACCACTGCCTTAAATATCCAGAAAGTCTTTTTTAGTTTGGGTTCGCAGATTCTCGCTAACGGATAACGATGACAAAGCGCAACACATACATGGCAGTTATTCAAGGCAGATGATCGCTATGTTAGTTCAGCTTTTAGATGCGTTTATCAATAAACCATTCAAAGTAAATTTAAAACGACTGCGGAGAATATGAATGTTAGAAGGTAAAAAAACATTTACAAAAGATGGGTTAATGCATCCTTCGATATCTAATTTTTATATGCCTATCCTTTATTCAATTTTAAAGCTATTGTTTTTATACCAGGAGTATAATGCGCCCTCATATTTTTCAATCTTATTTTTTTTTTGCTAAACGTCGTTATACACCGAATTATACGGTACGTAGATGAAAATTTGCTTAGAATGTTAAGTTTGTTTGTGTTCTGACTAATCTTAAAATATTAACCAAAAGTTCGTGTCAAAGTATGATTAAAACAGTAAATCTCATGTGTGTGCACATTGGATTTTCAAGTTCGTCAGAAAGAAGGTCAAGTTTTGAATGATGTTTAGCCAAAAAAACAATAGCAGGATGTTTAAGGAATTCATTCTTAACACAAGTACACTTTTTTCAGCTGGTTAACATCTAGGAATACAAGGAAATTGTTTTCCGAATCTTTTTTTGGGGGGCAGAAGTGTTCATTTTTCACCCTTTTTTCCGATGTCCATCTTTCTTTCGATTACCGTTTCTGCACCAAGGAACATCAAAGTTAACAATTAGATTTCAATGTTCCTTTTTTGTTTTGGAGGGTTCAATCATCTAGTCTGCTTCCGGATTATTTGAGTGCAAACACTTTTTTTAAGCGATGGCTATCAAAACTTCCATCGAGGTGAAATTTGCCCAGAAGTAAAATAAAATCAATCCACATAAAAAAATGTACCAAAGAAGAAAAAAAATGTCTTGAGCGACCTTGATCTCGTAACGACCTCTTTTTCACACCACCAATGTAGAGCACGAGCAATCAACCGAAGATGCAGTCCGCAAAGCGAATCTCGGCTTAAGCGATTTTGTCCGTTTAAAGGGCCCTTAAACCATTTTTTTTCGTTCTCATCTTCCTTTTCTCCATTGCCCTGGAGATTATGAGAGGGGAACAATCAGGACTTATTTAGAACTTTCTAAAACACCGCCGAAGGGTTCTATGCGTGTCACGTCCATAACGGCTGTGAAATATCCTTTTGTTAGGATATCTTAGTGAATGGTAATTGATGCAAGAAGTGAAATGATACTTTTAAGATTTAGGTTTGCTTGAATATGTATGATGTTTTGGGATAAATGCGCCACTTTTCTCTCGTAATGACAAGGCACGAAAAAGGCCTCACAATGCCAGTGTGATCAGAATGGCTGAGCATGTGTCATTAATTTAGTATGGAATAACTTTCCTTTTCAAAATTTTTTTCTGCTTGTGAAAATCTTTGTGGGAACCTTTTGGATCATGTTATTGTGTTAATGTTGAGATGTCATTAATGACAGCTAAAAGGAGGAAAGATTTAAAAATTTGCATATTTTTTTCCCTCTTGCACAAATATAAGAAACGTGTCTTGGAATTATTTGAATAACTTTTTGAATATATGTTCATAAAATCATTTTCACAGCATGGAAATGAATTGATAATCAGTTTGCGAATAACTTTTTGATTTTTTTCTGAAAATTCGAAATCAATTTTTCTATTTCAAAGCAGATGCTTTTAGCATTTTGGAATATTATTTTTTTAATAAATATTCTTCATTCAAATCAATAATTCATAGTTTCTTAAAGATTTATCACTTTATACAGAAGATAAATATACTCACGAATTTTTGCAGAATTACATGTATAAGCAATAGAGAAGTTTATTTAAAAATATTATAGTAAAAAATATTTTAGAATTTTAACTGGAAACATAATGAAATATAGTTTCCAAACGTGTACTTCTTTTGTAATTTTTTAAAATAGGAAAACATCTGGCTGTTTTGAATTTTAATTATATGATTACATATTCTTTAATAGAGTACAATTAGTCTTTATTTATAAGAATTTTATTAGTTCTTCTGATTAGTGATAGAAGGCGCTTTCAGAGAATTTTTTTAATATTTTTTCTACAATGTGAAAATGGCAAAAATAATATGCGGATTATATCAGACTTATTTGATTTTTTTTGTTCTTTTCTTTTATAAATAAAATGTGAAATAATACAAAACAGATCCAAACGATCGTATTTTTTTAAAAAAAATATTATTCTATATACTTTATTTTTTTAAATGAGCATTACAGCCAATTACACATTAATAATGTGCATTTTTAAAAATGAAATACAATATTGTTTTAATTTTATCAGTTTGTAAATTTTTTTCAATTTTCAATTCCTTTTAAATAAATGTAGTTTATTATTATTTCTATCAACTTCAGTTTTTTTCTACAAGTGGCAACATCAATTTTATTTTACAGAAAACGATTTTTAATTCCAGATAAAAGTAAGATTTTGGAATGCTGATTATTTAAAATTACAACTAACTTTTAGCTCGATAGTATAAATTTGGAAAAGATTTTGACTGAAAAATTTGATTTTATTCCATATCAAACAATTATCAACTGACAAAACTTTATTTAAAGAGCGTAATTGATTAGAATCAAATTTGAATCAAGCTTTTTAAAGAAGTTTAAGATAATTACAACAAGTAATTTACTTTTATATTTTGTAAATTTATATTTTGAAATCTATTATATATTAAAATTAAAGCGTGTTCCCTTTTAAAAATAACTTAAAACCTTAGTGTGTAACGAAAACTATTTATGATTTTAAGTATTTTAATTTCAGTTTTCGTAAAAAAGGGAAGACAGATTTATCATAGACTGTTTAAATAAGCATATGAAATGCCATAAGAAATTTTTCCTGCATTGTGATAGGAATCGCAGAATTTTTTTAGTTTAGTGCCAAAAGAAATGTATAAAAAATAACTTTGAAAATTTAATAAATATACAGAAAAGTTCTTTTCAATATATGCAAAGATATTATATAAATACTGTAAAACTATTTATGTATTAATAATTTTTCGAAATCTTTTCTTGGTCTTGACATATATTTTTTACGAAATAAATTTAAATTTTTAAACTCCAGTAAAAGTACCTATTATTATTCAACTCCAGTATTAAGTCAGCTGGTGTTATTGAAAGGAAAAAAACCGTTACTTATTTTTCTTTTTACATAAAGAGTAGTAAAGATGAATCGCCATGAATAAATTTGGTAACATTCTTGCTATTGGCGGCCTTGTCATTGCTGCTACTTATTTTTTTTCTTACATCAACCTTGAAACCTTCACTAGCCTTCTCTTCCTCATCCGCATATTTTTCTCAAGTTCTGGACACAGTTTTTGTTACAGTTAACTGCCAATTTATTTCAGTCAAATTAACGACGTTTATTCCCCCCTTTTTTTAACAACGCTTCTGTTTTTCTGTTATTTAATTTTTCTGAAGTAGTTTAACAGGTAGGTTTAAAAAAGGTCACGTAGGTAATATATTTTTTGTAAATTGTTCTAATGGGTGGTTATGTTTTGTGCAAACAGTTATACATTTAATAATGCTCAGAATAATGACGTAACTATTCTCGAACAGAGGTTAGAATAGTATAATTGTTTATCAAGCAGAAAAGCAATTAGTTAATTGGTCTACTATCTATTTGTTATTGATTTTTATTTAATTGATCAAAATATTACTGAGTACAGGTAACAATGTTTACAAGTTTTATCTTCAGATGAATGCGTTTTATTAAATTGATCGATTAAAAGTTTTTTGGCACAGCGTCCTTTTGTGGCAAACAGAAGATAAAAAGAACTTCTATTTTGTTAACTGAAACTATTTGAAAAGACTAATGAGTGTTTATAAACGTTGCATTATAAAGAAACATGAGGACTGTTGACGACAGACCTCGCCATTTTGAATTTCGGTTAAGTGACGACACCTCAGCTGAAATCCCTTTCTCCATATTGCCTCACCACTCAAATGGGAGGGCTTTGAGCCTTGAAAATTTTAACGTACATCAGGCCCTCTGTAGGGTGGGTTTATAAGACTTGAACGCGACCTCTGATTACGAGTTCGTTGCCATAACCACTAAACTACCTCGATCACATTTAAAAAGACTAACTAACGGTAATAAGCACAAAACAGATGTCTTATGTACTGATAAATTAAATGTGCGGTAAAAACTGATGAGTAAAAAATTAAATATTTATACTTGGGAAAAATTTTTTCAACTTCAAGTTAACTAAAATTAAATTGTGTAATTTAAAATAAGTAGAGTTAAAAGTAGATTATTTAGTTATATCTCAGCATCATCAGACAAACACAGCAATTTCAAGTAGTTCGATTTTACTCCAGAAAAAGTTTTTGTCTTGCTTTCTGAATATTCACGTAAATAGAACTATAGTGAATTTTTTTGGGGGGTTATTTAGGTAGTAAATGTGTATATTTTTTAATCACATTTAAACGACGAAGAATAAATTATAGAGATGTATTAATTCTATGTCCACATTTTTGTGCTATATCTTTACATTTAAAAAAAAATCTTAATTCTTTCACAAATAGAGAAAAATAGTTGTAACCTCTTGGGATATAAATGATGTCTAGAAGTCGTTATTCCTTTCGAGTACTATTGTAAATCTTAAAGTCTCTGAGACTTCAAGAACTGTATTCGGCAGAATTTTCTGTCAGAATCGTACTTTAATTCTGCCTTCGCTTAACGTTGAAGAATAGATCACGAATTTTGAATATTTTTTCAAATATAAAAGAGCTCCAAAACATTATTGGGGTCCCGCTATTCCATAAAAGGCAGCACTTTTTTATCATATTACAAATTTTTATCCGAATTGACCAATTTTTTTTGGTATAAAATGTGCAGTAATTTGTCCCTCCCATACTGTAATGCTAGATGAGCTGTGTTAAAAAAAAGTTCATTATCTGTGGAGTATTTTGAAATTTTAAAAACGCTTTATTATGTATATAAACAGAGATATATGAATTAAAACGTTGCAAAGTTTCGGGAAAATTGAGTCATTTTTAGGTCAGAAAATGTGCTTAGCATTAAGAGTTCAGGCGCTTGTACATTTGGTGACAGATTTAGAATGTTGAAGGCTCTCCCTGTCCCCCTCCTTTTAACAGTGCTGAAAATCTGCACTCCTGGGGAAAAGGAAAGTGTGCATCTAATTCCGTTCGGTTTGTCAAAAAGTAGATTTCCAAAATAAATATTGAGATACAGAACGAAATATTCATAAATTATATTCTAGTTTTATGAAAATATCAATTTTGTGAAACACATAAAAGAATATATAAAGTATGAAAACATTAAAATATTTAATAATTGTATTATAACCTGAATTGCAAGTGAGATTTTCAAAAACGTCAATTGTGAAACTTTTTAAAAATCTTCTAACAAGTTAAATTGAAATTTTAACTCATTTCAGCAAAACGTGACTGAATGTAAATTTGCATTTCAATGCATATTTATCTTTAACTTTGACAAAGCGCTGTGTTCTTTTTCAAAGCCTACATTGAATTCAAACAAGCAACTGACAGACGTTCAAAAATTTTGACTTATTGACTGTCATAATTATTCAAAAATAAATCCATTTATATATTTTCCCGTGATTATTACATGCAACTGAAAACGTTCGAAAATGAGAATGTTATATTCTCCATCGTTTCGTTCAAACATTTTCGAAAAAAAAAGGTCTTCTTGGATTGTTTGAATCGGGGCCATCCATCCTAAGTAACGCCAGAATGCACGGTTGCTCCTGATCATTTGATGTATTGCTCTGTCATTCTCTTCTTTTCCATTTCTTTCGGATTAAAGTATTAAAATGATTGAGAGGATAGCGGTTTTACGGTTCTTAGTAAGGAAAAGAAAGAGCATGTGTTTTCTGTAGTGTATTAGTATTTTGTGGGAGCAAGTGATATCTCTACTTAAGATAATTATGTGTTCGCATAATTAAAGAGTGTTTAGAATAAGCAGCACCCTAAAAATGATATTGTTATTTTGTACTTTAGAGAAGTACAGGACCAATAGAGAAGCTTGGCTCTAAATGGTGGGAAAAATGTGTGTTTGAAATTAACATAAATGAAAGAATGCTTATTTAATCAATTAATGTTTTAACAACTGAGGTAATTAAGAACATTGGTTAGAATCACAAAATTCACGCCCAATGAATTCGATTTCTGATTCCTCTAAAGCGAGGGTGTCCAACTCGCGGCCCTGCCAGTATATCGGCAAACAATAATGTACAAAAAAAAATCAAAATTTATCCCGAAATAGGAAGGATAATAGCATAGAAGAGATGTCAAGCGACAAGACGCAAATATTACACTTTTCTTGTTCTTTTATTTATGTTTTAAGCAATGTATTCGAAATAAGTTTACGTTTTTTTCTATGACTATTGATTTTCTTTTGCTGTCCACCTACAGTTAAACCTCGTTTGTTTGGTCCCAAGCTAGTATTTGAGTTTGACTCCTTTATCTAAAGATTCCCTGCCGTATAAAGGGAATCAACATGGAATGTACATGGAATCTATCGAGGCTCTAAGTCAGAGATTCCCAAATTTTTTTGTCTCATAGACCCCTTGCCATGTTTTTCGGTATCGGGTAGACCCCTGCTTACCTAATATTGAATTTTTGCAAGTTTATCAACTTAAATGTCTTTTTGACAGCTGATACTACTACTTTAAAAGAATTAAATTTCTAATTGTAGCGAAGTATAGATTTAAAACTTTAGAAACGCATGTTAATGAATTAAATTAATACATAAAATATCTGAACAATGAACGAATGCTTTTAATGAGAATAATGAATCTGGTGCTTCAATAACAAATTTTCAACATTTAATATCAACCTAATCAGGTTTAACTCTAAATCTCTTTTGTTAGTAAGTGTTCAGTTTTAAGATTTTCGTTCGGACCTATTCGGATCAGTTCATTTGGTGTGGTGTGGTAGTTAGGAAAGGGGGTGCCAGCTCAGGTGTCATCCACGTCACTTGACCATGGTTCAAAATTACGTGGTCCGTCGCCAAAAACCCTCGTGCAGCTGAACAGTGCGACGTTAATATTCAATCAATCGAATCAGTTCCTATTGTAATATGACATTTTTTTCAATGTAACTATATGAATTCATTGCCTACTGTAGTATTGCTATAAAAAAGCAATCTAAATAGTTTTAAAATCTAAGGAAAGGGCAATTAAATGTTGAACGTAGGTTAAAATGTCTGACAAATCGTCTGTGACAAATTGAGAAAATTCACGACGTCCAATATTATATTTATTTAGCTTAATTCTGGAAAGAAATGCTGAAATGGTCCTTGTCTTGATAAAATTTATGCTGTCACCTTGTAACCACAAATTAACTTCACTAAATTTAGTAAACAAAACAGTTAAATTGGTAAATTTTGGCTCTTTCCACTAGATCAATTTTTTTTGAAGATTAAAGTAACGACCTGGTTTAATGAGAGCCACTATCATAGACCCCCATTTACACCAAATGACCCCCAAATTATTTTTTTGCTGGCATAGACCCCTAGGGGTCTATATAAACCACTTTGGGAACCACTGCTCTAAGTCCTCTCGTGGCAGGGTGTGGAATTTCAGAGTGGGGAGAGAGGGACCGGTGACTCAGGTGTCATCTTCCTGACTGAGGTTCAAAATTACGAGTTTTTTTGCCAGTAACCTTCGTGTTGCTTTATACTGCGACGTTAATAAATACTCATTCACTCCTCTAAAGATTATCTGAAGGCTTTTCTGTGTTAAATTTAAATGAATCTTAAGGGTCTTCACGGGATGTGGCGTGAAAGTTTGGAGATTAAATTATATATATTACTTCTGTGTCATCCTCGTTACTTATTCATGGCCCGAAATCACGAAATTCTTTACCAGTATCCCCCTCTTTTAGTTATAGAATAGTGACCAATGTCATTAAGTGATGATTGACTACGAATCAAAATAGACCTTACATAAGGTAAAGTGCTGCTATCAGTCCTTTAAATTTAATTTGTCTTACGAAATTATCAGATTGTTTCTACATGCTACAATTTGTCTGCCAAATTAATATGCTTTTTCAGAATGATAAAATATAGTATGTGTTTCCAATTGCAAACATTTTTGAATGAGAATAGTCATAAGATTAAATTAGATTAACGTTAATGTCACTTACTCTTGGGTTAGGCGAATGATTTTATATCTAAAAAATTTATTATATACAGTGGACCATAAAAGTGTTCATACACTTGCAATTTCCTATAAAATTTAACGTTTTCGACTAATAAAAACTAATAGATTGGAATTGTAATTTTTTATGGTATCTGCAACTTGGTCTTAGAATAACACAATCAGTTTTTAAAACATTGTATAACTATTATTTTTTTAAAAAATGATAATCATAAAACTACTAAAACATTACGCTCCTCAAAAGTATTTGTACACTTCAAAAAAAAATCTCAACGTAGCTTTAAATGTTGTATTTCTCTCTTAATTTAATACTTAGTAAGACAGCTTTCAGCGTCCATAAACACTTTTAAACGTTTTGGTATAGATTTAGTCAGCTTTTTGCAATTTCTGCATCGATGTTCCTCCATCCTTCTGCGATTATAGTTTTTACTTTACATTTTGTTTTTATATTTCCTCTTTTCAAAATCAAATTCTCACCAAATATGTTCTACTAGGATTAAATCAGGGGATTTAGGAGGTGTTTTCAAAATTAGGGCGGAGTTATAACGACACTAGCGGCGTACATTGACGTTTGGTGTCATTATGATGTTAAAAGATGAAGTCTTCTCCAGTAACAAAATTTTGGGCGAATAATTTAAAATTGTTCGTTAAAATATTTAAATGAAGCTCATGATTCACACAATACCATGAAAAAAATACCACATTGCTAATCCTGAAGTCGATTTACTCCCCCATAAAGTATACGCTTTTGTGATCACTGTCTACTAGTAGAGCCGATCTGCTTTCTCACTGAACAGAAGAATTATTAATTTTCAAGCCCTTTGATAAGTAATTTAACTTTGAAAATAAGTTAATGTAAAGTTATCAATGTACTATTTATATATTTATCTATCTGACAAATAATAAACGTTTTTATTAAGTTAGTACAAATTTGGTCAAATGGAGTAACGAATTCACTTTCATTATAAGTATTACATTAAAATATATTTAATAACTATTTGGAGCATACTTTTAAATCCCTTTACGTGTTGAGTAACTTTATTTTTAATAATGACATAATGTATTGATCAATTTATTTCGTACTCGCATTACTAATGATGTATGCTTAATTGCCATTTTTTTATGCCATATATGACAAAATATTATTTTATTGTGTCGACATGGTTTTTCTGCAACCATGGCTTTATACAAAAATGAGATCAGGTAATCGAAGTTATTGTTCGTTTTCGAAAATAGAACTCGTTTAGCATTTTGCTACATATGCGCGTGTTTCGTGTTGCGTTAGCATTAAAACAAGTGTAAAACACATTAACTTTTCACTGGAAAGAGAATTTATTTTGTATACTGTGCTTTTTATAGGTTTAATTATTTTATAGAATGATAAATAGTAACAATTTTTAACAAATTTTAGAATTCTTAAATTCTTAAAATTCTTAAATTTTTACACTTGCAAAACTTTTTAAATTTCTTACTGTATAAATCCTTCTCCACTACATTCTGGGTAAGCAAAATATATTTGAAGTTCTGTGGGCACTTTTTCATCCGTACAAAAAGAGAAGACATCTTAACTGATATGTAAAAACATTTTTCAAATATCTATAATTAAGTTTTTTTTTTATATGGCACGGTTTAAATGGAACATTTATCGGCAAGCCATTGTTTCTGGCCATCACTGTTTTAGTTGAGCCGTATGTATTTCCCTCAAAATCTATAGAGAAGTAAGTCACTCTGCGCATTAAATCTGTTGGGTTTGAAATTCCTCGCATTAGGGTGTTGAGTTAAGGTGTTTATTCGTATGTCGACCTTGTCATCTGATCGGGAATCAGAATTGCATGGTGCATTGACTGTCAGCTGATTTTATGTCGGGCAGAAACAAGAGCTGGAAAACATTCATTAAACAATAGATATCATCAGTAGTAATCAGACGCTTTTTTTGTTTACTTTTGCTGAACTTTTAACTGATAGTTTAATGAATATAATATTATGTACAATTCGATCTTATTGTTTCGAATGTACACCGTATTACGTCAAATGCATATCCCCATGATAATTCAGTTATGATTTATTATTTTGCTATTACTTTAGTAATTAGCTCTAGTCCTAGTATCGCATTTAGTTTTCTTCCTTTTGAAAGAAATATTTACATTAGAATTATGACCGAAAAATGCATCAACAATTATTTCTCAACAAGGCTCTGTGTTAGGATTATAAAATAATAAATAGAAAAAAATTACAATTTTTAAAATTTTTTGTAAAAAATGTTTATTTTTCTGGCATGTCTTTAAGGGGCCATGTTAAATTAAATAAGATTTTGTTTCTTTTTTCTCTGGTACTATATATTTCACATGGGTGTTTTTATTTTTATAATTTATGTGTACAATTAACACTATAGTAAAGGATTTTGTTGTGTTAAAAATTAAAATAATTACCATTTTTAAAATCATACAATTCCCCCTCCTTCCCCAGAAATTTAATTTTTAAAAAAGTCCTATCTCAAAATGTTTGCTGTACATATATCTTATTTCCGCCATTAAAATATGTGCACATATTAAAGTTTATGCGCACTGAAAATTTTAGATTATTACAGCTAGCTTTTTCAGAAAAAGGTACATGAAGTAAAAAAATATTACATTTTCAACAAGCATATGCTTAGTCTATTTTTAATCCCTAATTTATCCAAACCGATTCTCAATTGTAAACACCTCCCCATAAAAAGACCTACCTTTACATCGATCCGCATTCGATCCAGATACAGTTGCATAATTAAGAAACCAGCCATTTAACCCACTTAATTCACCTACTCGCCAATGACACCTCCACTCCTAATCCAATCTGGTGCGATACTCCATTTCGTGGTCATTAATTAATAAGTCATACTCTCTCGCGCGCTTGTACCAGAGAGGAAAAGGAAGAGGACTCAGCCATGTAGAAATCACGCATATCACCCCCTCCACTCTCATCAGAGGTGCAGGAAGATTTTCCAGGAAATTGAAACCGATATAAATCACTGAGGTGTAGTCGTGATAGCAGCCGTTATGACATTTGTGAATTATAGGTACGAACCAGATATGTCTGAGGTCGCATTGCAGTTATAAGGCAATTAAAGGCTTAGAGAAGATAGTAATTTATTTCCCATTCGGATTTGAATGTATTTTTGTTACGTGCATTATATTTAAATATTTCACACATGAAAGACTGTTAGTTAATGTATAGATTTTTTTCAAAAAAGAAAGGGGGAAAAAACCACATTAACGTTGTTATTTTATTAATGATAAATTAAACGGATAGAGGGCAGCACGAGTGTCTTAGAAATCTTTTCTTCGCGAGCTTTCAGGAATTCTTCAAAATCATTTAGCAGATATGTTCGAATTGTGTTTATTGTTCATTTTTCAACTGGTGATGCATTTAAATTTAAGTTTTGTCTTTCATTTTAAGTTTTAATTGGAAAGAACAAGAATTTCACATAGCTGTTTTTCGGAATGTTTCTCTTGAAGTATGTAGGTGTAAATACTTCGTGTGATGTATTGCATTCTTATTTCCTTCTCATAAAAAAATATGATTTTAATATAAAATACAACATGGATCGGATTTGAGTAGAGTGTAAGGATGAGGAGAGTGTGGTGAGATGTATTGCATAAAATGTAAGATATACGATTCATGTTTTTTTCTAAGCATTCTTTGATATAGAATTAAACGACGTTTTGATATACATCGTGATCTACTTGTTATGAGTACGTTACAAAAAAAATAACCTTTTTTTATTATTTAAACCGCGTGAAAATGATGACTAAGCTTTTAGAAAACCCTAGAATGATTTTAAAAAAACTAAACATCATTCTTCAATAAACTAATAAAAAAAATCAGTAAATACATATTTAAATAATGTCCAAGTTATAGGTATTCTTCTATGAAATTAGTACTATTATAAAACTATTTAAATTATAAACGTCGTTTCGATTTTGGTGTGCATTATTGGCAATTTGGTAATTTGGAAGTGTGACCGATGTTTTCACTATTTTATTGAGAACAAAAACAAAACAAAATAAGAAACATTTTTATTTTTAAAAGTTAATTATTGAATTTTAAAGAAGTATACGAAAAAAAATTTTCTTTTTCATATGATATCCATTGAATACCATTTTTATAATCTGAAACTTAAATATGTATGTATTTTAAATATGTGTTTATGATAATCTCAGAGACCCTTAAAGATTAAAATAACAAGAAATAAAAAAAAAATTGTCTTTTAGAAGTTACAAAGTAATTACTTTGTCAACCAATCACGAAAAACATTTTCTCACTCTCAAAAAGAGAAATTAACAAAACACGTAAAATACTTTGCCCTCAAAATCATTTACACCTTACTTTAAACATAAAACGCCATAAAATAAATGGGTCGTCTAATGACATCTACTCCAAAGGGAAACTTTCTCTCTAGCGTTCAGTCATCAAACAGGAATATTTTTTTTTCTTCTTCTATAAAAAAAGAAAAGAGTGTATACCCTTTCGAGGTTAAGGTAGGTTACCAGTCTGAATTTTACTTTCGCATACAGTATCACCCAAATCGGGTAGTTAAAAAGTCATCAGCAGGCAGTAAAATGAGTTGATGAGTCTACATGTCACCCGAAGCAATTTTGGATACTCTTTTTCACCTTCGGCTGCTAATGATCTGGGACAGAGCGAAATATATTTAAAAAAAAACAAATCAAGAAACGCCTCGTTGAGTGTTTGTTACTGATGTCACATTCAATGCATATCGTTTAGTGTTGACAAAAAATGTTTAAAAAAAGATAAATAGACCTCGGGGGTATTCTTCAAGCGGCTCATCAGCTGCGATGATTAAATCTTGTATGTTCAGCAATCAGAAATGAAAAGTTTGATTTTAACGTCTTTTGCATTTTTTTTTAACTTTACCTTTATTGGGTTAGATATTAAAGATTTTTCTTCCTTTTTTTAGATACGGGATTGATCTTATTGTGATAAGACGTACATGGTCAGCATTACGAAAAGAGAGCACGATGCAGAAATGCGCTGAGTAACATCTGCCTCTTCCAGTCACCACTAGTCTAATTGTGTGAGGTAGGTGTGTTATGTTTTTCTTCTCTTCGGTATTTACATCAAATTAATTCGATGACCTGATAAAGATATGTTTCATTATTATGTAATGTGTATCGCATTGCTGTATTGCTAAGAGGCAGTTTTTTTTCTTGTGAAATAAGCAAATATTTAGTGTAGTTTGAATTTATTTATTAAATATGCTCCATTGGTGTGTAGCGAACCGCTGCTCGCGTTGGTATGAGGGTTCATTAAATGAGGAGCTGTCTCTAAAAGCAACGTTTTTGTGCTCTTATCTTTTCATTACTATCAATTTTTGTTGCAGTTATAGTCCGGGAGCGAGCCGGTTTCAGCCTTTTCTAAATATTTATAACTAAATCAGTTATCATTTAATGGCTTGATTCCCTGACCATAAGGTGGCCGCGGTAGCCGAGTTGTATAGGCATCGGATCGTGGCTGGCTTTGTCACGAGTTCGAGCCCAGTACCACTAAAGACCCGCCGTGTAGGGCAGCGATGCACGCTAAATCTGTCGAGAGCTGAAACGTCCTCCCGTTGGTGTGGTGTGGAGAGGGGGTGCCAGCTCAGGTGTCGTCCACGTCACTTGACCATGGTTCTAAATTACGTGGTCCGTCGCCAAAAGCCCTCGTGCAGCTGATCAGTGCGACGTTAATCTTCACTCACTCACTCACACCCTGACTATAAGACACAAACGAGGTTCGTAATCCTTATTCTGTACACACTAACATTTCAACGATAAACTATGATTTATTCTGACATCAACATGTCTAATTTTGCTATCTTCCTCCTTCAGTTCATTTGACTTTATATACACTGGTGTGCAAAACTTAAGCAACAATGTAAACATTAAGCAGATAACCATGAAATTGCAGAAAAGGAGGTCTGGAGATCAGTACAGTGGACACGTAAGTCAGTAGAAACGTCATGCGCATGCAAATATCAGGAACGAAACGTCAGAAGCGACGTGAGCGTACGCAAAACGCGTGATGTCGGCGCGTGCTGTTCAACAGTAAAATAAAAGACGCAATGCAACATATTCGCTGCAAGTGCCAGTGAGTCAGTTCGTGAAATATGGCGAGAAGAAATCACCTGGACGACTTCACACGTGGAAGAATGATCGGAAAGCTGGAGGAGGGGCGTACCGTCACCAGTGTAGCTGCAGAGTTCGGAATCAACAAAAGTGTCGTTTCGCGCGCTTGGAAAGCGTTCCAAACCACAGGTACAGCTGTTAGAAAGGTTGCTGGTGGCCGCCCGAGGACGACAACTGCAGGGGATGATCGATTTATCATCCTGCAGGCGAAAAGAGGCCGACGGCAGTCAGCAAGCGTCATTGCTCAGCAAATCTCTACAGCAACGGGGCGACAAGTGTCGCTGTTTACTGTGGCCAGACGCCTTCACAAAGGGGGTCTATTCGCCCGCCGTCCTGAACGCTGCCTCCCGTTGAAAGTTGACCACCGACGCCATCGTTTACAGTGGTGCAGAGAACACAAAAACTGGACAACTGTCAATGGAGTCGTGTCCTCTTTACGGATGAGAGCGTTTTGATTCGGAGAGAAATCGGGACACTGTTTTATACCAGTAACATCAAGGAAAGACACCATTACGGTGGTCCTGGAGTTTTTGTCTGGGGAGGCATTATGCTGAACGGGCGAACTGAAATCCACATTTTCTATAGAGGGTCTGTAATCGGGGATCGCTATTGTGAGGAGGTACTTCTTCCCCATGTGCGTCTGTTCCGAGGTGCCATTGGCCCAGACTTCATTTTTATGAATGACAATGCACGGACACATCGGACTCTTGCTGTTGAGGAGCTGCTGGAAAGTGAAGATATCACTCGAATGGATTGGCCAGCGTACTCCCCAGATTTAAATCCCATCGAACATGTGTGGGATGCTTTGGGGAGACGTATTGCAGCACGCTTACATCATCCGGAGAACACCCAACAACTCAAACAGATGCTGATTGAAGAATGGGCACTCCTACCGCAAGAAATGTTGCACCAGCTGGTTCTGAGTATGCGGAGACGGTGCGAAGCAACCATTGCAGTGAGGGGAGGGCATATACCATATTAAGGAACATTTGCTTGTTGTTCTTCCTGTTGGATAGACCATCATGAGTCACGATACTATGCGTTCAATAAAGCTTGTTTTTGTTTGATTCCATACCGTATGCATTTTATTCCTTTTTCAGCGCCGATGCTTTCGTCATCCTTTACGTACATAATACTCTCCCTCATTTCTCAATTTCATGTCTCTCAGATGATTTTTCGTGAAGTTATGGCAATAAACCCACCTGTTGCTTAAGTTTTGCACACCAGTGTAGTAGTTCTATTTTGTATAAGTCCCGGTTTCTTTACACATACAAATAGAGGTTCTCAAATCAAACAGTTTATTAGAAGTATTTCCCCTTGAGGATTAGTTGAAGGGAGTGAAGAGAACCCGTTACACAAGTGGATTAATACTGATACCCACGTATTATTCCGTTGACCAATTACGTCAAATCAAAAATGTCGCCATATGGCACAATACGCAACAATAGTGGAAAACCATTTCCGCGCATATTCAGACATATGAATCTTGATTTTGCATGCTCGAAAATAATAACATTATTTTGTAATTTGTAATATTCTTTTCCTATTGTGTTATGAAGACTGGTTAAATTTTCGGATCTCTTTTCAACGGTAGAGGATGCAGTATAGTATTTTTAAACAGTCTATTACTTAGACACCCGAAAGACTACGAGGTTTAACAAAATGGCCTAATAAGAAACGTCGCTGAACTGCACGACAGTATTTAAATTCGAACTTATGCAAATTTAGGTGATGTTGTCTATACAGAGAAAACTAATTTGTCACGATTTTAAATGCAGCTACAACGTTTTGGCTATCTTAATAATGTAATTATTATTAGGTATTTCATTTATGTCAACAGTACGTGTTTTTTTTAAATACAGTATTAAATTCCAAATCTTTGCCAATTTACTTGTCCATTGGCTACTACGGAAGAGCATGTACATGACTTTGTTTTTGCGCATGCAAAAGGATAACGTCATTTGGCGACATTTTTTGATTTGGCGAAATTGGTCGATGGTATAATACATAAGTACCGTTTTACTTTTCATTTCCTATTTTCAGTGTTAGTATACAATCACCGCATAAGTCAATCGCATATTTAAAGTAATATTAGGCTACATATTATAAAATATAAAATAGTTATTTACAATAAACTCCATTGTTATTGTGAACCCAAACCAGATTACGTGAACAATTTGATGAACAATAAATACCAAACGTGATCTTGACCTAGCCCTTAATAATCAAATTTGTTTAATCGGTTCCAAGGATCAGAACTTATCCACTCGTCACGAAGAAGTAAATGTTAGGTAAGTTAGGATTAACTGAACAAACTTTAACCTTTGACAATGAACTTCGATAGCCTTTCCAATACTGTATTCTTTTGTTCTCTTGGCGATTTGCCAATTTTTATCGCACTTACTGTTTTAGCCCATATAATGTTTTGCGCACGTTCATGGCATACGAATAAAGTCGATATTTAAAAACATCTGTGGTAAAATATTACGTAATGTAACTAGTTTTATCTCAAATTTTTGAAACCATCTGTAGATAAGGTAATTCCTTTCCTTTTACTAATGGTAGTGCGATTATAACATTTTCACTACAACCTACTTGCATGCCATTAATGTGAATAGACTGCGAGATATTGAATAATGATGTCTATTTCGTTAGAGATAATATTATGGAACAGTTGAGCTTAAATATAGATTAAAGTTATCTCACAAAATTTTTACTTTGCGTTAGGAATTATCACTTTTTATGAACTGTTGTCTACTGGTAAGATGGATATAAATTATTTTTCTTCTGAACTTCAAAACCTACCTAAGCGGCAAAGATATTCTCGGGTATATAGATGAAGAGAAAAATATCACAAAAAATTAATTTGTACGTTAAGAGTGTTGCCACAAGGAGACTAAGGTTAAAAGGTATTTGACCTTTTTCAATTCCTATTATTAACTCACACTCTCTATATATTTATTTATTTGTTTGTTTATTTATTTATCTTGGTGAAATTTTCAATCGTTAATAAAATACATTTTAAAGCACTCAAATTTTAGCTGAAATTTTATATACATGATTATTTTGAATGACAATACAATAATTTAATTATAATTAATAAAAATTAATTGATTAAAACTAATTATTTTTTGCATTACAAATACAGCCACGTTGGCGACTTGCGTGTCAAAACTTGAAAAGGTTTTTTTCTCACGTTTTATAGCATTCAGTTGACGTGAAATTTTATATTCACGATTGTTTTGGATGACAATACGATACTTTAATGATGATCAATAAAAATTAATTACCACTCAATGATGTGATTCTGTCCTATGTATATACCTATTTATATTAATTGTAACTATTTAATAAAAAGTAGCTAAAATAAAATTTTTCTTTGTTGATCTAAGTAGGAATTGACTTAAAAAATATTTTTATATTACTTGTTTTAGTAAAAAGCCAAAGAAATTTTTGTTAAAGAAAACATGTATCATGGTACTATTTAACATTGAATGCGATGAAAGGACACCTACTGAACATATGCCAGAAAAAAAACACCAGACACGTTTAACAAATTCTTTAGTATAGAATTTTTTTTTAAAAAAAGAGAAACATACCTCTCTCTCCTGTCGAAGTTATAGTGCACAATAAAGCTGAAGACGAAAAAGTGATATAAAAAAGAAATTTAAAAGTCAATTCCTTCTAAGGTCAACAAAAAATTTATTATTTTAGTTACTTTTTATTAAATTATTACAATTGATATAAATAAGTATACACATATGACAGGATCCAGTAGCGCTCACAAAAATTTTTCAAGGGGGGGAAAGGAAGGTTGAAAGTCCACATTTTGGTATCATGTTCCAATAAGCCACCCAACATATTCCTTGATTTTGTCGATTTTTAGAAACAGTAACAATACAGAATTAATTATTGAATAAATAATTAGCATTAATTAATATTAATTATTAACTAATACAAAATTAAGTTTTACGTAATATATACACAAAATTATAACCAATCGAAAATAATCGAGGGCTATGGGGATGTCCGGACCCCTAGGACCCCCCTTGTGTGCCCCACTCTCAGGATCACAATATTAAGTGTGGCAGAACATCTTTTGAATTAACATTAACAAATTTTTAACCACATTAAATTTTTAACTACATTTTTTAATAAAAGTTGAACATAATAGGAGAGAATTTATCTTAAAACCAGTGTAAAAAGAATGCTGATATTTAACTAGCATTTGATTATTCAGGTTAAGTAAAATCTTCATCACAAATTTAGCAAAAGCTTTTTTATCCAATGGTGCTGTCACCTAGAGGGATAATATCGACCGCAATATATCTCTTTAACCATAATTAAGTAATTAAATTTAATTACTGAATAAATATTTGAAAAAAAAACTGTATTAACTTGTCATCCATTACAAGTTTAAAAAATGCATTTGAACTTGTCGTGTGTTTTTTATACTGTGATGCATATGAAAAATGAGTGGAAGAACAGAAACATACAATTACAACCAGAAGAATATTGATATTTATTACAAATGATGATCCCAGCATATAACAGAATGGGTGCGCTGTTTTCCATTCGAGACGGGAATTCATTACAGGCGAAAGTCCGACTTCTTTTCCCAAAGAACAAGCAACTATGACTTACTCGGGATTCGATCGCGAACCCACTTGGTTACAAACCAAGGATCCTATCGACCATACTGTTGGGCGCCTATTTGAACTTGAATGGATAAATGAAACTTATTTTACTAGCGACTGAAAATTTGTGAACAAGATGCATAAATATTTATAGGGAAGAGTGAACTAATAGTAGAGGAATTGAAAAAAGCTTGTATTGGACTAATTCCACGGTATGGGGGAGAGAGATGGGCGCAATGCACCCATTGTACTATTCACTACTCGGTATTCATTTATCAAAAAGCATCGTTTTTTGGTTATTTATTGAGAAGAAAAATAATTTTATTTTTTAGTCTAAAATCATCTCACCAAAATTAAGGTTTTTTTTTCTATTTTTTCAAAAATTCCATCCCTTTGTGGCAATATTAAACTTTAAAATTATTTTTTTCCTCATTTCTATACCACAGAACATTTTTCCCACATTAAGTAGATTCCTATTAATATTTTTTTTCCTCTTTATAAACACGATCCGCCCTCTTGCACAGTCCTCGTCAGAGTTACGATGAAACGTGAAATGTTTGGTTTTATTAACAATGCTTGTGAAAGTAGAAAAGAAATTTTAACCGTAGTGTAAATATTTAATGGAAATATAAATCCTATTACAGCTTTCGATACCAAACATCAATATTGATTTCTTACCAGCATATCGGTTGAAACGGTAAAAGTACATATCTTGCTTATTCTCGTAGATCCGACAGACAGCTATTAGCAGTTTGAAATGTAAACGAACTTATCTTTACAAATAAAACTATCATTGTTAAATGTTTCATCTAGTGAAAATGTATTTTTTCTACACAAATAATACTAGCTAATTTCATAAACGATTTGCTAAACGGTGTTTATAAAAGATACGATATTCATAATTTAATAAATCAAACTAATAGATTGGAATTTTGTTTTGTTTAATATTATATTATTAAGATTCCGCTATCGCATGGGAAATAGCTAGAAGCAGCAAAGAAGGCAGTTACTGGGAACCGCAAATAAAAACCTGTATATCATTAATCAATATCAAAAGACCGGCTTTTTATATTAGACCTATCATGGCGATAGAGCGGATTAGTGAAAGCTGTGAGAGAGAGATAGAGGCTTTCGCCGAAAACGGCGTTGAATGAAACAGTGTTCACCAAACTGTTTACCTTGCAAGGCACGAACTTTTTAATTAGAAGAAAAATAACTCCACTCGCATTGTACGCATTATGTTAATATCACACACAATTTGACCTGAATGTGATAATAATATAAGAACGAAGAACGAAAATCGTAGTTTAATTTGGGTGTGGACGGTTGTTCGGTTTTTTTGTTTGTTTCCCAACCTCTTTCTGTCTGTTTTCTCTCACCAACTCTTATTTAAATCTAACTCTCCATTTGTCTACCGGCAGCCTCTTCGTGCCGTTATTGTTTTTTCAACACTTGATAAATCGAAGAGATAACAGGCATTTCAACTTCTTGCTTTATATTTTTCTGATGTAACCGTCAGGTTATTAGTAGTGTTTGTGGCAATCGCAGGTTTTGTTAAGGCTTCACGAGTGTGCTTGCGATGAATTTCAAAACGAAATGTGTTGACAAAAATGTCCATTCATTATTGGATGTGAACCCCTTTCCAATATGTCGATATGTGAAGTCACCGGCCTCGTGTGGACATAATAATGCCAGGTAAAAGAGTGCGAATTGAGCTCCAGGAGGCTCAAAGCCTGACTGACACCAAGTACGCAATCCTTTATAAGATAGGCTTGGGTCCTCAAACTTCATTTTGAAGGGGGCCCTAATATTCTCCGTTACGCCACTGAAAATAATGTTTAACTTTTCTCAGCGGCGCAACAGCCCATGAGGATCATACCATACTGTACCCATCTCAGTATACGTGACCTTGGGCCCTGAGGTGCAAAAGCAGATGTTCCGGGCAGGTGGTCAGTCGTGTGCGAATACCCCAGTGTTAAGTTCCCAAACAAGCTTGGTACTCCTTTATCGACCCACTGAAGGGATGAAAGGCTGAGTCGACCTTGCCCAGCCCGGAGTTTGAATCTCGGACCTGTGGTGTGGAAGCGCGAAGCTCTCAGCCACCGGGCTTCAATAAAATTAATAAAGTACAATAATTCTAAAGGGCTAAATTCATGATACATTTTCCATCGAATTCAAAACTGCTATTACACTAGTACGTGTGTTCCACTTGTAAAATTTAGATAAAATGTCAAAATTGATAATTAGGTAAAAATGTTTACGCGTTGAGATTCTCCGAAAAGTTTTTCAAAATTATAAAAAAAACATCTTATTTTATACTTATTCAGACTGATATTGAACTGTTACAAATAAAAATGTTTTACTGACTGAATGATACAACTGAAAACATTTACATTGTATTGAATCATAAGAAATCAAAAATGTTTTTCTTACGAAATGGGTTAATTGAAAATTCTTTAAAATTGCCTCCGATCCACTTTGAAGTTGATTAAATATTCAAAAAAATAAATAAATAAACAAATAAACAAATAAAAGCGTATTCGTTAAAAGTAAACAAATTCGTTGAAGATTCATCTTGATGATGTGTGAAATTAATTAAAATTAAGTTGAAAGAGTAGCAAATGAGCATGAACAACAGGAAGAAAAGAATCATATTTGAATTATTCAATTAAAACTAATATTGGTTTAACAGTCCAGTTATTTTACTTTAAGGGCCAGCTTCAGTGATTACTAATAAATATTTCTGGAATATCTCATCTCTAAAAAATTCTGTTCCATGGACCAGTAAACCACCTGTAACTAGCCAATCAATTAGAAAAGCTTTTAGACATCGCTGAAGAAGTAGAGCACGAGAAAGACGAGGGGAAAAACAAAAAGAAGAATCGCTTTTACCGTTCTTCCCTCGTCTCTGTTTTTAATCCTCAGTCGATTCAGGTCACAGTCAAAAAGCGTTCTCGATTATTTCTAACGAAATTGCCCTTTTAGTGGTTAAAGAAGCAGTTTTCTTTTGATTATTTTGCCCAACCGAAGTGAAGTGGAGAAAAAAAAATATTGTCCAAATAACGCATGTAATTGATCACTATTTTTTGAAGGTTATAAAACCAGGTTAGTTAAAAAAAAATAAGTCACAGAAGTAGCTAATTTACGATAGCTTTTAATGAGTATTTTTTTCATGCAATTAACGAGCTTCGATTTGCAGAAAGATACATTTGAGAGGGAGAAACGAACAGAAATAGGTGTGTCTCGAATAATTAGAACCACAAATTTAATTGATGACAACATTTGCAGAATCACCTCATACTCTTGATAGTGCCGATGTATCATATTGTACTAATATTGGTGAATGAGTGTTTATTAAGGTCCTCTATAAAGCAATATGTTAGCTATTGGCGACGGACCTCCTCATATCGAACCACGGTTAAGTGATGAGGGCCACATCAGATCTGACAACCCACTCTCTGAATTTCCACGCCAACAGGAGGATTTTGGGCCATGACAGATTTGTGCATCAGTCCCTCTTCCCGACGGATGTGACGTTTGAGAAAAAATAACGGTAACGTGATTTTTCTTAATTTAAATATTTGGTTTATTTACATCGCAGCTATTAATTGCAGCATATACAATGAAGTTATTAAAAAGATTGGTTAGTTCATTAGAGTCAAAATTCTGTTTGTGAGGGAGGAGATTACATTCGTCCTGTTCGAAGTTTTCCAACGCCCTTCCAGTGGCCCTTCTCTAGGTTCTTCGGATCGAGGGTGGTCCCACTATATCCTCGAGTTACATTCGATTCGTGGGCGGGTGAAGTTCCTCACGATGTCAAAGGTTGCCGGGCCGAAGACAGAACTTCGCAATATGTGTGGGTGCATGTGGACATAGGAACGCGGTTACCCTATCCACAAAAAAGAGGCAGACTGTTCAGCTGTGTGACTTGAAAATGTCACACGGATCTTCAGGGGCACTAGGGTTCGAACTAATTGGACGCCGACCATTAGTCCGGGATTAGGAGCACTACGCAAACGCGGCCAATTTAAGATGAAACTTTAAAATTAGGTTTCTATTTACAATACTTAAAGGTTTGTATTGATTCTTCAAGTAAAATAATTCATATTTTTAGCATCTAACCAATGAATCAATTGAAAAACCGTTAATGAGAGATTGATGGATTGCTTATTAATGACGTATTTAAAGACAATACGGTCGCCCATTCGGTGTAGTGGTTAACGACGCTCACTGCTGTGGTGTAGGACCTGGGTTCGAATCCCGGAGAAGGCAGGGATGTTTGAGGGTACTCTAAATAGCCGTCGAGCTGCAAGTCCTCTCGTGAGGTTGGTGGAAGGGGAAGAGAGGTGGGGGACCCTGAAATCCTCTCCCTCTAAATTGAGATGGAACCGAGCTAAGTTGTACTGTCACCCACATGGTGCTCAAGGCTACGGCCAACGACAGAGGCGTACATCTAACTCCTTACCATGATAAATTTCGTGAGCCTGGATCTGTCGCAGTCGAGATCAGGTGGCATATTAGAAACAACAAAGAAAATACGAGAATTACTGCGGACTATCACGTAATACTGAACCGCTGTCAAATGACGAGGATGTTGCCTCTGACATCTATGTGAGAACTTAAAGCTTAGTCAGATTTAGATGGGTGTCTGGAAAGCTGAAATCCGACATCGTTACACGTCAATTACAAATCTATTGCTTTACCTATCTTGATTCTGGGGCTAGTTCAATGTATTTATTGTGGATAATTAATTTCAAGGGATGTAATTTGCTAATACTGCCATGTTTCGTAAACATTTCAACGAACGAGTGGTCCAAGGGTAAAGTCGCCGCTAGTTGAACGGTTGGTCTCAGGTTCAAAACCTACAGTTTTTTTAATTTGATTTAAATTGATAGAGTTGCAAATTTATGTTAGTTCAAGTACTTCTAGAATATTCTAGATGTCACCACTGTATCTTATATAAGCTGCTTCCCTTGAGCTGGGGGGTCAGTTCGTCTGGTGCACGATCAAGTAGATCACGCCTGCTTTCTTGCATTCAGTAAATTCTCATTGCTCTATTCAACCGTTGTATTGCAACTTGTTATACTCCAGGAATCTTCGAGACAATAGGAAGTATTTTTAATACAAAGGGATTAACAACTCAAGATCTATTTGGAGTAGATCCCAAATGTGTGTGTTCAAGCATATTAAGTGTTGCCTTTTGATACTTAACAATTTCTCAAATTGTATTTTTACTGACACTACTCTGCTGGCAAAAGTATTAACACAGTATTACATATAAGGATGAATATAATTTTGGACTGAAATTCTGTTTAAATTATTGTATTTTTTTAAATAAAAATTATTATTTTAGAAATAAAAATTACGCGCACTCTCCATGTGTTTTTGTTGATTTCCGATTTTTGTTAAGCTTTTTTTTGAAACAGAACTTAATTGGGTATTTCTACATTTCTTATGCCATTTCCTCACAAAATTAACTTACATGTATATCGCTTATAGTGTATAAGGGATAACACGTACAGTAAGTTAATTAAAGTCTTGGAAAATATCTCATCAGTTTTACGAAATAAAATCTTACACCACACTCAGATATTTTATTTCAAAAGATTGCATTTAAAGCGGGGAATTTTTAATGGTTAAAATGTTGTACATCAGATTACTAACTGAACTTTTTGAAGTTTGCTAATTATCAGTTATTGAGCTGTTATTTTTATATAATTTTGAAAGAAATAATTTTTTAGTTCTTTTTATATGATGGAATAAGTACAGGATAATCCGGCGTATAACATGCACCGCCGCATAACGAGCACCTATACTTTCAAGTTGTAATTTTTAATTTTAAGGTATAGTCGCCTTTTAACGTGTACCCCTTTTTTATGAAGGAACCTGAAATGTATTTGTGAAATGATCTTATGTTTAAAAGTCATTTAATCAAGGCTTTTGAAAAAAAAATAGTATACTTCTAGAACTACAACGCTTTTTAAATTCCTAAGGAATGTTATTTCCAGTATTATATATTATATAGAAGTCTAATATTTTTCTATGCTCATCTTATTTTATTATTTTTTAAGATCTCAATTCCATACCCGGCGTATAATGCGCATCCGTAATTTCGATCTAATTTTGTTGTGTTAAAAATGCGCTTTAGACACACTGGATTTTACGGATATTACTATTTTCCTATAAACTTCCATAAGATCTGTCTAGAATTATATCCTGTTTATTTTTCAAACAGTTTTTTTCTCAAATACCGAAAATACCCTCAATACCTACCTATTTAAATCAATTTAATATCATTTAAAATAATTTAAAGTATTGAATCTCTGAGAAAATATTGTTTTTAAAAGCTCCTTTTATATCAAGCCTCTTGCAATTGGTCAGAATTTCAAGAAAAATAAAGGCTTCTTAAAACTTGTTTACCAAAACGAATATTTTCCGAGAGCAATTTCTTTTACCTTAACAAAATAAATCCCAACAAAGGAAAAACAATAAAAATAAACATAATACTGAAAAAAACCCAGCCACAGAATAATTTGATTTTATGTGAATTACCAGAAATAAAAAAAGAGAAAAAGAAATCTCTTCATTCACAACATAACATTATCATTCCTGACTCTAATAGTCACTTTTCTTGTCCGCCGTTTTCCCAGCGGTTTTCTACTTTTTCTTGTAAACCTACCTGTCCATAACACTTTCGCTTGACTGAACATGACAAATAAATATCAGGGAGACTTAAACGTGCTACAGACTGTGCATAACGCGGTCAAATCCCGCCATATATCAAGTCTTATAATAACGTCTTTTAGGCTCCTGTTCCTTGCCATGAATATTGCAACGTCTCCTGCCAGCAAATGATGGAGCGGTTGGTTCTTCGACTGAGTGAAAAAGAAGTTTCAGGGGAAATTTTCGCTTTATTAAACCGTTTTTGATAGGCGGTGCGGAAGAGCTGAATAATAGTGTGCCTGGGTATATATGGTGGTATGGAATTATGTGTGCTTTGTCTCTCATTTTCATCATTATTCGCTTAAGGTGGATTTTAAAAAGACAGAGTATGTAGTTAGATGTTTTTTTTTGTTTCGTAAAGAACAGGCGAGCTAAGAAAAATCTCGGAAGGGATAAACACACTGTTATTTTCCTATTAAAATATTTACCTAAAAACGCATCCCTTATAAATAAATAGATTTAAATTCAATAAAAAATAATTTTTTTTATGTTTCTCGATATTTACTAAGAAGACGAGTGGTAGTAACTATAGCAAAAGTCAGGACGTCAAATCCCCCCCGTACATAATACAAATGACCTTGAAATTTTGATAGTAGTAGGAGTGAGTTTTTATTAACGTCACACTACAACGCAACACAAGCAGTGGCGTAACGCACACCGCCACAACCCCCGCATCGCAAGGGGTCCCAGGATTTTAGGGAGTTCAAAGCCTGACTGACGCCAAGTACATATGGTTTTGCAATCCTTTTAAGATGTGTCTTGGGGCCTAAAACCTGCCTTTGCAGTAGCACCTATTATTCTCCGTTACGTCACTGAACACAAGGGATATTGGCGACGGATCTCATTATTTTGAACCTCAGTAAAGTGACGAGGTTCCCCCTATCTAAACTACAATAGCACGCCAATGGGAGGACTTTAAACCACGGCAGATTTAACCGGCTTCAACTCCTCTACGGGGCGGGTCTTCAGTGGCATTAGGGCTCGAACTCACACATGACGTGTTAGCCACAAGTTCATGAGCATAATCACAAAACTGACCTTGAAATTTTTATAGCAATAGGAGAGAGTGTATATTAACGTCACACTATTAAACAACACAATGCCTATTGGCGACGAACCTCGGAATTGAGGTCCGTTGCCAATAGGCAAGTGATGAGGGCGACACCTGAGCTGGCACCCCCCTCCCCAAGTTGCCAACGAGAAAACTTTGAGCCACGACAAAACGTGCTTTAGCCCCTCTGCGCGGCGGCTCATCTGTGGTACCAGGGCTCGGACTCATGACTCTCTGGCTACGAGCATGTGACCATGACCTCTAGGCTACCCCGTTCACTTCATAGCATTAGGATTTTGTTTAATTTTTTGCTAAATTACTAATCTACTTTAATTCCTTGCATTACAAAATTATTGCATTGTACAATTTTGTTTTAATATAATACACACACACAGTCACTTCCCTTTGCTTTAGTATAGATTTAGTTGTGAACTGTTGGGATAAATTTCGAGAAAGACAGTAAAAAATTAAATTAGACGCGCCATCCTACATACCGGGGTTTACATTTATTTATTTTCAGTCTGGGTCATGCTTTGGTTCAAACCTTTTCCGAGTAAAACATGACTCATCTTTTTGTTATCAGCAAGTATTATGTGGTCTCCACCTAACCGTCTCTTTGTCAAATCAACTGCCCATTATGTCTGTAGTTGTTCAAATAATTATTGTTTTATTTTTCAGTCTCAAATGTGAATAATAGCAAATTGGGGGAAATTTAAGGAAACACAGCTGCAAAATATTTTCCATCGTTAAATTAAATGTTCACAGCTCCCGGCTAAAAAGAAATAAGAAGAATGTAAAGGTGTGTTGAGGCTAACAGAAAAATTGAGTTATAATAAGAACTGTAGTTGAAATTTTGATAATTTTCTCATTTATCGTGCTTATTTTTACATAACATGGGTATAACTTTTAGCAATGGTAGCCTAGTAGTAATGGTCAAAGATTTGTGGTCGGCGTGTCATGAGTACGAGCCCTAATGCCACTGAAGACCCGCCGGGTAAAGTAGCTGATGCAAATTAAATCTATTTAGGCCCAGTTCCCCGGATGACGTGGGGTGGAAGTTCGAAGAAGGCAGCTAACTCAGGTGTTTTTTCCCGTCTCTTGATCGCGGTTCAAATTTACGAGGATGGCCACGGTAGCCTAGTGCTTCTCACGAAATCAAGCCTGGCATGTCATAATTTTGAACATAACACCGCTGAAGACCCGCCGAGTAGAGGGGGGCAATGCACGTTAAATCTGACGAGGCTGAAACATCCTCCCGTAGGTGTGACGGGGAAGTTAATTGAGAGGGGGGCTCGGGTGCCAGCTCAGGTGTTGTCATTGTTACTTGACCATGGCCCAAAATTGCGAGTTTCATCGCCTATAGCTCTCGTGCAGCTTTTTAGTGCGATGTACAAGCACCCACTACTCATTCACTCATTATCTGTAGAAGTTAACAATGAATTAAAGTGAATTCTCTCTCTCATCACTTTCTGGATTTGCTATTATTTGCGAAGAAAATTGGAACCAATCCATTATGCCTAGAGGGAAGAGTGCCGTATTATCGACGCGTAGGTAGGTCCATTACATGTAAAATTGACGACTAAAAAAAACAGTCATGTAACACAACGAATTGCAACTGCCATTCATTGACCATTAGTTCTTATCGCATGCAATCAATTTTCTAAAGAAAACATACCGAAAGCCTGATTGTTCCTCGACGTAAAAAAACACACTATCACTGGGACTTCTTAGACCATTATCGGCGCATTGTTCGCAATGGAAGATGTCAGAAGAAACATCCTCTTGTCCGCAAAAAGGCAGCCGATTTCAGAACAGAACGGTTGATGTCGTTCAACAACCCCGTCGCATCTGGCTATTGTATGTCTTTATCAATGACTCTATTCGATGTTTATCGATGCTAATAGCATACCTTGGCGTGGTTTTCCCAAGGTCGCGCGGATTCGATGCTGGACGGGGAATTCGAGCCATCAAAAAGCGCATTCGTGCGCGAACACACCAGCCTTCGATTTTGGTTTTTTTCGAAGTGAATGTGTTTTCCTTAGAATACGTCGTTCCAGTGAGATATGCTAATCAGAAGAAGGTACTTGGTTATTGGGTTAAGGAGTGTTTTCGAGCGATTGAGAGTAAACAGGACCATCCTCTCGGTCCATCTTGTCACGGTGCGTTGGTGAGGATTGAGGCGAATTACCGTAATAACTGGCATTAAATCTCGGAATACTTTTATAGAATGTTCTGTTTTCTTTTCGTTTGATGTAATGAGCTAAAGCAGGCTTTCACAGAACGCGTATTTCTAGGAATTTCTCAAATAACCTGTTAGAGAAAACTTTTTTTAAGAATTTTTTTTATTTACTTGTAATTGTGTGTTCTTGAAAAATAAGGATAATTCTGATTATATACAATGTGAAATAATTTTGAACGAGATGTGATTTAAAATTAAATATCGTGAATGCTACACATGAAAATTTTCTAAGATATATGAGACGAACAAAATACAAGTAGTACAAAAATATTCATTTATGCATACGTTGTCTAATCGTTAAAAGGTATCATTTCTTCAGAATGTAATGTTAGTATTTTTTTCTTTACGTTTTGTTTATAATACCTTTTTAAAGCCTAACGGTAACATATAATAAAGAACTTTTTTTACATAATATCTATCTGTTATTTATTAATTTCTCTCTATTTCAATTCATAATATAATATGATATATAGTATCTAAAATATATTAAATCAGTAATTTTAAATTATAAATATTAAATATATAAAAATATTGAAATAAATATACATTTATCTCTCTGTTTATGGTTCCTTAATCAAACGTAATTTGTAAATATTTTTAAAAACAACTCTCTTGTATAGCAATTAAAAACCAAAATTCTTTAATACACCATTTTTTTTTTAAAAAAATTCACTGAGACTGATAATTACTGTGGTTTCATTTATATAAATGATGTCTGCACAAGAAAAACATTTGGCACATTTTAGTATTTGTTGCAAAAAAGATTTGTCTTAATATAATAGTAGTAAAGGGTGTTTTTTTAGAGGTATAGAGAGAACTTTAAATTGCAATAAAACAACAATGTATTATTCGATTGACATGAATTTTTTTTATTCGAAAGATAATCTTGTGGCATTACATTTTAAATATGATTTCTGGCATAGGACTGTCACGGCTGGCTCGGATGCAGTCCAATCTGGACGTCCAATTTTCGATAACTTTTTCCAACATTTGTGGCCGTATATTGGCAATAACACGGCGAATGTTGTCTTCCAAATGGTCAAGCGTTTGTGGCTTATCCGCATAGACCAATGACTTTACATAGCCCCACAGAAAATAGTCTAGCGGTGTTAAATCACAAGATCTTGGAGGCCAATTCACAGGTCCAAAACGTGAAATTAGGCGGTCACCCAACGTGTCTTTCAATCAATCGATTGTGGCACGAGCTGTGTGACATGTTGCGCCGTCTTGTTGGAACCACAGCTCCTGGACATCATGATTGTTCAATTCAGGAATGAAAAAGTTAGTAATCATGGCTCTATACCGATCACCATTGACTGTAACGTTGTGGCCTTCATCGTTTTTGAAGAAGGATTCCACCAGCCCATAAAGCGCACCAAACAGTCAGTTTTTCTGGATGTAACGGTGTTTCGACATACACTTGTGGATTAGCTTCACTCCAAATGCGGCAGTTTTGTTTGTCGACGTAGCCATTCAACCAGAAGTTCGACCCATTCGACGAATCTACGCCTTGCTTGATAATCGTTTTGATGAATTGCCAAACCAAACTGTGAATAAATCACTTGACAGCTGTTAAATCGGTCGCCATCTTGGAAAGTAATGCCAACTTAAACTTCTATACCTGAAAAAAAAACACTCTTTATATAAATAGCATTTATAAAAATAATATTTCCTAATATTGAACTTAAAAGAAGTTTGATGGTATCAAAACTCTCTAAAAATAAACAAAAATTTTTTAAGTTGTCATCTCAAAATAACTATTCTACCATTCTAAATTTGAATAGAGTTGTAAATTTTTTTATTTATTGTATATAAGATGCAACTAAAGAACCGGAATAACGATTTTGCTGTCAGGGTTTTGAGACGGTACGAGGTTATATTTAGTTCTCTTGTAGATTATTTAATTTTACTAGACAATTTCACTGCCTTGCAAAAGTTTTTTTAGTAAGAAATAGTTTATTTCACAATACTCTTCGTTTACATACATGCACATATTTTTAAAACATCTTTTTTTTAGTTCTTATATGTATAAACAGGGGAATAGCAAGAAATTTTTCATGAGGGGAGGGTGGGGGTTGTTCTTCACTTTAACCCATATATATCTCAAAATTAATTTCATATTAGATTATTTATTTTCAAATTGAAAAAAAATGTTCATATGGAGTACGGGATTTCGTATTTTTCTGAACAGTTTTAAAAATAAAAATTTTATTTTATCAGAAGTGACCTTTTAAAAATTGTAATATACATAAACTTTTATTGAGGGGGTTACTGCTCCTACATACACCTATCAAGACGCCGTTGTATATATATGAAGGGATATTAGTAACTATTTTCGTTGTTTTATCAGATAATATTAAAAGAAAAAAATGTCTATTTTTTTAAAAATTTCTAAGGTTTTGTATATATAATCACGTATTTTTATCAACATGTTGAGTTATTGTTTATAAAAAAACATTTCATTACTCTTTGAATAATTCTTGTGATGACGCCTCTTTTGTATCTCGACACAAATGATCATTAAAAAATACAGAAATAAATTCTTAAAATGTTTTTTTAGAAAATACATTCAATTAAACATCTCTTTCGTAAGACTTTCCTCGAAAACAATCAAGATCTTTTCCTAGGAAAGATGTCCGTCTGGTCTATTACCAAACCATCAACATAATCAATCAATTTTAAGTATTTTGCCTTTGATTAATATTGCATCAGTTAACCCGCTAAATCACCTTTCAGAGGAAGATTTGTTTCTTGTAATGCTTTCAGAAGTAGCGAAGCAGGATTTTAAATACCCAATTACTTCGCAAATGATACTTGTTGCTCTCACTTCTGTGTAATAGCTGTAAGCATAAGGCCATGCTATCATTTTTTTTCTGTAACTGGTGACCTTACAATCATGTAAGCGTTACGGGCACACGGGCTAATTGGAACCGGAAAAAAATGGGTGCTGGCAGGCAAACAGGAGACCATTCGACCATCTAGCTATTGTTGTGGAGAAACGTACAGGCTTTCACACTATTCGTTTGTTAGAGTGAATTCTAGATGAGAATGGGAAACCTGTGGCCTTCTGCGTGGATCCAAGCTAAATATTTTCCATTTCATTAATATAATGCATGGATTTGATTCATTAACGAAGTTTTATTGCTTGATTACAGGTAATAATTAAAAATTGAAGGCTTGTATGCACAGTGTGAAAGAATACGATTCCTATTCGAAACATTTTAGACAAGAAACGTAATATATAAAAAAAAATTCAGTCAATTCTTACTTAGGTAAAAAAAAAAATCTTACTTTAGTTACTTTTTATTAAATAGTTGCAATTATTATAAACTAGCTGGTATACCCGTTCTTCGCACGGGTGAACTGAAAAGTTAAACAACACAGATTGAAGGATAAAGAAGTTTTTAATGAGTTAGTTTTACGTGAATTTCAAATTAAACAAAAAAAGTTTTTTGCATATCTCAGCTGAACAAAAAAGAAAGAAAAAAAACAACTTTGTTAAATTTTGTCTGTAGATCTAATAGCTGATAAAAAGGATTTTTTTAATCATTTTCTAAGGTCTAAGTATTGGTAGAATATTCCTTCTAAGTTGGTATGGTGTGCTAGCTAGGAGAAAGAGGTGCCAGCTCAGGTGTCGTCCACGTCACTTGACCATGGTTCAAAATAACGTGATCCGTTGCCAAAAGCCCTCGTGTAGCTGAACAGTGCGACGTTAATATTCACTCACTCACACACTCCAAAAATACAGTACAGTTGTTATAATTATTTTTATATTTAAAAACGCAATATCTGCCTATTCAATTAAAATTATAGCGTTATAATTAACTACACTAATCACAAACAAATTTTGAAAATTTGTCCAAATGATGCAGTGTGAAACAGAAAGCTTATTTACTTTAATTATCAGAACTGATAAAAGCATTTATTTTGAAAAAAGATCAATTTCTTACTACCAAATGTGCATAATAAAATCATAAAAACATTAAAATAAAGAGAGATTTATAACAACCTCTCCCTTCAAAACTTAGTTTTATTCTGGAATAAAAAAAATAGGCATGCTGATCACAGGAATTAATTAGAAGCTAGCGCCTTGCGTAGCCAAAACATAAAAGGTTTTCCACAAACAAAAGATAGATATATGCTGTGGTGGGCTTTTTTGCAGCGCACGCCAGAATCGCTTGCATATGGCTGAATTTTTTCCTACTTACTTGACAAATATCGTTATATTTTGGACACTTCATACAATATCTTTATAAATTATAGTCTATGCTATAAATTATAGCTTATGTGCTATTCTGATGTATACGCTATATTACTGTAAAGTTTCATTAAAATCCATTCAGTTGTTTTTGCGTGAAAGACGGACCAACATCCTCACAAACTTTCGCATTTATAATATATATTAGATGTGTATCTACATAGGAGAGAATCACAATATTAAGTGACAAAATAGAGAAGGCGATTTTCCTTGCAATTTTCCATTTTCCTTTCTATATTGGGTGTTGGACAATTATTTTTGTTTGTTACTATTTATTCGTTAATTAAATTTAATTATTCTAATATAATAGTGCAGCAAAAAAGATATCACATTCTCAGAAATTAAGCCAGAAGTCCAACGCGTTATCCATTGCGCTACAGGGAGACAACTAACGAGTTTCCTTTCTACATATGCTGTTGGACTCTTATTTTTATTTGTTACTATTTATTCATTTTTTAATTTAATTAATGAATTAACATTTGAAAAAGCTGTATTAACATTAAGTTTCATCCACTACAAGTTTAAAAAAATATATTTGAACTTGAATGGATGAACACAGAAAGTATATACATATGTTTTATTAACGATTGAAAACTTAAACAATATATATATATATATATATACACTCTGTCGCAAAAAAATATATGCACCCAGAAGAAATTGAGCTACATTCACGAAATTTGGTATGCATGTAGTGTATATGAAAATAAACAAATGATTAAAAATTCAGAACAAAATATCATTTTATTAAGCGGTCACAGCTTGCAAAAGGTTAAAAATCAGTAAGTAGTAAAGCCACCTCTGGCAGCTATACAAGCCGAAATTCGGCGTGGCATCGATTCAATTAGATCACTTATGACCCCCTGTGGAAGATCCTGCCATAGTCTTTGCATCTGCGCAGTTAACTCTCCTGTATCTCGGGACGGCTGCAGTTGCCTTCCCAGCGCGTCCAGACATGCTTTATTGGCGAAAGATCTGGTGACCTGGCAGGCCATGGTAGGACGTCATATCCTTGAAGACATTGTTGGGAGAGTCGCGCAGTATGTGGACGAGCATTATCCTGTTGATAAATGGCACCTGGGCGACTTGATAGCATGGGTAGCACAATCGGCGTTAAAATATCGTCCACGTATCTGCGAGCTGTCAAAGTGCCTTGAAGGACCACTAAAGATGATCGTGTGTCCCAAGAAATTGCTCCCCACACTGTCACACCTTGTGAAATTGCTGTATGCCGCTCGACAATAAATGCCGGATCGGACCGCTGGCCGGTGCGCCTCCAGACACGTGTGCGGTGGTCATCAGCACTGAGACTGAATCGGGATTCATCACTGAAGATGACACGTCTCCAGTCTGTCACACTCCAAGTTGCCCGAGGTCGGCAAAAATCCAGTCGACACTGCCTATGATGTGGGGTCAGTGGTAAGCGTCTTAGCGGACGTCGGCTCCTCAAGCCAACTTCGGTCAGTCGTCTCCTTATGGTTTTTCTTGATGGCACTGGATGTCTGGAAGGAGGTAAGTGGCGTTGAATAGATGCTAGCGACGTTGTTGGTGCCGAAGTGCCCACTCTTCTGATTGCGCGATCCTCGCGATCATTTGTGTTCCTGGGACGTCCTGACCCTCCGCGACGGTACACTCTACCTTCTGTGATCCACTGTTGCCAACACCGAGCAACTACCATATCGCTCCGACCGAGGTGGCGGCCGATACGTCTATTCGACCAACCTGCTTCTCTGAGGCCTATTATACGGCCCCTATCAAAGTCCGTCAGCTGCTCGTACTGCCGCCGGTTACGTCTTAGAGGCATCCTAAGTCTCAATATCGTCTATCAAAGTCATCAGATTCGTTTGGATAGCCGTACGGCGCTCGTACTCATGCTTTTAAACTCTCCCAGTTGCGCAACTAATATGCGCATAGCACACTTAGCCTTGTCTCATTGGCTTCGAAATTTTAATCATTTGCATATCTCTTACCAGACTACATTCTTGCCGAGTTTCGTGATTGTAGCTTGATTTCTTCTGGGTGCATATATTTTTTTGCGACAGAGTGTATAAGGAGATTGTGAACTATTAGTAGGAGTTGAAAAAGGATTCCAAAATAAACTTAACTCTCTTCACTATCCTATAGAGATCTGCATATTTTTAGATATTCTGTAAGAAAGTTGTGTTAATTACTGAAATGTAGTATTTGGTTATAAATAAAATAAAACTTAAAAAGAAAGATTAAAATTTCTCCTTTGCAGTTTACAGTAACTTTTTGCCACTTGAGTGACATTTCTTTTTTTAAAATACGCGTAGTTTTAATTAATAGTAATGACAATAAGCTTTTCTCCTATTCATGTTTCTTTCCAACCAAATACATTTTCCTTCGTTTCGATCGTTTATTTTCTTCAAAAATCAATTGTATGTAAAACCTGTTAACAACCGTTCTTAATTAATGTCCATGAGCTTTTTTATAAATGAAAGTCACAATAATTGTATTCAGCATTTCATGTATTGTACAGCCATATTGCAACAAGATACAAAGGATAATATCTAGAACTCAAACTTTGGAATTATTTTTCTTCACAAATTCCACTTTAAAAATAAGTTACGGAAACAGTTATCAGTCAGACAATAATGGAAAACGATTTATTTTAACGATAAATTTATAATTATTGATACCAAATGGTTTGAAATTTAAAATTAATCCGTGCCAAAATATATTTTAAAAAGTGCTCCAATGACGACTTCATACAATTTGAAAAACATTGATTCTTATTATAAATAGCTAATAATAAGTATTTGAATCGTCCACAATTTGCTCATTATTGGTTTTGAAATCCTTCATAGGATAAATAACAACTCCACACACTCAATACAAAATTTAATGTTGATTTAATTTTTTATGATACTCCTATAAATGCATTTGCTTTTTTCTATTTATTTTATGGCATTTACGTATTATACCGTTGACCCACTTTATTAAATCAAAAGGCATTACGAAATGATGCGATATATACGGCCAATAGTGGATGCCATTCTTGATCACGTTTGACAATATTTGGCGACATTTTGTAAATTGGCGATTTCTTTTCGTTTGTCAAAGTTGGTCGACGGTATAAATCGTAAGTACCCATTTTATTTGTCATTTTAGGCAAAAAAATATTTTGAAACTTAAAAAAACAGCTGTAGATTTATACATCCCCCCTTTCTAGTTCTGCCATTCAAATTCAACTATCTATATGGTTCAATCGTTACTTAAACTGAATTAAAGTTTGGTTAGTTTCATTTTTCATTAATATTCAAATTTTAACTTGATATTTTTTAGCTCGAAACACAAAGTTGAAGGCAGAGCATTACTTAAGCGTTTGTTATTTTAATATTGTAATTGTTATATGGGTGACAATGGTTTTTTATTAAATCAAACTCTCGAGTATAAATTTGCTGTAACGAGCACTTGTTTTTTAAACTTTTATTGTATGTGAATGAAACATTTGAACTTAAGTTTTCTTTTGTCTTTCTTGTAATTGTTTGAATTATTTTTAATGACCTGGTTGAAACTCTGCTTGCAATATATTCTCGTAAATAAGGCAAACCTAATTTTTTAAAAAATATGTTGCCTTTTGAAAACGTTGACTTTATTCGGGATAATCAGTTTTAAGTTACTCTACTTTGTTCCAAAAGTATTATTTTGCGGAAAATTGTTAAGAATACACACACACACTTTGTTTTTGCCCGGAATTATCTGTGCTTGTTCATTGTTTCGAAAACTATTAGCAAACAATTATCAATAAATAAAAACTAATGTCTTATGTTTTAGTATGTTGTAGATACAATTTATGCGATGTCTTTTGTAGTAAAATATTTGTGTATTTCATGTTTTTTTTTCCTTGTTATTTTGCCCTAGTTTCATTTTTCTGACGGAATATTTTTAACCTTTTTCTTAAAGAAAAAATTTCTTTCTTAAAAGCTAAACTTTCTAATATTTCTTTTGTTCTGTCGAAAGTTCTTTATTCCAGAGAATATAACTTTCATTACTGGTACGCTTATTTCATAGTAAATACCAAGCAAATTAGAATAAAAGATTTCTTTCCTTACAATTATAAACACACACACACACAATTTTACTTACTTTAAAAAAATCAAATCAGGTTTGTTTTTAGTTAAGATTGTTCATTTTAATTCATTTGCTTTGTTGTACTGCTCTTTTGTAAATCCTAATCACTCTATGATAAACTACAACTTCAACAATAGTGATGACTTTTTGTACAACGCAGACACAAAAACAACCCTTTAAAATATGTTATTTGAATCCAAAATTTTACGTTCTCCCCCCTTTTCGTTATGACTCATATGTCTAATATTATAATATTGCTTAAATAGTGAAAATATTTCCCTTTAAAAATGCTACTTTTTATTATTAAAGCTCTGCGTCGTAACAAAACTAGTTACATTTCAAACTAATAATTTGATACTAATAATCGATAATTTTTCGTCTACAATTTGTATGAAGAAAAGAAAAAAAATAAAATATGAACGTTCTTTTTTTTCTAATGGTATGAATTTCCCTCTAGTAAAAATAAACATTAATTTCAAAAAGTAAGCTTTTTAAAAATATTTATAATATTTATCTTTTCAATCATTAATTATTAATTCTTATTTATTCATATTTCTAAAATTTAAACTAAGGTACTTACTTTTACATGGGTATTGTCCAGTATTTCACGTAATAGTAATTTTTTTTGAGGGGAAAATATTGAAAATTGTTACTACATAACTTAATGTTTGCATAGTGATAAAAATCTCGAGATGGTTCAATGCATTAAATAAATCTTGTACAAGTTAACAAAGACGAAGAAATAACCAAAATTGAAAAAAAACCCAGTTGCATTTCATTGAAATTGTATAGATATTTACTCTCTCAACGAATAAACATTTTAGTTATTTTTCTTTCTTTACTGCTTTTTACGAAACATTTAAAACTGTGTTGTTTAAAGGATAAAATTAGTAAATATACATTATTCGACAACGTTTTCTTCGCTTAAGAAGATATGCCAGTCTACCTATTCTAATATGTGAAATGCGTCTTGCTTTTTCAATAAGGAAATATTAATTCTTGTACTATAATATTATGAAATTTCTGACAGTTGAAATTCTTCTTATTAGTCTTTATTTTGTGTATTTTTGCTAGGGTAAAAATAAATTAATTTCTATGTATTGTATTAAAACAAGTAGTAAAAAAAACCATTCCTAATGATCCAAAATCGGTGTATTAACGAAAATGAATACTGTAGCAGGACTTGAGAGCAGCTGGCTCTTATGGCAACCAATATAAGCCAGGATGTGGACAGGAGCAGCTTGGGTCACATTACAATTTTGACAGAGAGGGTAAACTTTTAAGACCCCCACATGCCGTTGAGCTCGAGTTCGCTCACTGCGAAGCCTAGCAAGTGTAGTTTCATCTCGCCTACTGCCTGTCACAAGCAAAACAGCACCCCAGAAAGGTTTCCTTCAAATCACTCATGTACGGGGGTTTGCTTCTAAGAGGAACTGATATCTTGTTTAACCCGGATAGCAATTTCTGAAAAAGTAAGGCAGCCACCAAGTGTAGAATCTTTAAGGCTACCCTCACGCGTCAAACCATCTGCAATCTCATTCCCGCAGACATTCACGTGCGACGGTACCCACTAAAAAAAATCTTAGCATTGGCACTCAAACTATTTAATAGCTGGATAATACTCGTTGTCGTTCTGTCACCATGCCTCCGCCATTCAGATAGATGTCGAATAGAGCTTCGGCTATCACTGAATGCCCAAATATCTGTATTGACACTCTCAGTAAAGCAAAATTTCAAAGCCTCCTCAACAGCTAAGAATTCTGCCCGAAAGACTGAGCAGTAGTCAAGATTTGTCTTACAGATCCTAACACCATTCCCCTTTTTGTTGAAAATTCCACTACCAGAGACAGTGACTACACCCATGCTGCCATCAATATAGATATGTAACAACACATCACACGGGGTTTTATGAGTAGTCTCCAAAACAAGCTGCCTAAGATACTCATGGCATGGGTCTATCCACGTTTTTTTACTAATAGTCATCTTGGGGAATATTGGGTCTTTAAAAATTATTCTGTTGAAAACTTTCCTCCGAAGAAGATGTGATTATGTAAATCAAGACTTATATAAAAAGATTAAACTTTCGAGTTAGAGAGAGAGAGAGAGAGAGGGAGGGGTTAGACTGCTATAGGATAGCAGTGATTGATTAACGTAAAGTTAGGCAAGAGCAATTCGTGGCTAATTTGATTAATATTAGGATTGACGATTTGGTCAATTAAGTGTTAATCAAATTCGTAGCTTATTTGATTAATATTAAGGTTGCCGATTTGGTCAATTAAGTGTTAATCAAATAAGCTACGAATTGCTCTCGCCTAACTTTACGTTAATCAATCACTGCTATCCTATAGCATTCTAACCTCTCTCTCTCTCTAACTCGAAAGTTTAATTTTTATATATAAGTATTGATTTACATAATCATATCTTTAGAATAATTAGTCGTTTTTCTATAGAATAATTTTTAGAGACCCAATATTCCCCAAGAGGACTATTAGTAGAAAGAACGTGTATAGAGACCCGTTACAAGATTTTTTTAATTCAAATTAATGTTTTTGTGTACTGTACTTTGTGTGAAAGTTGAATAATTTTGATTTATATTGATATGTCTCTCATTTTCAATTCTTCGAAATAAATTATTTTATCTTCAAACGATGGAAAATAGAAAATGTGCTGAAGGAAGTTTTCAAAGATATAAATCTCTCTTTGTCTCATCGTGATAATTTTAAAGTAAAAAAAAAAATATTTACCTATTAGTAAAATTTGTTCGAACAATAGCGGTCTGTTTTTAAACATTTTCAGAAACTGATTACAAAGATGTGATAGCTTCTGTATCGTGTTCATTATGTAAAACACAATAGTCCGTTTTTCTGGTAATCCCGCGGTAGAATAATTAGAATAGTAATTTAAAATTACTCTTGGTGTTGAAAATAGAATCTTGGGAAACTTATGAAGTTATCACAGCGTTATCGAGAAGAAGATTTTTTTAATTAAAATAACGCGGTAACAGTTTTATTAAGTTTTAAAATAGCATTTGCACAGCTATAGGATATTTTCTCACGAGCTCTTTTTTAAGCTAGTGAAGTGAAATTTCCCCAATAATATTTCTCAGAGAAATTAGTATGACTGCACGTTTACAAATATTGTTATTTCACTTAAAATCGAATTATCAAAAGATATGAACTTGGAGGAAAGCATTTTATGAAATGTGAAATTGATATATTTTAAATAATTTAAGCATATCAAAAATGTATATTCATATATTTAAATGCGTCAAGTTTTCTTTGCGCTTTTACATGAAATCTTTGTATTTTAAAATTATAATTTTTAACTGATAATATTTAATTGATAAATAATCTTCCACAAAATTTGTTCAGTTTTATCTTTTAGTATTAATTCTAACTATTTACAACTTCCTGGAATCATTCATTTAAAAAGTACTGGAGAGATTGCGCTAAACCTATTATATATTGACGTGAAAATTTTTATCTTCTAATATTTTCTTTTTTTCAATTCCTACTATTAGCAGTTCATTTTCTTTCCTATATATATATATATATATATATATATATATATATATATATATATATATATATATAGTCTTATTCTCTACAAACAAAAGCATCCAACAATCACTTTCGAAAAACACATAGACAGTAGGAAAATCACACCATGAAGGACACATGAGCCACCGAGATTATAAAATGGATGCTGCAGTATTATAAACATTGCTGACTTAAGACAGCTAATATATAAAATAATTTTTATAAAAGTGGGGTTGAACATGTTTTTTGGCCAGCCAACCTTCCCCCTTTATGTAAATAATACTGAGCAAAAACCTATTGAAAGTAATGGATAGGAATATCTAAATCCATTACAAAATAGAGGTAATTTACCTAAAATTGCACTTAAAAATGCAGAGCCCGCGCTAAATCTGAACGCAATAAATAAGTTATTGCCAGATTCTGGACCCTAATTCAGATTCAAATCATGTGAATGGCTGAAGTGTGTAGCACTTAACAAAAATGTAAAAAGAATGGAAATAAAAATTAATAAGAGAGTTACAAATATATATATATCTTGTTAAAATTTTCAATCCTTAATAAAATACCTTTTATTCATCACTTGAAGTTCAAATAAATTTTTGGCACTTGGTTAAATTTGGATGGCACTTGATGTTAATACAGTTTCTTCTTCAATGAAAATAATTAATTAAATTTTATTTTTTAATTTTAATTTGTTCTGCTTAATTTCTGATGAAGTTAGAACTAGCACCAATAGATGGCATCAGTAAGTTTTTCTTACTAATTTTTCTTGGCTTCAAATATAAATTTTTTTAAACGCAGGGGATGATACTTGATGTTGATACAGTTTTTTCAAATATTAATTCATTAATTTAATTTAATTAACTAAAAAAAATTTTTTTTTCTTTGCTGACCTAAGTAGGAATTGACTTAAAAGTTTTTTTAAAAACATTATATATATATTCGAATTTATGATTATTATACTTGTAGCAATTAAAGAGTGTATAGCAGTGCTTCTCAAACTTTCAATGTTTTCGACCCAATATTCAATCATGATTTGCATCGCACCCCCCTCCATACAATAATTCTATAATACTATACTTTGACGCTAAACTGCCAATACGGCTTTAACCTCTTTAATCCCCCAACGTGTATAAACGTCTCACTCAGCCAGTGTGTCAATTTTCCCAAGACGTATACATACGTCTTTCCGAAGTACGAACTTTTCTGTGAACTCCTATCTATAAAATTATTCCGAAGGCTTTGGAAAGCAATACAATGACCTTGACAGTGTTTGCGAAGGGTTTACTTATTTCAGAGGATATGATTATTTTTTTTCTATCCCCCCCTCAATGCACCACTTACACTTACTTACGATGGCATTGGGGAACGAATCGCACAATTTTTAATCGGCATTTAAAGGATTAATTATAAACCGTACAAATTATCAAGATAAGTGTCAATGTTGGCATATAATTTTAAATATCACAAATCCATGGGGTCACTAGTAATTACTAAAATTGTCCTAAACTTAGTATTGTTAAATCTAGATATATATTATAAATGCGAAAGTTTGTGAGGATGTTTGGCCGTCTTTCACGCGAAAACAACAGAATGGATTTTAAGGAAACTTTACTGTAATATAGCTTATACATCAGAATAACACATAGGCTATAATTTATAGCATAGACTATAATTTATAAAGATATTGTGGGAAGTGTCCAAAATATAACGATATTTGTCAAGTAAGTAGGAAAAAATTTCTGCCATCTGCAAGCAATTCTGGCGTGCGCTGCAAAAAAGCCCACGACAGCATATATCTATCTTTTGTTTGTGAAGAAACCCTTTTTGTTTTGGCTACGCAAGGTGCTCGCTTCTAATTAATTCTTGTTAACATAATCCCTAATTTTTTTTTATTTCAGAATAAAACTAAGTTTTGAAGGGAGAGGTTGTTGTAAATCTCTCTTTATTTGTATGGGCTTTTTTATGATTTTATTATGCACATTTGGTAGTAAGAAATTGATATTTTTTTCAAAATAAATGCTTTTATCGGTTCTGGAACTTAAAATAAATAAACTTTCTATTTCACACTACATCATTTGGACAAATTTTCAAAATTTGCCTCTGGTTAGTAGTTAATTAGAACGCTATAATTTTAATTCAATAGGCAGATATTGCATTTTTAAGTATAAAAATAATTATAACTACTGTACTGTATTTTTTGGAGTGTGTGAGTGAATATTAACGTCGCACTGTTCAGCTACACGAGGGCTTTTGGCAACGGACCACGTAATTTTGAACCATGGCCAAGTGACGTGGACGACACCTGAGCTGGCCCCCTTCTCCTAACTACCTCACCACACCAACTTAGAAGGAATATTCTTTGAAAGCCATTCTTCCAAGATATATGGCAGCACGGGTTCTATGATGAGTATTTTAGAGGGTAAGGTGAATAGCTTTGAAGCAGATATTGCGTTTTCAGCTGACGGCGTTTTCAGTGGATTGCAAAGATTATTATTTTTGGCCCGAAAAAATAGTTTGTCAAAATTTAAGTGTCTTATGTTCTTGTATGTTAATGAAGACCTTAGAAAACGATTTGACTATTTATTTTAAGTGAAAGGTGTATATAATTAATTTTACAGTGGAATATCTTTAATTTATTAGCTCTAAAGTGGATCAAATTTCCCAAAGTGGAGTATTTTGTTTATGTATATCCCTTAATTTTCAATGTAGTGATCCAAAAAAAATATTGTATGAAAAAAAAACTGCAGTAAATCATAATGCGGTTGGATAAAGTATTAAAGTGCATTTCTCCCTTACACAGCGGGTCTTACAAAGCTCTAATAAAGCTCGAGCTATGAAAGTGACTAGACATTTGCCAACTTGACTCTATCGTTAACATTTCGCTATGTTTTTTATTGAATCGTCATTATAATTTAAGAAACGGCGTTGCTTGCGAATATTACAATTTTAACATAAAATAAATACAACAGAAAGTAATATTAATGTATTACACTTTTAGATATAAATTATTTACACTATTTTAAGCGTTCTTTACACAAAACTTTTAACAATGTGTTACTTTTGCTGAGCAGAGATCAGCTTAGGGATGTATTTTCCAAAATCGACCCTCAAGAGTGTTACGGGGAGTTAGCTATAAAAAGTTTTTTTTTTATTTATTTATATCAGATCTACATACTTAAAATTTAACAAAGGTGTGTTTTTTTCTTTCTTTTTTTTTAGCTGAGATATGCAAAAAGCTTTTTTTGTTTAATTTTACATTTCACATAAAATTAACTCATTAAAAACTTCTTTTTCTTTCACTCTGTTTCAGTTCACCCGTGAGAAGAACGGGTATACCAGCTAGTTAATTATAAAGTAGATTGTGCAGTACTGATACATTCATAAGTGTATTACAGTGTAAATGAGTATTTTATTTTTTTATTGTTTCAGAATGTATTTGTTTGTTTACTTTCAGTAAGTTAATAATTTTTTTTAAATAATCGCGTTTGTTTTCGACTTTTCAATATGCTCGCGCCCCTCGTAGGATTATCACTCCCCTCTAGGGGGAGCCCCAGTTTGAGAAACACTGGTGTGTAGAATTCCTTGAAATAAAACTTTAAGTGGTTTCACTCATTTCCGTTTTAAAATGTCACACTCGACTTTGCACAAATCATTTACTTGAAGCATTTCTTTCCATCATTTTTCGAAATAGGCAAAGAGTAAATTTTAATTAGCTCTATAATTCATGTGATTGAGACAGTTATGAACATTCTATTTGAATAAACATTATTTGTGGATAATTAAAAGAAAAATGTGAATTAGAATGACCCGATTCCAACCCAAAAACTAGAGTTTAAACCTGTTTGTTCTTTCCCATTATCTTTAGTAGTAATTAAAGAACATATTTTTATTACAAAATCAGAAAATTAAGTAACATTACTTTTCATTGTATTGTAAAATGAATTGTTTGAAGTTTTATCTACCAGGTATTTGAAAAACGATTGATTAATGTTCGTATCATACTTTTGTATAATAAATTGTAACTTCAGTGACAACTATTTGTTCATCATTTGCTAAATTTACCTTGTTGTAATCATAATATTACACATGTTGTAATCATATCGTAATTAATTAAAAATTTTGTTTGGCTTAAATCACTATTTTCTTTAAAGAAAATTATGTCTGTAACTTAAATAACAAGAAAAGAACATCGTTACTGGTATTTTAATTGTTAAATATAGTTGACAATTACATATGTTTAGATTTTTATTTAAGTGTTCTCTTAAAAATATTTTTTTTATATTTGAAGGTAAATAGAGTTCTGAGGATTCTGGTTGAATTCTTTTTAGCATTTAATAATTTAATAACATTACTATTATTATTAATTCTTTTAATTAAAGTGGCCTGCTATTGAAAAACAATGATAATGTAATTGCTTTCAAAATTATTTTCTGAATTAATGATGATAAATTATATCTTCTGTAAGGTTACTAAGTTAATTAAATGTAATGATAAGTTGTTTTAAATTATATTTTATAAAAAATGAATGCAATTCAAATGCATATATCAAAAGGAACTTCAAGTTTTTAGATAATGCTTTAAATTACCTATTTAAGAGCAAACCTCTTCCACTTAATTATAAGTACAAGTAATAAACTTTTCGAAGAGCAAATTTTCTGTATCGGGCTCTTTGACGGTACGTATTTTTGAAAAAATATTTTCGGATATCTGGCTTATTCTCTACTAGCCTTTACCTGCCTTCTCGCTGGGTATTTTATGATGTTGTATAACTATATACGAGGGTTGGGGCAAAAGTCATGATAACTATTTTTTTTCTTGAAGATACCAGTCCGGTTGGAAAATGTGACGTATACAGATGAAAGTTCAAGGTGTAACTACATGTGTGGACAATGGATAGCACTGAAATATCGTAACACACTAATTTATTACGATAGTATACAGAGCAATATGGCCTTCACGGTGCAAAAGAATGACAACACAGTACACATAAAGTTGACATGACAAACCTGGGCCTAAAGACTCTTAATGTAGTCCATGACCCTTAACGTAATTCATGAGCTGCTCGATGACGGCACGTGCCAAGTCGGTCCGCATACTGACCGGTCATCCCGAACGCTGTTCATCACTGGTTGTCACACGTCCTTGCAGAAACTTTCCTATCCACGTGCTACTGTACGGTATGGAAGGTCATTATTCCTAAGGCTTCCACTAATTCACTGAGACATTCCATCGCATTTCTCTCTCGGGGAACGGCTATTTTGATGTAAGCGCGCTGCTCAACATGGGTTACTTCCATCTTGCACGACACTCACGAACTGACTGGTTTCGCAGCCTTCACTGAACTACTACCAGCTATCACAGAGCCATCTGATGTTCTGCATACACACTATGCCTGCAGAACTTCCCCATGACACATATACGTTTGCGATCCGTTCATGTATCTGCAAGAAAAAAAAATAGTTGCCGTGACTTATGCCCCAACCCTCGTATATTGCTTTTAAGTTATTAATATCTAAGCGCTAGCAAAAGACACTCTTATAACCCTCGTCTCCCGATTTAAAAGGACAGGGCTTGAATTTCCAAAGCAAATGTATTTTTATCTTTTACGTCCCCGTAACTCAACCCCCCCCCCATTCCCGGTATCGATTATTGCAAAACCCAATTTAGCGGATTTTTACACGACAAAAGAAATTTGTTTGATGAATTTTATGTTTGTAGGTCTAATAATTCAAAAAGGGGAAAATTTTATCTGTAATTCCGCTGTAACCTCCCACAACCCCTTTAAGATCGGTTTCCGCTAAACTCATTCTTAGTGGAAATCTACTCAAAAGAACTAAACTAACTTATCTCTGTTTACGTGACCTTAAGCGCTAGAGTGCATGTGCAGATGTTTCGCTCAAGTGGTCAGTCTGACGTGAAACCTCAGTGCTCAGTTCCCAAGCAAGCTTGATACTCGGTTATCAACCCACTGAAGGGATGAAAGGCTGAGTCGACCTTGTCCAGCCCGGGATTTTAATTCCGGACTTGTGGCGTGGAAGCGCGATACACTACCACTCAGCCAATTCAAAAGAAATATGATTGCCAAATTGCAAGTCAGTAGAATTAATGGTTCAAAAAAGGGTTTTTTGGACATAATGTCCCCGTAAGCCCCCTTTGAGAGTAGATTCCCTTTAAAACATGTTTTTAACGGATATCTACTCAAGGGGGAAAAAACATATTTGCCAAATTTTATGTTTGTAGGTCTCATATTACGAAAATGGGTATTTTTTTAAGCTTTAATGCCCCCACAATCCCCCTTGAGAGTCGATTTCCACAAAACTCGCTCTTAGCGAATCTGTGCTCAAGAAAAGAAATTTTTATGCCAGTTTCAAGACTGTTGGTGAAAAATTTCAAAAACGGAAATTTTTGTTTTTTACACTCTCGCAGCCTCTCTTGGGTTCAATTTTTTCAAAACCCATTCATAGTAGCTCTCATCTTAACAAAAGAAACATGTCTATAGAAATTCAAGTCTGTACTCTTAATAGTTTTGGAGATCTCTTGATAAATGAGTGAGTGACTCGTTTTTCTCCTTTATAAAAATAGATCAGAAGTTCTGAAAAAAAAAACGGAAAGAAAATACAAAGGGAACAAAAAATTCATTTGACTAAAATGTCGTACTTTTAAATTTCATTCATTCGAAAATATTAATCGTAGTCTTTTTTTTTATGTCAGACTTTTGAATGGAATTTGACATATGCTGACTGAGATTGATAAAATATATAACGGTGCTACTAGAACTAGATTAAAATATGACTATTGTTTTTTTTTTTCCTTTTGTGAATCAGAAATATCTGGAATCAGAACGATATCAAAGTAAAAAAAAAAAAAAGAGAGACTCAAACAAATTCGTCTATTTTGTTTCCTGGAAATATGGTTTTTTTAACACAAATCCTCGGTTCTCGTGTCACCTAACTGTCATTTTACATTCACATAGAACGTGCTTTATGCGTCTATTTTATCCATCTTTTTTCGCTCGCTGTCAACTCATAAATAGTTTGAGGCGATGGCGCTTTAAAAAGAAATATTGCTCTATATTTTAAGTCGCTGCTATTGTTCGCCCAACTTGATGTAAAATATTACAGGCATCTGGCTATCTTTAACTTTGTAGCATTTCGTATCAAGCAGAGTTAGCACTGTTGCCAGTTTCAGATTAAGAAGAATGAGTTAATTAGTAATCTTTTCGTATGAATACGTATCGGCGACTATCCCACTGATGATGATGATAAGGAAGATGAGAGATGTACAAGTACTTCACACAATCTCATTTCGCAGTCACAGTTACTTGTTTCTTATTCGTCTCAGACGCACAAACAAGGGTTCATCTACCTCGACAGCTTTGTAAAAGTGAAAAGAGGTGAAAAGTTGATTAATATTCAAACGAACGAACAGTATGTGTATATAAAGAAAGTTTATCTGTTTGGGAGGAGTTCGTGAATACTCATCTCTTCTTTGTTCGGCTTATCGAAGATAAATTTGTTTAATTGTGTAGCTTGGAGGATAAAAAGACACTTTCTCATAGATATTGAATCATCTAATTATTTTTTCTATTGTCTTCGTAGACTCAATAAATATCAGTAAAAATTTGTGCAATATATTGCTCCTGAAGTGCCTATTTATAGTTAAAGCTGTATTCCTGGTGAGGAGAAATTAAGTTTGTCGGTTCCTTTGCACTACTTAAAAATATGTAGAAATTTAGCATTGAAAATAAACATAGCGCACACAGGTATTTTTCAAGGGGGTCCGGGGTTTGAAAGTTCACTATTCTTGTATCATGCTCCTTTTGATTTTTGTCGATTTTCGGGAACAAAACACAGTAAAAAACTAATTTTTGAATAAATAATTAGCATTAATTAATAAAATGAATCATTAATACCAAATACTTAATTAAATTTTTCGTACTATATACTTAAAATTGTAATCAATCGCAAAAAAATCCAGGGCTTGGGGGAGCCCAAACCCCTCCTTGTGTGCGCCTCTGCTCATGTGTCATCTTCATCATTTGACCATGGTTCGTCACCAACAGCCCTCGTGTTGCTTCAGAATAAACAATTAATCGATCTGTTTCAACTGGAACAGCACAAATTCATAAAGCTATTATCATTAATCATTATTTCTTCGTGATTCTAACTTTGATAAAAAATTTAACATCAATAATTAATATTGGTTTTAGTATCTGTAAGTATAAAATCATAATATTATAAGCAAAATAAGATTTTATATAAATAATTCACTCTTCACTGCATAACAAAATATTTTATTACATTCTCTAATATTAATAGGCGTGATTAAAAATTTGTTAAGAGCTAGTATATAGTATATATACATAAGCCACTCACACTAAAATCTATTTAATGTATGAAATTTCCAATAAGTAACCAAATTTAAGATTGAGTGTCATCTTCAATGAAATAATTTAAAAATTTAAAAGTGTACATGTAGAAAAATTACCGTTTAATCAAAATAATTTTATAATAATGCCTTTTGATGTTTTTAGACAGAGAATGACGTGCTATTTAATTCCAGGTATGAATAAATATAATTATGTAATAATAACATGACGTCTTTACAAACAAAAATAACATCAAGTTTTTCTATTTTCTTGTTATTGCTTCATCATTATTCCTTGCCATCTTTGTTTTGTTCAAATAATTGTGATAATGTATAATTTTACCTTTTTGTTGCTTCATTTTCATTTTTAGGGCATCTTGTCTATTGAATTATGATTTGAAAAAAATTATACTTTTTTTACTTTATTATATTTACAAGTTTTATAAGTCAATTATAAAATCGGCATTTTATTTTAAAGAGAGAATTGTGAAGTAGAAATTATATGAATTGGATTCGAAAGGATAAAGAGGAATTTGTCAGCAATTAATTGAAAATGAGCATGTCATCAACTTTTTTGATTACTATCGAAATTCTAGCAGTCTTCTATAAAGTATTTTAAAATGTTTCTCGTATCTGCTATTTGAAAAAAAAATAATATTGAATTTTTAAATAGTATGTCCAAAAATAATTCTCTTAAAATAATTTTCAAAACATTATAACGCATTGCAGCTATCTGTGCTAAACAGTAGTAGAAAAATAAATATTTATTTCTTGGAACTAAAATAAGGAAATAAAAATGTATTAATTTTTGCCATCAATTTCGCACTCCAACCCTTACATTACGAGGGATTTTTATTTCCAAGAAACTTTCTAATGTACAGGAAAATGAACGAAATTAGAGTAATTACCAACAGAAAATTTTTTCTCGCTGATCAGTCGAGGGAAAAAGTATGGACAATGCAAGAACAACATCGCCCCTCCCCCTGCTGATTCCCAGAAACTTGGGAGGTAGACTTTTCGCGAATATATATTAAACTAAATCGTGAGAATCCTTTTTTTCACTTGTGCCGTTCCCAGCTATTGTGTCGGCTTTCTTTATAGAACTCCAGTGAGATATTTACTTTTTCTTCTTTGGTTAATTTTAAACTTGATCTTACCTGGAATCTGCAAAGTTTCTAGAACGGGAAAAACATGGTGGCGTATTATTGAATGCAATCATTTTTATATCCAGCACCAACCTATATTTTTTTATATTTTCTATAATTATTCTGTAGAATATTGCGGTATTGTTCTTAAACAGAAAAACAAAGTTCGTAAACCTTTAATATTGCTGTAATGTCTTCATTGGTTTTTGAATTATTCAATTAACACTGCATGCTGTTTTTGTTAATGTATTGTGTTGAAATAATGTATCCCGGCGTATTTTATGTTGCTTTTGAGGGAATATTTTACAAAAGCTATTCTTGTAAATTAACTTATTATTACAAACAACGCAAACGGGAAGAGGAACAAAAAATGCTTCTTTCACAACGCAGAATGCTTGATACAGCATTAATTCTCAATACAATCATGGTACATTTGGAACTAATTTGATACCTGTACGATACTCCTTTTTAGCTTGATTTTGAAATCGCGCCGAATAAACCTGCGGTGGCAAATTTAATGTTATCGTATAGTAATACAGCTCTAAATTGGTAAAACTTTGCAACTTTTTGGCGGAAAAATCTATTTTCTTCCGATACCAAATTAGTATTGTACAGCAGTGCTTCTCAAAGTTGGAGTATTCACGACCCAATATTTAATCATTATTTTCGTCGCGCCCCCCTCTTACAATAACAATGTATTGAATTGAATAATACTATACTTTGACGGTAAGACTGCAATACGACTTTAACCTCTCAAGCACCATAGACGTAGATAAACGTTTCGTTAAGAAAAAACGTTTATCTACGACGTAAATAAACGTATATATCGTCCCGGACGTGTATATACGTCTTTCCGAAGTACGATCTTTTGTGTGCACTGCTATCCATAAAATTATTTTGAATGCTTGGGAATGCAATAAAAGGTCCTTGATATTGTTCACGAGGGATTTACTTATTTCAGATTATTTGCTTCTTTATTCCTCTCCCCTAATACATCCCATACTCGAGCCTACGTGAAAAACGGTTGGCATTGAGAAGCGAATCGCGTAACTTTTAATCGGCACTTAAGGGATTCATTATAAACCGTACAAATAATCAAGATAAGTGTTGATTTTTTTTGTTTTTAATTACATGTATGAAAAGCCCATGGGGGGGTCATTGGTATTTAATAAACTGGTCCTTAACTTAGTATTGTTAAATTAACTATAAAATACATTGTGTAGAACTCTGATACGTGTATAAGTGTAATATATCCTTGTAAATGTCTATCCTTTATTCAGTAAATTAATAATTTTTTTAAAAAAATAATCTTTTGTTTTTAACTTTTCAATATGCTTGCGCCCCCTTCGTAGATTTGTCACGCCCTCTAAGGGGGAGGGCGCACCACAGTTTGAGAAACGCTGCCTACAGTACTTAATTTGTAATATTTTCCAAGAGTTAATGCCATTGCAAACATTTTAGCATTTCGTTTCTTGCAGACCATGGCCAAAATAGCTGAGTGATCATAGACGAGAACTTGTGGCCATTGTGCAGATTTTGAGACACAATAGGCCTCATAAACACTTGATAATCAAATTATCAAGTGTTTAACTAACATAAAAAAATAGTGGCTCCATATCTCTTGAGATCTTGGTCATGAATTCATGGCCATCGTTGTCTCTGTGGAATCGAAGCTTCTACGGGGATGGCGATCTGAGATCGATTAATCGAATAATCGATTTCTCGGGCAAAAAATCGATTTTTTAAATCGATATGTAGCAACGAATCGATATTTCATCCTAGAAAATCGACATTCGATTTTTTTCTGTTTTGGTAAAAATAATAAAATTATTTACAATTTTTTAAATGTACTATCTTTAAACACTATTTATCGCAGGCAGCTTTGCACCTGAAGTATGATCTATACTTTGCTGGCAAGAATAAAAAAAACTCTTACTTATATGATCAGTTCACTCAATAGCCATGTGATGTATATGAGTATCGTGGGATCATCTGTTCCTTGTGAGCGTCTTTTTCGATTGCCAGCAACATCGCAAGTGATGAGCGGGCACCGCTTGGATCCCAGTAGACTTGACAGACTGTTGTTTTTAAAAAGCTTAGATGTTAAGCGTTGGGAACTATAAGCTATACTATCTATTTTCTTAACTTTTTAAACTAACAAATACATTATTTAGAAAATAGATGTCTTCTTTTATACATAATACTTTGGTATGGTAATAAAATAGTTGTAATTATCAAATTCCCTGAACTATAATATATATATATATAAAATTCCTCATTTTACTGATAAGAGATAATTTATTATGGCATCTTTCTGTTTTTCATAAAAGATATTTATTTATATTTACATTGTAAACTCAGACTTGAAAAAAAAATCGATTTTTTATAAATTGATCTTTTAGACCTCGATTTTTTTGTGAATCGATTTAAAAATCGATTTTTTTTCGGAAAGAATCGCCATCCCTAACTTCGAGCCTTAGTGTCACTAAAGAATCTATTTGTGGAAAAAGCATGATACGCGTTAAATCTGTTGAGGTTCAAAGTCCACACGTTGGTCTGCAGTGAAAGTTTGGAGAGTGGAGTCATACTGACTGTTCAAAACAAGGACGTCCGTCACTAACGATCTCTTGTTGTTTCTGAATCCAACGTTAATTAATAAGCAATCAATTAATCTCGAGTCTTTAAACAAATCAAAATGTTCCACTTAAACTATTTGAAATTCAGAATAATAAAAGTAAAATACAATCGAACCTCCATATAACGAACCTCTATATTGCGAATTTCTCTATTTAGTGAACTTTTTCAAGGAACCAAGAACATTTTAAGATTTTCTTCATAAAATTACCTCCCTTTAGTGAAGTGTATTATCTATATAAGGAACTTTTTTTCTTGTGATTCAATTTTTTCTCTCCTTGTGTTTTAAGTATTTCTGGATATTTCAATTCTCTTTTTTAACACATTTTATGATGGTCATAAAGGAAGTTTTGGTGCGTTGCAAAGATTTGAGTATATTATGAAACAAAACATTTTTTCAATAAAAAAAACAAGCAAAATTAACAGATTTTATGAGTAATTAAATTTAAGGATGCATGTGGTAATGTATGTTTAGAATATCTAGTTATATATAAAATAATGAATGCTTAAAATTACTTGTATGTTTTAATTTAAAAAATGTCCTTAAAATTCATTAATTTTAATTTAAAATTATTTTCTTAATGTTGAAAGTACAGTATATTCATCGATATTCTTTTTCTTGTTTCCCTTGAAGTTTTTCTTTTTTTCTTTTCTTTTGATAGTTAAGATATAAAAAATATTTAAATATTAATTTACAAAAAAAAAGTGCAAATGAATACTTTTTCAATGTATAATATTTATGAATTTAAAACTTGTTTTATGTCCGTTTATAAAGTATATTAAAAGATGAACCTATATATAACGAATTTTTTTTCGGGATTTAGCGACTTCGTTATATAGAGGTCCGACTGTATTTTGCGGTGTATTGTTAAAACAGATTTTAGCAATACATCCAGTGATTAAGATCCATTTTAACTTTTGTAATAAATTACGTATTTATATCTTAAACCTTTATTTTAATTTTATTGATTAAAATAGCTTTACAACTAACTTGTATCTGAATTTATCAAAATCCAAACATAGCCCATTTTTTATTTCAACTTAAGCCTTAAACGAACACAAAAGCATAAATAAATGTAGAAAATGGAATACATTTCAGCTATGAAACATCTTATATACTTTTCTTATTAAGTGATGACTTACTATTGCTCACTGTCTGAACACAGGATATGTAATGTTATGGTCCGTTGTTCTAGACGGTATTGATAAAAACAATAACACCATGAAGTTACGAATACATCTTAAGATTTATGATGAATCTTGAGGACTAAGATATATGCTTGATCATATGTAATGATAGCAATAGTTCATATCAATTCTTATTCGGATTTATTTGAGATTAATTTAGTAATAGTCCTCTGTTTTGAATTTTATTTGACAGAAAATGTCGTGTATTTAATTCGTTTTGTTTCATTACATACATAAAGAGGATCATTAACTTTAGATAGAACTTAGTAACACGTAAATTTGAAATTTTAATGAATTAAAAACGAAATTTTAAGTGTAAGATTATATATTATTCATTCTAATTATTTGAGTATTTTTTAAAGGAGATAAGGATTGGTTTTTGTGTTAATATAGTTTTTCTTGCAAAAAAGCTTATATGGTTAAGTGAGTGATTGAGTGAATATTAACGTCGCACTGCTCAACCACACGAGAGGGCTTTTTGGCGACGGATCACGTAATTTTGAACCATGGTCAAGAGTGACGTGGACGACACCTGAGCTGGCACCCCCTTTCCTAACTACCATACCAACAAGAGGACGTTTCAGCTCTCGACAGATCTAGCATGCATCGCTGCCCTACACGGCGGGTCTTTAGTGGTACTGGGCTCGAACTCGAGACAAAGCCCACCACGATCCGATACCTATTTTCCACTCGGCTACCGTGGCCACCTTATATGGTTGAATCCGAAGTCTTTAGATATCTTTGCAAAATTTAAAGACAAAGGTTTAATTAAATCGAGATTTTTGACGTTGTTTATTACAACCTTGATGCTTAAGAGTAGTTGAAGCAAATATAGTTCAGCTATTGCAAAAAACAAGTTTTCAAAACACCGTGAGAAAAATATGGGATCACATTGTAAAAAATTTTAAATCACAAAATTGGTTTCAAACGTAACCGTAGCGTTACAAACGATTTTGCATTGCAATTTAATTTATACAAGAGCAGAATGTTTTTTTAAAAAAAAATCAAGCGAAAATTCGTTGCTTAATACATTTTAATGTTATTTTAATGCCTTTTCTAAACTAATTTGATATCGGTTCGCCCTCCGTTTCTGGCGCGATTTTGAAAAGCACTAAACAGATTTTTGGCAGCCAGTCTAATGTTATATTGTAATGTTATTGCCCTAAGATCTGGCGAAATTTTACAGCTATTTGGTGAAAAACTTCGTTGCGTACCGATATCAAATTAGTATATTTTATTTAATACCACACACACAATTTCTTTTCAATTAATAATTCCTCAAACAATTCTAGTATTTTTTTATTTACTTTTTTCAAACTTTTAAGAAAATTCCATTGGTTTTTTTGGGAGCTCTTTAAAACTCTTTTCATAAAAAAATAATAGCTTAAACATTTTAATCTTAAGTCGAATATATTATTAGGATTTTGAGCCATTTTTTTTTTTTAAATATTTATTGCTTTATGGAATATGTTGTACAAGCATTTTGTTGTCGTTTTACATGTACAATTCTTTCCCTTCTTTTTTCCCTTAATAAAATTGTGTGTTTTGACACATATTTTCTACAGCTTTACATTGTTCAGAATATCTACTGCCCTTATCTATGTGTGTGTGTGTATTCCGGTTTCTATTACAGTTCCACACAAAACAAAGCCTCTCGTGTCATGGTCGCTTCAGACTCCACAGTAATTTTCAGCTAATTTCCAGAGGAATCTCTTCCGTTTTGCCATTTTCCTATATAATCGAACATGCAATATCATGCTGCACAACCCATTGTCCGAACAAAGTGCAAGTCACAAAAGCTAAAAAGTAACAAATTGCGAAATTCTCTGTTTCCCTGTTCGAGAACAATACTCAACCCTATTGTCTCCCAGACATTAGAACCAAGTCCGTTTCTTAAAAGAGTCAAAGCAAAACAAATAAAAGAAGACGACGCATCATGACGTTTTCATTCCAGCCCTCATCTGCATCTTCATCTAAATTGCTTTCTCCCAAAGCCGTTTCCTTGACATTGAACTACCTGGCCGCAGAGACTCGAATTAACCAATAGCAGGAGGTCAACTCGAATTGTTCTACGGTTCAGCGCACGCGCAGTCCAGCCACGCATGGTTCCGTCACAGATGTATCTCCAGGGTTACCAACCCACTCGGATGTGTCTCACGCTATGGTGCAAGTCCGGCAGATGCTACGGCTCGGAATCATTAAGCGACAAAAAGAAAGAAAAAATAAATAATTAAAAAAAATAAAATATAAAAAAAAACTAAGGAAAAGAGAAGATAGTGAGGAACTATTTTTTAATAGTCATTTCGCTTTCACAGAAAACTCGAGCGTTTACACCTCACTTACTTTCACTTTCTCTGCGTTCTTTTTTCTTTTTTTCAAGGTTAAAATAAACATCCTCGCCGTGCCTTTTTCTGCTTCTGTTTTTGTGAGTTATCCCTTTGTTTTACCATTGTAATCTACCTTCCTTCTTTTCGTACTTTCTTTGGATTCCTTGCTGAGCTCAAACTTTTGTAATTAGACATATGTTTTTTTATATATATTTAAGTACAGTAATGCCTCTACTTACGCTATCCCGACTTAACGCGAATCCGGAGTTACGCGATTTTCAAATCTCGTCGATTTGTCTTGTTTTTTAAAAAAATGCTAAAATTGGGGAAATTGTGGTAATGTGATTGAAGAAAAATTACCGATCTTAACAGGGAAATAAACTTAGAAGTTAACTTGTTTTTAGTACCCCAATCAGGAGCTGTCGATGGATAAAGTCATAGAAATATATGATCAAAAGCAAGACATTGAAGAAGTCTGAGTTTATAGACCCAGTTCAATCAGAAGATCGAATGACGGTTGGGAATTCCACAGAAGGCCTCAGTTTAATTGAAAAAAAGTGTTACAAATTTTAGAAAATATAGATTCGAATGATGAGCATATATTTTTTCAATCAAAGAAGGAATAAAAAAAAAATTAGTAATATACTATGAGAGAATTTTGCGGGAGAAAAAAAATCTTTGAGCCGGCGTACATAACTTGTTTACGATTTTGTATGTGTGTTATCTAAGATTTTATTAAAACATTTTTTTAAATTATTATTTTCTTTAGTCTCAGGGTCTAAATAAAGATAATTTACAAGCATTTATGTGTGAAATCATACGCCAACTATGTGCCCCCTTGTCAGATCGGAGAATGTACTAAGTGGTATTCCATTTTCCGCCAATTATTAAGTTCAACATTTTCTTCACACACACTCGCCCGCCATTTCTAGGAAAATTCTTAACGCTGTCCATTTCTTTAAACATTTCATACCAGCACTTTATTGATTTTACACCAGCAGGTTTGCTCAGTGGCGTAACGTACAGCCTCACAGCCTCCTCATCACGGGTAGGGGCAGGATTTTAGGGGGCCCAAAGCCTGACAAATGTTTCCCCGAGTCACTTTTGAAAGAGTATTCACGCCATATACTGTACAACAAAACTACAAAAACTGACCTATCCAAAGATACCAAAGTTACATTATTATATTAAGTAGTGATTTTGTAATGAATTTTTTATAATCAGGGCGAGACTTTTGGTTCACCCTAGCTTAACTCTCTTAGCAAAAAAAAAAAAAAAAAAAAACTTGGGCAATTATTCATAAATTTCTAGTAGTTAATTTTGGCATTTTTATAGGTTTGTCATTATAATATTTTTACCTTTGGTAAATATGAATACTTTTTTTCTTCTAATTTTTGCCTCTAAATTACTCTTACATTAATGTTTATAGAAACATTAAATTTAAATCATTCAGACATCCAGCATAGACTCCCAAATCGCTGCAAATCTATTTCATAAAAGAATATGACGATTTTAATTTTTAAAAATAAATAATAAATTATACAAATTATTACTGTACGAGATAAGTTGTTTTGAAAAATAACTTCAAACCTAGAATTTGGTAAAGTCACTTAAAACAAGTTGTGATGTTAGGGATATATTAGTGATGTTTACGAACTATAAATAGTAATACTTATCCATCGCAAATAATATGTTTATATTCTATTAAATAATATATTACCCAGAAAAGTTTTTGATAACAAAGCATTAATAAAGTCAGTCAATGGAGCCATGCATTTTCAAAGCCTTTTTCTCGTCATGTTATTTTACAGAAAAAAAGTTACTGTATTTTTAAGATATTTATTTTTTTCTTTTACCTAATTGTATTTCAAATTATTCTAATATTTTTTTGTTGAGTTGTCCTATTTCTTCTTTACATTTGTAAAATGTTAGTTATTTTGATGCATTATTACATATCTTATGTACCAATGATTTAAAAAACACCCATGTGATTGTGTCTAAGAAATGTCTTAGAAAGAAAATGGTATGCTGTTTCGAAGTTATTTGTAAAAAAAGCAACACCTATTACTGAATTTCAATCGTTTCATGATACAAAACGAATAAAATAGTAAAAAACAGAAAAAAAATTGAAAGTGATAAGATTATGTTATATTACGAATTTTTTCATTTAAAATTTAGTCTAAAATAGTTATTATTCGAAATTTGATATTTTGTCTGGTATGTGAGCATCAAAAAATAAAGAAGCCTATGGTTAAATTTTTCTTTTCTATATACAATAAATCAAATTTTTAATTTGATGCAAAGTGCGCAGTCTTTTTTAGATCTTTGATTACATATTTGGAAAGACGATTTAAAAAAATACGAGTATACGTTCGTTAAGAAAATTACTGTATTTCCTTACTTCCTACTACCCAGAAATAAGCACTCCTCGGCAACGTCTTCTGAGGTATACTGAGAAAGAGCTGTTGATCTTGGTAATACATTCTATTCAAAAACTATACCATGAAGAGGATTTATAATACTTAGCAAAAATAAACCCTTAATGCGGATTCTCATTAAAGCAGGCTCTAGTCCAATTGAAAAAAAAAAAGAGAGAATCTTGCTCAACCGGAATTCGAATCTTTTGTTCTGCAGACAAAGGAACATGGTTAAATGAAAATATCACCGAAAAATTTTGTTTAAATGATTTATTTTATCTTAGTACAAAAAAAAAATGTTCTGTATTAGAACAGAAAAATAGCTACATCTTTTGCTTCCTGGAATTAAAAGTACAATTAAAGCAGTTTCATTTCACTTCAAAACATAAACGCTTACAATTAAGAAGATTATTTTTTAATCTTAGTGAAATTAAAATATTAGGCTTAGTGAATCGCTTTATTTCATCAGGGATGTTAGAGAAGTGTATCATTACTGATAATTCCTTTTTTTTAAAAAAAAATAATAAAATATTTAAAGAGTATAATTTATTTTTTTATATATTTATTTAAGAGTATAATAATTTATAATTCATTTTATCGCTTATTAAATCTAATATTTCCTCGTTTTCGATAAATAGTGTTCGAAATGTAGGAATCTTTATAAACTACGCAGTTACGATATTTATCTTTGTATTTAATTATACAAACGATATTTTAAAGAATATGATATATATTTGTCATAAATATTCTACATAAAATTGATGTAAATAAGATTTTAATAACAAATCTAGTTTCCTGATGATACTTAAAACTTCTTTTGAAACATTCAAAACTAAGAATGTTTGATGGCTTGTTACTTATACAACAACATTAAGTATATAAGCAAGTTTTATTCTTCGAAATGTTATTTAGGAGCTATATTATTATACGGAATAGATATCCTTCTGCTGTCAAATTGTAAGTCATCCATTTTAAATTTCTTCTTTAAAGTAGACTATTTAAAGATCTTTTCAAAATGTAGAATAAAAAAAATAAAGGAAAACTTTTGAATTTTTTACTGAAACTGTTTAGTTGTCTGCATATTTTTAATTCGTGGATAAATTTATTTTGAATGAAACTTTTGAGAGATATCAGGTCATATATATATATAAAAAACCTTTATTTAAAAAAATTTACCTTTTTTTTTAAAAAAAATATTTTTAAATCAGGATTTGATTAACAACGATGGAATAATGTAATATTTTATATTGTTATATTCTATAAAATTTTCATTGTTTTTTTAAAAATTCCGTTGTGTTTTTTAAGAGTATGCAATAATTTTTTTCAAAAAGAATTTATTTTCAAAATTATTTCCAAAAACATGAAAGTATCTTATGCTTTGTAAATCTTAAAACTGCATTTATAAATACGTTTATGAGAAAAAAATAAACGCGAAAAATTATGGTTGTAGTAGAATATCTAAATAAAATAAAGTAATAATACAGAATTCTAGTAGGAATTTAAAGTCAATTTGTTTGGCTTTTAAATCTTTTTTTAAAAAAGTTAAATCTATAAAAATATGAATTAAGAATAGCTGAAAATGTTTCATTATTAGAAAGCACTTTAAAACTTTATTCTAATTTGTAAATAGCTCTCTTTAGATTTATTTTCACCAAACTTAAAAATAAATGCCTTTGAATACCCAAAAAATGATTTTTCACGGCTTATTACAATTATGTGAAATCAAATTATTCAGAATATAATTTTAATAAAATAAAATAAAATTTTAATACTCTAACAAATATTAAAATTTTTTTTCTTCTGATTCCTTTGTAATGGTTATAATGGACATTTCATAAATAATTTTTTAAGTTCACATTTTTTTGAATATCTTCAATAAAATTTCAAAAAACATTAATCTGAATAATTGATTATAATTTATTAATTAGCTTATTTGCTCAATAGTGCATGGCAATTGTAGTAATTAAGACATGCTTTTGCGAACTCAGATAAAACTTCCAGTCTGTGATATTACAAAACTATTATTTTTTAAAATTCTGATTCGAATTACAATAGTAATTAAAATTCAATTATTTTATTTGCATATAATTTCTCAAACACACACTGTCCTTAATTCCGTATAATCTCAGATTTAATCGCTTAATTGCTATCACCATTTGTAATTCCTTCCGATTCCTTTGTTTTTGATCCGAATTAGATGATGCGGTTCATAATTAATCTTAAATATCAATTACTGATTAATATATTATGGCAGGTACAGGAAGAAACAAAATATATGAACTAATTTTTATTTTTAAAATCGCATATAGCCTACATAAAATTTACTGTGAATTCCAATATTATTATTTGCACAATCTTTTTTTCATTAACGAAAGTGAAATAAAGTTTCTTAGAACTTTTGATTGACTCATTCTTCTATGTATAAAGTCATAGAAGTATTTTCTTTAAATATTCTTGATTGTGAAAAGTACAGACATTAAAATGCTACGTAAGTGACAATTCAAATTTAAAATACTTATTTAGAATTAGTGCGGCTTTATAGATTTATTTCAGTTATACATTTACTAATTTCTATCTATTGTATAGTAATTTATTTTGTAACTTTTTGTATAAATATAAGCTTAAGTATACGCGTGTATTTTTATAAAATTTTATTAGTTGCTTTTAAAAGAAGGCAACTAAAAAAATTTTTTTTAATGGTTATGAGTGCAATAGAAATTTCAATTTGCACTTTTTTATATTTGATACAAATCACAAAGAGTTTAAATTATTGAAATTTAAAATGTAATAGTTATGTTTAAAAATTTCGAACCAACTTTGAATTTCAAGAATGTTTCACGAAAAAAAAAATGGCGAGTGCTTTATTTTGTTCTATTGATTACCTTCTTAGCCATATTTAAAATACCTATTAACAACCAAAGTTATGACGACTAAATTTTTTTTTAATAAGAATGCGTTTTTTTTCTTCATTACATATTTTTTCGAATAAATGTGTAAAAATAATATAAAATTGAAAATTTCGAATTAGGAATATTCAAAAAATATTTAATGAAACGCATTTATTTGAATGTAAACGAACTTATTTTGAATGTCTATTAGAATTTCGTAGTGAATTATACAATTTAAATTAATGGAGATGGCTCAGACTTTTGTTGCAATGTGTATTGTGATATATTTTTATAATGCTGTAGAACGTGTATTTTAATACATATGGGAAAAAATACTTTATAAATTTCTAATACAAAAACATTTTTTCATTACAAAACAAAAAACTAAGACATTATGTAGTATAAAATCCAAAATAATATTTAATATTTTCTATAAGAATGTTCCCATTCGTGAATTTCTTTGGGGGGAAAAAGATATAGTCGCCAAAAGGAATCATTTAGAGCCAAATAAGGCAACCCGTCATCACCCGGTGTTAAAGGGCTATTTTGGTAGTAGTGAAACTACCGGAGTTTCCTAACATCTCGCTGGTGACAGATTCATCGTCATTCACAATAAAAAGTTTTTGAAGAGCGACAGGTTTTTTTTCACTGACTGTTACGAGGAGTTGGTATTATTTTTGTTCCATTAATGCTTGATTGGATATGAGGCCAAGAATGATTTGAAAGGTGCCGACCACATTTATTTTAAATTTGACAAGTGCTTCGAAACTCATGGATAGTAATTTTTCGAGTCCTGCCGACTTTCTAAAATGATCCCTTCGTTACAGACCTTTCGTAAAGGATTAATTCCCAGTGTGTGTGTTTAAAAATAGTTGATGTATTTTTCCTGTGGATTACTAAAAATTTAAATGAAGTCGATGAAAAAATTAGGTAAGTTTTTGTACCGCCTGTATTTTTAGCTATACTCATCCAAATTAAGTTACAAATTTTTTTTAATAATTTCTCTCTCTTGCTCACATTTTTTTCTCTGTATATATAGTTTTGTATTCTATCCCATTCACTGAATTATTTTAATTAACTTTTCAACGTTATAAAGTTTTTTAGTTTGAATATTCGCGAATTTATCGTAATTTGCCAATTCAAACACATATTTTTCCATTTACTATTGTTTTAAACGTTTTTATTGTTTTCGAATTTTTAAAAACTGCTGAACAGAACTGTTTCATAATATCTCCAGCGGGTGATCTATCTGAAGTTTGTATAAGTGTTAGACCAATGTGAAAGTGTAAGAAAGTAACACAATGCAGTAAAAATTATAAATTTTTCACATGTTCTCGCTTAAAAAACTAATTTTTGTAAATACGTCCGAAAATTACAATTAGTTTGTATAAATAGAATGTATAGCGATAGCTAAAATACAGAAATAAAAATTCAAGTTCATATGATTATAGAAAAACCAAAATAGTATTGTAAAATTACAAAAACATTTCATTTTTGTTTTGTTGCTTTTCACAGATATATTTTTACTGCTTAAAATTTTAATAAATTTCAAATACTGCCGTTTAAAAACATACATTTTGACGTAATGACGGTCTTTAAAATTCTAAGATTGCAATTCGGAATTGAAACCGGAAAACCAAAGGAAAGAAAAGTTTTAATAGCTTCAAACTCTTTACAGTTGTAAATTTATTGCAACCATTTTTAGCATTTTCAAAGAAATTTCTAGTAATTTCTTTCGTGAATGGAAGATGAATGTAAGAATGTAAGTTAATGGTTTCTTAAAACTTGATTAACTCCATTTTAACAAATGCCAAATTCTATGATTTTTGTAATAATGTAAAAAAAAAAATCTTTTCTCTTGTTAGCATTTCGTTAGTGTTTTTTTTTATTGATGATCTGTTTCTTAACATTTGAAAAAGTAACTTTGTATCACTATTTCGAAAATTAGTTTTTGATCAATTATTCTTACGTGCTAATCAATATTAATAATTAGTTCTATTTTTAACTTTTTGCTTTCTTTTAGCATTGTATTAGGAAGCTATTTCCATTGCACAAATAACAACAACAACAAAAGAATTAATTTAATTAATTCTGCGAAATCACGTAAAACGACGAAAAGAGTAAAATATTACTTCTGTGGGTCAACTAGTTCCGCGTGAATGGTTAAACAAAAGTGTTGCCTAATCCATTGAGAAAATATAACATTGAAATAAAGTCTTACATATTGTTAGTGGTTGTTGCTGACAGGATTTATATCGAATAATACATTTTTAAAGCATTTAAAAAAGTCAAAATCCTTTCCTTTTCTTTCGTAATCTTAGTATATGCAATGTACCATAATTTAAAAAGTTGTAATTTTCTTTTAAGAAAAAAGTGACTACTGAGCTTTATGTCCAAATTAATAAAATTCCGAAGAATTTAGAATTTAATTTAGTATAATAGAATAAATAAGCGTATTACGTAGAATTTTATGCTTATCCAAAAAACATGTAGTTCTTCCTCTTTTTTTTCTCCTATTTTTTTATTACTGCTGAAAGTAATTCTAAATTTAGAAAATTGAGATACAAGCGTTTCCATTCCATTATTGATATTTTTAGTTTGAATACATTTCTCTAGTTAATTTTATTTGTGCGTTTCAAAAAACGAAAAACAGTACTATTTATGATTAATTGCACTTTCCAAATGTAATATATATTTTTTTTTATTTCAAAGGGAAAAATATTTTATACCAGCTTAACAAAGTATTTATATAGTTTGTACATACTGAAATGTTATGAACTTTATTTAACTTGTAAGAGGTTTTCAGATTGTTTGAGGCGTGTTCTAGTTGAGTGACGTTGCATAGCTAAAATAATATTTACAATCACACACATTAAACATCATACAAAAAAGTAATGCACATTCTAGTAACAATAATATTGGCAAATAAACAATATAAATTTAAAAAAAATTATAATTCGAAATATTATTTAGGAGTTACTCTCCCAACTTCGTATGTTAGTATGTAGCAGTTCAGTAGCGGGTGGGGGGTCCCGGGTTGAAAGTTCACCATTCTTGTAACATGCTCCTTTTGATTTTGTTGATTTTTGGGAACAAAACACAGTAAAAACTAATTATTTAATAAATAATTAGCATTAATTAATAAAATTAATCATTAAAAACAAATACTTCATTAAATTTTACGTACTATATACTTAAAATAATAATCAATCGGAAAAAAATCAAGGGCTTGGGGGTCCGGACCCCCCTCCTTGTGTGCGCCGCTGGTATGTAGAATTTGTTGAAGATAAGATGTGAATGTTTATAGTTAGAGACAAAAATTAAAGCGTGAAGAATTTTTTAATGAAAAGTTTCATTAAAAGATGGTTTAAGTCGTCATTTGAAAGGAAGATTTTTTGAAGAAATTTATTGCCTCGTATTATTGAATATTGGATAGGAGTTAAGATAGAGCGCTTAAAATAAAATGTATACTTGTTAAACAATACGATAAAATCCTAGGAGAGCCCACACCCTTGGCGACAAACCGAAAAAAGCGCCAAGCCAGAACAAGATAGCGCCAAGCGAACCCGACAATGGCGTCAAGGGAATATAGCAGGATAAGGTGGATGCGTAATGAAAATATATGTGAACAATACAGAAATTAAACATTTAAGGTAAAAAATATAAAAACAGCACTTACTGCTGATCTTTTCCGAGGGGAGGGTACAGCGTAACAAAAGATTTTAAAAAAGCCTTAAAGGTCTCATCGCTAAGCGAATGATCGTGTCAGCGCCACCATATTTATTCTGTGAGGTAATGGTCGAACATACATTCGGCGTGGCTGGTACGATTTCGAAGAAAACGTTTTATTATCGACCATGTTACATCAGGCCTATCATTACATTTAGGACATTCATAACTTGAAGCAATCAATCCTTCCTTCGTACACTATTCAATCAATTCTTTCTTACCCTTCGCATTCAACAAAGTAAAATATTCTAAAGTATATTCCCTCATATCACGCAGCCAGCCCGGAGCCCAACAACAAAATGAAATTCGAAAAGCGCGCCCACAAAATACGAAAATGCTAGAAATAGTTAGGGTTGCCATATGCAGTGTTTAAAAGTAGGGTTACCAAGATGGCGCAATTATCGCCAACCAAAGTAATTCGCGCTAAGGGTGTGGGCTCTCCTAGGAGTGAACCAACAATACGAAAAGAATAGATAAATCTCTAATCCAAATTGTAGTTTTTCCTTTTCATTGTGCATGTGATATCAAGGTATTTCACGTTAATTTTAAACCGATTCTACACCATTACGATTTTTAGTCCCTTTAAAGTATGTTTTTTAAAGAAAATTCTATCCTTTCATCTAAAATTCACGGAATTTTTTAACCCTTTTAATTATTTAAATAGTTTTTTAATCAACTGTAGTTTCAGTGAAGAATTGTTACTATCTGAAAAATTAATAAAATTCAAATATTTGTCTCGACCATTGCATAATTGTTCTGTTCTTGTATTGTGTTTACCCATCTATTCTATTTTTAGCAAGAGCTCTCTGAATGAAATGCAATGTTGGTCTTAAAAAGTATAATGTTTTTAACAAATTTAACTGTGTTTTTAAGTACAATTTTTGATTTCTAAACTGTCAGTTTATTTAATAGAATAACAAACATGCAACTTCAACAAGAATAACTTATATTTATCTCAATTGAAATTTTTCAAACTAGATTAATTCAAATAAAATTTCAGATACCTGGAAATGCCTCTACACCTTTACTATTTATATCTTAAATTTTTGTTTGTTTCTACATAGTTCTATTAATTCTCCCTTTTCTGTGTTCTGTATTTTATTATTACTACTTTTTGTGACTGGTAGCCGAGTGGTGGTTGTGGCGAAAGTTTAGCCTGCGTTGTTTCTATCGCATTGTAGGTCCGAGTCCTGGTGCAACTAAAAACTTGCTATGCAGAGGAATGTTAAATCTGTCGAGGCTGAGAGAAAGTTATTACGTTTGGATGGACACGTCACTTGGTATGGAAGTTTGGAGAGAGGGGTGCCAGTACAGATGTCGTCTTCGTCACTTGACCGCGGCTGACAGTTACGCAATAAAAAAAATTATGTTAAGTGATGTTGTTGAGTTATATAAGGAGCTCTCTGAGGATAAGGTGCCATAATAGAATTTATTTTTGTATTGTACAGAAATGTGACAGATGTAACTGAAATTTTCGAGTACATTATTTATAAATAGAAGCATAATCATGACCACGCAAAGCCATATGCATAGGCTTATGAACCTCTGGCTCCTAAAATTCGAACCATATTAAACTTTGACCCATCGCAAGAGTTTCGGGCATTGTTGGGTACCTCTAGCCTTGTTCCTTATATAACTGATTAAATTTAAATTAAGAGTTCCATTAACATATTACGAATACAGACATCTTTTCTTGTTTTGGAAGAAAGATTATATCAGTCTTTACTTGTGATAAAGCTGATAAAAATCCTCACTTTGTCTGGTATATACTGTATATTTTTCTTTGTATATCGTTTTAACCTAATTATATCAAAAATATTTTGTAAAAATTATTTAACAGGCCCATGTGATGTACACGTTACTTTTATGGGAGGGTTTTACATTTGAAAAAATAAGTGGACGAGAGAGAGAGAGAGAGAGAAAGTGCCATGAGGCGTAATTTGTATGCCAAAAATTAAAAATATCTTGGTGTATAAGTGGTGCTCAACCCCCCGAACCTTATCCATGTTTACGCCATTGGACAAACTCCTTATACGTACAAATCCCGCTTACTATATCAAAACCTGTTCAATAAATATTAAATCATGAATTTTGAATTCCATACATTGTTTCAGAGATGAAAAATTATATTTGCATATCTTATTTTTACTACAAAAATTGACCCATTCGATTACTTGTTTTATTGCCTGACCAATGAGAGTATGGCGTTTGGTTTTAAGTTTAGTTAAAAGAAACTTAAGAATGAAGTCTTTAGTAAAGGAAGGAAGAGATAGGATATCGAAAATCGATATCATGCCTATTCCATCATTTCACTTTACATATTTGTCTAAAAATTCAATCTCTGCGGTTTCGCCTACAATTCAGACTACCTTTACTCCAAAAAATCTATTCATATCACATCCTTATCAGATACAATGGGCCATCTACCAGTACTTTTGTCGATCTAGAGTGTCGAGGAGTTCGTGGAGAGCGATCGCGTACGAAATGGCCATTTCCTGGAATGTCGGATGACGCAAGTTTTACCTGAACCGACCCATGCACTGCATTGCCACCTGGAGCATACATCACCGGCTCCGGGGAATGTTTTCCACTCACAATGCACGGAAGTGTGGGCGGGGACTCTTATAAACTACCACACATCACTGCTTGGTGTCGGGTAAGTGATGGGTTGGACATCATGACCCTTTTTCTGTTTCCCCGATATTATGTTTCCTGTCTCTCTCTCTGTTCTTTTTCATGTGCCAGCAGCATCCGATTTATAAAAATGCATATTAAAAGGCACCTATGGGTGTTATGAGTCTAGACCGGGCGAGTGGTTGACCTTTGGGTTACAGCGTTTCGTAATGTGGAGGGATGCTTCAATTAGGTTAAAATCGTGCTGATGTCGCAGTTGGATGGGGCAGCAACACATTTAACTTATCTTAATAGGTTTAATCTCTCATCTGACCAGTCAAATAAGGTTTCAAAACTAGTCAACAATGAACAGTGTCGAAGAATTTTAGATTTTGGTTCGTCTTGATGTAAGCGATTTTTATGTTGCGTACAATTTTAAACTATTCAATTGACATTGACCCAATGACCTGTCTGCCTTTTTTTTTAGACAGTGTAAAAATTAGATGTTTCTTTGTATTTGGAGAAAGGAAGAGTAAATTTTGAAATTCGAAATAAATGCTTTTAGGGGTGTCATATATCGTTGGTAATAAAAATGATGAAAATATTCGAATAATATAAAATCACTATTATTATTAACAAACGAATTTTGATTTTTGATTTTCTAGAAAAACGATATGCAAAATGTTTATTCATTACTTGCTTTTTTTTATTAAAATACATCTTGGTACAATACTACTGTTTTGACATTTTGAAAAATAAGTTCTAGCTAGTATTTCCCAATGTCGAGCAGTTGTTTTGGTTTGATGGCCACATTGTGGAAGTGGAAGATATCGAAGCGTCGCACTTTTTTAAAATAATTGCATTCATTAGTTAACTTTGCATCTCAGAAAAAGCATAAATTGAACCACAAAAATCAATAAAAATATAAGTTAGATAAAATATAGTGACCAGTTTTATTCAATTTATTTATTGTGTTAATTTCATACAACGTATAGCCGCATGCACATTTAATTTTATAATCAGCTTAATGAGGCAAATGTACCTCTTACCACACTTTTCTAAAAAAAAATTTTTTTAATGAGATTGCTTGTTGAAATGCTCATCACAGTCAACATGTTAATGTAGTTAATCTCGCTTCTAGGCAGATTTTTTACCTTGGCGCACCACAAAAAACTTTTTGCGGGCCGCACATGGCCCGCGGGCCACTATTTGCCCACCCCTACCCATTGTCCATCCCGCATGGTACATAATTTCACTAATAATAGCCAACATTCATCACAATCAAATATATTTCTTGTCTAAGTTTTTTTAAGGCTTGCTGTTTCCTCTCTAGACTTCTTTAAAATACTTTTAAAGAAAGACTTACCTACAATCATAGTGCGAGTTTGAGGATTGGAGTTGGCTGGAGCTAATGATTGTTCAATATCCTAATTGACGAATTTATCATAATAACCTTAATTTTAATAGGAGGTCACTAAAGCGGATCAATTGCTGGAAATTTAACAGAAAAAAATCAAATCCTGTTTTTCATTTCTTAAATATTTATTTTCAGCGCATTATTTAATTCTCATTCTGGATAAATTGTTTAAAAATAAGCTCTCATTTGTACTAAATTACTGATATCAAACGTTGTCGATAATTCTTAAAAATGAAATATTTGCATGCAATGTACCCTTATTCAGCTGTCATAGAATTGAACGGTATAACAAATTCTTCATGGATTAACGGAAGTTGTATTTCGTTCTTTCATTGCAATACAGATGAATCGGAAATGGTCATCAGTTTTGACCATTGTCATTAATAGTATATGTTATGCTTACTCATTTTTTGATTATAGACACATTCGAATTATAAAATACACCGCGATTTAATATAAAAATATTTAAAAAAAATTACTTTAATCTATTGTTCTCAAAGTATTGCTTTGTGACCAATCATTTAACGTAACCAGATAGAGCAAAGTAAAGGATCAAGAAAAAGCACTCAATAAACCACCAATCGTAATCTGATACCTCATTAGTTTACCATATCCATTTGTTTGACCGTGTAAAATTCGTTATACGAGAAAGAAAAATATTATGTTGGACAAACGCTTTAATAATGTTATTCATCATTTGTTTTGAAAAAATAAAAACTTTTTACGTTCTTTCTTCTGTTCAATTAACCGTTCATATATTAAAATTGAAAATATTTCTCTTTTTTTTTATACGAAGCAAGAATTAGTTTAACAATTTAATTAAGTCTTGTTGTAGCTTTAGCGTCAAAGTATATCATTATTGCATTCAATATATTGTTATTGTAAGAAGGGGGGGGGGCGATGAAAATTATGACCGAAAATTGGGGCACAAATATTGAAAGTTTGAGAAGGAGGTGATTATAAACAATTTTAAGCTTTATTAATACAGGTTAGAAAGATAAGTATTAAATTTTGTACATGACAAGCCCATGGCAGTCGCTAGTAATTACTGAGCATGTTTTTAATTTAGTATTGATAAATTAATTATCAAATACTTTGTGCAGTATTGACACATTTATATGCATATTTAATCAATGTGAATATGTATTTATTTTTATTATGTCAGAATGTATTTTGTTTTGCTTCCTTTCAGTAAACTGATAATTATTTTAAATATTTTATTTTCGACTTTTCGATATGCTTGAGCCCCCATAGGGTTATTGCGCCCTCCCTAGGAGGGTTTGATACCCCCCACAGTTTGATCTGTATTTGCCGTCCCTAAATGCAATGCTCTAAATATTCTTTAATATGAACATAATCTAGAATTAATAGTTTGTAAAGTATTTATTAGTTATTCATTTGCTTAAATTTAAAAAAATCTCGCACAATTTTCTCTGGATTTGTGTATGTACTACAAAGAGGACTTTACGCAGTTATTTACTACCTATTTCAAATTTTGTCCAAATGGCTCTTTTGAATACATTTTTCTTCCTAAAGAAAAGATATTGACGTTTTAAATATAAAAAAGTGTTGGTACTTACGTATTATACCGTCGATCAATTTCATTAATTTAAAAGACGTCGCCAAAACAGCGAAATGTAGCCAGTAGGGGAAGTCATTCCCGCGCTAGTACGAACATAATAATAATAATAACGATGGCAACATTTTTTTTAAATAGGTCACTTCTTTTGATTTGGGGATGGTTTGATATGTTAATACCAAACAAAAAAATTGAAATTCCCAAGAAAACCATTTAATTAGTTTTAATATTTTTTTGTCGAAAATTTGAAGTCTGAGTTTCCTCGAAGTGGTAACCATTGCTGTGATCAAATAATGAGAAAGTAATTTAAAGTTTTTACATTATTTATTACTTTAATTATGGAATTTATTTCTGAAAGTATTTCAAAATTATTTTCTTCAACAAAATATGTTCCATGTATTTACATTAGCAAAAACGTTTTTACTTCTGTTGACGTAAGAGGATTGGATAGAACTTGTTTGCTTTGGATTATAAAGGAGTCAACCGCTTACCTACTTTACTTATTTCAATATAATTGTTCTTTAAAATGAAAAACAGATTATTTTCGAATTGAAATTAAAGTCTTAAATGAAAAGAATAAATGAATAATAAATATTTAGACTTTCCCCCCAAAAGAAAAGAAATAGTCTGCCGGAATAATTTGAATTGAATCCAGGGATGTCTTTTAAGGCCTAGGCCCAGGACTTCGGCTACAATGGGGGCCTCGTCTTATACTCGACAGCCATAGTAAGATCATAATTCGAATAATTTCAGCGATCAAATGTATTCTTCGAAAACTGAGAATTTCGTACGATATATCAACTAGCTACATGTGATGACTGTCGTCCACGTATAGGCCTAAGCCTGCCAACATACATCATCATTATAACCATGCAGTCAAAATATAGCAGTTTGTGTGGTTGTAAGTTCTGCACATTTATTCGTTACGGGTTGTTTGTACGAGTATTTGACAACGTATGCTATGTACTGTCCACTATTAAGGGTCATAGATGCCTACTTTTGTGTAGGGGCCCAGGGCCTCGAGAAGTCTTAAGACGTCCCCGATTAAATCAAATGATAAATTAAAATCATACTAATTTCTAGTTAACTTATTTTTTGCTTCTAAAAAGTTGAAAATTTATTAAAGCTTTTTATACACTTAGATCGTATCTATGGCTAACAAGAACTTATGTACAATTGATGGCTGCGGTAGCCTAGTGATTATGGATACGAGCTTGTGGCCGGCGTGTCATGAGTTAGAGCCCTAGTGCTACTGAAGACCAGCCGTGTAGAGGAGTTGAGACTCAGTAAATCTGTCGAGACTCAATGTTTTTTCATGGTTTGGAGAGGGGGTATCAACTCAGGGTGTCGTCTTCGTCACTTGACCGAGGTTCAAAACGACGAGGTCCGTCAGCACTAGCCCTCGTGTTGCTTTATAGAGTGACGTTAATAGGCCCTCACTCAAGTTCTATTGTGATTATTGAAGTATATGTAATCTTATTGTTATAACAGATGTTAAAACTCTATAAAAGGTTTCTCTATAGTTCCAAATGGAATGTTCAATGCTATTTAATTACTTAAACCTTGAGTACTCTTATGTGCTAAGAAATACAGAATCATTTAGGCCATGCTAACACTTGAACTAAAATTTCCGCAATTGGGTCTTTCTTCAACTCGAGCCTTGATATTTGAAGTGTTTGAAAACAAATCAGTGTGGGTAGAAACAAAACACTCTCAAAACTGGTCCAATTTTGTAAAATTGACACTTAACCTTAATACTCCCATCACAAAATATTTGCTGTAACTCTCCTTTTTCCTATCATGTCAATTAAGTCTTAGTTCTAGCGGTACACAATTTCAGAAAGCCCTCTGAACATTATCCAGAAGCATGCATTTTTCTCATAAACACACACACACAAACACGGATCAAACTGTCAAATGGAACAAGTGTAAGATTAAAACATTGATAGAGGAAACCTTGGGAAAGTCGGGCATGGAAAAGACGAAAATAATGAATTTCATTTCAGGACCTTCCGAAGCGTGATCGAACGTTACTCTTCATTGATACCGGATTGAGTTCGAAAACTATAAAACGTTTCGTTCTATTTGTACCGGCATCTCAAACGGGTTCTGCGTTAGAAAGACGTAAAAAATGGAAAGAGGCATTAATACGGTGATTTAAATATTCAGATGTATTCATTCTAAAACTATAAAAGATTCCAATGCTACCAACAATCTGATCCTGTTCGAGATTTAATGCGTGGTTTTTTACCTAAAGCTAAAAATTTAAACTAATTTATGTTGGGAGAAGAAATAAATATGTCAGTCAAATGAGAGTTAAGACCTAGTTCCATTAAATAAAATCTTGAATCAAAATTTGTTTTAAATTTTTTAAATTCCATTCGAAGAGTAATTCTCTTTAGAATTAAGTAACTGTGTTCCCCTTATTGTATTTTTGCATTTGTTTCATGCTTTACTTTTACATTTTACTTTCGTTTCGTATAATATAATATATTTCGATTATAACTATTAATTTTGGAAATTTTATATATATAAGTGATACGTATAACAAAAATTAAATCATTCGTTTAAGAATGTTTTAAAATTTTTTGTAAGATCGAAACATTTTAGGCAAATTTCAAATTCTATGCTATTTTGAAAACTTTTACAGACAGACGAAAAATAGTTTATAAACATTAACAGAAATCATTCAGAAAAAGAAATTAAAACTACACTATTCATGAAACGTAGTGAAATTTATTTTGTTTTATTTATTTTTCACAATAAATATGTTTTGAAATATGTTAGCATTTTACCGAAAACCAAAATATAAAAGTATACCTTTAAAACTAAATTTGGAGTACAAAAATTTGAGAAACAAATCTTTTGCTTATATAAATATATATGAAATATTCTTGTGAATAAAAATTATTAAATTCTTATATCAGAACTCGTGAAAAGTGAAAGTGGTAATATTGATTGTGCATAATTCAGGATTAAATTATATGAAAAAATAATTTAACGCAATGTCTTACTTCTAGTAATACATATTTATGAGATGATTGAAATTTCACCTATTAATTTAAAGTATAACATAATACATTGTTTTTTTTTTTGTGTTATATTTACAAGCAAGAATTTTAGGCGAATCACAATGCATTTGTATTTATATCTCTTGCATAAACTGAGATATAAATACATATGAGAAAGAACATGTATATTCTTAGAGTAAAATGAAATGTTTGATTTTGATTGAATTGAATTAAAATTATTTCATAGCTATTCGTAAAAAAATAATCGTAAATGGATTTCTTTTGAAACTTTCTGTCTGTCTCTTTCATGCACATCCATAATAAAAATAACAAAAACGAAAACAAATGATAGTTTGTTGTATACGTATTATTTACACATACAAAATTATTGAATTTCGGAATTTTTTTAAAAGAGAACACTTGTATATTTCATACTGTACTAGTTGAAATGCATCTGACATTCATTAATTGACAATCCAGTGAAAAGATTGTCCCTTTTCTGTAAATAGTAGATAATTTTTTCCAAGAACGTAAAAGGGTTCAAGATATATACTTCCGTAAACAATTTCCGAAAAATGGTTCATAGAGAAGTACTTCTAGGGAAAATAAAATACTTTAATTGTAGATAACACATTTTTACAGCATTTAAATTATTTTTCAAAAAACTGCTTTCTTATTATTTCCAAAATATGTTAATCTAAAAGATATTTCAATTTCAGAAACAATTACATTTTTCGAAGCTATTGTTCAGCACAGTTGCATTTATTTTATTTATTTGAAATTAGGAAAAAATTACTTAAACGTTCTAACAAAAATAAATGTTGAAGAAAAATGCAAACTAGATCAAGGATATCTCTATAACCCTTCAACGTGTCGCTATTATTACTTATCTACAATCAGTTTTCCGTCTTTAGAAAAGCAACAGAAGGCTACACGGATCAGGTACTTTCATGCATTCTATTTGAAGAGGGGGAGGAGACTGTGGCCTCCTGGGGGTCAACCAGTTGCATTCTGATAAAATTCAGAATTTTCTGAAGATTTTTATTTGTTAAAAATCTATTTGGTTGAAAAAAAGACTCTACTTGGACCCTTTCTTCGATCTTGTAGTAATATTCTATCGTAATGTTAAATAATTCATATTAATTTCTTCAATCACTGGACTCTTTTCAACTAAGACTGATAAAAATTAGATTCTCAACTTAGTAGCATACGCAGTAGGGTGGGTGGAAACATTTTTTCCCTTCAAAATTTCAAAACATACTTATGTGGAAAATATGTTCTTTGGTATATAGATGAAGAGAAAAATAAAATAAAAAGTTAATTTTTATGTTAAGTATTGCCACAGGAAAAGTGAATTTTAGATATTTAAGCTTTTTTTTTTTTTGTGGTGTGAAAAGTCAACGTGATTTTTATTAAAAACAAGCAATATAAATTTTTTTTTAAAGTCAATTCCTCTTTGAATGGATGAATATAAAGTATTTAATTAACGATTGAATATTTAAACGATATATATATATATATATATATATATATATATATATATATATATCATATATATATATATATATATATATATATATATCATATATATATATATATCATATATATAAATATATATCATATATATAAATATATATATATATATATATATATATATATCATATATATATATATATCATATATATATATATATCATATATATATATATATCATATATATATATATATCATATATATATATATATCATATATATATATATATATATCATATATATATATATATCATATATATATATATATATATCATATATATATATATATCATATATATAAATATATATCATATATATAAATATATATCATATATATATATATATATATCATATATATATATATATCATATATATAAATATATATCGTATATATATATATATATCGTATATATATATATATATATCGTATATATATATATATATCGTATATATATATATCGTATATATATATCGTATATATATATATCGTATATATATGTATCGTATATATATATATATATATATATATATATATATATATCGTATATATATATATATCGTATATATATATATATCGTATATATATATATATCGTATATATATATATATCGTATATATATATATATCGTATATATATATATCGTATATATATATATCGTATATATATATATCGTATATATATATATCGTATATATATATATATATATCGTATATATATATATATCGTATATATATATCGTATATATATCGTATATATATATATATCGTATATATATATATATATCGTATATATATATATATCGTATATATATATATCGTATATATATATATATATATCGTATATATATCGTATATATATATATATATATATATATATCATATATATAAATATATATCGTATATATATATATATATCGTATATATATATATATATCGTATATATATATATATATCGTATATATATATATCGTATATATATATCGTATATATATATATCGTATATATATGTATCGTATATATATATATATATATATATATATATATATATATATATATCGTATATATATATATATCGTATATATATATATATCGTATATATATATATATCGTATATATATATATCGTATATATATATATCGTATATATATATATATATCGTATATATATATATATCGTATATATATATCGTATATATATCGTATATATATATATCGTATATATATATATATATATCGTATATATATATATCGTATCGTATATATATATATCGTATATATATATATATATCGTATATATATATATATATATCGTATATATATCGTATATATATATATATCGTATATATATATATATAGGGTAAACTAATAAAGGTTTTTTTTAGAGGTATAGAACTTTAAATTGCAATAAAACAACGATGTATTATTCGATTGACATGAATTTTTTTTATTCGAAAGATAATCTTGTGGCATTACATTTTAAATATGATCAAGCAAGGCGTAGATTCGTCGAATGGGCCCAAAACGAGATTGCCATTGTTCCCGATTTTCACAAGCGAATTTTGTTTAGCGATGAAGCGCACTTCTGGTTGAATGGCTACGTCAACAAACAGAACTGCCGCATTTGGAGTGAAGCTAACCCACAAGTGTATGTCGAAACACCATTACATCCAGAAAAACTGACTGTTTGGTGCGCTTTATGGGCTGGTGGAATACTTCTTCAAAAACGATGAAGGCCACAACGTTACAGTCAATGGCGATCGGTATAGAGTCATGATTACTAACTTTTTCATTCCTGAATTGAACAATCGTGATGTCCAGGAGCTGTGGTTCCAACAAGACGGCGCAACATGTCACACAGCTCGTGCCACAATCGATTGATTGAAAGACACGTTTGGCGACCGCCTAATTTCACGTTTTGGACCTGTGAATTGGCCTCCAAGATCTTGTGATTTAACACCGCTAGACTATTTTCTGTGGGGCTATGTAAAGTCATTGGTCTATGCGGATAAGCCACAAACGCTTGACCATTTGGAAGACAACATTCGCCGTGTTATTGCCAATATACGGCCACGAATGTTGGAAAAAGTCATCGAAAATTGGACGTCCAGATTGGACTGCATCCGAGCCAGCCGTGACAGTCATATGCCAGAAATCATATTTAAAATGTAATGCCACAAAATTATCTTTCGAATAAAAAAAATTCATGTCAATCGAATAATACATCGTTGTTTTATTGCAATTTAAAGTTCTATACCTCTCAAAAAAACACCCTTTTGTAGAAATTGAAAAAAAAGCATGATCTGTCTGCATTGTTGTAACAATGCACACTCGGCTTGGCTACTTTGGCTGAAAAATCAGTTTTCAACGTCAACTTTTGTCATTGTTTTAACAGTTACTTTGTTACAACAATGGAGACGAATCTAAGCTGACGTCGAAAACCGGGTAATTAATTAGATTAAGTTTAATTAATGAATTAATATTTGAAAAAAACTGTATTAACATCAAGTGTCATCCACTACAAGTTTAAAAAAATTATTTGAATTTGATTGGATGAATAGAAATTATTTTACGAACAATTGAAAATTTGAACAAGATATATATATATATATATATATATGAGAGAGAGAGAGCTAATATATAGTAGGAATAAAAAAAATCAGGTGTTTTAGTATTTTTTAACATTTCTTGCGATGAGAAGACACCTACTCTATATTTACAAGAAAAAAACCCATCAAATACATTTAGCAGCTTTAAATTTTTAAAAAAACTTATAGTCGAAATTGTAGTTCACGTGATAAAGCGGAAGACGGAAAAAAGGCTTGGAGCGCACAGATTCGATGATGTGAAGTGAGAGAGCTGAGGTTATATATATGAAATGTTGCAATGCACATTTTACTATTCACTAATCAGTATTCACTTATCATCAAAAGACATCGCTTCTGGTTATGTATAAAGTAGAAAATTAATTTCATTCTTGAGTGTAAAATTATCTTACCAAAATTCATTTTTTTTCGAAAATTCAACCCCTTTGTGGCAATATTAAATTTTGAAAATGCAATCGGACCTCCATATTACTCTACATTGCGAATTTTTCTATATAGAGAACTTTTATCTGGAACCAAGAACATTTCACGATTTTTTTCATAAAATAACCTTCCTGCATTTTCTATATAACGAACTTTTTTTCTTGCGATTGAATTTTTTCTCTCCCTATTTTTAAAGTATTTTTGGACCTTCGTATGATGAAGTGATAAAATTACTTGAAATAATTTAACGGGGATTACAATTTGAAGGAAATACTCCTGAAGGGGTGTTTGGGACATTGCAAAGATACGAGGCATATTATGATAGAAAACCTTTCAAACAGAAAACTCAAACAAAATTAATAGACTTTACCAGTAATTAAAGGATACATCTGCTAATATATGCTTAAAACTATAAGTAATAAAAAATGTATGTTTAAAATTACTCTTTTAAGCTTTAAATTAGAAAATGTCCTTAAGGCTATTTTCGGTTAATGTTAAATAATAGGACCCGAATTTGGAACTTTTTTCTTCAGATATAAAATAAATGAAAAAATTAGTATGACATTCTGGCTTCACTATCCTTTAGAGAGCAGCATTTTTTATCAAACTTCCCATTTTTAACCACCGAGTTGATTCATTTTTTTTTGGTATAAAATGTGTTTCGCATTTTTTTCCTATACCGTAATGTTAAATGGGCTTTGCCTTCACGTATTAAAACAAAAAAGAAAGTATTCACGGAATATTTTGAGATTTTTAAAAACACTATATTGTTAACAGAGGTACGAATTATAATATTGCAAATTTTTCCATGGAAATTGGGCCCTTTTTCTTTCTGAAAATGTGCTTTGCGTTTAGTTAGAACTCTCGTACTTTTACCGAAAACAGCCTTAAAATTCATTAATTATAATATAAAACTATTTTCTGAAAATATATTGCATTCCTCGGCATTCTTTTTTTCTTGTTTTCCTTGCAGTTTTTCTTTCTATTTTTGATGAGTAAGACATATAAATTAAATGTATATTAATAATTTACAAAAAGGTGTGAATAATTACTTTTTTTAAAATATAGTGTTTTTATGAATTTAAAATTTGTTTTATGGAGTTCATAAAGTATATTGAAAGATGAACCTCTATCTAGCGAATTTTCCATAAGACAAACTTCATTTCGGGATTTAGCGACTTTGTTATATAGAGGTCCGACTGTATTTCTTTTCAATTCGTTTTCTCCTAATCTTCATACCATTGAACATCTTTTCCGCATGGGGGTAGTTAGTGATTGATAATTTGTTTTCTCCATACAACCGTGATCGACACTAATATATAGTCTTAATAAAATATTTTACACTAATTATAATAATAAACAGTGAGAATATTTTTTAAAGCCAAGCACATTTTTAAATATGTGTCTTTAAAAAATGCCGTTTAATTAGATCACAAAATAATTAGTGCGATTTTGCAGAATCTACAACTGTATCACGTTTTAAAAAACTAGTATAAAGTCATTAAGACCTAAAATTATCCTTTTTTGTCCTAAACCTTACAAAATTAGTGTTTAATTGTCAATTAATAATAATATAATCAAAGTAGATATATTTGAATGGAAATTCTATTTTTTAAGAGAATCGGAGTACTTTGTTTCGTTTTATGCGATAGAATCGGCACTATTTGACCTCACACGTCGCTGTCCACCAGTGAGTAAAGGCCGATACGCTTCTGTGATCGAGGAGGAACGACGGTCACACTTGCTTTCCTGCTTCATCTTCCTGTACTTGAAAGGGTTGAAAAACATGTCCAGTAATGGGAAAATCCTCCACTTGCATCCAATCCGCCACATTTCCCTGTCGTACATCGGCTTAAGACGAAAGAAAAAGGATCTTTGTAAATTGAATTTTTGGTGAATTATTTCTTTTCCTGTTAAAATTTTTTTTCTAAAAATATTACCTTTATTTAAAAAATAAAATTTGTCAATAATTGCAATTAAATACATATAAGTTTTTTTAAAGTATTATTTGGAAGTGAGGCCAAACACGTTGCTATTCATAATTAGTATAAAATTCAGATTCTGTTGTAAATAATGCGAAACACATAAAAGATTTTTGTCATCTCCATTGGAGTAATTATTTTAAAATGATTCTGGTACAGACACATGCTGTTTAATCCTTAAAAACAGGGGTGGGTAGATTTTTCCAGGGCGCGGTCTACTTCTAATTTTTTCAATCTGTTGCGGTCCACCCAATGTCAGTGGTGCACACAAGAAGAGGGGGTCACTGGTTTGGACCGTCCCTCACAGCCCTTGATTTTTTGTACCGATTGATTTTATTTCCATGTATACAGTACGATAAATTTAATTAAGTAATTGTTATTAATATTTTTTTTATTATTTAATGCTGAGTATTTATTTAGTAATTTATTTTTTACTGTTTTTTGTTCCCGACAATCTACAAAATTTAAAAAAAATGTTTGGTTGCATATTGAGGTATGACACCAGAATAGTAGACTTTCGACCCTCGACCACCTCCTTGAAAAATTCTTGTGAGAGCCAATGCCCAGTGTCGTAAGTGAGCTGAGGTAGAAAAAGATCTACAATATTTATTATAAATAAATAATAAATACGGAATATGTACTTATATATACAGAACTAAAATAAAAAAAATAACACTTTTAAAACTGCGTTTAAAGCAAAACTCAAAATAAAAACATAAAAATAATAGCTGCAGTTATAATAATATCAAATATATGATACATTTACTATCAAATATTTCAAAATTCATAAAAAAAGACATTTTTATCTAAAGTTTATCTTAGTTTTTATCTAAATATTTTTATATAAAGTTAGTTTTCGTTGTTATAGTCAGTCGAAGACTTATATAGTCTGCATACTTCAGCCAATCTTGAATATTTCCGTATATAATTACTAACTGTTAAAATCTTCAGAAAGTCACCCCAAAGTGTCTCGGCGGTCCACCTGTCGATCGCGATCGACGTAATGCCTACCCCGCTTAAAAGTAATGCAAAATGCAGCGAAAGTAGAGCTGAGAGAGAGAAAGCTGGAAAAAACCGAGTTGCTTTACATTTTTGACTGAATCCTGACCAATTTCTCTTTTACTAGAGGGACATTATTTTCTTATTTTATCATTAATACTTCTTCATTATCTTGTAAAATACACGGATCTATCTACTCTAAAATGATCTTTTTTGTTTTAATAGAATAATTATATCATTCACATAATTTTTATTCCGTACTGAAAATTTCGAAAATATCTTTCCATATCCTTTATATTCTAAAAATCGCAGCGGGAGCGAAATGTTCCTGGTCACTAATGAATGGTCGACGTTGTTTCTGTCGAGTCTTGAGTTCGAGTACCGGTACTACTAAAGTCCTTCCGAGTATAGAAGGGATAATGTACGCGCTAAATCTGTTCAGACCCCAAACCCTTTATTCTATGGTTTTGAGCCCTTGAAGATGAACTCGTTCCCTCTGGGTTATGCGTACGCTCTAAGGCAACACGAGGGCTGTTGCAGAGAGCGGTTCCAGTTTAGGTGTGTTCCTCGTCATCAGACTGAGGCTCAAAACATGCGATGTGCGTCACCAACAGCCCCTCATGTTGCTTTACAGTGCGAAGTTAATAGACACTACTAACTCGCCCAGCCGGTATAGTGGTTAGCGGCGCTGACTGCTGTGCCGTAGGGCCTGGGCTCGAATCCCGGAGAAGACATGCATGTTTGTAAATATATAGTGCCTTCTCAGAATGGGGGCACTATAAATAGCCGCAAGTCCTCTCGCGAGGGTGGTGGAAAGGGAAGAGAGCTGGAGGCCCTGGGTATCCTCCCTCAAAAATGGGGTGAAACCGAGCTAAATTGTTCTGTCACCTGTATGGTGCTCAAAGCTACGGCTAACGACAGGCGTCACTTAGCCCTTTGCCATAATGAATTTCGTGGGCCTCTCAATCCGGCCTTTGCCGATAAGGTGGCACCAGTAACAATAACAACTAACTCACTGAAGCGCATGGGCACTCTTGGTGACTCTTGACTCGAACTTTTAAACCTCGGTCGAGTGACAACCCTCCAAACTATCCACCACGCCAGTCGAAGGACTTTGAACCTCTGCATATTTAATGAGCAACAGCCCTCCACACGGTGAGTCTTAAACGGCACTGGGCCTCGAACATATGACCACGAGTTCGTGACCATGACCCCTAGCCAGTGGTGTAACGTACACCCCCGCAACCTCCGCATAGCGGGGGTCCCAGGGCTCTAGAGGACCCACAGCCTGACTATCGCCAAGTGCCTACCCTTTGTAAAATACAACTTAGGGGCCCAAAACCTGACTTTTTTGCAGGGGGGCCCAAGTGTTCTCCGTTACGCCACTGCCACTAACTTACCACAATGTATCTAATAAGTGTGATGTTGATAAAGAATTAATCAAACAGTTGATATCTTGAATAAACTTTTAAATGTGCAATATTTTGTTAAGAGAAACAATATACTTTAATGAAATGTTTATAAATGTGTAATGAAATACGTGCATATAATAACGAAAATTTTTGAACTCTCTTCATTACATGGAATTATGGACGAGAAAACATCAAACAAACGCTTCCAAACAGACTATGTATTTGTGTAAACTAAAATAAACGTCATCATTTTCGCGCAGTAACAGTGATTTTTTTGTGAATGAAAACGGATGTTACGATGAATGACCACAACTTTTTTTCCTCTCATTTTCTCAAGGTTATGTGAACAAAAGTAGGACATCTCTTTTTTAATTGTAACCTTCATACAAAAAAAAAGTGTTTTTTCCCTCTTTATAGAATTATTGCGTTCAGAAAAGCTGTAAAATTACTTCTCTCGAGACTCTTAGCATAGCAAAGTGATATTCAAAATGACGAATAGCTTACGACACGAAATAGAATGTCATAATAAAAGATATATAACGTAATCGAAATAAATTTGAGCTATTGCTATGTTATTTTTATGAATAATTTTTACCCCGTATATTATTTCTCAAAGTTTGATTTCGTAAATGTATTCTAAAATGCCTCGCTCCTTGACTTTTAATAAAACATTTGATATTTACCAGTAATACCGTTTGATCAGTTTTGTCAAATGAAAAGACGACGCCAAATGCCGCGACGTCCCATTAGTGGAAACCGTACCCGTGCGCGTTAGAACACAATACTTCAATATAAGCGTTTGGCGGCATATTTTGAATTGGTGATATATTTTCCTTTGGTGAAATTGGTCGACGGTATAATACGTAAGTAACAAATAATTTATTTCAGGGCATCATAGTGGTCCGAGTACCGAGTGGTCAAAGTCACCAACTCATGGGGATGTTATTTTTGACCAGTCACGAATTTGAGGCCTGACGCCTCAGAAGGACCGATTCACGTCAAATCTGTCGATGCTGTAAGTCCTCTAGCTGGGGTTATGTGGAAGTTCGAAGGAAGGGATTCCAGTGCAAGTCTAATCCTCGTCACTTGATCATGTTTCAAACTCAAGAAGTCCGTCGCTTTTGCCTAAAGCTTCTTTACTCTGAACATAGTCTTTCTTATAATTTATTTCCTATTGAATGAATGAAGGAAAATTTTTTCTTTAAGTATTTACAATTTATTTTAATAATGAATGTTTCAATGATTGATACGGACAAATAATATTTAATTATTAAAAAAAAATTGGAGTCTCATTTTTGAGAATTTCCTCGAGATTATATCACGGATGTCCTGATTTTAAAATTCATCGGTGAAAATAAAAAAAATCATTTCTCCCTCTCTCTCTCTCTCAACAAGAAATTAATCTCTCCAATTCCAGAAGTAAGAAACAACCCACATATTAATCTTTATTTTGAAGTTATTCGTGTTTCCTCTACTTTTTTGATCGCTTGGGAGGAAATCTTTTTTATAATACGATTAATGATTCGAATTTATTCCATTGAAACATAGTCAATGATAGGGGATTAGCATTCTACTTCTCAATTTTTGATCATTATATAGTTTTCGCTTGGTGTAACAGGTGATGTCAAGTTGGTATTTTGGATTAAGGAACTCAATCTTATGCTAATAGTATAAACTGTAGTCTTTCAAAGAAATGTGTAACATTATTACCTGTTAACTATGTAGGAATATTTTCATGTTATCAGTTTCACTATTCTAATCTTATACGTTTTTCATTACTTCGCAGTATTTCAGAGGGTGGAAGATACTTATGCAAATGTTTTGCTTAAAAGAGGGTAATCATGTTACCTTTGTTGTATATTTTGGCATGAATTGTCAATTAGAATGTCTCTCCAAGTATTCTTTCGTTTTAAAATGGCGTCCTCTTGACCCAGTTGTGATTTATTGATTTTTATCAGTATTAATCTTGCACTTTGTAAAGTTTTATTAATAATGTTTTAAATTTATTTTTTACATTCTAAAATGAAGACTCATTCTGAAGGATTACGATACAGCGGAATTTTGAACTATATAGATGCTTGCACACAAGAATGTACCGTAAAATCCGACGTATAACGAGCACTTTTAATAGAAGTGTACTATTTTTTACAAAATCCTTGGATAATACCTTGAATAAATAACTTCAAAACATAAGGGAATTCCACCCGTACATTTCAGGTTCCTTCGTGAAAAGAGAGTGCGCGTTATACGGAGAATGTACTTGAAAATTTAAAAAAAGGCAGCTTGAAGGTACGCGTTATACGCCGGATTTTACAGTATATTATAAGGATTTGAATTTGGAATGCATTAAATATAACTTTTTCAATAAGATTGAAATTCTGTGTCTCTAAATTCCGAAAAATCTATGAAAATACTGGATTTCAATGTGATTTTTTTCACAATATTCTTTTAAACTGAATTTATTAATAGCCTGTTAGAATGTGTATTTCTGAATTTCTCCCTCGGCGTTGTTCGAGTGACCGCGGTAGTCACGGTCAGAAGCTCGTAACCGGCGTGTCATGAGTTCGAGCTTTAGTAGCCCTGAAGACCCACCGTGTAGAGGGGTTGATGCACGTTTAATCTCTAGAGGCTCAGAGTCCTCCCGTTGAGGGTGGTGTGGTAATTTAGAGGGTGGATACCCTTTCAGGTGTAGTACCTCGTTAACTGACCGTGATTCAAAATAAGGAAGTCCGTCGCCATTAGCCCTCGTGTTGTTGTTTTTTTTTTGTGCGGCAATAATAAACTCTCACTCCAGCATTGTAGAGTCCTTGTGCCGCGTAAGAACCACGATGTAGAGGAGCTGATTCCCTTTAAACATATCAAGGCTCAAACTCCTCCTGGTGGTGTGGTGTAAAAATTTGGAGAGGTGCTCAGATATATCGTCCATTTCACTTGACCGTTATTCAAAAATAGGAGGTCCACCGCCAATAGGGTGACTTTAATAAACACTCACTTACTAATTCTTAGTTACTTGTTCTTTTACCTCACGTGGAATAATTTAAAAACATGTTTTAAAAAAAGGCAATTTTCTTAAACTTCATTATGTTCTTTTTACAACGTTTTAATTGATTTTTTTTTACCTTCCTTAATGTATTTATTATTACTATTATTTGTTTTTTCAATTCTATGTTCTGAAATTAATGATAGGAACGATTGTACTACTGAAATCCAAAAGGGAATTACTGTGGCTAATAGATGTCTCAGTAGAATACGAAAATATATGAAATCGAATTTTTAATCAAAAGAGAAAAATAAAGGTTCTATTGTATAAATGTCTTTAAGATCAGTATTAATTTATGGATCTGAAACTTGGTTCATGTCTTGAAAAGATGAACATAAGTATCTACGAAAGAAAGATTTTGAGATTTATTTTTGGAGGAATTCAAGAAAGGGGAACGTGGCGAAAAGATCAAATTTGGAGCTCTATCACTCATATAAAGAATCTGACATTGTTAATTTCAACAAAATGCAACGAATTAAATGGTTAGGCCACGTTGTTAAAATGAACAAAGACCATACCACTAAAAAAGTCTTCAATTCCTGACTAATTGTCACACCAAGAAAAGGCAGGCCAAATCTAAGATGGATTGATAGCATAGAAAAAGATCTCCTAGTTTTCAGAACAAAAATTGGAGAACACTAGCAAGAAGGCTTGACTGGGGAAAAGGCTTCTTGAGAAGGCCAAGGCCCAACCTGGGCTATCGAGCCTCTGAGGAAGGAAGGAATTTAATGATAATGAAGTATTCAGTTCACCCAAGAGAAAAAATACACATACTCATTAAATGCAATACTCTAGACTCAACAGAAAGAACATTTTTTGCACATCTTATAAGGGTCACCACAGTATCCTCCTTGTGTAGCCATCTGCTGTGTTCGCCATCGAGATCCTGCCATTTCTGCATGAGGAAAAAACAACTCCCTCATTGGCGATTGCAAGACATAATTTATTTCCTTTGATCATAAAAATTACTAAATTGCATCGCGTGCTTCGGAATCTCCATGGCTGACTCGCACAAAGAACGCTTTGGAGATGGTTACTCAGTTAAATGAGTTTCTCATGTCTTTCGCTCGGCTGCCACCGTTTATTCACTAATTCCCAAAAGATTTATCTAACTTCCGTGGCAATAGCATCATTCGTTGCTATTTGTTTATGATACGGTTCCGTCAGACTGCGTTCCAAAATCTGGCATCGGATTTAGTTTATTAGGACACGACATCTCTCATTTGACATTGTTGAAAATGCGAAATTCGAGGCGGGGTGGATTGTAGAATACCAGTGTTAAATTTGCTAGAATGTGATGAAATCAAGGTGCGGTAGTTTGGAAAGGGGGTGTCAGCACAGATGTCGTCCTTACCACTTGATTATGCTTAAAAATTGCGATCTCTGGCGGTAACACCTCTCGCGTTTGTCTCGAAATTTTTTTGAAAACAATACTTTGGTGTTCTGTCGACTTGAAGAAAAAATGAATTACACATTTTCTCCATTTTAAAGTTAATTTTATAAACGTTGAACAAAAAATGAACAAGAACTTTCGAACAGATATCCTGGATAAGTATTTTACTTTATACATAGTTATATAAAAATGTTTAGATTAAATTTGATTTGTGATTTTGATTTATACGTCGCTCTTTGAAGCAACACTATGGCTGTTGGCGATAAATTATTTAGAAAAAAATCACTATAGAAATATCTTCCGTTTTGTTTGCAATGAAGTGTGTTGTAATAATGTTTTGGACGCTTTGCTATAAAACAGTTATGAATGAATGCATCGTAAACCTTTGCTTATCCAATTGTGAGCTCCATGGGGGAAAATTTGTTCAATTTCGGAACAAATTTATAAAACTTATGAGATATAAAGGAGGTTAAAAATCGTATTATGTTGCGAAACTGTTTACGGTTCAGACCAAAACAATTTTAAAAATCATTTTTTTAAATTAGTTTTCAGGTATTGTTTATAAAAAGAAAGGAAAATCAGAATTCTCCTTTCTCCTAAAATGAAGTATTTGTTTTTTGAAATACAATTTTTAATATACCCGTTAGTTTTGCTAAGTTAAAATTAGAATTGACTAAGATTTGTATTTTTATTAATAACTATACTTCATTTATTCTATAGAAGTAAACTATTGGGACAGTAAAGAACTTAATCATCAAAATAACACACATTTTCATTTTTATTATTTTTACAATTTTTATCGAATGAATGTGTTGGGGATTATTGTTCAAACTCTTATTTTAATATTTTTGAAATAATAGCGAGTGAAAACTTTTAAATTTACTTATAAATTTTCATAGGAAAAATTATTGGGACAATAAAGAACTCAATCATCAAAATGACACATTTTCATTTTTATTATTATTACAATTTTTATCGAAAAAAAGGGCTAACAAAAATTTTAATTTTGTAAATTTAACATAACAAAAGCTAATTTTTGCATTTTTTTTTCATTACAAAATGGAACGTTTTACTCCAGATTTTAGATTAGATATACGAGTTGAAATATGCAAAATTCGTTTGTTTTCATAAGAATTTAAAACTTCCAATCGCGAAATATAACTAAAATAATCTTTTATGTATCTTTGTTCTTAAAAGTTTTTTTGGTAATTGTCTGAACAATTCTTAGTGCACAAAACTCATATAAATAACAATGTTTCTCGAATATTTTAAATCCTAATTGATTCGACTGGTTCTAGGCGGCGACTTAGAAAAGAGAATGAGCGTGGCAACACGATTAAATCACTGGAAAACGCGTGTTAATTTACCATTGTTACTACATGGTTTTGAAATACTGGTTAAAATGTTTGACCTGATCGTTGAACAAACTAGTCTAACCTTGTACAGCACCTACGGTAGCTCTCCATTTCATTGTTTTAGGACGAAATATTTCCTATCCTGGTCAGTTACCTCAAAAATATTCCCTAATTTATCAAAGTATCATTTGTTTTTTCCCTATTATTGCTATCTATTATAAATGCAGTCAATTATCGATTAGACATTAATCGGTAGTGCATTTTTGATCGGAGAGTTAAAAATATTTTCGCTTTGAATATGAGATGTGGGTCACATGACTGTCATTTGATATTCTGCATATTACATCACCCATATTCCTTTCTAAGCGCTTGACATCAGATACAACAATGCGTAGGGATAGTAGATTATCCTTTTTATTTGAATACGCGTAAGGAACAACGAATTGTTCTGTTTAACGAGAATAATTATTTCCCTCTACCCTGGTTTGAGATTATATCAATTACTATTTGCATAAAATTACTATGCTAGTCTAATGAGGGCTTAAAACAGCTTAGAGATAATAAGTGTGAAGATTTCTACAGAGTTGTTCAATTATACATTTTTTTGAGTATTTTTGAACCCTTGTCACGAAAATATGACTATGTCCAAAGGTAAAAGATTTTTGAGAAATCTTTTGAGTTTTTGAAATAACCATCAAAATGGTAGTACCTGAGTAATTAGTAGTTGTTTTTTGAAATTTTAGTTGAAAGGAATATAATTATCATAAGAATTATTCCCAGCAGAGAACACAGACCTTTCTTATGAGGAGGGGATTTAAATTCCAAAAAGCGCAGACGAGAAGGCACCGAAGGGTTATCTCTTTGATAGAAATTAAAAATCTTTTGATCTATGGGAGAGGGTTGAACCTCCAAACGCCCCCTTGTGTACGCTACTGATTATTCCATACCATGTATAGTTAATTAATCGTATATTTTTGTAAAACAATTTGTTTGGGGATATTACGAAGAATATATTTTATATAATATATCATTGAATGCAATAGATTAAAAATTAATTCAACTTATTCTAAACTTAAATATTTTTTCATAAATTTTCCTTTTAAATTTGAGCATATTGATACAATTTCCTTAGGAGTTTTCAAAACTGGATTATTAGATTTTACATATCTTAAAAAGGTATTATTGAATATAATATGAGTACACACACGTTTTTCACGATTTTGAAATGAATTTTAGTTGAACATTCAGTATATAAATTTGATGAATTTTGACAAGAGTTAATCGTGTTTATTTTCATTGTAAATTTTTCGGCATCATACCGTTTTCTGTAGTATCTATAATTAATTTTTAACGTGTCATCAATTTTAATAACACTACTATAAAATGATTAAAATAGTCAGAAAAATTGTGATAAACTTGATACAATACGATAAAAATATTAATAAATTAGTGACATATGTCTTCCTCTCCCGAACAAAAGCTTTTAGCAAGCAAAATAAGTTGGTAGGGCAATTAAAAATTAATTGAAGAGCAAATTTACCAAAAACCTTTTGCTCAAATCCAAACATATAATATTTATTTACGAAAGTTCTGTATTTATTGACGTTAGAAAGTCAGATGCTATTTAGTTGATCATTGAAAAATCACATAAAAGAGTCAATCACATAGAGATAAAATATTAATGTGATTTTTGTTTTCTGATGAAATGTTTGATAAATATTAAAAGGGGTTTTTTAATTTTTACTCTTATTTTTTTACCTAGAATTTCTCATGAAAATTTCTGAATATAACTAGAATAAACAAAACATAAGATTATTTTAAAATCAGTTTTCAAAAAAAAATTTCAGAAAATATATTGTTTTTTCGAATGATATATGGAGTATTATCATATTTCAAACTATTACTCTCATTTTAAATAAGCCTTTGAAAACATTCCTACCCAAAACAGAGCAGCTATTTCTTAATCGACCTTTACAAAGAGAAAGTTCAGATTGAATAGGCTGTCAATGATATCGCCTTCAAAAATCAGACGGCGAGTTAAAATCTCAACTCTGTAAAGGAAAATACGGTAGATTGAAAATAAAGGGCGTTAAATTGATTTTATAAGTTTTTCTAAGCCCGCTATCGAGTTTATTGGCAATTATTCCGATTTTGTTTACTTTTTCTAGATCAAATCTGTAAACAACGTAAGAGCCTGAGAAGTCTGCATTAGGGCCTGTCTTAAAAATGTGAATGAATAGCCATTTTTTTCAAAATCAAGAAACACAATAGAGGCTGGGTTTTTTCTTGAAAACCTGCCACTTTTCCTCTACACGTTTTAGGGCACACAAAGTGAAGGCCGGTTGGAAGGTCAGTCCACTTTCCTTGGGGTCAGTGCTTTTTCCGTAAAGTTTATTATTGCTTTGTCTCTCTGCCCCTATGCCGTAACTTGGACTTACGGGGGCAGGTTTTTGAATGGGTGATTTGCCCGAGAGATTTTTATCGGCTCAAATAATCCACATAATAATGCGAAACGTATTGTTTGGGGCGAGAAAGACGTGATGGTATTTGATATTGTTCCAATTTCATTTAAAGTTCACTAAGAGAGTCTAGATTGAGACTTGCATTGTTGTTTTGCATGTTTCTTAAAATGGAGGATGAGTAAAGGTGACCGTCAAATGTATTGCCATTCAAAGAATTTGTCTAGTTGGTGAGAGAGAGAGATAAGACATTGTGAGGTTGGTCTAATAAAAAAGGATGCTGTTTCTTAAGGCTATCTTCGGCTAATGTCAAAGATTTGGAGCCAAATTCGGAATATTTTTTCAGATATAAAAGTACTCAAACATTAATATTATATTCTGGCTACACTATCCGGTAAAGAATCACTTATTTTATCATACTACTCATTTTTATCCGAGTTGACTCGTTTTTCTTTTATAAAATGTGTTTTGCATTTTTTTCCTATACCGTAATGTTAAATGAACTATTCCTTCACATGTTAAAAGGAAAAACTAATTATTTATGAAATATTTTGATATTTTAAAAACTCTATATTACAAACAAATGAATGAGTTACAATGTCACAAATTTTTATAAAAATTGAGGCATTTTTTCCGTCCGAAAATGTTCTCCGCGTCAATTTCGCTCTCTCGTACATATGGCGAAAACAGCCGTAAGTGATTGACTACAATAGGAATCATGTATTTGAAAAATCTTATAAATGAACACTTTTGATATTTAGTGTCAATTGAATTAGAAATGTGATATAAAATTGTTTTAAGAATCTTGCCACAAGTGAATTTATTTAAACGCTTTTTTTTGGAATAAAAAATGAAGGCAGGACATACTTTCAAAACATTCTCCTTTTATGAAAAATTCTTATGAAAATAATATTTTCGCTGTATGAAGTTTAACTAGGAGTTTCGAAGAATTCACATTATTTTCCGAATTACGATTCATTGAAATAATAACTGGAGTTTTTTGTTAAAATTTATCTGCTCCGATATATTAAAATATAAATAAATTTACGTATGAATTTTATGTTTCAAAAATCCTAGTACAGAACTCATAACCATATATAGGCACAAGGTATTGTTATTATAAAAGCATTTTTTCATAAAAGGAGATTGTTTTGAAAACATGTTATTCCCCCTTCATTTTTTTTTGCCAAAAAATTGTGTTTAAATATATTTTTCTGTTCTTAAAACAATTTTATATATATGTTCTAATTCAATTGATACACTAAATTGCGTATAAATGAATAATTTTTTGATTTTTCCAAATGAGAGAGACGGTTTCGAACGATAGCAGACAACGGAAATAAAGAATGCTATGTAACAAACCTGTGTCCACTATTAGTTAGATTCAAAACATGTACATTTTAGACTAATTTTATGTAGAGGGGGGGAGGATTTTTCCAATTTACCCTTAGGTAATGTTAAATGTTAGGGGTTAAATTAGGTAGGAGGAGGATTTTCCTTTACTGCTTAGGTTTTAAATTTGGAGGTCATATGCCTTATTTTTTAAGTATGATTTGATAATTTAATACACACGACAGTAAAACATTATTTTTTTCGCAATTTATTAGCGAAGAAATCAAAAAATATTTTTATTTTAATTTACATTCCTAGTCAAGCAAATAGTAGTGATTCTTTGACACGACGTGCTCTTCTCAGATTTAAAACTAACAAAAAAAATTGACTATTTTTTATTTTAATATTATTGAAAATATTGCTTCCACAGCTTATATAGAACTGTAAAGACGCTTATGCAATAATATGCAAGTACATCAACTCATATTTCTAAACAGTTTTATAATGCTATGTAATAGTATTAAAGTAAAATGGTGTAATTGTTTTAGAATTAAAAACAATAAGACAATTTTTTTATTTTGTTTTATTTGTAAATGTGAAAGTATTATTCTCTTTCACACTTAATTATTACTTAATACTTGTTTCACTTTTAAGTGGTTTTTGAAAGAAAAATGTTTTGTGGGAAGGAGATGCATTTAGTATGTAATACACACACACCTTTCTTATATTAAAAATAAACTGCTTATTTTCTTTTTTATTTTTTGCATAAATGTTTCATTATTATAATCAACATGACATATTCCATATATTCACTAGTGCATAACTAAAATAAATTTATTTTTCTTGTATGTATAAAAAAGCCCTTCATAAGAAAGTTAAATCTTTAAAAAATTTCTATTGATACTCTTCATGTAGGCATAACAAAAACTTGCACAACACCTTTAAACATATCTTTCGGAATTTTCAATAATAAATACATTTTGATGACTTGGAGGTACAATTAGATATCTGGCGTTTGTAAAATAGCTATTTTTCTATTGCGATTGTGTAGCAACGTCAAAAATAGTTTATATAGAATTGCTTCTCTAGCACAATTTTAGCATTCCAAATAACTTTTTAAAATTATATTTTTGTTCAAATGCAATGGCTTGGTTATATATTCTCTAATATTAATTTTTAAATTTGGATTTAAAAAAAAAAAAAAAAAAATTGAAAAATTTTTTATGCTATGAAAAAAGATTTTAAAAACTTTTCAATGTTTGTTAGTAAAACATCTTCGTTTCAAATAACTTTAAGTTGCAAATGATACTACTGATTGAATACTTATTTTTGTGCTTTGAGACTCAACAATTGAATAATACTAAATTTTAAAAAATAGGTGCTTTTTTTTTTTCCTTTTAAAGAAGTAACATGTAATTTCGTTTCAAGGAACTGGTCAATATTTACGTTTTAAATCTAGAAAAGTTTCTAAAATTGCCACCTATTAAAAACTCGTCGAACAGACAAAAATAGATATCATCTGCGACTATTCTAACAGATTTTTATCTCTCTTTTCACGCATCTGATAATTACTACCAAATTGTCCTTAAAGGCCGTCGGGAACAGCGCAAACATACAACAGCGGGCAAAAAGCAAACACAAAAGAGAAAAGAAAAACACACCCGAAACAAGAATTACAAAAGAAAAAAAAAAAAGCAAAGAAAGCAAAGCAAACACGTAAAATAAAACAAAACGGACAGTGGCCGGCGTCCTTGCTGTCGGCATGCTTTGTGTGCCGCGATAAATTTTTCACCAATACTTCCGTCCTTGCTCTAATTGCTACCCTCTAACAGAATATTCTGTGGAGACGAGTACAGAGAGTACCCCACACTCCCCGAGGAAGAATTTTTAACCGTCTTTTCTTTTTTAACTGTATGCAAATTAGCAAAAGCATCTGAGGAGAGAGATCCCTTGAAAAATGTAGGTCATTTCTTTCAAGTCGGGTTTATTAAATATATCTAAATACTAATCACGTCGTTCGGTGAGAATGGTTGAATTGTCTTGATTTCGGATTTGAGTATTTGTATTTGAACTAACGAAGCGAAATGTTGGAGCGTTGGATTTCGTTCATTAGGAAGAAAAAAGGTAGGTTGATTGGTTAATTGTTCGATTTTGTTCGTTATTGTTCTAGGTGTTACAAAGAAATTGCCCAAGTTATTGGGAATTAATAAATAAATCGAAGGTTGGAATTTTTTTCGACAGGGCTGCTAAGCCAATTAGTACGAATTCTTTTCCCCATTTTTCAAATGTATCCACTATTGCATTTTTTCTTTTTCAAATTTTTTGTTGGCAACGAGAAATTCAAAAAAATTAACTTCTAATGTGTATTATTTTACTTTATTATAATTCTACATCATAAGATTTCTATTTTATTCCGTATTTTCTCTAGCAAATTTGTTGATTTCCTTGCATAATTTGATTGTTGTATATATTAATCAATGCGCTTGTATTTATTGCCACATAACTACATAAGCAACCTTTAACTATACTGCCGATTTTTTTATGTGTGGATATATTTTTCCTAATTTTTTGAATTATAAAAAAAAATCTACAAAAACGCTCTAGGTTTATTTTTTATTACATTTCGAACATAATTTGTTTTGAAAATTAACATAACTGGGGGAGGGAAGATTAACAAAGATTTATGTCGTACATTTTTTTTTAGTTCTAAAGTTTTCAATGGTCCATTTCATATCGTGCATTTAACACGTTTATAATATTGATTTGATTTTTGGACAAAATGATTGAAAGTAAATTTTTATCTATTTATTTACTGATAAAAAAATGCTTGTTTGAGCAAAAGAATTGGGTGTTTATTAACTGTTGTCAGTTAAAAATCCTGTGTTGGCCAACCTTTATCAGATATTAGTAACGTAGTTAAATATATTTTATTTAAATACTATTAGTCTTTTCTTTCTATTACAGCCCGTAAAGTGTTAATCAAGACAAAAGAGCTTTTTGATATGTATAAAGGTTAATTTGCTCATTTGGGTTATTGCTCATTATTCCAGCTCTTATAAATGATTCTGAATTTTTATTTTTATTTCTAGTTTGTGATTGTAAAACGTTTCAAAATTTCATTGAACATTAATTAATAGTTAATACCTTAGTAATATGCATGTGTGTGTACAGTTTCATTACTTTTAGAAAAATTATTTGTAAAATAAATTATTTCAAGCTATTCGAGGCGATAATTATATTTTACTAGCTGGTATACCCATTCTTCGCACGGGTGAACTGAAAAATTAAACAACACAGATTGAAGGAAAAAGAAGTTTTTAATGAGTTAATTTTATGTGAATTGCAAATTAAACAAAAAAAGCTTTTTGCATATCTCAGCTAAACAAAAAAAACAAAGAAAAAAAACACCTTTGTTAAATTTTAAGTATGTAGATCTAATAGCTGATTAAAAGGATTTTTTTTATTTATAATTCCTCGTAACACTCTTGAGGGTCGATTTTTCAAAATACCTCCCTAAGCTGATCTCTGCTCAGCAAAAGTAACACATTGTTAAAAGTTTTGCGTAATGAATGCTTAAAGTAGTGTAAATAATTTATATGTGAAAGCGTAATACATTAATATTACTTTCTCTTGTATTTATTTTATTTTAAAATTGTAATATCCGCAAGCAACGCCGTTTCTTAAATTATAATGGCGATTCAATGAAAAACATAGCGAAATGTTAACGATAGAGTCAAGTTGGCAAATACCTAGCTACTTTCGTAGCTCGAGCTTTATTAGAGCTTTGTAACACCCGCCGTGTAGGGGGGCGATGCACGTTAATACTTTATCCACCGCATTATGATTTACTGCAGTTTTTTTCATACAATATTTTTTTTTGGATCACTACATTGAAAATTAAGGGATATACATAAACAAAATACTCCACTTTGGGAAATTTAATCCGTTAGAGCTAATAAATTAAATAAAGATATTCCACTGTAAAATTAATTATATAATACCGTTCACTTAAAATAAGTAGTCAAATCATTTTCTAAGGTCTTCATTAACATACAAAAACATAAGACACTTAAATTTTGACAAACTATTTTTTCCGCTAAAATACTCATCATGGAATCCGTGCTGCCATATATCTTGGAAGAGTGGATTTCAAAGAATATTCCTGCTAAGTATTGATAGAATATTCCTTCTAAGTTGGTGTGGTGTGGTGTGGTAGTTAGGAGAAGAGGGTGCCAGCTCAGGTGTCGTCCACGTCACTTGACCATGGCTCGGTTCAAAATTACGTGATCCGTTGCCAAAAGCCCTCGTGTAGCTGAACAGTGCGACATTAATATTCACTCACTCTCACACTCCAAAAAATACAGTACATTAGTTATTGCGTTTTTAAGTATAAAAATAATTATATCTGCCTATTCAATTAAAATTATAGCGTTATAATTAACTACTAACCACAAACAAATTTTGAAAATTTGTCCAAATGATGCAGTGAATGATAAAATAAATAATAAATGCTAATAATAAATGATAAGTTTATTTACTTTAAGTATCAGAACTGATAAAGGCATTTATTTGGAAAATAGATCAATTTCGTACTACCAAATGTGCATAATAAAATCATAAAAAAATATTAAAATAAAGAGAGATTTATAACAACCTCTCCCTTCAAAACTGAATTTTATTCTGAAATAAAAAAAATAGGCATTATGTTGATCAATGGAATTAATTAGAAGCGAGCACCTTGCGTAGCCAAAACAAAAAAAAAGTTCTTTCACAAACAAAAGATAGATATATGCTGACGTGGGCTTTTTTGCAGCGCAAGCTAGAATTGCTCGCAGATGACTGAATTTTTTCCTACTTACTTGACAAATATCGTTATATTTTGGACACTTCATACAATATCTTTATAAATTATAGTCTATGCTATAAATTACAGCCTATGTGCTATTCTGATGTATAAGCTATATTACTGTAAAGTTTCATTAAAATCCATTCAGTTGTTTTTGCGTGAAAGACCCACAAAGATACTCACAAACTTTCGCATTTATAATATATATTAGATTTAAAAGAGATTTAAATCAAAAGGAAAAATATTAAAAAATGTGAAATATTTGGGATTTATGCAAATTTATTGGGATTATGATATATATCTTAATTATGTTAATAATGTAGTAATTCGCGCTTTGATTATCTGCGAAGAAAAAAAAACAAAGGCTTATTTCTGAAGAGATTCCTGTTTCTTATAATTTTTTTTTAAAAAAAATGTGTGCTTTTTTAACTGTAAAACAAATTAACTATTCGAAAAGAATTAAAGTATACGAATACTGAAAAATAAAATTATTAGAAACTAAAATTTGAAATGAGAATCTGTGATACTTGAATACAGAACATTTTGTACATGAAAACAAGCATTTATAACTACATACACTTCTACAGAGGGATAAAATTTCATCACATAATTTGTTTTAAATGTTCATCATCAATTTATGAAATACGGAGAGGCTTTGTAACAATGTCTTTGGTGGTGGTGATATCGTTACTTAAGAAATTCGATTCTTCTGGAATTTTGTTTATTGATGAATTCGAGGGACAGGAAATTACACAAACCACTTGCATCATTGAAGATGACGAAGTAAGCGATGCTATTCACTATGAAAGCGGAAAATGATATCTTGACTCATAGGAAATCTTTAACGCTGCAACATGGTTTCGCTTCAACACGGTTCCATAACCTGGAGAAAAAAACATCTCATATAACACCACAATTAAGTAGTACAAGATTCATTATTGGAAATACTTCGTTTTGGCGTGTGCGATACGTGAATACAAAATATTAAAAATTAATAAAATTTGAAATCTTTTGTGGATTTTAGGTTCATTTTAAAATTTCGTTTTTTTTTCTTTCTCTATTCTGTGTTTTTGAGTGTTCAACATTTTTTGAATATTAGGTTCTTCATATTTGTGAATGAACTTGTAGCATTGCTTATGGCGCAAATTTTACAAATAAATACCTTTTTAAAAAATATTTCCTCTCTTAAGCAAGTATTACAAATTAAAAATCTTTTTTCCTAAATAAAAATCAAATCTTGTCGATGAAAACGCTCTCGACTAATAGTGCTTAATAGTAATGATGGATTAAATATTAATTCTATTGCAATAATAAATTGCTTTAATAAATATTATATCCTAATTATAAAAATTCTCCTTTTTACACTAGTTAGTTATTTTGGGTAACATGATATTTTTTTAAGAACGTTACAACCTTGTTAGGTGAAGGGAGAAATTGCAAGTACTTTATCGCTGGTGTTATATCATTTTTATATATTTAATAGATCTTCATCGTTTAGCAGATTACTGACAACCGATATTCATCTTGATAATTGCAAATGAGAATTCATTCTTATGAATATTAATAACTTATTTATGAGAGATATATATTTTGAATCGGCATATGTTATTTCACTCATGATTGATTATTAGTCATAGTATTTAAATGTGCCATATATTCTTAAAGACATTTTTTAAGAAATATTAACCTTAAAAATTACTGTTAATATTATCAATATATTAGCAGATAAATTGTTTGGGGTCTAAATGGTTAAGATGAATTTTTGTGTAAAAATATTGCTTTTGTATAGACTTTATATGTCCATTTGTACTTGTGTAAAACGATTTGATTATAAGGACAGAAACAAAAAAAAATTGATACTGACTGATTGGATTTTTTTAGCATTGATTCTTGTGGAATTTTACTTATGAAATGATGCATGTAGGCTGTTGAATGAATGATTTTATTAAAATCTCTCACAATTTATAATTTATGAATTGAAATAATGAATTATATAGTGAAAGCAAATATTGTTTTACACACCCGATACTTCTAAATTAATATAAACCCGTATTTATATGGGGCTATTGTAAAAAAGTGTCTTCATTACCGGCGAAGTTTTAGTTTAACCGCGTATTAGTGGTTATTTCACCTAAGAAGCATCATATAGCGGGATTGATTCACGTCAGATCTGTCGGGGCGAAAAGTTCTCATGTTGTCGTGATGTGGTAGTTAACAGAGTAGTGTGCAATCTTATATATTGTCTCTTGACCATGGTTCAAATTTACTATAGCCGTTGTATTAAATACGATGTTAATAAACATGCAAACCATGTTGAAGTTGTGAATATTATTCAAAATATTAAATAAATTTCGTTTTTACTATATAATTTGTCAAATGATTTTATGTAGTTCAATAATACTTGCTATTGAAAAATTTATCTTAGACATTAAGCCTATAACATTTATTACGTAGAAATTCCATTATAAATTTTGCTTTATTTTTCAGTGATTAGAAAATACATTCTATGATCTGAGTCGGTAGCGTATTAATGAGGAGGTGGAATGCAACCTTTCAATAAAGATTGTTATATATTAAAATTTTAAACTGGTCTCTCCTAATAAAATAAATTTTTTATTTATGTTTGCTTTTTAGAACAAAATTAATATTCAGAATCTTTTACTCCACCAAAACATTCCTTTCACATTGAAAAATAAGCCATGAAATAAAAAATTAATTTTGTGACGTGAGTGGAAAATGGAAACCCTCCATGATAAATTTCTTACTACACCCCTGATCTAAGTCAGTATATATATATATATATATATATATATATATATATATATATATATATATATATATATATATATATATATATATATATATAAATTAGTGCTGTGCTACCCAATATTTTAATCCCCGCAGTCCGGGTGGACGCTTGATAAACGGGGTCTGGTGTCAACGGTCTGCTGAAGGGAAAAGCGGGGGAGAGATTGATTGTTTATATTTTAGATTGTTTTGACTTAATAATTTTCATCTACTTGTATTTAAATATGTCTTCAGAATAAAATACAATTACACTAAAAAATGAATAGAAAGGAATTTCCCATGGAATATAAAGTGATTTCCTTGGAAAGTCACACAAACTCTAGAGAAATATACCATAGTAAATAAAATGGAAATAATTTAATGTCCCCCCCCCACTGGGTGGTTCGGTAACGATCCATGGCAATGGATTTAAGGCCCACTGTATAGAAGTACAATTATCAGTGGAGTTTTCGCTGACAGAAATAGTTTTTGTATGGTTATTGTTATAAAATATTTTCTCATCTCGGTGGAATTTTTATCAAAATGAATTTCATATCAATTTAACGTTGGATGGGCAAATCCGTCAGCAATAAATCTATTTTTAAAGAAATTTATTTAGCTTTTTGTAATGAAATTTTAATGGTATTTTAAAAACGAATGAAGCAAAGGGCCTTTCCCCCCTTTCTTTTGCCAAACATTTCCAAGTATACTCTTTAAAATAGAACATAATGATATAATACGCATGTTATGACAATAAAGATGTTTTTTTTTTTTTTTTTTACCGAAAGATAAAAAGACGGAAAAGCACTGAGGCATTGCATTCACACCGATTGTTCAAACTTTATGTAATTTCGCGCTAAATTCTATTTAAATGTCAGAGTTTTATTTTCACTTTTTAATTTATTCCGGTGATGTAACCAACAGATATGACCTCGACAAAGTCACGTTTCTTTTCACGACGCTGCAGGGAGGAGCTCCTTTTCATACGAAACGAGAACAGTTTTGATCTCGATAAAATGTATATGTAATAAACTTCCAAATGCATATAGAAGTTGAAGTACAAAGGTGTTTATAAGTATATAGCTGTGAAATAGCGACACTTAAATTTTTTAAAGACAGACATCGCTTGAGTTATCAAGCTCCCTTCGAACAGAGCACTACGTGTAATATAGTACACCTTCGGTTTATCGTTAAGCGCGGATTACATTCTCGAAACCATCTTCAAATACTTAGCATGTAAAAACTCTATGTTAACGTTTGACATATTGGCAGTTCTGAGCCTTCGCAGACTCGGCTAATCCCCATATACGAAAACCATTTCGTGGTGGCCCTTGCTACCAAATTTTAAAATTAATTCAAATTTTCAAATTTGAATAAAGTTTAATTCAACCTCTCATGGGATGCTAAATATTGTCGTGGTTTAAATTTTGCTGAGAGTACCAGAGCCAAATGGACACTCAAGGAATCTTTTACATGCCACATAATCATATGACATGTGTGCTACGATTTTCGCATCTAGAAAATCTATCGACTCCAGCCGGGACCGAACCCGCAACCTTTGACATGCGAAGCAGACACGCTACCTCTGAGCCACCTAGCTAACCATTTTACTAAAGATACTCTTATGAAACCGTCATTCACTCATCAAAGATGCATTTTTTGGGTGAGTAGGTGTTTATTAACGTCAGACTATAAAGAAATATGAAAGCTATTGGCGACGGACCTCATAATTTTATACTTCGATCAAATGAGGTCGCACCACCCTCTTTAAAGCACAGCACCACGCCAACGGGAGGACTTACAGCCACGGCAGATTTAACGTATCTAGTGGCACCAGGATGCGAATTAATGACGCAGCGACCATGAGTTCGTGGCCATGGCCACTAGCCTACCACTACCACTTGCATTTTCTCTAATTTTTTTTTTCTGAAAAAAAAAAAAAAAGAAAAATTATCTTATGAAGAAATGTGGCCTGTTGGTTATGGTCAAGTACTAGTGGCCGGCGGTTCGAGTTCTGGTGCTACTGAAGGTAAACTGTCGTAGCTCAAAGTCCTCCCTTTGACGTGTTGTAGGCCGCGGTAGTCGATTGGCCAAGGTATCGGACCGTGGCTGGCCTTGTCACGATTTCGAGCCCAGTACCACTAAAGAACCGCCGCTGCACGTTAAATCTGTCGAGGGCTCAAACGTCCTCCCGTTGGTGTGGTATGATAGTTAGGAGAAAGGGGGGGATGCCAGCTCAGGTGTCGTCCACATCACTTGACCATGGATCAAAATTACGTGGTACGTCGCCAAAAAGCCCTCGTGTAGCTGAACAGTGTGACGTTAATATTCATTCATTCACTCACTCACTTGACGTGTTGCAGTTTGTAGAGTGGGGTTCCAGTTGAGGTGTCGTCCTCGTCACTTGATCGAGGCTCATAATTTTGAGGTCCGTTGCCAATAGCCCAAATATTATTTTATATAGTACGACATTAATAAGCTCTTTTACGGCATTTTTTCGGAAATTAAACCCATAAAGAGTCTTTGTGGTAACACACGAGCTCATTTGACATGATTGTGGTGTGTGTGCTTCTGGATTAATAATACATATTATTTATCGCGGCTTTAAATCTTCAAGTTGGCGTTGCGTGGAAATCAGGGGAATGATAGATCATGTGTCGTCCTTGTCATATGACCATGGTTCAGAATTACGAGACACGTATATAATAATCCTCAAGTAGCTTCCAAGTATGACATTGTATAAAACAATTAATCGATAAATTTTTAGAATAAATGCCATTATTTCGAAAGTAGATCAGCAACACAAAATAATTAAAAGTGACTTCGAAATACGTCTTAAAATATAAACCTAATAAGGTCAGCTTATAAATGATTAGGAAACTCATTACTAACAAAAAAATTTAAATTATTACAAGGAAAAAAATTTGCAGATGTGTGTAAATATTTGTCCATTGTAAGAAAGTACCTGGCGCAGAAAGGATAATTAAATCAGAAAAATTTAACAACTGGTTTTGATGATGTGTTATGATGATTTCTGATGTACACGCACAGTCTTTTAGGGTGGAACTTGGCAAGCAGATTTCGCTATTCAACTTCATTGAGAAATTCAAATTGGATTAACAAGCAAAAAAAATGGATTGCATCAAATCGATACGGCCTTGTATTATCTGCAAAAGCAAATAGCTTAATTATTGAAACACGAAATTTTCAAATAACCGTTAGCTATTGCTGGCCGAGTAGTAAAACAAGTTTCGGAAAATTCTGGAAAGTCATCGATTTATTTTTGCGTATTTTACTATAAATATTATAAATTAGTTATTTTAATCATCGTGTGTGTGTGTATCTTTAATTCTTAAAAATTGGAAAATATATCGTTTAATGAGATTTTGTTTGTTCGTTTTATCCCCATCAATAGACCAGTATTTCTCGTAAAAATTATGTAGAATAATTAAGATCAGGAATGCCTTCTCTTCGTAATTTACTTTCACAGATTTTATAAATGAAAACTGACAGAGTGAGTTATCATTAACGTCACACTTTTTAGCAACATGATAGTGGATTTCAAGCTCAGATGTCGTCCTCGTCAGTTGACCGTGGTTCAAAATTTCGAGGTCCATCACCAATGGCCCTCGTTGCAGCTTTATAATGCGACGAAAATACGAGTATAACTCTCACTCTCAGTCAGACTACCATGGTTACCATGAAAGATGAGATCACATACAACCATTATGTCGTCATTATTTAGTTGGTAGGATTTTCTTCTTGAAATCTTAAGAACTAAGATGTTGTTTGCTATTAGTCTAATAATGGTATAAGAATTAAAAGAATTCATTTGCTAATTTGTAGCAAAAAATTTTACTTTATTCTTTATGAGTATGTTTTTAGAAAACTATTCATCGCGTCATGTCGATTATCTAAAACTGAATCATAACTTGTACGTCATTCATTATGTTTGACTTATTTTATCGTTTGTTATAATGTAACAAATGAATTGTCTGATTGAAATGCGTATTTATAATGATCAAGGGCTCAAAACTTAATACTTCCTTGAAACTATAACGGTTGATTATTTAAAATTAGCAGTTAGTATTCTTCTGTCGCATTCTAAATTTAAAATTAAAGAATTAAAATAACTTGTTGGGGTGGAGATAACAACGAATTATGAATGGGAGATTACAGAACATTTGTGATGCTTGAATAATAATAATATCCATTGTGCAGGTATAGAAACGATAATGCCATTTTATATTACGACTCCCAGATATATAAGATTTATCGTGCCTATGTATGCAAACAAGCTTACACAGATTTCTGCGTATTAAAGTCCTTGAAAAAGCGCCTTGGTTTTATAGATCCTTATATATTAATGCTTCGAATGTGAATATATAATGCTTTTAAGATTTTCATTTCTTTAAATTTCGTTACAAATACAGTTTTTAAAATTTATTTTTATAAAAATTATGGTATTTTAAAAACTTTAAATTTGTTAACTCTTCTCATTCCTTATTTATTTGAAAGATTTTAACATGCAAGGTCCATTTTTGATTTTTGTTTCTATGTCTGTTCTGCTTCCTTTTATTTATTTATTTTGAGGTTTTAGTTGAAATTTTGTATTTTTGCTTTTATTACTTATCTTTTATACTTTAAAATGCATTTTACGTTGTACCTACACACAGGCAGCGATTCTACTTTTTCCTGTTCAGTCTTACCATTTTCTTATAGTGTTTAGTTAATTTTTGTCGCTTTAGATCTGTTTAATCCCCCAATTTAGATGAAATTTTAGGAAAAAGGGGAATAATATTATAGTTTATGTGAAACTAAATTTCAAAATGTCTCATATTATACTTTTTCTGTTATATTTGACAAAAAAAAATTGTAATTCTACGTAACCTTTTTTTTTCAAACGTAAAAAAATGTAATTTATAAGTTCTGAATACCAAATAAAAATATTAAAATATAATTCATCAAATAAAAATATATAACACACATATGAGAAACAAATTGTCGTATTTTTAAAACAAATTAATATAACAGTCTCTTAACAAAAAGTTTGGTCGTATTATAGATGAAATATTATTCTTTGAGTCTCTCTACGAGAATGACGTTCTTTTCCAAATACCTCTCGATTCTCGCAATGTAAGCACTTCCAGAAATTCTCATCTACAAAAAAAAAGCAAGATTAAGTTACTATACTACAATTTATCGCTAATATTGATCGCTTTTACCATAATTTTAGTTTCGGTTTTGAAAAAAAAATGGAAAAGAGAATACCTGAAAATCACAAAATTTTAGTTCATTTCGAACAATTCGCAAAATAATCATAGTAATTTTTTTGTGGTCTAAATTTGTACATTTTAGATCAAACATTGAAGTTTTTTCGTCAAAATATGCATTTGTACGTTGGAAGAACAGTAACTTCTTTTAGAAATATGATGGTATCTTACGTACTACGATATAACAATGATTTAAGATACATCACATCATAACAACGTGACTAATGTGTTCGTTGATGCAGAAATTTTTTGCTAACTGAACGGGTGAGAAATTATCATTGCATATTTTTTAGAAATTTTCAAATCGTAATGTTACATGATGGAAGAAAATGTTAATTTTTTTTTAGTATTTTCTATTTTATATTATGCCTTGAAGAAATGACTCCGGTTGAAAAATAGTTAAAGTATCATCTCTACATAGAAATTGTGTAAATCATATGGCATTTTTAAGTCTAGATACCTACATTTTTTTCCAATTTATTTGTTTGAATTTTTAAAGATTAGTAGGTGGCTTTTAAAGTAAAAAAAGTGATAACATTATTATGAACTAATTTTTTTCATCGACCATAGATTCGTATATAAATAAGGTGACTGACGTGATATTATAGAAACGTATAAATGAATAGTTTTTTTGATATTTAGTGTTGCTCGAATTAGAATGTACATATAAAACTGTTTTAAGAACAGTATTACAAGAAGCAATTTTTTTTGTGCAATTTTTTTTTTTGGTAAAAAATGAAGGGAAAAAAATCACCTATTTTCAAAACATACTCCTTTTATGAAAAATACTTACACAATTAAGATTTTTTTGTGTCGATATATAGCTAAGACTTCTGTACAGAGCTTGAACTAGGAATTTTGAAGTATATTATTTTTAGGAGGGGATTTATTCATATTTTAATACATCAGTGTAGAGAAATTTTAACAAAAAAGTACCTCTTATTGTTTCAATTAATCGTAACTCTGAAAGTAATGTGTATTTTTCAAAAAGCCTGTAAAGAAGGCTCTCATTCTAGGCTCTGTATAGAAGGAAGTCTTAGCTATATAGAAGTAAAATATTATAAGTATAGAAGCATTTTTTTCATAAAAAAAAGAATGTTATGAAATTGCATCATTCTTTCTTCATTTTTTTTACCAAAGAATTGCATTTATATAGTTTTTCTTGTAATGGTATTCGTACAGCAATTTTACTTGTAAATTCTAATTTAACTCATATTAAACATCGAAGAAATTATTCAGTTATACGCTTTTTCAAAATCACAGTTTAGTGATAGCCAATCACCTTTTAAGCTAATTCGTTGATAACTAACCCTCAAGTTGTGTAACTCGTTAATTTTTGATGAGCTTAAAAATAAACTGAAGTGGTCCATCTTGTTCTCAAAGTCACTCCAAGAATTGCACGTGTGTGTGTGCTAATCATGGTATCAGAACTTTTGTTCTTATAAACATCAGTTTGTTAAAATCGTGTTGTTAGCAACCTCGTTTGAAAACACCGGAAAGGTCGAAGTGAGTTTCTCAAATTAAATGATTACCATTCAGAAACCGTAAGAATTATTTCATGATCCCTGTCACCTCTGACACATTTAAATGTTTTGGGGAGGATTTTATTGTTCTTTAAATCCTGAGCGAATCAAATACAGTAAAATTACATGATCAAGCATTATTAATCATAGTTATCCATCATATGTTTCGTAAAAATGTTTAAGAAATGATTTATAATGAGCAGTTATATGATTCGACATCAAATTCATGAAGGAAATGATACTTCTGAATATTCATCACGAGAATTGAGATTACTTTGTTATATTTTCTCGCGCTTAAATCGCGTAACATTTAAAACTGTGCGCATAATGCGTAAAAAAAACTTTTCTATAATTTTATAATTATAGAAAAGTTTTTTCTTTGTTGGATTGAAGAAATTTGAATGAAATTGAATTATGATTTATATTTTAAGACAGGAAACTCTTACACAAGAAATTATTGCTGACAATTTCATAAGGAAACCAATATTTATTTTAATGTATTTGGTTTATTCAGCGTTTTGTACCTTTTAAATTTATTTTTATGTACAGCGGGGGTGGGCAGACTTTTCCAGGGTACGATCTACTTCTAATTTTTTCAAGGTAGCTTAGGTGCGGCATAGCTAAGAAAAATGTCTACAATAGTTATTATAACTTTATATATATATATATATATATATATATATATATATATATATATATAATAAATACGGAATATGTGTTGTTGTTGTTGTTGTCTGATGCCACCTGTCTGACGCAGTCAGATCGAGGCCCACGAAATTCATCGTGGCATGGGCTAGAGGTACGCCTGTCGTTGGCCTTGAGCACCATACAGGTGACAGTACGATTTTAGCTCGGCGAAGTTCCCCGAAGGGACGATAGATGGCGACACGACCTCTATCTCCACCTCCACAATTTCTGCATCTAGACTGAAGGGGAGGGAAATATTCTCCAGTCCCTGCGGAATATGTACTTGCCTATACATAACTACAATAAGATAAACTCACACTTTTTTAAAACCGAATTTAATGCAAGATACAAACATAATAATAACAGACTTAAGTATAATAATATCAAATGATGCATTTCTTACCAAACAATTCAAAATACATTAAGGGGACATGGTACGATTTACGCAAGCATTTTTAATTTAAGGATTTTCAAAATTCTTTTGTTGCCTCCTATGTGTGTATACTATGTAAAACAGATTTTGTGCCCAAAATTTCATAAAAAGCCAGTCATTTAATTTTTTAAGGAAAATACTTAAAATTTGTGAAGTGATTTCAAAATGCTACTTCCCCCTACAAAAGTTGACTTACATTTATGAAATTTGATATACAAGTGTAACGTCAAACTAAATGTAACAAAAGTTGGTATGGGTTTTTGATAACATGATTGGTATTCGTACAATACTTCTTTTTATGAATGCTTATTGAAAATTCCTTAAAAAATGTATAAATTCTGAATTCAAATATTTTTTAAAAAATAAGTATTTCTTTGATTCAAAAATACATACCAACTTTTGTTACATGTATTATTAGCAATAGGTAAAATTTTTTTAAAACAGGCACAATATGAAAAAAAGCCGTAACATTTTAAATGAAGACAAACTAGTTATTTTATCTTTCTGAGATAAGTAAGTTTAAAGGTTTGATTTGCCATAGAGATGTGAATAAAAACGAACGTAAACGCTATCATAATTCTGCGTTTTTTATGTTTAGACCTTTAAAATTTTGTGAGGTTTGAGGTAATAGAAAAGTATATAAAGAATAATTTAGGCTATAAAAATTATATTTGATTTTTTGACCGTTTTTTGTCATTTGAATCGTACTGTGTCCCCCTTAAAAAATAAAGCCTTTTCATCTAAAGTTAGTGCTCATAGTTATTCTCAGTAGAAGACTTAGTCTGTATACTGTTAGCCAATCTTTCATATTTCGGTATATTATTATTAACTGCTAACCTTCAGTCGGTCCCCCCAAAATACCTTAGCAGTCCACCAGTCGACATCGATTGGCCTAATGCCCATTCCTGATGTTCAGACATCATCGAAAGAGAAGTAGAGAGAGTAACTTATTAAATCCTGCAGCTTTCTTCGCAGCTATAAAAATTGTCGTTGTCAATGACTTCAAGGGAAGTAAATTATGCTAATTGATAAATTGAATTAATATTCTAAGAAGAATTTTATATTTATGGAATATAATGATTTTGTAGAACTAGATAGAAAATGGTCTGAATATCCTTTATATGTTCCAAATTTTATTCGAATTCAATCATTACGCCTATTTGTGGAACAAGCCGTTGAAAGTCCATTTACTAGATATCATTGTGAAACGATTAACATTTCTTATTTACTCATAAATTTTAATAAAACTTCTCTTAATTATTACAATAGTAATGTAAGAAATTATTGTACTTAATATTGTTAAAAATAAACCAAAAAGCTCAAAATGTAAGGCCTCTTAACCTTGTGAAATCGTTAATTTTTTTTCTTCTAATTGGAGGTAATTGAGGGTAATTTTGAACATAAAGGTTTAAAAACATTTAAATTTCAAATAAATACAACGATTTAGAATGTTACTACTAATGTGTTTTTTTTCATGGATGCATTTCATAATTCGCATTTTTTTTAAAAAAAAATTATTACTTTAAGTTTTTTAAAAATATTTTTTATAAAAAGGAAAAAGTTGAACGATGTATATTAGAGTAAATATCTTTGAAAAGCGTTGAGATTCATTACAGTAGATACAAAGAATTATAATTATCTAAATCCAGGCAATTTATAAAAATGCTGAAGTAGAATTTTACGATTTTGAAACTAAGGTTTATCTGATTGAAAGGAATCTGTTTCGTGAAAAAGGGCTTTCATAATTATATAATTCTTTTTTATTGAGTTGATTATGTTAAAAAAGTTACGTAATCTATCCTGCAACACCATAATTTATTTCCATTTGAGCTTTAAAGGTACAAATGGATATGAATTGCATTTTTAAGAATTTAGAAATTATTGAAGGTGTACTTTTCTGACGCTGTACATTTATTTGTATGAATATATTTATTACACTCAAAATATATAAACGAGGATATCTAACTATATTAATTGAATTAAATGATTAATAAATTAACATCATAATTTAATTTCCTTAGAGCTATTAATGTCGATCGTCCAGTTATGATGAGTATTTCGAACTGGTTCAGTAGCTTTAATTTTCTTGAAATTTAAGATTATTTATTTATTAGTTAAGATAATAATCAATTATACCCCGGTTTTATATAATTAAATCAGAAATATAAAAAAAACTATGTCCTGAACAGAATATGATTTGCTCATCAACTGTTTGGTTTCAAAAAACCTTTTTGCATTTTAATCGATTTTAACTGTTAGTAAAGCAATCGATTATTAAAAAAAATTCTAAAGAACTTCATTTTGCTTACTTTCATTCTATTTTCAAGACAACATTTAAATTTTAGCTTCCGTGCAAACCTCTCGTCAATTTCAAATCCTGTTTATACGCAAAACCATTCTTCGCTAATCTTATTTTGCACATAAAAGCGATTTGTCTTGCTTTATCCTTCACACATACACATCAACTAAAAAACTGAAGAAACACACTTTTGTATTTATTCACGCATTTGTAATTAAGCATTGAGAAAGTTCCGAAAGAGATGTTTTTCTTGCACGCGATTGTCAGTGAAAAAAATTGTTTGCCGTTTCTGTCAAGATGGCTGCTGGGATATTGAAAAATTCTGAAACCGTATCAGCGCGGGAGAAGTTAAAAAGCCTTGGAGCTAAATTACGATAGTTGCGTTTGTCCTAGTTCTCCTGATTTGAATTCTAAAATAGCTATGCTTTATTGAACAGTTTTAATTAATCCAGTGACATCATTTACAGGAAAAACGATATCACTGAATTTCTTTAATAGAAAAGGGAATAATTAAGTCTACTTGTGTAAAAATTAACTTAATAATTTCAATGTTAGATGCATTACTAAGATAATGATTCCACATTTATTGACGTATTTTTACAATAATGATTCTAGAAATGTATTTCAACTTAAACGATTACTTCTCTAGCAAATAAACGTAAAATCAGCTTTTGATTTCAATTTTGTGATTATTACTGCTCAAAGGTCAAGCTATGAGAGTTATTGGTGGCACACTTTGCAATTCAAACCTCTAAGGCCAATGCAATTATAAATGAAGAGAACAATATTTCCGTTAATACCATAAATCTGCGTGTATTTTTAAAAATATTCAACCGTTATTATCATAATGCTGACTATTATTAGGTAAAATACCTATATCTCTGAATCCCTCCCCATCATGTTTACAAAAAACGTAAAAGAACTTCTTTAAAGGTAAAAAAAAACTTATAAAACTGTACGTTACGTGCTACCATTCGTTGTGGCCGCAGTGCCGTTATGGTCACGAATTCGTGGCTGGTATGTCATGAGTTCGAGCCCTAGTGCCCATAAAGATCCATCGTGTAGAAGAGCTGATGCCTGTCAAATATGTCGAGGCTTTAAGGCCTTTTCGTTTGCAAGGTGTAGTTTAGAGAGGGTAGAAGTGACAACTCTTGACCTCTTGTTTCTCGTCACTTGACTATGGTTCAAAATTACTCGGTCCATCCCCAACTACCCTCGTGTTGTTTATAGTGCGACATTAAGAAACCCTCAATCAGGTTAATTTTGTCAAGGCTGTTGGAATGGAGTCTACATTTCTAGAATGAGGTGCCAACTCAGGTGTCCGTTCTCACTTGACCAAGGCTGGAAGTCACCAACAGTCGTCTCACAGCGAGCGTTAGTAAAATCCAAAAGAAATTCTACAACACACAAACCAGCCACCTTAAGGAAGCATTTTTTCCTTATTTTTTTCAAGCGCCAGCTTCTGTTAAATATTTCAAAAATACAGCCATTCTTGGAACTGTTGTAGTTTCGGACAGATTTTTTTAAAAGAAAATTAAAGCGAAATTTGAAAAACCTTCGATTTTTTAGTATGCATGGCGCGACGTCCACCTCCGATTTCACCTTCGTCCTCCTTTTAATGGCACAGATCAATATCAAGCATCTTTTATATAGAGTTAACCTTGCAATATGGATAATGAACTTCATCATGCATTCTGCACTGACTGTGGAAAATCCTTTTTAAAATATCTTGCGTTGGCCAAAGCATTGAAATACATGCAGGAAATGACATATAAATATGTAAGAGCAACATTATATCAGCAATTGGTTCATCTCGCAGTAGGGTTGTATCGTTAGATAACATCAGGATTGGTTTTGAAAAATGAATTTGCAATGAGATGTTGAATCCATAACCGATTAAAAATTTTGTCCTTTGTTCAAATAGCAGTGAATAAGGAGATATGTTTCTTGAAGAATTTGCTGTAACAAATACTTAATCGGTGTATCGATGCATATCTTTGATATAATATAAATAAAACTGGAAGTCGTATATTCACACACCATTGCGTAATCTAATTCCGTTGATAGAGTTTTCATTTAAATTAATTATTTTTCTTTCGTTATGATTCTATACACATTTAATCTCATAGTTTTACTATAGTGAGAAAAACATTTAATTTTGATTGTGAAAGTTATATATATATATATGTGTGTGTGTGTGTGTATTTTAGTTATTCAAGGTTTTCAAGCCGGATTTGATGGTAACAATTTTTAAGGCCATCTTCGGTTAATGTTAAGGAATAAGACCCGAATTACGTACATTTGTTCAGATATAAAAAGAAATGAAAAATTAATATTACATCCTAGCTTCACTATCCCTTAGAGAGAACAATATATTTTATCATACTTTACATTTTTGACCGAGTTGAGCCATTTTCTCTGGTATAAAATCTGCTTCGCGTTTTTTCTCCTATACTGTAATGTTAAATGAGCTGTCCTTTCACGTGTTAAAATGAAAAAAATAATAATATTCACGGAATATTTTGAAACTTTAGAAACGCTATATTGTCAACAGATCTATGACTTATAATGTTGAAAATTTTCATGAAAATTGAGGCATTTTTCTGTCTGAAAATGTGCTCCGCGTTTAGTTCAGGTCCTCGTACTTTTGCTGAAAACAGCCTTAAGAATTATTTATCGCATAGATTCTTTATCTATTCGTGTTCAAATATTTGTATGTGGCCGTGGTAGCCTAGTGGTTATTGTCGCGAACTCGTGATTGGAGTGCCATGGGAGCTCAAGATCTAGTGCTACTGAAGACCCTCCGTGTAGAGGAGCTGAAGCACGTTAAAGCTGTCGTGGTTCAAACTTTTCCAGTTGGTGTGGTAGGAAAGTTCGAAGAGGGGGGCAGTCCTAGGTGTCGTCCTCGTCACTTGACTGTGGCTCAAAATTTCGAGATCCGTCACCAATAACCCTCGTGTTGTTGCTTTACATGACGACGTTAATGAACACTCACTCATTAGGTTGACAAAAATACTTGACTATTATTTATCCATTTGTTATTCTTGTCTATTGTTTTCAAATATATTATCTTGTTAACTCATTCATAGCATTTTAAAATTACTAAATACTTTTTGAAGCAATAATCTGAACAAAAAAAAAATTAAAATTATTTAGTGGAGCAAACAAATATTTGGGGGTATAGGAAAAAATAATGTTAGAATTTTACTTCTGAGGCTCATAAATATTTTTGCAAGTTTAATAATGGTCTTAATATACCCCGGTACGTTTTTAATATAGTATACATTTTATTATTTTGAATTTAACTCTTTGAATCTTCTTAATTTTCATTCAATACTTATTTCATTTCTTTTAATTCTGATAAAAACAACTATATTTTTATGGAATAATACTTTTTTTCCCTTACTTCCCCATAAGTGTTCTTGACATCGGGGATAAATAATTCTTCAAATTAAGAGATCTCAAGAATCCAGTTTAAAATAAAATAAACCATTTAAGAAGCGCGAATTTTATTTTTAAAAAAAATCCACATTCCTGTTTCTTATAACAACAATAGCTGCTTAAAGTTTGCTAAAATGTCTTGCTTTTTCATTTAACACATCTGAATTTGAATCTTTAAGTACACAAAAGTGGCTACACTACGCCGATGGACCTTTATAACAGCAATTCCAACGGTTTATCTTATGCTGGACGTCAGATCTCTGTCCATAATAACAGATATGTCTGTTATTCCTTCAACTCATAACACAAAACCGAATTTTTTTTATCTGAAAGTAAACCGGATAAACGAACAATAAGAGGAGCGTGAATCAAAAGCGCCGTAGATCTGATTATTGCCACCGACGGAACCTAAATCTACGCTTGCCCTAATTACAGAAGCACGGGGTTTAGTTGTAAGTGCGCTGAAAGGAACAAACCTCGTCCCACGTCATTGTCCAGCGGCAGATGCGAGTTTGATATTATTGAAAAGAGAGGCTAGCAGTAAATCGCTCGTCCCTTATGTCGTGCAATGTCATTCCCAGAAGTGAGAGTAGAATTTTTTTCGTTCCTTTTCTGTTCTAAAGGTCATTGCGTGCCATTGTGTTTGATCCCGGTCGCTAATGGAAGCCAAGTGGTGTTTTACGAGTGATTACAGATCCAGTCGTCTGCACGAAGAATGAGTTTCATGTGAATGAGTTGTTTGTTGGGACCAGTTTCTGCTACGGCTCTCACTAACAGATCCTATTGCCACTGCTGTTTTAGTGTAATTGGTTGAAAATGAGAAAATGGTATGATTGTATTGAAAAACGTTCTGATAATGGCTTTCAACTATTTTCTCAAGTGAATTAGATCCCATTTGATCGTACAGATTGGAAAATTATTCCTAGATTGGATCTGGCTTCTGTTAATCAACTTAAAAATGTTGTTGTTTCTTATCCCTGTAGTCTAGCTAGGGTTAGATCAAGATCCATGAGACTATTGATGTAAAGAAGGACCTTTATGTCAGAACTGGACAGGTGACGTGGTGCCTCTCTCAGGAAAATAAGATGTGGTAGTCTCACACAAGCTGCAGATTCGGTACTTACGCATTACACCGTCGACCAATTCGTGAAATGAAAAGACGTCGCCTAATACCGCGATATACCGCCAAAAGTGGAAAACTGTCCTCACACATGGACACCAATGCATAAACATTTGGCTGTGTTTTTTAATGTGGAAAATTAGTGATGATGATGTCGTGTCCATAACGGGACCAAATTAGACAGTACTATGGTCCCAGATGACTGTTCTGGCAATCTGTTCAGTATTACCCACATAGAGGTTTGTTGACGAAAACAGAACCCTTATTTCTGGTAGAGCAGCAAGAATAGCTGGACAGTTGTTAGCACTGTATCTGAACAATTATCACAATTCCTGTAAGTTCTTCTATCATCCCTATCAATCTTTACTCTGATATAACCTGTTCTTAGCCTAGCAATGATCTTTATGATAAGGGGTCTTTACTTATATTACAGAGTTGATGCTTTACAGAAATTAACTCCTTTCTCAAATTGGTTGGTGAAATTGGTAGACTGTATAACACGTAAGCATCTCAGCCTACACCGTCGTCAGGATCGATAGATCCTGAGATGCCCACTAGAGAACCTTAAGGAAGGTCAGGTCAGATGTACTTCCCAATAATGCATGTTTGTTACCTGGAGAAGTAACAAAATATCAGTCGTGAACCAGCGGGTTTATCCATAATATTTGTAACCTTTTATTTTAGTTTCCACAACGCGATCAAACTTTTAAGTAATTGAAAACATTATCTGGCAAAGACTAGTTGAACTCTCCTCGGAAAAAATGTATGCCTTCTCACTTTCAATACGCCGACATAAAAATGAATATTGTGCTGTAGAAAATGTATTTCAGTCAGTGGCGCATACAAGGGGGGTGTCCTAGGAGTCCAGGCACCCCCATAACCCTTGATTTTTTTCGATTGGTTATAATCCTATGTATATATTACGTAAAATTGAATTCTGTATTTGTTATTAATAATTAATTTTATTAATTAATGCTAATTATTTATTCAGTAGTTAATTTTGTATTGTTTTTGTTTCCAAAAATCGACAAAATCAAAGCAATATGTTGAGCGGCGTATTTGAGTATGATACTAAAATGGTGGACTTTCGACGCTGGACACCCCCCTTGAAAAATTGTTGTGTGCGCTACTGATTTCAGTTGATGTATTATAAAAGTACCTGTTTTTATGTACTAAGAGTAATAATAAAGATCTACATGACTATCATAGACTTACTTCGTAATTTTATGGTGAATGACATCCAAATCGTCGCTTAAAGCTCAAAATCAAGAAGACCCTTGAGGATTTTGAAATCTACAGAAATTCGAAAAATAAATTATGTATGCTCAGTTTTCGAAATGTAATAAAATTATGCTTTTTTAAACGCATGGTGATATTTAACAGAAACATTGACAGAGATTATAATGCCACACTTTTTTTGGTAGATTTAAAAAGGAATAAATACCGTCTACCTCCAGACACACACACCTTGAAAAGAAACCTCAAAAAAATGGACTACAAATAGTTTTTCATTTTATCTTGACATGATCAAACTTAGCTGAGAGCCGTCAAATTTTCAAATCGTAAAAATAACTAACTGTCAGCGTCTCAAAGACATTCCATTTATCGAATGCCAATTCTTGGAATATCTTTTGTAAAAACTTAACGACCTGGTTTAATCAATGCATTGAAAATGTACTTCATATATTTTTAATACAAAGGAAAAAAATTGAAGATAAAAATGATGGATTCAGTTTGATTTTCCGTGTGCATAATTGCGTGCTCTGTCCTTCTCTTATTTATCGAGTTTGGTCCGAACGGACTCATCCCTTGCATAAATTATTCTTTTCTTTACGCCGAAATCCTGTTGACTCATGCGTGGAAGAATAATTTCTGCTGATAATTGCATTTCTACTCATTATCCAACTCGCAGAACAAACGCAGCACACACATCCCCGCTGATATTTATAAAGTTTTCGCTTTTTTCTATTTCTATTTGTTTTTGTTTTACATAGTAATTATGCTTATCTCTTGAGTTTTAAATAGCTTATGCGTGATGAGTTTAAGTTTTTACGTGTGTACAGTGAGGTATTGTTGTTTCTCGGAGTAGTGCGAATAAAACGAGCTTTGAAAGTGAAATTAAATGTTACCTGTGAGTCATCATGGGAAGGATCGTACTTCTCCTGACTTTATTTGTTTTTTCTTATATTCCGAATTATTGATATACATATGTATGTTACATTTGTTTAAAATTTGTGCATGGAACTCTCTCTAAAAACTTATTAACTATAATGACTTGTGTATTATTTGAGGGTGAATATGCAGATTTTTATTTTATTTTATGAGTTTTTTTACCCTTGTAAAACTCCTGAAAAGATGTAGAAGAAACAGAATACTTCTTGCATCATTATTTCACTTGTAATATTTTCAGAAATTTTTGAAATAATCGGTGATTCATGCAAATGAATATTTTCCATCCGTAACTTTTGAAGATAGTTTTTGAACTTTATGAATTAGTTATTTCATGTTTAGATATTTACGTATTATATAAATAATTTAAATAACCAATTCATCACAGACAGAACTATTTATATCAGCAAACTAAAAGATTAGAATTATTCTTAAGGTTATCAGGAAATGCAGGTATAATGGTTAGCGATGCTGACAGCTGTGCAGTTGGGCCTGGGTTCGAATCCCGGAAAAGGCATGGATGATTGTAAATGTATAGTGCCTTCACGGCATGAGGGTACTTTAAATAGCCGTCGAGCCGCAAGTCCTCTCATGAGGTTGGTGGAAGGGGAAGAGAGATGGAGGCCCAGGGTGTCCTCCCTCAAAATTGGGGTGAAACCGAGCTAAATAGTTCTATCACCTGTATGGTGCTCAAAACTACGGTTAACGATAGGCGTCACTTAACCCTTTGACATGTTGAATTTCGTGGACCTTGATCTGGCTTTTGCTGCTCAGGTGGCATTAGTAACAACAACAATAACAGGACATGCTAGAAAGAGTAAAATGCCAGAAATAAGACTCTTTGTTTACGGGACATATATCTTTAACAATTTCCAATAGAGCTTAGATTTTTTTCGTGATATTAATAAAGACATTTCACAATCATTCCGTAGAAATCATTCCGTTTTTTTTAAGTTGAACATAATTTTTGAGATTTCAATATATATTTAGGAACCATTTTTTAAAAAAGTATCTCTTAAATATGTAAAATAATTTTTGCCCATGTATAAAACAATACACAAAATATAGTGAACCTATTTTGTTAGTAAAATATTAAGATAATTTCTTTTGAAAAATTATAAAACTTCTCTCGTAATTTTGAAAAATTTTTATTTTTCCCCTTTTGTGCACACAAAACTATTTTTTAATTCTATCAACACAACTTCAACTAAAAAAGTAGGTTCACTATATACACAGGCATCCTGTATAGAAGTATAAAAAATTTGAAACCATATAGTGCAATAGTGTTTTTTTAGACTGTACCTGAAAGCAAAAAGTTATGCTTTGCAGAAAAAAGTGAGAAAAAAAACTAAACATTTGTTTACATGTTTGTCAATTGCTTTTTTATATTTTAAGGTTATTTTATCAACGAACATATTAGTGTTGTACATTTTTAGATTCAGAAAAAATATGCGCTATTTTTTAATACTAAAATTGAAAAATCGATTTTTTTGAATGTGTATGATGTCCTGGTGCTCTTAAGGCAAAATTGTGAATATTTCTTAACGTAGCTTTATGCTCCACCCATTTTTATTAGGTTAATTAAAAAGCAAATCAATGTATGATGCATGAATTTAATAGAAAAATAGTCAGTTTTCCATCCTATTTTTGAATCTTTGAGAAGCGCATAAGCTATTAAGTAAACCCAAACAGACTTATCTACTAATAAATAATGTTTCATTTTTTTTTTGAAAATGAAATAGAGCAATAATATTTTGAATAGAGCTCCACCTATATATATATATATTTCTAAAGAGTGAAGATGATGTTTACCCTTTCAAGTAGAAGGAGATGTGAATGTCACGTTTGTGATATTTCCAACCAATATTTAAATCCTTTTGAAGGACGTTTCTGTCACAGAGCTCACACACCTACACTTTTAGTCTAGTTCTCAGTATTTTCGTTTTTTAAAATGGTTTTTAAAAGCGTTTTAGTGTCAAAAATTATGCAGCAGCTTTTAATTTAGGACTGTATATAAATTATTTCGGACTTTGGAAGGTTGATTGTTTTTTTGAAAAGACTTTATTCCAGACATGTATGATATTTTATTTTTGTGCCTTTAAGTTATGAGGCGTGTATTTTTTTCTGTGTTTAAAAAACTACTTTTCACGCAATGTTTGGCTGGAAGACGAGCATTATGCATTCAACGTGTTATTACAAACTTTAGGGAAAAAAAGATAAAAGCTAAACTACACTTTGAAAGTGAATCCTTTAAATAAGAAAAAAAATAACTAGTATTAAATATATTGTTTAAAAAAAATAAGTAATAAACATGAATAAAAAGGGAAAAAGAAAGAATGCTACGGTAGCTCTGCCGATAAAAATTTATATTAATCTTTCATATTTACTTTTATTTTTTACTATAATTTTCTTCAATACTTTCTTTTTTTAATTCTTTGCATGAAATACATGTAGAGTACATGCGACACATAAATTATATTTCTAAACAGCAAATTTGAAGTATTTATTTACAAATTAAAATAAATTGCATTCTAAGCTGTATTTTTTCACGGCGTTTAGAAAAATATGTGTCTAAAGTAAGACAGAGTAAAATCGTAAGAGTAAATTTTGGATTTTAATGTAAAATTCTAATTTTTTTTATCTTTCACGAGTATCTTGAAGTACAATTCTTTAGATTTAAGCTTCGTCAGAATTATGTGTATTAAAACCGAAATATATTTTTTAAAAGAACAAAAGTTTTTGAGACTGTTTTCATCACATGAATCATTTTAAAAATATTTGCAACTCATATTAACAACAAAATCTGAGACAAATTTCAAAACATGGTAAAGAATAAACTTTAAGATCTTAATACAGGCAAAAAAGGAAAAAAATGTGTTTATACATGAAGGAAAATTTGAAAGTATCACATCTGAGATGGCAGCTTAGAATTTACTTAATAGTTTACTTTTACTCTTGAATCACATACATAATTTTAATTTGTGTACTATTTTAGAAATATTTCTAAAAAGAAGTAATTTGAATTTTGAAAAGATTTATAACAAAATTAGGGGAATAATAAGTTCTTATCAAAGCATATCATTGATAGAATATAATCCTACGTAATTATAGAAACACACCTTACGATTCCCATGTTGCATTTTTTTTTTTTTTTTTTTTTTGTAAAATAAGTATTTTTCAATTTCATTTTAAGTTACTATTTGGAAGATTATACTTGTATAAATTTTTTCAGGAAATATAAAATATGTTTTAATAATTTTATCTAATTTTATCAAATTAGGTTAAATTTTTTTCTTGAAGAAAAACAATTTCAATGTGAAACGCAACGGAAAGAAAGTTTTTCTGTGAGGAGATGAGATTTCAACAAAACATGATATACTCTAACTCTTTTTAAAAAATATTTTAATATTCAACTAACTAAATTAAGTCCTACTTATATTCTTAAAATTATTTTTAAACAAGCATATTACCTTATAAGTATATGTTTAATACTAACCAGTATATTCATATCGATTTTTAAAACTGCAATGGGAAATCGAAAATATGTTTTAGAAAAAAAATTTCTTAACTTGTCAACCATTCTTCCATCTTATCATTCTTTCTTCTTATAGTTTAAAAATAAATCTTTTTTCTGATTCATTTGCAAATACGATGAAACAACATATTATTTGTTGAAGAATATTAAAATTTCAACATTTCCCATAACTTTTCAAGCATTCATCTTTGTTTATATGCTCTAAATTTTACTTTTTTTTACTGCATCCCGAATAAATCCCCATATTTCTTTCAAATAAAGCTAGTTTTATCAAAACTAAAGGTTATTCAGTGCTTTTTTAATAGTTGGTACCCGGGATTTTAAAACAACTTGCATATTAATAAAAAATAAAAACAGACATTAAAATGGAATATAGCAATTTATATTTCAAAGATTAAAAACTTTTACTATTCATTTGAGTGTTTATTTTCCCACACACTCGTAAATGCCTATGTTTAATTTTTAATTTTAATTATAATCCTTATAAAATACCACCAGTTTTAGTTCAACAACATTTCAGTAGATGGCAGCACCATCGGTCTCATCAAAGGAAGCTCAGGAAACCACTTGTGAGTGCTAACTCAGACATTTAGCACGCAATTTTAGTTATAAACCATATTTTGCATAATTTACAACAATTATCCCTCATTATTAAATTTTTTATTGAAAATATCTATTTCTTACTCGGTTTTAATTAATATTCAAAAACTTTAGTAATCGATATATTAAAAATTTAAATTTTATCAAGTTTAATTATCAACTGTCAACTGCCGATATGGTTCCACTTTTTCAATTCACGTTTTAAAATGACAACCCAGATTAAACAATCACCTACAGCACTACCTGTCATAATTGTTTTTATTTGCCCTAATTTATCTTACAGAAGCTAACACTAATAGCTCCTTATCACAATAACCATCATACAAGGACATTTACTTGTTTTTCACGTGGAACTGATCACCACCTTTCACCTCGGATACTAGTAACGGTAACGTACCATTAACATTGAATTTCTTATTTGTGATCCGTACCTGAACGAAGAAGGAAACTTAAAATGAAAAAAATTCGATGTTTAGAGAGTTTATTTTTTCCATAAAATCTACCAACGTGCTATTAGTAGATTATTATAGTGTACAAATGAGAAGGGGTAAATCCATATTTAATTAGACCTTGCTAAGGTCATTTAATGGATTATAATCTATATAATATTAATTTGAGTTTTAATTCTTGTCGGTGGCTGACACGGATATTGAATCCTTTTTTGTTTTTAATTATGCTTTCATTACCACTACTCTAATTTGTGCCGAATGGTACCAACAGGTTTACGAGAAATCATTTTTGAGTTGTAAAGTCATTTATTAAAGTTTTGGTTTCCGTTTCTGTAAGAGTTTGAATGTGAGAGATTAAAATGCTCGTGTGAATTAGCGGATAGTCTCAAAATGCTGTGGACTCGTCCAAAGAAGATTTTGAAAGAAGTTAAATTGTTAAAAACTTATTTTAAGGGTTATGATAAGCGTAATGTATAGTTTTCTTACTCTTTTTTCCTTAGATTTCGTTTAACTAATTTATTTTAGAACTTAAGTATTTATTTAGAAAGTATTATCATTCGTTAAGTATTTAGTTAATTTATTTTCCTTTAATTGTAATTTCCTGTTCGTCCTGCTTCCTTTAACTGTAACTAACTGTTATTTTTATTAAATACTGACAATATTGAAACACCTATATGTTATGTTTATAAGTAGTTAATTTTACTTATCTTTATTGTAACGTCCAAAGTTTTATTTGATAGATATAGTTATGAAAAGGAGAGTATTCTTAAAATTATATATGTAATTGAATACAATCGCTTAAAAATTAAAATGAAAAAAATAATAATAACATCTATAAATTCTGCTTATTAGAGGAAACCTTATAAAATTTAAATGTTTTCTTTGTGCTGATTTTTTAAAATAAATGTATATGCTTGGTTCAACTTGATTATTTCCATGTGTGAATTTAGTGTGTTTTATCTCTGCATTAGTTGGAAGATACTTTAACTTTTTGTAATTTTCACGATTTCTGCAATTGAAAAAATTTAATCATTTATCAAATGGTTTATAAAATATGATAAATTTCTGAATATATACCTTAATTAAAATAATAATGATCGAGATTATGTTATTTTATGTTCAAGATGCTATATTATTGTTAATTACAGAAAAATATACCTATAATTTTTAGTATGATGGCTATTTTTACAAATATCTTGAAATTAGGAATAATAAATTTATATCTTGTTTACTGATGAGTTTAAGATTTGTTAGGTTTGTGTAAATTTGTAAAGTATATTATTTAGGAATCATAATTATCTATCATGTCTTTGTATAACAGACGATCATATTTTCGGCTCAAGATATATTATTGTTTATCACAGTTCACGGGTTTTAATATAATGGCTATTCTAACAATTTCAAAAAAAAAAATTAAATGCAATATATTTTTATTCTTTGTTTTCTCAAAACTATTAGAATTTTTAGAATTCTATTTCGTTTTGCAATCATTATCCCAATATATAATAGTTAGATTTATGTGTTTCCATTTTAAATAGAAACTTGAAACTAAAAAACACTTTTTCTCTCTTCTTGCAGATCCCTTCATCCCCTCCTCTGTGTTGGACCCACCACCCCCACTATCACCCCCCTCCCGCCATGCCCGACGTCCCTCTGATCCACCGCGCCCTGGTGGCCGCCCGGGAAGGGGACTTGCAGGGGTTGCAGCTTCTCCGAAAAAAGCAGGAGCTGCTGCAGGGATTGCACGATGATTTTGGAGCAACGTGTGTCCACTACGCTGCCCGGGGAGGGCATGTCAAGGTTCTCGAGTTCCTCATGAACAAATGTTCAATGAGAGCCAATGTGCGCTCTTTCGTGGGAGCCACCCCTGCTCACGATGCCGCGGCTATGGGCAAGCTGCCGGCTCTCGTGTGGCTCCTCAGGAATACTGATTGCACACTTTGGGACCGGGACAAGGATGGAGCCACCGTATTGCACATCGCAGCAAGGTAAGTTTCCATTTTATTGACTGCATACAAGGTAGGATCAAAAGGTTTCCGGAATGGGTCATTTACAAATTATTTAAAAATAGAACAATAATTTAATCTTATTGACCTCTTGCAATGGTGCGCACAAAAATTTTTCAAGGGGAGGATCCAGGGTTGAAAGTCCACTATTTTCGTATCACATTTCAATACGCCGCCAAACATATTTTCTTTTGATTTTCTCAATTTTGTGAACAAAAAAATATTAAAAAGTACATTAGCATTAATTAATAAAATAAATTATTAATAATAAATTCTTAGTTATTTACAAATTTTACATACTATACACATACGATTATCACCAATTGAAAAAAAATCTAGGGCTAGGGGGGGTTGAGTTGCTTCATCGCATTTTCGATCATCTCGTCTGAATCCGCACAAAATAATGTCCCTTCAGTATCATTTTCAGCCATGGAAACAGGTGCTAGAATCGTTTCTGTATGCTTTCTTCAGCATCTTGGCCGTCTCAGAAGGGATTTCTCGAGCAAAACGCAGAATTTTATGCAGCGCGCTACTCCAAAGACGACATTGCGAAATCCGTCGAATGGAAAATTCGCTTTGTCAGAAATGATCTGCAGCTAACGCTAACAGAAAAAGAAAAGAATTCCAGATAGCTGTGTGTTTTCCTTATTAGGTCTGTCAACCCCCGAAACAGATATTCCCCCTCCAGCGAATATCTGAGTGAATGTAGGGGACCGTTCCGGGAACTTTTTGACTCTGGTAGTATGAATTTCTGAACGTGCTGTTAATCTTGCAAAGTTTTGTATTCTATCATTAAGTAATCTGAAATTGTTATTTTCTCACTACTAAGCTCAAAATATGTGATAATTGATAAATATTTTGAGAACAAAAGGTTTCAGTTTTTGCAATTGTACTCGGATGAAACTCAGTAAATATAGTAATTTAATCTCCTACTATTTTATATCTGATTAATATTTATGTTAACTAAATTAAAATTCTTTGCATAAATAAGACTTTTTATTAATAAGAATATTTGGTATCCACATGTAATGTACATGTAATGATATTAAAATTAATAATCAATATTATGGTTACGATATTGTATTAATTTTCAATTTTGAGAAAAAATTTACATCTATTATTTGTAAGACTATTTTAATACTTTTGAAAAGAATATTACCACCGACAACATATGATAGTGACAATTTCATTATAATGAGCGACAATTGAATACTCATTCACTTAATGCTGGTTAATTTTTTCCGTATTTTTTTTAATTATCACATTAATTGGCTTGCGGACTCAATAAGCAGAAATACTTTTCAAAAATGGGGGAAATAAGGCTGAAATTAAGCCTCTTTTTATATATTTTTTACGTTCTCATCTAAGTAATAAGCATTTTTAAATTTTGAACTTATACACTTATAAAAAATAAATTTGATATGGATAACATTGACTATCTATTTTTCTTTCCAAAATAAATTTTTGAAAAAAATTTTAGAACTTAAATTGAAATTACTATTAATGAATAACTTTACAGAGAATAAATAACGTTGTTTGATAGTGGTATTGTCAGATACTATTGAGTCGCCATCTATCGTAGACACATAGAACTTTAAAAGTGTATTAAACAGCCTGTAGATGGCAGCACAGTAGTACCCGTTCTAAAGAAACTTCAATTTCAAAATGAAAGTCGAGGGGAAAAAAACAGCACTTTAGTGTTTGTTATCTAATACAATTTTTTTTCAAAACCTAAAATAATTATATTATTTTCAGAGTATTATGATAGCTATAAAAATTATTTTTGTGAACACTGATTCACAGTTAAAATAAACAAGTATTAGGCCTTTAAAAATTATAGTACTAAACTTTAATTGCATTTACGTCCAGAGAAATTTTAAATTCTGTTCTTATATTTCTGCGATATTTATTCTATAAAATTTTTTTCTTTGTGTGTATTAGGTGATATGTTACGCATCCAATATTCTAAATAAATTATATTCAACTTTTTAGTTCGCGCAACTCGAAGATTAACAAGACTACAGAATCAAAATTAATGAAAAAATTTCCCTTGGCACTAGTTTGATAAATTATTTTGTGACACATTTTAACTATAGAAAATAATATTAAAAATACAATTCAAACTCATACTACTTACGTCGTTACTTGTGAAATGTTCAGCTTTTTTTAATGTGCCCTCTATTAATGTTTATTATATACGCTTTCCTTCATCCTAAGTATCTTACTAATTAATAAAAGCTTATATTAGGAAACAAAGAATTCTAAAGTTTTCCATAATGCAGAGAAGATTTAATTAAAAATTGACTAACACACGTTTAGAATTTAAATTTTTTTATTTGTTAGTGATATCCATATTTAATTTCAACATTTTGTTGTGAAATCAAGTGTAGTTTTTTTGTAAAATGATTTTGTTGTAAGAAATTTAATTTTGTTTCATTAATATTGTTTTGTACTACAAATAAGGAAGATGTAGTGCTAATACTTTCATCTTTCTTTATTACAAGATTAAGTTTTTTTTCAATGCTGCCTACTTTTAATTATATAGTAAATAAAAAGAAATAATGCAGGATTTTTTTTAACAGTATGTGAAAGTTTATATACTCTCTAAATATTATACAGTCACATACATATATGTCATTACCTTTGTTTTATTTTTTATTTCAACTATTTTAAATATCTAAACATTAAATATACGATTTCATTAAATGATAGTCACGATTTGATTATTATTATATAGATATATGGCTTATATTTTTCAACAGTTTTAAAAAGAAATCTCTTAACAATTGTAAACTGTCCCTTAAAATACAAAAGAGATTGATAAATACCTAGAAGAAAATATATCCAAAGTCTCATATGATAACCACTGAGCTGAAACTAAAAAATTAACCACTGAGCTGAAAATAATTTTATTCTCTTCCAAAAGTACTGTCGTGTATTTTAGAAAATGAAATACTCATAGAGAAGAAAGAATTATTTTGAATAATATGATCATAAGTATAAAAGTTATATATTAGTCCAATTATTTTGGCAACTGTTAACTAGTCAGATTTGAAAACTGATAACTAATTCATATGAATTTTTTGAAACTTTTTGACTCTTTTATGAGAAATTTTAGTAGTTTTCTTACAAAATTTGTGCCTTTTTTGATTAAAATGGGAAACATAATATAACTGATTTTTTCATTTAAACTCTTTTAGATTCACTCCAACGATTTCTCCGGAAATAAGAATCAGAGGGGATTACGATTTTACTGTCATTCCTCCGCTTTATACTTTTAAGAATTATGTTTTATGAAACCACTTAAAGGAATGATTAAAGCAGAAAATATGCAAATGAAAGTTAGCCATTGAAACGAATTCGAATATCAAGCTAAAATTGGATGTCCCGAAGGAAAATGCTGTGCGTTTTGATTGGCATTCAGATTTTTTTGTCTGGGTGAATTGAGGCATACACAAGCTTTACCAAAAATTAAAACTCAATTCTTTTACAAGACACACAATCGAATTAAAAATTATGTCTCCTCCAGGCTTATTCTTTAATTTACTGTGGAATCTTTTGTCCTATAATGAATCCAAGCATGGTGAGATTTATTACAGTCACAATATATTTCGACGTAACACTAATTACTCAGAAATAAAATGGAATGTTTTACTTATTAGGTATCCAGAGAAAGAAATTACTCTGAAAGTTTTTAGTTGTTGTGAATCCAAGCATATAAAGGATGATTTATTGCATATGAATATGTCTATATAGTTAACACTTTTTCCTTAAGCATCGAAAAGACTTGAAATTTAAATAATAAATTGTTTTGCCCGAAGGCGACATAATTTAAATTCAAATTTATGACAGATTTCTTCACTTCAATTCTTGTGAATGCACGTGCTGAAAATAAAAGTGTCTTCCCAAACTAAAGTGAATCATAGCCCTCAAATTCTTTTTTTCCAAATCGGTACTTGAACTTTCTACTACAAGTTGTGGCAGTTAGTTTTTCATTTCCTGTCATTTTTGTTGTTATTGTTACTCGGTCGACAGTAACATCAGATCCAAGCCCTTGAAATTCATCAGGAGCAAGGGGCTAATTGTATGCTTGTCGTTCCCTTGCATCAATCTCACTAGAGGACTTGCAGTTCGACAAATTTTAGAGTTCCCCCATGCCGTGGAGGCACAATACATTTAGCGATACTGATGCCTTCTGCGGGATTCGAACTTAGGTCCTTCACATCACAGCAGTCAGCATCCCTAACCGCTATACTAGATTCATTACATTTGAATATATTTATTATTATTATTAGCTCTTTTTCCGTTAACACTGAAACGTCTTCAAAACTTGAACAAAAATGTGTATATCCTGAAGGGGAAACGATGTAATCTAAATTTAAATTCATGACTGCAAATTGTTTACTTCAATCTAATTCTAGTGAATCCACGAGCTGAAAATAAAAGTTGGGCCTGCCCAAAAACTCACAGTGAATCATTGCCCGCAAATCCCTTTTCACCAAATCGGCGCTTGAACTTTCTACTACATCTGGCATGTGGTCGGTTTTTCGTGTTCTGCTATTTTTAAAATAAGAAAGGAGGGATTAATATTTCTTTTTCAACGACATCGGCTCTCTCTCCATTGACCGCATCGCCGACTGGAACCAAGCAGGAACCTAAAACTTTGTCTGGAACTCCATTGTCAACCCCGTAAACAATCGCTCCGACTTTCCACATGGGGACTCCGCCACACTGACACACAGTTGTTTGTGATTCTGGAAGTTTTTCGTTTTCATTTATTTATGGTTATATTCCACGGAAGATTCTTTTGAGACCGTGGTCAATCACCTTGACCGTGATATATACGGCTCCTTTTCATGTCCATTGTATTCGTGTGCCGGTGAAAATGAGAGTTATGGTCAATAACGTGCGATTACGTTGGCGTAGTTCCGAGGAGGAGGAAATAAGGGATATTGAGTTATTAAACCATGCCATCTTTATTTGTTTGTTGTCATCTGGTGTGGAGGCTATTCGATGGGAAATGCTGGCAGAATACCCCCATTTGAAGGGGGAAGTTCTTTCATAGGTGTAATTGTTATTCGCTATAAATCGTTCGATTCTGCAATCACATTCTTCTAATGGTCATTCACGTAAAAATCTCATGGTTGATAAAAGAGTGGATCATTTTCCTCTTTTAGAATTTTTTAGATTTTTGAATTGTGAAGTAGAGCAGATAACACTAATCATGCTTGTTGCCAGGTTATTAACTTGTTTATTATGAGTCACATCTGGTTATTATTATTTTTATGTAGAGATGATTACCGTTAAAACTCATAAGGCATAAATAAAAATAGCACGATTTCGTTTTGATGATAATGTCATTTGTATTTTAAACTAAAGCTCTACGTTCTTTAGTTCTTCTCAAAGGAAACCAGTTTCAAAGTTTAAACACTGATGTGTTAGTCGTTTTTCAAACCATCTCTAAGCTATTAAAATTTTTAAGGATTATTATTTATAAATTTTTACGATTTTTTAAATAAATTTTGGAGTTAAAACGGATTTTATTTCTTTTCTCTGTATTTTACATTTTTTAATTCAATTTACCTTTTTAATCAAATTATAAAGTTATATATAATTTCCGAAAATAAGTACATTTAATATTTTTTTATATTAAATTTGTATAGAGCACAATAAATAGTTTTCAGAGTACATGCGTAAAAATTAAAACAAGTGTAAATTGTAGGAATTTTTTTTTTTTGAAAAAAATTTCCCCCCTTCTTTTTGTCTGCATTTATTATCATAACACGCAACGATTATTGAACTTTTTGAAACCCTGTTTTTAAAATTTGTGTGCGATCTAAAATTCCAAGATTAATAGCTATAAACTACAAAATTAAGTGTTGTATATTCTAGCGCAGGGGTGCCCAACCCAAATTGGTTGGTGGGCCACATAAAAATTTACTAAACTGAGGTGGGCCGCACATATCAAAATAAAAAAATATTCAAAATATTTTACTATCGTACAGCATTCAAAATATGATATAATGAACATTCAATTATTGATATGATCAAAAAATACCAAGTTTACCTTTTACTGGATCACAATCACAACAAAGTTGAAAGTCGACCGATTGCACTTGTTGGTAGAAGAATATCTCTTAACCTACAAGGTTCTTATCTACAGTAGATTTATGCTGCCATCTGAGGTTATGTAGTATAACAACTATATGCGTAACATCTTCACATTTTATACTTGTTACAGTATGTTTGCATAAAATTGATTTAGATTTTCAAAATTTTTATTTCAAATGCAAAAAAGCAATTAAGTAAAAAAGAACAGCTTTGTAATTATTACACTGTTTGACAAAAAAAGTTTTTTTTCTGCCCGATAGCCAAATGTTTAGTTTCTTATTGTATAGTATTAATTTTTGCACCGTGATTAAATATATATCATAAAATGAAAAAGTTACATAATTGCAGAAGGTTAAAATATTAAACATTTTTATTCTGCTGCCGTAATTATCTTACATTTCTACTAGCTGGTCTGACAGTCCTGAGGCAACTCATTAAATCCATCATCGGATTCTTTCATAGCCAAATAAAACAAGAAAAAACTACTAATCTGAACTTAAAAATATAGACATAAATTATTTCTCTGACAAATAGAACTAAATACACTACTCACTCTCAACGAAGTTCTCGTTGAAAGAGGAATAATACACCCAAGCTCATCTGCTTTCCTCCATCCATCAACACCTGTTATTACAATTGCTTGGAAGTCGAATGAAGGGAAAAAAAATTATTTCGGTAAAAACTGCACGGGGAGAGGTGGGGGTGGGTCAAAACACGATATTTTCGATTCAACCGTCTGTAGTCCAAATGTCTAAAATAATATAGACAGAAACCTCAGTTAGACCGCAAAAATTCTCCAAATGGGCCGCGGGTTGGGCATGCCTGTTCTAGCGTATAACGCCCACTTTTGACGCAAGAAATAAGATCGAAATTTACGGATATGCATTATACGCCAGATGTATATAAACAATAGCTTAAAAAGTAGTGAAAAGATGAGCATCCAAAATTAATTTTCTACATATATGTATAAATACAGATTTATTTTAAAGAAATGACATGTTTTTATGAACTTTCATGATTGAATAACGTGCACAGTTCGTCTTTCGTTTTATCTTCGGGCACATCACTGAATTCTGTTTCGACTTTTTCACCCTCACTGCTACTCCGATCCACAACTAAATAATCACCTTATCTTCCATCTAGATTGTTAGATATATATTATAATTTTTTCAAAATAATACTTTAACTATGTCAGATTTATAATTTTATCCCATGCTTATATTATCCATTACTCACTATTTCTAGATTTCAAAAGATAAGGTCATTAAACAAGTGCATTTCAGGTTTCTTCCCAAAAATGGGTGTGCGTTATACGGCAGATGTACCTAAAACTTAAAAGGGGAAGTTTGAGAGTGTTGGTGCGCATTACATTCGCCGTAAATACAATACTTGAAATGCGTTTTTGGACTTATTCATATTCTTCCGCACTCGCGATTGACATCAGTGGTGTACACGAAAAATTTTCAATTTGGGGGGGGATCCAGGGTCGAAAGTCCACCATTTTTGTATCATACCTTAATACAAGTCAAATGTATTCTTTTCATTTTGTCAATTTTGAGAACAAGTGACAGTAAAAGGGCCGTGGGTAGCCTAGTGGTTAGAACATCGGACTCCAGACCGGAAGGTCTGGGTTCGATGCCCGGTGCCACCAAATACCCTCCGAGTACACACGGAGTACGTGCTCGTTAAATCAGTGGGCCCGAAGTCTTGTGGGCTGAGTCACGAGCGCAGGGGACTGGAGAATATTTCCCTCCCCTTCAGTTCCATGCAAAAATTGTGGAGGTGAAGATAGGTGGTTTTGCCATCTATCACCCCTTCGGGGAATTTTGCCGAGCTAATTCGTACTGTCACCTGTATGGTGCTCAAGGCCAAGGCAAACGACAGGCGTACTTCTAGCCCCTTGCCACGATGAATTTTGTGGGCCTCGATCTGACTACGTCAGACAGGTGGCATTAGAAACAGCAACAGTAACAGTAAAAAATAAATTATTGAATTAATGATAGTTAATTCAATAATAAAATAGCATAAATTAGCATTAATAAATAAAATAAATTGTGTGTGTTAGTAACAAATACTTAATTTTTAAATTTTAACGTACTGTATACATAAAATTATCATTAATCGAAAAAAACCAGAGGCTATGGAATATCCGGACCCGTGGACCCCTCCCCCCATCCTTGTGTGCGCCACTGGTTGCCATTAAGAAATATACTCCAGAATAGACTTCTCATACATCAATACACATCGCTATCGAGAGAGAGATTTCATGAAATCTATCTACATTTCCCATGACTGACTTCATCTATTTATATTAATGAACAACTAACAAATCACATTTTATACGTACAAGAAAGGCACGAGCGGTGTACATTTAATAATCATTAAAAACATATCAAAGCATACACAAAAATGCAATCAATTTCATCAGGAAAAGTGATCAACTATCCATCAAAATTCCCTTCCGATCGATTCCTTGATGGATTATTCCAACTCCAGCATCTTATTAATAGTGTTCATAATCCATAAAGTCTCTCTGACGTAAAGCTACCCAGGCGAGAGAAGCGTGCAGTGCTTTTCCTCGACTGCCTGCCGAGCCAGTGAACGGGTCACGTTTAACGAATCTTCGAGCTGTCTAATTGCTCAAAATTACCACGGAAATAGCAGCTCTTCACGCTGGGATCTGAACTGAACCCCCAACGAAGTTGAACCGCTCCTCGATGTTCGCTCGCGCCGAGGAATGAAAGACCCTTCAGTCTTTCGCCGAATCTGATATGTGATAAATAAGTATGGAATTTCACCCTTCTTTGGATTTGTGTAGGTTAAAACACGCGCACACATTTTGCTGTCAATGTGATTATTAACAATCGTAGGTTATTTTTAATTATAACCAGTGGCGCACAAAAGGGGGCCTGGGGGTCCGAACTTCCCCCAAAGCCCTTGATTTTTTTCCGATTGATTATAATTCTAAGTACATAGTACGTAAAATTTAACTAAGTATTTGTTATTAATGATTAATTTTATAAATTAATGCTAATTATTTATTCAATAATTAGTTTTTTACTGTGTTTTGTTCCCGAAAATCGACAAACTCAAAAGGAGCATGATACAAGAATGGTGAACTTTCGACCCCGGACTCCCCCCCCCCTTGAAAAATTCCTGTGTGCGCCACTGATTATAACCACATCTAAACCGGCCACTTGATTAAGTGAATACTTAATCAAAATTTATTGCGTTTACCGGTTAATACTAATAATTACTAATGAAGTTTTGTCAATGAAATAGCTTTCAACGCATTTGGCTAGAGATTTCTAGTACGCATGCGTAAAATTAATTTCCCGCGTGAACAGTTTGACCATAGTTCTTCAATCTGGGTTCCCTGGAACTTTGAGAGGGGTTCTGAGAAGCACCATTATTTACTTACTCAAAGCGTCAAAATTTTAGTAAGATTTTAATTTTTGTAAAAGATGAAATTTTCTGAAAGGCAGTTTTCTTGCAAAAATAAGTATAAATAAATATTTTTTGGATAAAATGAAATCTTAAATTTCGTTAAAGGCACTTGCTTCAAACATGAATGGATAAAACAGCATGTCTGCCAGTAAAGAAGGAACAACTTATCGACATATCAACAGATTCGACGTTAAAGTATAAACCTAAGTAGGAACAGCTCCTAAATTTAAAGTTGCAAATTTGCAGAATACACACAGAAATTTCTCATAGAATTATGAACATTTTAATGCCATTCTGAACAAAGTACGTAAGTTAAAAACATTTCTCGACGTGTGTTGAAATAAAAACAACATATAGAAACAAATTATGCAGAATATAAAATTCGACTGCAAATAGCTTAAAAATACCCAGACTTCGATAGTTTGTGTAAAAACATGCAAACTGATATCCCAGTTATTAAATATAATACAATGGTAGATAACTCCTGGAGTACGAATTAATGAGGAAATTATACTAATACCATGGTCATCATTTTTTTAAAAATATAGTTACTTTTTAATAGTCTACTTAAAAAGTACCTACTTTAAATTTTATTTTAGGGTATATTCTTCTAAGGCCTTTTTTATGGGATTTCCCGAAAACACCTTATAGTTTCAAACAGTGGCGTAACGGAAAATATTAGGGCCCCCTTTAAAGTCAAGTTTTAGGCTTCACGCCTGATTTTACTAAGGATTGCAAAACCATAATATAACATAGGCTTTGGGTCCCCTAGAATCCTGGACCCTCCACCGATGCAGGGGTTGTGGGCGCAGTGGCGTGACTTACATCCCCACATCACGGGGGGTTCAGAGAGGGAGGGTCCAAAGCCTAACTGCCGCCATGTACTTGCCCTTTGTAAAATTCAACTTGGGGGCTCAAAACGTGATTTTGCAGGGGGGCCCAAATGTTCTCCGTTACGCCACTGGTTTCAAGGGTTCCTTGAGTCGACAAAGTTTGAAGACCAGTAGTGTATAATATACGCCTTGTGGATTTCGGAAATATAATACCCCTTAAAAAAGATTAGCATTTGTTATACTCAAATTAAAGATTTAAGATGACAAATGTCTGGTGAATCATCGGACATGTGGGACATTCTCATTGTCTAGTTGGGTCTTTCTCACGCCGGTTGTTGTCGCCAGAACGTGATGTTCCCTATCCCCTCTCCGAAAAGTGACATTTTGAAAAGTGCCTGTTTGAATTTTAAAATCGTTGAACGAATCCCCCGTGTTATTGTGTTTCATTTCTTGGTTAGAGCGAAGTCAACTGTGAAAGTACACTGTGATGTTTCGTGTTAACGCTGCAATGCTTTCCATAATAAATCGTTATATTTTTTATAAATGCAAAACGTCGGATAATTGAGTAGGAATTGTTGAAGAAAAGCTTCCGAACGAAATGACATCTTTTCTGAGCTCTGCTGTTTAAAATTAAATCAGTTAATCGCTGTGACTTTGACTAGTCAAGGCTTTGAGCATACCCGTCTGTAAGCATGTCCGAAGGTAAATTGCAGTTAAGAAATAGTTTTCGGTACTGTAGATTTATAGTTAGTTGTATAGTTTATTTGCTTAATATCTCTTATGTATGGGCCATTGGCGACTGTTATTGTACAAATCCGAAAATGATGGTTGCTTGAGTTCTCAGGAAGAAATTTCCAGAAGTATCCAGGAAATACATGTAGGAAGTATCTCTCTTTATAAGTATCTAGGAAATATTTCTTTCATGCTTTTAATTCTGTTATGACAAGACAGCCAAGTGATTATGATTGCGAGCTTTTTTATATCTATCGAACGATCCATGGGTTGGAAATCCTATTCCATTTGACCTTTCTTGTAAGTAGATCGTGGGCACAATAGCCTAGTGCAGGGGGCGAACCTTTATGAATCGACGTGCCATTTTTTCTAAAGAAATGTTCAATGAGGTGCCGTCCAATAATTTTGACTTATGATTATTGGGAAAATAATAAAACTAAATGCTCTATATATAACAACACAAAACTATTTACCACGAAAAATTACCTTCTGCAATTGTTATACGTGTAATTTTTTCAAATTAAAGTAACATTAGTGTGACTTCTGTTGTTGCAGATTGGATGACAAATAATTTATATTAGGATTGTAAGATGTTATTTTGCGTAGAATAAATGCTGCATTTAAGTCATCTGCCAAACGGTTTCTAAGCAATTAATTATTTTTTCTGTGGTTCACTTTTTTTTGACAGGATTTGTGTGATTTGTTTCAAATCACAGTTTTACAGACGATGTTCTGCACACACTATTCCAGAACATATAACACACACCGCTTTGTCGCCTTTACTAATAATACCATGTCTCTCTCGGTCCACCAAATTTGAAATTATATCTGTTACACTTACTATCTTGTACTTTTTGTTCTCTTGCTGAACTAGCCATGTTAAATAACAGTTAAAAATCGTAAATATAACACAAATAAATTTAAATACAGTTGTGTCAATGAAATTGACTATGCCATGCGTAGACAAACTTTACATCATAAGCAATTGTAGTCTACGACATAACTAAGGTCTGGGATACATATTTGTCCATAGAACCACAGCCTGGAACAAACCAAGCTTTTTCTTCGGTTCTGAGGTGATTCCCTAAGAGAAGGGAGAAGAAATGAGATAGTAACAAACGAGTGTGCTCCCCGCCGCCACGTGACCGATCACTCGCATTTGTTCGTAATACTTCATGGTGAACTTTGAAATTTTGAAATCAAATGCAAACTACTTTGATCACTGGCGTGCCAAAAATATTGTTTCGCGTGCCATCAATGGCACGCGTGCCACTGGTTCGCCATCCCTGGCATAGTGATTATGGTCAACTCGTGGCCTGCGTGTCTCGGGTTCGAGTTCCGGAACCACTGAAGACTCGCCATATAGAGGGGCTGATGCTCGTTAAATCTATCGAGTTTACAGCCTTCCCATTACCGTGATGTGGTAGTTTGAGGAAGGGGTTGCCAGCTCCTTGTCACTTGACCGACGTTCTAAATTACGAGGTCCGTCACCAATACCCCCTTGGGTTGCTTCCAATGCGATGTTAATATGCACTCACTCCCTTGAGCCTCGAAGATATAACCAGGACTTCGAACGGAAAACCGGAAAAAACCGTTATTTTGCCGGAATGAAAACCGCAACTGAATCGATATATTTTCACTCATTTTGTAACTGTAACCAACTTATCAATATTTTCTAATTTAACATCAAAAATATATTTATCATCGTTACATGGACATTGTTTCTTGACTTCCTGTTTCGATGTTCCCTAGTACTTTTCTAATTCGGTTTCGCATGAAACTACTTGCACAATGGAGATTCAATTTAGCTGAATGAACTGGAAGTATAAATGATATCTTAAGGAAAATATCAGTCTGAGTTATAAAGGGTGTTTTTTGAGAGGTATAGAACTTTAAATTGCAATAAAACAACGATGTATTATTCGATTGACATGAATTTTTTTTATTCGAAAGATAATCTTGTGGCATTACATTTTAAATATGATTTCTGGCATAGGACTGCCACGGCTGGCTCGGATGTAGTCCAATCTGGACGTCCGATTTTCGATGACTTTTTCCAACATTTGTGGCCGTATATCGGCAATAACACGGCGAATGTTGTCTTTCAAATGGTCAAGCGTTTGTGGCGTATCCGCATAGACCAATGACTTTACAAAGTCCCACAGAAAATAGTCTAGCGGTGTTAAATCACAAGATCTTGGAGGCCAATTCACAGGTCCAAAACGTGAAATGAGGCGGTCGCCAAACGTGTCTTTCAATAAATCGATTGTGGCACGAGCTGTGTGACATGTTGCACCGTCTTGTTGGAACCACAGCTCCTGGACATCATGATTGTTCGATTCAGGAATGAAAAAGTTAGTAATCATGGCTCTATACCGATCACCATTGACTGTAACGTTTCATCGTTTTTGAAGAAGGATTCCACCAGCCCATAAAGCGCACCAAACAGTCAGTTTTTCTGGATGTAACGGTGTTTCGACATACACTTGTGGATTAGCTTCACTCCAAATGCGGCAGTTTTGTTTGTTGACGTAGCCATTCAACCAGAAGTGCGCTTCATCGCTAAACAAAATTCGTTTATGAAAATCGGGAACAAGGGCAATCTCGTTTTGGGGCCCATTCGACGAATCTACGCCTTGCTTGATGATCGTTTTGATGAATTGCCAAACCAAACTGAGAATAAATCACTTGACAGCTGTTAAATCGGTCGCCATCTTGGAAAGTAATGCCAATTTAAACTTCTATACCTGAAAAAAAAACACTCTTTATATATTTTCCTCATCTGAGCCTGTGATCACCCCCGGATGTTTGTATAAACCGTGTAGATAGATAAATCAGAGTCATGAACCTAGTTCTCAAATGCAGTTTTGATAATAACAATGTCTATGGTCGCCGTTCTCGGATCACCACTCGTATCGTACATGACGGTTAATTGTATCCATTCTCATAGTGTACCAATAACAAAAAGAATAAAATTTTCCAAGTTTTGACAGAATTATATTTTTAGTGCAACTGATAATGCACATAAAGTAAAACTATTCATTCGGAACTGAATCGAAGACCGTTATTTTTGAGGGAACGAAAACCGGAACTGAACCGATATGTTTTTTTTAGTTGTACCGGAACGAAAACGGAAACGTAAAAAATTACTGTTAAAGTCCCTGGATATAACGTCTATCAACCTTACTACATAACGATCTTCAGAGGCATCGAGATTCGAACTTGCGACTCGACTACAGCAACGCCACCTGTGGAGTAACGGAGAATATTAGGTGCCCCTGAAAAGTTAGGTTTTGGTCACTAAGCCCGAATATGTATATGACTTCAGTCAGGTATTGCCCCCCCCCCGCGATGCGGGGTTTACGGGAGCGTACGTTACGCCACTGAACGCCCCCCTTGATCTCGTGACCAAGACCCCTATGCTACCGCGACTACGTACAATATGATATTAGGCTATTCCAGGACCAGATATTTAAAATAGCAGGAATAAAATGAGAAAGCTATTGTCATTCTTATAAAGTGTACTTGCACGTGACATGTGCCTTATAAACTATTTATTTAACAGCTTGTATCATTTTTCTACAATCCAAACAAATAATCCCCAGCAATTAAGGCAGAAGCAAGCTGCAAGCTTAAGAGTGTGTTTAAGAACACACCCATATCTCCACACACACACACATCCCTTAATCAATTCAATGACCTTGAACTTAAGTAATCAGGAGGACGTAAATCCATTAATTACCTACTGAGCGCATTTTTATATCTGTTTAGCGTCACACCGATTCATTCAATAAGGAGATTTCAACGGTTTTTAACAGTACTTCCGCTTGTAGAGAGAGTTCTTGCATAAAAGCATAGTTATTCCGGCTAACTGTTGGCCAGAGAAAATTCTTTGTCAATCAATACTAAGAGAGCGAAGGGGCATCGGGTGTCATTGCACTTCTTAACCTCAGCCCCTGTCTGCTTTACCTAATTAAAAGATGGAATTTATTTCGTTTAACGGAATACAATTTAATTTTTCAGCATTAGGCCACATGTTGTAAAGTTTTAAAGGATGAATTCTACAAAGTAGTTTTCCAAAAGCTTGCCATACAAATGAATATACTAAATAAGAAAATATGGAAGTTAAAAAAGATAGAGAGAGAGAATATTTCTTTGATTGCGTAAGATTAAGTTACCTGCGTTTGTGCCAGCGATTTTATCGTAAACAATATGGATACATGGAAAAAAACAAATAAAGCATCTTAGTGGTGGTACGGAGAATATTAGGACCCGTTACAAAGTCAGGTTTTGGGCTCCAAGCCGGACCTTACAAAGGATTGCAAAACCATATTATCAGGCTTTGGATCTTCTAGAATCCTGCTCCCCCCCGGTGCAGGAGTTGTGGGGTTTACGTTAAGCCATTGATGTAGCCGTGGTAGTCGAGTGGTTATGGTCACGAACTTGTGACTGGCGAGTCATGAGTAGCCCCAGTGAGACCGAAGACGCGGCGTGTAGAAGGATTGATGCACTATAAGTCTGTGGAGACTCAATTCAATGTCCTTCCTTTGGTGTGGTGTGGTAGTTTGGAGGGAGGTGCCAGTTTCAGATATCGACCACTTCACTTGACCGTGGATCAAAATTATGAGGTCCGTCACCATTCGCTCTCTTGTTGTTTCACAGTGTAATGTAAATTAAAATATCAAATCAGATAATTAGATTTAGCATATGTATTATTAATTATGAATAAATAGTCATCCATTACTAGTGTTACACTAATTTAATTGTATTATATATGTAAGTTATTCAAAGCTGTTATAAAAGGAAAATATTTAAAGAAATTTTTTTTAGTATTTATTTAATTCAAAAGGCTTCGAAACAAAAGTTTTTCTTTTCTTGGCAACACAAAGTAACAAATGATTTTTAATTTGATGCCTACAGCGTCTCTCCTTCTCTCAATTTTCATAAAAATAAGGTTTACCCACCTTGAAATTGGTGCTACGTTTTTTCATCGATTTGAGTAGAAGGAAAAAGTGGTATCTCTAGAATGACAGCGACTTCAGGCGTCGAATCAAACATCATCCGACGCTTGTTACGAAAAGTTCTTTTATCAGCAAAAGCATTTAATTCAGTGTTTTATTTCCTGAACAGGCAGTGTGTGAACCAAATAAGTCAAAAGAGAATGCTGACAGAATCAATTTACAAACGGAATTTCTACCTTTCTAGGAACCCGTTGTTAGAGAGATTGAACGGTTGAAAATTACAAGATCCTTTTTCAGATTACATTTCAGAAAGACTGGGTTGTCTTTGATCTCAAGCATACTCGATGCGGGAATTTTCGCCAGCGGTGCTGCAACAATCTTATGCTAGATCCCTTGGGCAAAGCTCTACTTCAATATTCCGAATATTTTCCTGGAAATTGGCAGGTACATCCATTGACGGAAGCGATCGTTTTTTTTAAATGAGAGGTTTTGTTTTAAAGACAGTGCTTGATCCGCCTTTTTGAAACGTAGAGAAATAAAGCTGGTGGTATAAAATATCAATATTTGGGATCAATTTCATTTTACTTGATAGGGATTAATAACAAGGATTCGTTTTATTTCCTAATCCCTTTTTTCCCTACTGTCATTGTATTTAGGATTTTAAGCTGAAAATCATGGTTTTTATCATGCAATTGTTGTCAGTTCTGGGATTTCCAATTAAAACAAATAAATCTCATTTAAAAATTGATAGAAACACTTTTGTAACGATACATTTAATTAAAATGTAAATAAAATACATGTATCTTATTAAAATGGGGTTTAGTTACTTCATAAACATATGCTCCCAAATTATGTGAAGCAATCCTGCAAGTAAGAATATGTGCTAATTACTCTAAAACTGATTGGTATTAAGAATAATGCTTTTATTTTGACATTTTTTCCCTCGGACACTATGCAAAGCAGTAAAAAAAAACAGCTATATCTAGCTTTGATGAATTTTTAAAGAAATAGATACTCTCTCTCTCTCATATAAATCCTCATTCCAAACACAGGTTCATGAAATATAAAAACCGGAAAAAGTTTCGAAAATTTATATCAAACATAAGAAAAGCATTGGCATTTTAAATATACGATTATCATGAAAAATTAAAGCCTGAGAAAAAGCTGTTTAAAGTTTTAAAGTTCAGAAAAAAAAATGAGAGTTAAATGCATCTGTCAAGTTTTCTAGTTTTGGTTTTCGTTTCGATATACTGTTTAAAAAGTTAAATAACTGGCTAAATTATGTAGCTAGAGCTACGAAATTTTGTACACATATCTAGAAAAGTCGTACAATTAAAATAAGGTAATAAAAAAATTCAATATTTTTGTCATTTTTAGGATAATGAGTCCCTCTTAAAACATGCCAAATAAATGTTTTATAAAATTTAAGTAGAATATGTGTAATCTCTTGGAACTCAGGTACATCCTGGAAATCATTAAATCATCAGCAACATAAAAAATGCTAATATTCATTTAATTTACTCAAATAGAGCAAATACTTTCCTTTTTCTGGAAATTCCATTCATGTTCGAGAAATTAAATCCAATTTTAGCTGAGAAAATATTTACGAAAACAGAAAAAAGGGCCTCATAAAATTTCAAAAACGAAACTAAATGTCACTAACCTTATAATAACGAGAAAGATTCCTCTTAAAAGGGGAGTGCCACATCCCATTTCCGAAAACAAAAATAAATCTCGAATTCCTTCCTCATTACTCCTTAATTCGAAACGCTTTCCTATTTTGACAACAGAAATAAACCCACTTCTGCATACTGCGACGTATTCGTGTCAAGAATTCAGCGTCTAGAATCAAAAACGTTCTAAATTATGCAACAGAAGTCGTCTTCTTTTTAATTCTCTAGACTCTGCCATTAATCCGCTTCCTTATTCTTCTCCAGTAATGTCAAGATCATGCCGATAATTCCATTTCTCATTAGATCCCACGTAATGGTGGAATCTCGAGTGATGAGTTCTGTCAGCAAATTAGAGCTGCTTTGGGGGAGGTTTGAGCGATCGAGTTTCTCACGCAGTTGTTGGTTGCGCTATTTGGGGATTTGTTTTCGCTCTTTCAAAGGGGAAAAAGGTAGACTCATCTTTCAAAAGTGACGACTCGACAAAGGTAGGGACTAGTGAAGAGAGTAAATTGAGAATGATAGAGAACGCAACGTTGAGTTTTGGATGTTTCGGGGAATTGTTTTCGAATGTTAAGCATATTTAACTGTCAGTATTGAATACAAATATTTGGTTTGTGTTTGCGTTTTCTGAATTGAGTGCTGTCGTTGCTTTCGCACTGTTGAATGATGAACTTAAATTTAGTAAAACATCGTATTTTTAGTAATTTAGTACATCGTATTTTTAATTATTTATTCATTGTTCGTCATCAAGTGTATTCTGTCTGGAAAAAGACGCGAGTAATCCATTATATACCTCTAAAAAATTATTTTATTTAGCATATTTTAGATTTTTAATGTTTAAAAATTTTGTGCATTGAGAAAGCTATGTAGATTCTTTGCGTTTTCCGAATTGACGGTTGTCGTTGCAGGCTTTGGCCATATTGAATAATTAGCTTAATTTTAATGACAAATAGACCAAACTTCTTTTTTCTCATATTGAGATATAATTTCAGGATTATAATTTTTTTACTCATGAAATGTATTTCGTCTGGAAAAAAATAAATATTCGTTATAAATATTAAATTTTTTTTTAATTTAACACATTCTAGAACTTTAAGATTTAGCAGTTTTAAACATTGAGAAAATTATGTAGATTTTTTATTTAAACTTATATATTTTGGGGGAAATTTCTCAATTACTTTTACTTCATTATAAAAAATATTACTTATGTAAAAAAAATTCATGTTTTTAAAATAGACAATTTGTGCTGCATAATAGAGTTTATTTTTGGATTTCGAAATTGATTTTTTTTATTTATCTACAAAATTAAGACGTATAAATTTTTAGTAATGCTTAGCTGCCCCAATTTAAATAATTTAATAAATAATAATATTTACTATTAAGGGTTTTAATGACTTAAAAAAGCCTCTCTCTCAACTTTTACTCAAGAACAAATTGTTTTTACTTTAATTTCTTCAAAAAAAACGAATTATTTTGTAAGAAATTTTCCCCAATTTTTAAACAATTCAAAACATAGCTCTTTAAAACTTTTATGACACTATAGCACTAATTTTATTAATTATTTACAAAAAAAATTCCGAGTAATTAAAAAATTTTATAACTTAAAAATAATAAAAAAAAGTATAAAAAGTTTAAAAATTTCTTTCTTTTGGGATAAATTTAAAAATTATTGATACATGTCGTGGTTTAAAGCAAAATATGTATTTAAAAAAATTCATTTGTTATTTTTTTGATAAGCACACACAAGAAAATATATAAAATTATAAAATGTGAAAATTAGTATTTTATTATTTAATATTCTGTCATTAAATTAGTTTCCTTGGTAATTAACATTTTTCGAAGTCTTTTACATGTCCAAAAATATCAGAGTTTCAAAATTACCGGAAATTTAATTTAATTCAAATTTTTGTGCTTTAGAAAATAAATATCGTAAAAAATTTCACGTAATTATCTTGAATAGTTTCCTAGGTGGATCATTTTAACTTTCATACTAACAGTAGAGATCCGTCGACGACAAACATAAATTTAAGATCTTATCACGGTCAAAATTTAACAGACTATCACAAATACACAGTTTTATTTTTAATTTTTGTTTTATCTGAGATATTTTAAATTAAATGTTATATAAATAAAACAAAAAATGTGCCTAATGTTTTAAAATTTTTTCTTTGAACTGTTGAATAGATTTTTTCCAGTCTATATTTCAGTAATAAAATAATTACAATTTTAATTTAAATGTTATATGCAACTCTTCTTTATGATTCAAAAATTTAAAACGTAATGTAATATGTTTAATATCCATAGAAAATCCATTCACCTTTAATTCTTCAAAGTTGATTAATTTACTAAAGTCAACATAAACGGAAATTGCAAAACTTTAATAAATTTCTAGAAAAAAACCTTATACGAGCTGTTAAAACTTCCAGACATCTTAATAAGATCAATATTGACTAAGAATTTTTCGTCCATCTTTCATTTCTTATCCTCAACACTGGCTGAAGATAAAAATAATTTCGAGATAGATTTTCGGTTTATTATTCTTACAGTATGCCGAGAATTTTGATATGAAACAATTTACTGGTTTTTTACTAAAAAATATTGCCCACAAGGTTGCATCTGAGTAGAAGGGGAAAAGTGATTTCGATACTTCATATTTGTTTTTCTGGAGCAGTTCGTCTAAAAATAAATAAGGAAAGTGGATACTTTAGCAAGGTTTTCAATTTATTCCTGCGGTGAATCTGCTTTAGGGATCTCTTGGAGATATAGAACGAAGATCTTCTTCCATGAAATATGTATCGTGTTGTTTTATCTACGTTTTTGGTAGAATGCAAAGAACGAATACGACCGGAATGTTACAGAGTAATCAACTTTCGCTATAAAGATAAAAATTCATAAACTTAAGAGGAAAAAAAAGGGTTATTACATGATGTAATTCGCCATTTTGCGAATGTCGCTGCTGGTTTTATTGTTTTACCTTTTCTTCCAGAAGAAATATAAAAACTATTTAGAAACTTCCTCTTGTTTTTGTTTTGATCAAAAACATAACATATCATGAAACTTTAATAGAATTTATATATTGTTTGTTTTATGTATGGAAGTAAGAGAAAAATTCATATTTTGGGTAAAATCACGCGCAGTAGAAGTGTTTTTCGTGTTAGTGAATATACGAGCACACGCCAAACACTTCCTTTATTATTTCTGTTAAAGTAAACAGATGAATATATATGAACATGTTCTAGAATCCGATGTGTGCAGTCTTAATTGTTTTTAATACAGCTGTGCTCTCCTTATCATTGCCGTTATGCATCATTTGGCAGAAAAATAATTCCCCGTCTTGTTTGCCATTGTAAAATTCTTAATTTAATGAATTATTTCATGAAAAAATATGAAGGAATTATAATGAATGAAAATATATGAATTTAAATTTTATATTTTGAAAATAGTACTTTCATAAATAAAATATTTAAATTCCACAAAAGTTTAATACTGCATTTTAAATAAATAGTGTTTTTTTCCAGGTATAGAAGTTTAAGTTGGCATTACTTTCCAAGATGGCGACTGATTTAACAGCTGTCAAGTGATTTATTCTCAGTTTGGTTTGGCAATTCATCAAAACGATCATCAAGCAAGGCGTAGATTCATCGAATGGGCCCCAAACCAGATTGCCCTTGTTCCCGATTTTCATAAGCGAATTTTGTTTAGCGATGAAACGCACTTCTGGTTGAATGGCTACGTCAACAAACAAAACTGCCGCATTTGGAGTGAAGCTAATCCACAAGTGTATGTCGAAACACCGTTACATCCAGAAAAACTGACTGTTTGGTGCGCTTTATGGGCTGGTGGAATCCTTCTTCAAAAACGATGAAACGTTACAGTCAATGGTGATCGGTATAGAGCCATGATTACTAACTTTTTCATTCCTGAATCGAACAATCATGATGTCCAGGAGCTGTGGTTCCAACAAGACGGTGCAACATGTCACACAGCTCGTGCCACAATCGATTTATTGAAAGACACGTTTGGTGACCGCCTAATTTCACGTTTTGGACCTGTGAATTGGCCTCCAAGATTTTGTGATTTAACACCGCTAGACTATTTTCTGTGGGGCTATGTAAAGTCATTGGTCTATGCGGATAAGCCACAAACGCTTGACCATTTGGAAGACAACATTCGCCGTGTTATTGCCGATATACGGCCACAAATGTTGGAAAAAGGCATAGAAAATTGGACGTCCAGATCGGACTACATCCGAGCCAGCCGTGGCAGTCCTATGCCAGAAATCAGATTTAAAATGTAATGCCACAAGATTATCTTTCGAATAAAAAAAATTCATGTTAATCGAATAATACATCGTTGTTTTATTGCATTTTAAAGTTTTATACCACTAAAAAAACACCCTTTACTTAATTATTTTCCTTTTAAGAGGCGACTTCGTTCGATACCGTGAATTTGAAAAAAGCGTATAAATGAATATTTTTTTGACATTTAATGTCAGTTGACATAGAATGTGCATATATGAAATTGTTTTAAGATTATTACTGCAAGAAAAAATGATTTAAATGCGATTGTTTGCCAAAAAAAGGGTGATTTTTTCAAAACATTCTCCTTCAATGAAAAAATGCTTCTATTATAATGATACTTTGCCTATATGTAGCTGAGACCCCTATACCGGGTTGAACTAAAATGTTTGACACATATAACTTAAAAGTGGTTTTATTCATATTTTACTATACCAGAGTAGAGATATTTTAACAAGAAACACCCGTTATTATTTCAATGGATTGTAACTCTGAAAATAATGTGAATTTTAAAAATTTTTTAGCCTTAACCCTATATAAAAGTTTGATATATAGGCAAAATATTATTATTATAGAAGCCTTTTTCATAAAAGTAGAATGTTCTGAAAATATGTCATTTTTTCTTCAATTTTTTGCCGAAAAAATTACATTTAAATAATTTTTTATTATAGTAATGTTTGAAATTTTTTATAGGTATATTCTAATTCAAGTGACACTAAATACCAAAATAATTATTCATTCATACATTTTTTTTCGAAAACATCACTAATCTGAACTGAATCAGTCACTTTATGTATTTAGTTATTTTTTTTGGGGGGGGCATTATTCATATTGGATAAAAGAGTGGCATGATAATGAAACGTGTCATTGAACTGAAAATTGATTTACCTCTTATCATTATATCTAAACACTCGTTATCTTACATTGGAGAATTCTTACTAAAATACACCTTTTGAATATACAGTTTCAAAAAAAAAAATGCAACAAAAGGCAGGACGTGGTCCTATAAACGAGAAGATAAATGGCATGATTTGTGGCGACATGTCCATAAAATTGTCATTTAATATGTTTTTTATGATAAATTTAAAAGGAGCTTTTGTAGAATATCTTTACTTAGAAACAGCCCATAATGTGATGTAGATAAATCGTTATAAAATGGATATGATCCAGAATTTACATAAGAAATGTTTCTTGGTGGATCATAATGTTTCTTATCAGTTATATCTTTGGTAATAGATATTTAAAAATTCTGCACTATCACTCGCAAGGGAATCAAACATAACCACAGAGAAAACAAGTGGGATAAACCATTATGCCGGGATAATGTTTGGAATTGCTGGCAGTCCTTATTCTGACAGTCGCATGAGGTGATCTCAATAAGGCTGAAAAATTGTCTCTAAAAAGCTATAAAACAGCATCATGCTCGTGAAATCTCAATTATCATATTTCATAAAGCATGAAGAATATTGATCCGAAGCAAAAATGGGGCAGAACTGATCAACCATTAAATTTTCAAGGTGCCTTTTTTTTTACCATTGCGGAAAAAAAGATGAAGTAGAATTGAATCGAAATATTAAGTATCTCGTGACGTAGTGTTATTAATATTACATAATTTATTGTTTTGATTTGTATTTCGCATTTTTCTCTCATGTACGTTATTTTTTATGGTTCAAGGTGCATATACATGATTATTAAATTTTTTTTTGGCAAAATAATTTATTATTTTTTTAAAAAAAATTAAATACATTTTTAACCACACTTGTATGTGTAAAACACAATGTTCTGTGTTGAGATTTTGATATATCGTAGGCGAACTTGCGTTATCGGTAAAAAAGAATAATGATTTACATTGTGTTGTTTTATCGTTATTGATGTGTGACGAATTAAAAGAGATAAAATTACTCGAATTAGAGCTGGATCAAGTGTGGTATAAGGGTAATAACATGTTTGTAAACATTTTTAAAATTAATTTCCTTAAATACTTTTTTAAATAATGATTTTTTTGTTTCTTTTTTATCATTCTTGCTTAATTTTTTAATTTTTTCCGTTGCAGATTTTAACTTATTTTTCATCTTAGTTTCTTTTGAAAAGGGATAAATAAATTTATTGTAGTAGAAAATACTTTTCTCTTTTGAATGTTTCATCATCATTATGGATATAGCTTTAGATAAATAAATTTCTTCACTCTATGTTATCATCACCTGTATAACTTCGTACAGAAGAGTTAGCTTGGTCTAATTCAAAAATTTAAAATAAAACTATTCGTTAATTTAGAGTGAATTCATTATCCATAAAACATTTTATCTAGTGGCCAGCAAGTAAAAACGTAATAAAATGTAAAGTCATGCTATTTGAAAGATTATTAATCTAAATTATACATTAAGTTTTTGAATTATAAATAATTTTATTAATATTCACACATATCCTAAATCTGATCTATTAATTTTTTAAAGATTTATTTTTAAGTTATGAGACAGTTATTCTTCAGAAAGTTACAAAAATGAATTTCAAAACAAACTAAATAAATAAAGTAATATTTTTTTTTATTTATTAATTTTTCGGTTATTAAAAATCAAAAAATGTTAATAAACTTGAGTGTAAGTTCGTAGAAGTTTTAAAAGTAATCTTGAATTTTTTTTATTTAAGTGTATTATTTATTTAGTTTTTATATTTGTGCATATATAAATATGCATGTGTAGAAAAGAGAATAAATACAGTACGTATAATACATACATAATGAGTTAAGGTATCTCCATCTACGTTCGGAACCGTGATTTTAGAAGAGCGCATAAATGGATAATTTTCACGATATTTAGTGTCACTTAGATTAGAATACATGCATAAAACTGTTTTAAGGACATTTTTTGACAAAAAACATTTATTTAAATAGAATATTTTGGCTAAAAATTAACTTAGAATAACCTTTTTTTCCAAATGTTCTCCTTTTGTGAAAAATGCTTCTAAAATAATAATATTTTGCTTGTATAAAGTAAAGACTTCTCCAGAGAGTCTGAACTACTTTTTTTTTTAAAAAATTCACATTTTCAGAGTTACAACCCATTGAAATAATTATCTGTGTTTTTTTTTTTTTTTCTTAAAATTTCTCCCCTCTGTTGTCGTAAAACATGGATATATAATCCCACTTATAAGTTATATATTTCAAAAATTCTAGTTCAGTCTCTGCATAGAGGTCTGAGGAAAAATATTATTTTAATAGAAGCATTTTTCACAAAAGGAGAATATTTTGAAAATGGGTCATTCTATGTTCATTTTTTGTCAAAATATTGTACTTAAATAATTTTTCATTGTAATACTATTCTTAAAACAATGTTATATCCATTTTCTAATCTAAGTGACACTAAATATCATAAATATTATCCATTTATACGCTTTTGCAAAATCACGGTTCCGCACGTAGTCAGATACCTTAACCTTGAAAGTAAAAATTTAAATAAAAACATAAAAAGAGCCGTTAAGTTGTTTATAACTTCAATCACTTCAATGGAACTTCTTCCTTTCAGTAACTAAACATTATATTCGTATTTTCTTTAATTTCAAAAGTAACATGTATTGACACATTATTAGACAAATTGCATTTCCTTATCAAATGTATAAGTATGCCAAATAAACAAAATAAAAATTACCATAACTATACAATCGGGTTAGTTAACTTGTATCGAATCCACGACTGTTGTGATTTTATCAGCAATGCTTTTTCACTGAAGAACTGTCATTCATTTGTCACTGTTCAATTTTTTAATGTATAATTCTTCTTTCACTTAGAAGGTTGAAAATAATTGCAACCAAAAACGGGTTTGAGTAAATAATGCAAATTGAACTGTTTTGACTACGAATAATAATTATCAATCGGAACAGCTCAACTCTTTCTTCTGATTAAAATTCATCTTTTTTATTACTGTATTTAAATCCAGATCATCTTGATCTCTAAACCTTACGAAATACTTAAAAATCAAGAAAGAATTTCTTTTCAGGATTCTTTGAGTGTTGCCAAATTGCGAAACTGTATAATCACATTTATAACCTCTAACTGTCAGAGTCGTCTGCTGCCTGTCCACCATATTGCCAATATAATTTCCTTGCATGGTCAAACATCACATCGCCATATTTTTTTAACTAATGAAAACTCATATTTCTTGTGGAAACTGAAAAAGAAAACATATATCTTCATGAGGAAAAGAGAAATATTCGGATGCCGTCTTTGACACCATTTTTGCGATGACAGGACAAGGACCAAGAAGTGCGTGCAAAAACTGTCCGTGCGTTAAGATAATAACAAAAAAACACAAAACATTGGTTATGATGGATTCGAAAGTGTTCGACACTCATGGTTTTCGGGAGATGGTTTCTGGCGTGTTTCAGTATCCGTGAAATTGAATGTTGTGCGATTTGGCATAGTAGCTTACTTCTGGAAGAGTCTGTGATGGTGCAATATGTTCGTATTAAATTGTATGGTAACCAGAAATGTGTTTTTTGGTATCTCCTAAACATTTTGTTGTTTAAAATATTGAAATATTTTAAGATTCATTTACGTTGCTCAGTCGTCAAAGTGGGTCACCAATAGTAACGTTCACAGTTATCATCCTATCTGGCCGCGGTTGCCGAGTGATATAGATATCGGATCGTAGCTGGCTTTGTCACGGGTTCGAGCCCAGTACCACTAAAGACCTGCCGTGTAGGGCAGCGATGCATGCTAAATCTGTCGAGAGCTGAAACGTCCTCCCGTTCGTGTGGTGTGGTAGTTAGGAGAGGGGGGTGCCAGCTCAGGTGTCGTCCACGTCACTTGACCATGTTTCAAAATTACGTGGTCTGTCGCCCAAAGTCCTCGTGCAGCTGAACAGTGCGACGTTAATATTCACTCACTGGCTAACACTGCTGTCGCTATTAATACCTTAAAGGGAACTAAACTATAGCGTAATTCTATTGATTAATTAATATGGTTAATTAACTACTAAAACGAAATCATATTTTTTCAGAATCCTATTTAAAAACATTTGTGGAGAATAGTTTGAACAGTATCTCGTCCAAATTTTATTCAAATTCGACTGTTATGCAGGACACAGACAGACAGAGATATGCAGGAAAAACCTGTTATGGAGCTATATATTACAAACCAGCGGTTCTTTAACTGTAGTCCGTGGACCCCTGGGGTTCCGTGGAGTATTTCATGTAACGTTGAGATTTCTCTCTTTTACAGACTCTGAAAGGCCTCGTGGGAAAATTGAAAGATGTGCCATACTAGACTTGATTACTAAATAGTCCCCAATGAAGAAATGTACTAGAATTTGTATTTTGATCATGAATATTGAGTTGGGGAGCGACGTTCAAACTCTTCGGGGAGGGGGACCGCGATGTTACGCTAACACGTAGAGGGGCCGTGGCGCTCAAAAGTTTAAGAACCGCTGAGACGATACGTGAAAACGATTCTTCAGTGTCTTAACACCTGAGGATTAGATCTATAATTAATGTTTATAAACTATGATAAACCACCCTTTAAGTCTTCGCGATTTATCCGAGTCGTTTCAAAATTGTATATTTATTGAAATATTAAAGGAAATTGAATAACATTTTTAATTTAGGGGGTGGGGGTTAAACATGAGCCCAATCCAAATATATAAAACCGGTGGTTTTCATGATTCACATATTTTTTTTCTAATTGAATTTAATATTCATATTCTATGCTAATATTACTTTGCATTATTTTTTATTCTTTTCTAATTAGAAACAAAACATGTATTGTTTGATGTAGAAGTCTTTACAAGGTATTAATTGTAATTTTTTTTTCTTTTTTTGATTATCGATTGATTTAGGGCAGACCCTTTTGAAATCTCTCCATAACGCAGAAATATACAGCTAATCTTAAGATGTAAAATCGGATACATGAAATAAAATCTGATTTCATTATCGGAAAATTTTTGTTTTGGGAGTTGAGGAATTGTGTCGTTTAAATTATATTTAATCAATCTAAAATTTAGTTTTTTAAGCGAATAACATTGATTCAAACTTTGTCCGGCAGCAATTAAAATTTCGCAAGTTGTTAAAGGTTTACTTTTTTAAAAACTTTTATTGTATTCTAAATTTATGATGAAGGAAAACATATATATGTATATATTTAAGAAAATGAAATTTAAAAAATGGCTCAAAAACGGATTGAGGTTTCATAAAGCTTCTTAACTTCGATGTAATTTACAAAATTTTTATAGGGTTATTTAAATGAGAAATGGGAAACGGATAGTATGACAAAATATCTACAGAATTTAAGTTCCTGTGTTATCTTCCATTTCACTGTAATTAAAACTACTCAAAAGATTAATAACAAAGAAATTTGAGTATGATGTTTCAGAATTATTAAAATTATAACATGTGCAAAGAACATTGACTTCACATAATATTAAGCTTAATTATTTTATTTTTATTATCTTTGCTGTGTTTTTCTTTGATTTTTTTAAATTTTATGCGGAAAAGTAATAAATAGTTGTTCATAGGATTTATCTTTATAATTACGAAGTTTTATCCATAATTTTATTTATTAGTTATTATTTTTGTATCCATTATTTAAGTAATTATTACTACAATTCTGTGCATTTTATAACGTGGCTTCAAATTTGTTAAGGTAAACTGAACTCGTTCAGATTTTTTTTAAAAAAATTCTCCTAGAAAAACATACAGTTCTTTCTTCGCTTTTCTACAACTCACACAAATCCATCGCAACCTGATCAATACCAGAGCTGTCAATACTTCTCAAACAGCTCAGTTTCTCTATTGAATTCTTTTCACCTTATGGGAATTACAATTCCACTTCCGAGGAAACTCATCTCAACTCTGCTCCAATTTTCCAGACTAATCAATAATAAGCGGAGTCAAAAAGATCTGAACTTCTTCCAAACGGAATCGGCTTAACACCCAACATACAATCTTAAGTGCAAGAAGTCCTCCTGTATGGCTCCAGATGCACCCGAGCGGAACCAAAGGGCCGCAACGCGTACGCCACCTGGTGAAGTCCGTTTTAAGCTTCGCGCGTAACACATTTTCATATTGACTAACTGGTTCTGTAAGAAGAGAGCGTTTTGGGATATAGTTTGAGATCGGAGCTGTCAGTTAGGAATATCGTCTGTGCGTGAAGTGTCATTTGTCCGTGGTGTCATTAATTGTGTGGTGCCATAGTGATCGGAGAGAAAAAAAAAGGATTTTTTTTAAATTTTAAGTTCAGTGCTTTTTTTTCTTTCTGTTGCATAATTGAGAGAAATTATTTTTTGACTGTGAGTAGTTGTGGGGATATATTAGTTTCAGGTAAGGTTATTTATTTATTTTTTTGTGCAAAATTATTAATTCTTTTTAACTTATATTTTTCCGTTTCTCTTGTTTTGTGATATTTCTAGTGTGTGACGAAGTAACAAATATCATATTTTTGGGGGTAAAAATTGTTGAATGTAGTGGTCATTTTAATGGTTTTCGTGTCCATTTATCAAATGTTAAATTTCTGTGTCACTTATACCTGTACGTTTGTTGTTTCATTGTTTACCAAAAATATAATAAAAAAATTCTAAATATTTACAAAAAATTCAAGTTTTGCATAATATAATATTTTTTAAAGCGTGATTTGGAAATATATCGGATTTTTTTCAGCTTAATTTAATTGAAAACTTTATCAAGAAAAAATGTATTGGATAATTCTAAAATTTTTAAACTCTCCCATATAAGATTTTTCCTCAGAAGTAATTATAAAAAATTAATATAAAATCAAATATACAAATGATTTATTTATTAATGCTCGTTTTTATTTATGCAATAAATTATATTTTAAAAAATAAAATCCATTTTTTTTCGGTTTTAAATATTTAACATTTAATTTTCTTTTAGCATACCAATTTTTATGAAAATCTTTAATTTCAAATATTTTTTTGTAGGATTTCAATTTGTCAAAAATTAAGCGAAACAAGGGATTAGGATTTAATTGAATAATTCGCGTAAATATTTTTGTTAAGTACAATGATGAAACAATCTTTTTTAATTGATTAAAACATCATCTTAATTTTAAATATAAAATTCTTTGAATTTTTTTTAATCGTTTTAAAAAGTTTGAAACCGGGAGATTTTTTTTTAAATAGTTATTTTTTTTTCAAGGAAACAAATTGATATTTATTGACAGTATTATTTTTCGTAAAGCTACTATTTTATTACCTTATTGCCTTTTTAAATTGAAAAAATATATTAAATTGGGGCATTTTAAAAATCCCATATATATATACTACATGTATAATGTCTTAAGAGAGATTTATTAAGTCTCTTTTTTATAATTGTTTATTTATCATTTCAATGAAAATTCGCTAATACTTAGAGATTCTTATTTGAATTGTTTACAGTAGTATATAAATAAAATAGATACAAGATATAAAGATGACAAACATTGATATTTTTATTGAAAAACTGACCGTAGATTATATTAAACAAAAGCGTGCCTTTGTTAATGCAACAAAATTCTATTTTAGATTAATATTTTTTTTGGATACTATTTTTAAAAACTATTTATGAACAACATTTTTTAAATGAAACAATCTTTCCGGAGTGTATTTTTATAGCTTTATTAAAATTTAATTCGAATAAAAATAAACTTTTCGAGTTCTTTACTGCTGATTTTCCTGCAATTGATTCAGTTTATAAGTATTTTTTAAAATGAATTTTAACTAAGCACTGTGACAATTTTCAACATTTTAATGTCATTGATTGGTTGTAATGATACTGTATAAAATTATTTTTAAATTCATCCGAAATTTACGAATATCTTATTTTTCTTACAATTGGCATTAATTTTATCGATAAATATGAAATATACTACTTAATTCTGTACGAAATGTATACTTATATTTCATCAATAATACTAAAAATAAAAACGCCAGGTATTTCATATTTTTATATAAAGCTAATGGGAAAAATAATTGTATTTTTTATAGGTATGGTAATTTTTATGTTCAGATTTTGTACTTTATTTGATTGCTGCAATGTTAACTAGATATATTTGTTTTTTAAAAATTATGATAAGCTTAAAAGAATGTAATATAATTAGTTGTAGATAAAATCTACACATCTAGATACATAACGAAAAAATGCAAAATACGTAAAATTTATGTTTTTTAAGACATTTAAAAAGAATAACATTTGTACCTTTCCGGAGATATTTATGTACAAACTACTTAATTTTATTATAGTTTTCATTCTACATCTTATATATAAAAATATTATTCTGAAGGGGCTTCTTTTTAAATATTGTCGTCCAAGGGTACTAAAAAATTTTCATCTCAAAAAATTTACTTATTCATTTTTGTCATGTTTTTCTCCACCAAACCGTAATTGTAAAGAAAGAACGGTATATTTATCGACTAAAATTTATACCACATTTCCCCCTTATATTTCAATAGTTATTTAAATAAACTTACTCATTCAGTACCTTTTTTCTGAATAGCGTACAAATAAGGTTTGCTGTAACTTTTTAATGCACATTACATAAAAGTTTAGATAAGTAATGAACCAATAACTAGAGTATTTAAAATAATCGTCTGTATATACCGTAAAATCCGGCGTATAACGCGCACTTTTAACACACAAAATAAGATCGAAATTTACGGGTACGCGTTATACGCCGGGTATAAAAACGATAGTTTTAAAAATTAAAAAAGAAATGAGCATTAAAAACGGTTAGGCTTCTACTTATATCAAAATACAGTTTATTTAAAAGAAATGACATTCTTAATGAACTTAAAGGGTTGTAGTTCTAGAAGTATGGGCCGTGGGTAGCCTAGTGGTTAGAGCATCGGACTCCAGACCGGAAGGCCTGGGTTCGATGCCCGATGCCCGATGCCACCAAACACCCTCCGAGTACACACGGAGTACGTGCTCGTTAAATCAGTGGGTCCGTAGTCTTGTGGGCTTAATCACGAGCGCAGGGACTGGAGAATATTTCCCTCCCCTTCAGTTTACATGCAGAAATTGTGGAGGTGGAAATAGCGGTCGTGTCGCCATCTATCGTCCCTTCGGGGAACTTCGCCGAGCTAAAATCGTACTGTCACCTGTATGGTGCTCAAGGCCAACGACAGGCGTACCTCTTGCCCATGCCACGATGAATTTCGTGGGCCTCGATCTGACTACGTCAGACAGGTGGCATCAGAAAACAACAACAACAACAAGTTCTAGAAGTATACTATATTTCTTCAAAATCTTGGGATAATACTTCGAATAAATTACTTCAAAACATAAAAGTATTGCTAGGGTTCTTTGTAAAAGAGGGGGTGCGCTTTATACGGCGAATATATCTTAAAATTAAAAAATACAGCTTGAAAGTATAGGTGCGCGTTATACGCCGCATTTTACGGTAATAAGGTGTATATATATGTAAAAACAAAAAAAATTTACTGTAGATTTTTACGCTTGTTACACATTATCTTTATACTCATTTACGCTTAAAACAGTAACCTCAACTTGGGAACAAAAACAACTCCACTTATTATCAACGATTCCTTTGTTTACATTTAAATAAGATTCTTTCCCGAAAGTGTCAAAATTCAATAACTCTTGATGAATTAATCTTCTTCACCATCATCATCAAACGAATCATTCGTTTAAGACCAACTTCGTGAATTAATTACCACCTTTCGCGATGATTTCTCTCCTTTTGGCAACGGAACAGAGCTCTTGGCGAAGCGCGGAGAGAAACCCGATTATTTTGCTGTCACTCACCACTTCCAATACATATTCATCGGGAAAAGTTGCCATTAAAAGAGTTGTTACAACATAAACTCTTCCGATACAACTCGACGCACGCATGCAGGTGTATTCAAGCATTTTACGCCGATTTTATGGACCATTTTTCCTTTCTTTTTAAAGGCGAGATTGTAACTCGAACAAGCGCTGTTTTTGTAGTGTGAACTTAATTTTATTATGTTTAATGTGATTATGCAAATCAGGGAATATTAATTGGTTCGTGTTTAAAAAATCAAAGCTGTGTTTAAATATTTTTTGATTAATTCATTCATGTAAACTACTTGCCATTTAAATTAGTAGTTTTTTTTTCCTGTGATAAATATAACTCTGAAAAACACTAGTGTTATTTTGCATCATTACCGAAAAATCCGGCGTATAACGCGCATATATACTTTCAAGATCCATTTTTTAATTTTTTGGTATATTCGCCGTATAACGTATACCCCCTTTTTTTTACGAAGGAACCTGGAATGTACGTGCACAAAATGCTCTTATGTTTTAAAATCATTTATTCGAGGTATTATTCCAGGCTTTTGAAAAATAGTATGCTTCCAGAACTACAGCCCTTTAAGTTCATTAGGTATGTCATTACTTTTAAATAAACAGTATTTCATTCTGTGTAGAAATTTTATTTTTTTAAATGCTCATATCTTTTTTTTTATTTTTGAAGGTGTTATTTTTATATCAGGCGTATAACGTGCATCTGCAAATTTCGACCTTTTTTTGTGTGTGAAAAGTGGACGTTATACGCCGGATTTTACATAGTTGGGAAACTCTTTGAAATAAAAATACTTTGCCTATGACAAGCCACAAGGAAAACTACCTCAAATACTTGTATTTATGGTTTTCAAATAATTTTTAATTTTTGTGAAATTAAACTATTTCAATCTCTTTTTCACAGCATAAATTTGATTTAAATTATCTATATTAATAAATATATTTCAGCATTTATACTTATGAACTTCGAATATAAAACGCTTACTTTTTACAAGTAGCAATATTTTTTTTACCTTATCTATGAGGGATTTTATACGTTTAAAATTTTCTTAATATCAAGCCTATTAATTTTACATCTTTAAATTAACTTTGTGTTTTTAGATTAAATTGTGTTTTCTTTAAAAAAAAGTGTTGGATGAAATTCTATAAAAAATATTTAGCGGGAAAAATTATTTTAACACGGTCGATTGATTATATTATACTTTGAAAAAGTCGAGAAAATTTCCGAGCAACAAATGAATTGAGTGAAGGCATATTTCAGTCAGTTACTTACAGGAAATGAAAACGACATAATTGATATTTGTGTAAATATAATCATAATTAAACATATTGATTTAAGAGATATTATTAAACCACGTGAAGCAATTATCAACAGTAGTAAGGATGCTATTTCAATTTCTTTTGGTACTTTATCTTTACCGTCTTTCAAATAATTTATACGTTAAACATACATTTAGAGATTATTAATTGAAGATTATATATAGATGAGTTGCGAGTTCTTAGGTTGTACAGATAATTTTAAACATCTTACTAGATATGAAGCTTTGTTAATATAGCTAGCGCCACCTAACGGGTTTTCATTCACCGATCCACACATAAATTTTCCACTGTATATTTTTTCGTCTCTAAATTTGTTACGGTTCAATTGATCTCAAGGGAAAGGGTTGGTAAATCTTATTTTATGGCTTCAACTACAGTATGCGTTATTTTACAACCGATGTGGCTACTTAGTTTGTTTTAGTAGCAAAAACCTGTAGTATTCCGAATAGATTGTCGCGAATAAAATGATACAGCATGCGTATATAGGTCTGAAATTTTGTTCTTAATTTTTTTCTTGAGGTGGAGGAACCTAAAATTGTATCCATTCAGTTGTGCTTCCAATTTTAAGGAATATCCTTTAAAAATAACTATTATAATTTCGTCCTTTTCTGCTTAGTACGTTTGATATTGCGAACATTTTTCCAAGTTCTTATTACATTATTTTCCTCGGAGAATCTCTAAGACTTCTGTAAGCAGTACATTCATAAATTGAATCAAATCATATCGATTTCCACAAAGTTTTAAGAAAAATTTGACATATATGATATGATATATAATGTTATTAACATGTATAAGTGTTCATTTTGTTTTGAAGATGATTTTATATTTTTATTTATTACTTTAAAGATACAAAACTGCTATTTAAATCACCAAGCATGAATTTGGGTTTATTTTTTGGGGGAGATTAATTCCATTATTCGTAATTTTATACTTGTTTATTTTTTATACATTGCTTCGATATTTTTAATATTTCTTTTCAAAGTTTTATTATATACTTCTGTTTAATGTATCTGTTTTAGTTATTTATTTTTGATTTAAAAAGAAAAATATTTGATGAACCTTTTAATATTTTCAGGCAAAAAATTTTTTGTCATTTTATTATAATTACAACAGTCCGTTTGTAAGGGAGGAATTCGTTTTATACCTTATTAATATAAAATCAATGTTTTGCAATTTGTTACTTTCAGTTGTAATATTTATTTTAAGGGTTTCTTTTTATTTCCATTATTCCTTCTTGCGACTTAACCGAAATTCTTATTTTTATCGCAATTTGAATGGACTGTGTGTACTGTTAATTTTGAGTATAAGCGAAATTTATTTACTTATGAACCAACCATCTTAATGGGAATTTCGGATGAAATATATTAAACTATTTTTCAATCATTCCTACTGTATAGATGAGTGAATGTTAATTAACGTCGCACTATAAAACAACATAAGGACTATTGGCAACGAACCTCATAATTTTGAACTACGGTTAAATTACTGTATAGGAGACAAATATAAACCTTCAAAAAGTTTTTAATTCCCTAGGAATTAACTTTTTTCATGAATTACACAGTTACAGAAACAGTTATTGTATAACAGCCAGCCATGTTCTAAAAATATAAATAATGTATCACGTTACGAAACGATTTTATGAAACTACAACTACTATGAAACACTATAAAAACTATATTTTATAAAAAGACAATATTGCAGAAACTATGGTGTATAATGCAACTAAAAGATATCGGGAGATATTGTATAGCTCTTTTTTTAAGAGAAGTAATTAAAACAAACAATTTTTTTTAATCACATTAGGAATTTCTTTTACTAATTCAACTGAACAACGAAAAGATAGTCAACGAATAATGAAGGTAAGCGATAAATTAGCTCTAACATGCACTTAAAAATTATTCTTCATAATATTTCTTAAAAAATAAAACCTTGTAGACTTTTGATAAACAAAGCATTTTGATACAAAGTGAAAACAGCGTTAATACGGTTCATAAATGCATGCGATCTGAAAAACTCATTGGAGAACTTCAAAAACTTTACCTACATCGATGTTTTACATGTGCAATTAACATATTATATTCTCCCACCCCTTCGAAAACGATTGGATTCTTCCCTGCGCCTTTCAAGCTTACCCTTTGAAACAATAATCGAATTGTACTTGCGTGTTCCATTTCCAGATCTATCCCAAATGAACCGTGAGGAGCAACTTAATCCGTGATTTAACTCCTACTTCCATTCCGAAATGAGAAGACGCAAGGGTTATAAAACAATGAAGTTTCTGCTTTTTTATGAGCTTTTTATCTCGTCAGCACACCATGAAAATTCCCATATGGAAACCCTTTATGGGCTAACCCCCGAGGAACGTTTCTCTCCCTTCCCCTCGTGGGAGTGAAGAAGAAATGTTTCCACGGAGCTTAATTTGCGCAAAATGTGTCATTTGTGATTGATGAATATTTTTTTAAATATCTCGGAATTCTCTTGGTTACATTCGAAGCTTCACGTTTCGGTACATGTCGGTGGCTTCTGTTTTGCGAAAAACAAAGTCACTTATTGAACGTATGAATGGATTTGTGGTTTTATTATCGTCAGGAACTTCCTGTGGTGAGAAATTCGAAAAAAATCGAATGGTAAGTTTTCGAAAAAAAAAAGAGTACAATGACACTGCGAATTTTCGCATCTTATTATCACCAATTATGTATTTAGTTCCGTAAAATAATTTTTACACCAATCACAATTTAACAACTATAATTGTATCAAAAATAATAAGAATGTAAAGAATTGGCTTGGAGATCTTTCAGGCATACGGATTGCATACAACCCTCAATCCCGTATCTGGTTATATTGTGTAGGCAAGTGAAGAGTATGGAATTTTCGTGCCAGATGGTATCTGCACGGACATTGCATGAGCCGTCAGCGTCTAGTGGACGTTGCCATCGAGACAGGAAGAAGACGAAGTTCTGATTCGGAAAAAAGAAAAAGCTGAGAGATTGCCTTCTTATTGGATGTTTTATGGTGAGAATAATGGCTGTAATTGGCTGCCCAAAGGGTAGTTAAGAAACGATGGAATGATGTCCAGAATGGGCTTGCGAGAGAAAAAATGCTGTTAGAACTAGCATTAGATTGCAAATATTAACCTTTATAGGACTATAAGGTTGCTAAGAGTAAATAGTAGTACTTAACTGTTTATTTTAGTTTGTTTGGACTTAAACTATGTAAAAATCTTTAAAAAATACGTAACAATCGTCACTCCACTGTAGCTTTATCAGACATCTGTGTTTTAATGTACTTTACAATAGCACAAAATTATACTTACCAAATCGTTGGCTGAATTAAAACATGTGAGTACGGTAGTGAATTATTACATGACACAATAAACTAAAATAAGTAATAAGAATACAACCCGAGAATATTTAGCAAAGAGAGTTCTTTTTATCTAAACATTCCCATTAACGTTATTGCGTTCGCGTACGTTCTATTTCGACATTTTGTATAAAAAATGCGAATAAGGTTATTTTTAAAGGCAACAATCACCAATATTAAGGGTGTGTGTGGGAAAAATGTTTCCCTTAGTCGTGAAAAGGTCTTATGAGAATATAATACAACAAAGAAGGCTGAATGCTATTTTTAAATGTTTTAAGTTTATAGACTATTTTTCTTTGAGTAATAAATGATTCAGCTGGGAAAAATTATTTAGGATTTTTCTCTTAGAAAGCAGGAAGAGAGAGAATGATAATATTCATAAAGTATTAGAATCAAGAGCGTTCGCAACTAAATCCCTATGGAATTAAGCAGTACAATAAGAACTATGGAAAATTAAATCTGACTAGATTGCAAAAGGTTTTCACGTGTCAGCATTCGGAAAGTTCAGAGAGAGATACCAATTCAGAGAAAGGGTTTTCTTCTCTTGAATATGGTACTTAAAGAATAGATCTATTCATCTATATTGCAATTGATAAATTGTTGAAATGTAAATACAAAGTATGAATCTAAGAATGATAGCCAAGGTGATGTGTGTGTGAACTCTAGAAAAAAAAAAACTTTAATTGTAACCTTGTGGGAAAAATCCCTCATTAACAGCTAGAAGGGCATAAGTCTAACATTAAATTTTAGTGAAGATTATAAATTGTTCCACATGGTAAATCCAAAATTCTTATTTAGGAGATTAATTCATTTATTCTTTATTAAGGTCTCAATGCGAGGGCCGCGGTAGCCGAGTGGTCAAGGTATTGGATCGTGGCTGGCCTTGTCACGAGTTCGAACCCAGTACCACTGAAGACCCGCCGTGTAGGGCAGAGATGCACGCTAAATTTGCCGAGAGCTCAATCGTCCTCCCATTGGTGTGGTGTGGTTGTTAGTAGAGAGGGTGTCAGCTCAGGTGTCGTCCATGTCACTTGGCCATGGTTCAAAATTACGTAGGCCGTCGCCAGCCCTCGTTTCGCTGTACAGTGCGACGTTAATATTTACTCACTGACATCGTAATTTTGAACCATAGGGGGAAAATGAAACAGCGAATGTCATCTCACTCTTTAAATTTTACACCACAGCAATACAAGAGTTAAAAACCACCATAAATAACTAAACGTGTAACCCATCCCATTAAGTTATCTGACTACGTTCGGAACCGTGATTTTAAAAAAGCGCATAAATGGATAATTGTCATGATATTTAGTGTCACTTAGGTTAGAATACATGTATAAAATGGTTTTAAGGACATTTTGGCAAAAAAAATTATTTAAATACATTATTTTGGCAAAAAACTGACTTAGAATAACCTTTTTTAAAAATGTTCTCCTTTTGTGAAAAATGCTTCTATTATAATAATATTTTGTCTAGAGGTTCATCGATGAGTTTTGAAAAATTCACGTTATTTTCAGAGTTACCACCCATTGAAATAATTATCGGCGTTTTTTTCTTAAAATTTCTCCCCTCTGTTGTCGTAAAACATGGATAAACCCATTTCTAAGTTATATATTTCAAAAATTCTAGTTCAGTCTCTGCACAGAGGTCTGAGCTATATACAGGCAAAATATTATTGTAATAGAAGCATTTTTCGTAAAAGGAGAATATTTTGAAAATGGGTCATTCTATGTTCATTTTTTGTCAAAATATTGTACTTAAATAATTTTTTATTGTAATACTATTCATAAAATAATTTTATATACATTTTCTAATCTAAGTGACACTAAATATCATAAATATTATCCATTTATACGCTTTTGCAAAATCACGGTTCCGAACGTGGTCGGATACCTTAAACGACGAATTTTATTGTAATCGGTACTCGAACACGAGGCTCGATTGCAACAAGCTAGTGATAGGGACCACTTGGCGACCTCTCCCATACTTACTGGGAAGTGGCTCGAGATTTAAGAAGTAAACTGTTCAAAGTTTAAAAGTATTCTTAAAAGTATCTTTAAAAGTAATGTTAAGAGGTTTAAAAGTTTTTTTATATATTAACTCAGATATGTGGCCTCAGTAGACGAGTATCAGGATCACAAACTGGTGGCTGGCATTTCTTACGATTAGTCTTCGATTCGACCCCTAGTACTGTTGAAGGCTGTTTTCGGCTAATTTTAAAGAACAGGACCCCAAATTCGGAATATTTTTTTTTCATAAATAAAAGTACTCAAACATTAATATTGTATATTCTGGCTTCACTATCTCGTAGAGAGAATCACTTATTTAAATATATTACTTATTTTTATCCTAGTTGACACATTTTTTCTTTCATGAAATGTGTGTTCGCATTTTTTCTCCTATACCGTAATGCTAAATGAGCTCTCCCTTTACATTTTAAAAGAAAAAATTAATTATTTATCAAATATTTTGAAATTTTAAAAACATTATATTATAAACAAATGCATGAGTTACAATGTTACAAATTGTTATAAAAATTGGAGCATTTTTTTCTGTCCAAAAATGTGCTCCGCGTTAATATCACGCTCTCGTACATATGACGAAAACAGCCTTTTAAGACTCTTCATATAGAAGGGTTGATGTACCTCGTCTATAGAGGCTTAACGTCTTCACGTTGGTGCGGTGCGAACGCTAGGAGAGAGGGGTGTTTCATTTTAGACGTCGTACACATCAGTTGCCAGACGATGCAGCCAAATAGCCTTCGTGTGGTATCAATAACACGAGCATCGAATACGATGTTAATATAACCAATAATTAGTTCTAATATCGTCATCCAATCCTGGCTCAAAAAGTGGTTAAGTCTACCTTTTGTGCAGTTTAACGTTTATTAAACCGAATAAAAACTAGATAACGTAGATAATTGATAAATTGTATTAAAAAAATTGTAATTTAAAAAAAAAAGAAAGAGATGAATGAAACACTGTATTATTTTTTTAAAATAAGCATTACTAATAATCTTTTAGTAGAAAATAAGTTGAATTTTTTTTAGTATTGAAAATACGTTAATATTTTATATTTTTATATTAGAGAGGTGGGAGGCCCCTGCCCCCCCTCCAGGGTGTTCGCCCTCAAAATTGGGTTGGAACTGAGCCAAATCGTACGGTGCCCATAGGTACAGATAACGACTGGCGTAAATCTGTAGCCCTTTGTCGAGATGAATTTCGTGGATCTCGATCTGACACTGTCAGACAGGTAGCATTAGAAACAAAAAAACACAAAATTTATTTGTATTTAATTATATAAAATCGTACACACACACACACACACACACACACATCATCATCACTAAATCAATACACGTGCGCTCCGCTTGTAAAAAATAACTTAGTCCGTCTACCCTACTACAATTTTGCTCTTTCTTCTGAGTGAAAAATCGGTTTCTTTCAATGGAGTCGTCCAATGATCACGGGGCGTTGTTAAGACAGTCACGCTGTCAGTAAGTAGAAGGACCCTTCCATGTCAACGAAGACCCCTTATCTTGCTCGCACGGTCTGATGCTTTTTCAAGGAGAGTACTTCTTTTATGATGCTTCTTACAACTTCAATTTCTTCTTTAATCTAAGTAGCCATCCTTTTTTATTTACCCATACTTTAGGATTAGATTCATTGTTAAGAAGCTCTTTGAGAGAAATTGGACAACGCCCTTGGCCTTCGTGCTTGAAGTTCAAAGAATTTTAACCCGAGAAGTCTAATTGTGTCTCTTTTCAATCCTCTTTAAGTCATTTATTTATTGTCCAAATTATGTGATGGAAAGTTTAAATTATTGAGAAAGATTTTCGTACGAATTATATATAAATTTTAAAGGATTTAATGGTTTTCTTAATCATTTTCCACATACAATGCGTATTGTTAGTTTTCATAACGTGTTTTGTGCGTTTTATTTCTTTAATAATCTGATACGATTTTTGGAAAATTATGATGTTTAAATAACATTGTGTTATGAAACTGTTGATTTATTAACAGTTTTTGTTTATACTAAAATAAACGAGGGAAAACCTAGATTTACTTTCGATTTTTTTTATGTTACTGAATGTAAATAGTTTTTTTTTTAAATTTAATTTTCAAAGTTTGATATTCCTTTTTGAAATCATACTTCAGAAATCTAAAAATTTTCATTCTTTTAATATTTATACATTTTTTTTATTTCCAGAAAATTCCCTTATCAAGAGACTTTTTCTGAGTTGTTTAATATGTCTTAACCAGATCCCCAATATCCAGTGAAAGAAAAATCAATTAAAAAAATCGACAAGTATTTTTTTTAAAAAAATTTTAAGCATTTTTTCTTTAGATTTTTCATTAACATGGTGTAGCACTTTGGAGGGGTGCCAGCTTTGGTGTCGTTATCGTCACTTGACCGCGGCTCAAAGTTACGAGGTCACACAATCACGAATTTTCTTTAAAAAAAGTTTAGTCTTTTTAAACATACGTTACATCTTATTCATAAAAGAAACTGAATATTAAATTCAAAAATATATGCTGGGAATTATAAAAATGTAAAATTTGTTTCATCGTACTCATGTTTTTAAACTTATAGATACTACTGCTCAAATTTTAAATTTATTTACATAACTTATTAATTTGAATACGAGCTGTATCACTTAACGTCATTTCTGTTTTATGAAAGGAGATTTAAACAATGTATATCGAAGGACTTCCATAAGTTTTTATGTAAGCTGGATATTATGTATTTACTTCCTTATCATTATTCATATTTCAAGTATTTAGTTCAAAAAATAATAAAATAAAATAACGGGAAAGGCTTTGTTATTATAATAACCATGCCAAACGTGTATACCATCCCTTTTGATTAATGATGAAATCGAAAGCAGAATTCCTCACCTTTTCCCCTATTAATATATCACCCAAATAAAATTCTCCCCATCAAGCTCATCACAGTTCATACAAATAGCACAAAAAAGGGCCTTCCATATAACTTTTTATTTCTTCTTCCTTTTAAGGAGAGCACTTACTGTTGTTTCTTTTGTGGCGAAAACACGTATACGAACTGGGTTGATCCAATTTCGGTACCGGACGCCACTGATAACGAAGCAGCCAATTTTCAATTAAATTCTCCCTGCCCCCAATACCGGCCACTGGACTTGGCGGTTGCGGGTCACTACGGTAATATGGACGATCTCATCGCTTTCCTGAAAGTGAAAAATGGAATCATCTCGATTTCAAGTCTCAAATCATTGCCTCCTTTTTGGAACGCTCGTCTGATATTTTTTTTAGTTCCACCACGTGATCGGGAAAATTACTCTCTCTCTGGTTTTATATGTACTATATCATAAATTGTCAATATTAGCATAATCTTGCTTGCTGCAGTTTTTACGAGCGTTTTGCTTGTTGTTGAGATAATGCCCAATAATGATGACAGATGGCGCATCTCTGATGTGCATAATGAAGCCAGTGTAATGTTGTCGCTGCAGAAACGTAAGATTTAAAAAAAAAAATGATTTGTCAGATTCTTCTAGACAGATTTTTTTCGAAGGTAGAATCAATATGATGTTTAAATTCACTTTTTGAAACGTAAATTATCCGCTTAGAATTTGATTTTCTGCATCGATAGTGTTAATAACTTAAAAAATAAGACAATTTTCTATTTTTCTGTGAAATAAATGGAATGCTTTAAATCGTGGGTAAAACTTTCTGCGGGATAAAATTCCTCTCTGAAAAGGCCAAGGTGTATTTAAACTTTATCTTATTTAAATTTCTAGTGTGTGACTGCATTCAAAATCAAGCTTTAAAATGTGCGAAAAAGTTTTCCTCCGTGTATAACAAAAGTAAAATCCGTACAAATAACAGAAACAGTAATTGGAATCTTTTAATAGTAAACTATGAGTAAATTTAAATGTATTACATTAAAAAAAGTTTGAGGCCCAGTAGCTAAGTGATAAGCTCATGGGAAATTACCTTCGAAATGTAATTGCTGATCTGAACTGAATCTGAATTCTGCAGCAAGATCGTTCAGCTGTAAATAAGTACACAAGTATGTGTAATTAAATTATGCCGCAGCATCCACCCGTAGCAAGTGGCCGCGGTAGCCTAGTGGTCAAGGTATCGGATCGTGGCTGGCTTGTCACGAGTTCGACCCAGCACCACTAAAGACCCACCGTGTAGGGGAACGATACGCGTTAAATCCGTTGGGAGCTCAAACGTCCTCCCGTTGTTTGGTAGTTAGGACAGGGGGTGCCAGCTCATGTGTCGTCCTAGTCACTGGACCATATTCAAAACTGCGAGGTCCATCGCCAAAAGCCCTCATGTAGCTGAACAGCGTGGCGTTAATATTCACTCACTCAGCCTCCCGTAGCGTGGTGTGGAAGCTAGGAAAGATGAAAATCAGCTCGAATATCGTTCCCATTCTTAGTTCAAAATTATGAAATCCACCGCCAATAGCCATGGCATTGTTCTAAAAGATATATAATCGCAATTAATAAAATATAATCAGTGGTGATGTATAACATTAATAATCAAGTAAATTGAAGTGAATGGTAAAAGGCATTTGAATTAATAAAAATAATATATAATCCTTAAAAAATTATTATTTTTAAAAAGAAAACACTTAGTATTAACTTTAAGTAAAGTGTAATATTTGGTGGAAAAATCCACAACATTGCCGATATCAAATTAGTGTATCTAAAACTTTTACATCTATGCAGCTGATGATAACTGAAAAGCTTTTTGAATATATCAATCAAAGCAAAACTTATTTCAAGATAACTCTTCTTCGTCCAAGTATCGCAGAGTGTAAACTAGAATTCTAAGCAAAAATCCTGTTACCAAATCAACAAAACTAAAATTCAATTGTTGCATGAACAGTTTTTTGTAAATATTATAAATTTGAACAACAATTGTTATTCTGTCACAAAGAACTATATATTGGATAAAAATACAGCTATAAAAATATAATTTTAATAAAAATGTCTGCCAATCCTCAGAAAAATCGCATGAACTTCAAGTTTCGCATTCCGATTAATAGAACCACAATTTTTCAAAATAATACTCCTGTAATAACAGTATGCAGCACATTACATGCAATTGCAGCTTAATAGCTCTACGTTTATTAATAGAAAAGACATAACACTCTAAGAGAAAGAAATCTTTTTTTTTTCATTTGAATCTTTTTCCCATTTAATACCAATCGATTGTGACAAGTTTCATTTATCTTCGAACTTGTTCGATTATTCTCACCGCTCATTTGATTTCATCTCTCGCGACACTTTTCTTGGCAAGAACACGAACTAATGATCAGCTACAAGTGTTCGAAAATCTATTGACAGCTCTTTTTGTTTCTTTATTTTGATCGAGAACAATTTTCCTTTTGTGTGCAATGACATGAGAGACAGTAGTGACGGAAAAAATTCTTTAGTTTTCTGAGAAACCAGAATCCAATCTTGATCCCATGTTTTTTTTCTCTTGATATCTATAAGTTATTACATGAGTGATCCAGTTCTAACCAGTTCGGGTTTTTAAGTTTTTATTGGACTTGTTGGTAATTTATTAGCTACAGGCTACTACTCTATGTGGAAGGTTGAAATATTTTTATACATGGATTGCGAAAAGAACTGGATCTTCCATTTACCGAAAAGACAGAAAAAAATTCGAACATCTTTTGTAATGGTAATAAACAATTGAGTTTCGATGTAGAATCGTGATAACAGAATACAATGCCCTTCACGGGAATTTTTTTTAATTGTTTGGTAACTGCACAATTAATTATTAATATTCTATGATTTTCTTACAATCTTCTAACGTCTTAATTTTAATTTCAAATTGTATAGAGCTATATGTATTTTTTTGGTTTATGAGTTACATATTATTGTTAAAAATAAAATTATTCTTTGTCTTTTGTTTGTGTTAGTTGTCTTGTAAATTATTTTTAAGTTAGATCGAATTTTTTAAATTAGAAAACTGTTTCTGTTATACGTAGAGCAGTGTCCCTCAACCTTTTTAATGACGTGGACCGGTCAACATTTGATATGTTTAATGCGGCCGCTATTAAAATATCCACTGCGGCCACAGTCCGGCGTTAAATGTTTATATTTTACACTGTTTTGGTTTAATAATTTTACTTTAATTGTATTTAAACATGCCTTCAGAATAAAATACAGATACATCAAAAATTGAATATAAAGATATTTAAGGCTATCTTCGGCTAATGTTAAAGAATAGACGCCGAATTCGGAATAATTTTTCAGATATAAAAGTACTCAAACATTAATATTATATATATATTCTGGCTACACTATCCTGTAGAGAACCTCTTATTTTATCATACTACTCATTTTTATACGAGTTGACTCTTTTTCTTTTATAAAATGTGTTTTGCATTTTTTCCCTATACCGTAATGCTAAATGAGCTCTCCCTTCACATGTTAAATGTAATAACTAGTTATTTATGAAACATTTTGAAATTTTAAAAACACTATATTATAAACAAATGCATGAGTTACAATGTCACACATTTTTATAAAAATTAAGGCATTTTTTTCTGTCTGAAAATGTGCTCAGAGTCAAGTTTACGCTCTCGTATGTATGGCGAAAACAGTCTTAACTTGGAATATGAAGTGATTTCCATGGAAAGTCGTACAAACCCGAGGGTACGTCACAGTAAATAAAATGGAAAAAATTTAATGTTCCCTGGGCGGCCCGGTACAGATCCGCGGCACGGGGGTTGGTAAGTTGTTGTCAACGGATAAATTTTGCGAGTGCCTGTATATTAACGTCACTGCATAAAGCCATATGAGGACCATTGGTGATGTACCTCGAAATGTTGACCTCGGTCAAGTGACACCTCTGAGCTGGCACCTCACTGTCCAAACTACCTCACCACTCCATCGATAGAATTTTGAGCCTCGATAGATTTAACATGTTTCAGCGATTCGTTAGTGGCACTTAGGCTCGAACTTATGACACGCCAGCAACGAATTCGAGACTATAACCACTAAGCTACCGTGGCCACCACACAAATGTTGCTTAAAATTGCTATTGATAAAATTAGCTGTATTTTATTAATACTTTGATAACAATTTTAGTGATGGATTTAGTTTAAGGCTAAAATTATGTAAAAATTTATATTAGAAAGAAATATATTGTTATAAGCTTAATAATAAATAAATGCTCAAAACTGAAAGAAATCATTTATTTTTTTTTACAAGAAAAACAAATCAACATACTCATCATGAAATGGTAATATCTATCAGTAATTCCTCAGTCAACTAAATTTATAAAAAATACCTTATTAGCATTTTCTTTCGCGTAACATAAAATAGGAACATTGTCAAATTATTCAACATATGTATTCATATTTTCCCCGTTATTCCTTTTTTTTCTAATATTATTTTAATATAGAAAAATTTAATCTGAACGTTAAACAGACAGAATAATTTTTTTTTACAAGATTAGGGTGTTTAAATTAAAAAACATCCGACAAATTTTTAAAAATTAATATATAAAAATATGCTAATTATAGAATATATAGAAATATTCCAATACTACATTAATTTATAAAGACTTTTAAATTTAAATGTGATTTTTTGTCCTAGCAATAATGATTTCTGTATGAAGTAGTAATTTGCTAGTTTTTAGGAACATAGTATTTAATATCCTTATCGTCATATACAGAGAAATTGCGAAAAAAATTAAGTTTATTAGAGTTTATTTTACAAAGATAGCTATATGTGTGAATTTAATAAAAATCAATGAAATCTGAGCTCAAAGAAATTTAATACGAAATTCTCATATTTTTTTGAACAAAACATTGATCGGGTTTTTGGAAAATAATCTGATATTTTTCTTTGCATTCTAAGTTTTTGGCATAAAACAGTCGACAAATTGTGTTGCATGCATCCATATTTTTATTCATTTCACCTGTGGAATGTGCGTCTAAATATCTGTGCATACTTCTCCCGATGTTCCTCATTTCGGATGACGTGGGAACAGGAGCTGCCTTATTCATTTCTTTCTCCTCTCTGGAATCTGCCTTAATGATATTTTTTGAACTTCGAACGAACTGTAAAATGTCTTTGTCTGCCATAATTGGGGCTGTACACATTATCATCATCTGCAATGAATTCTTCCGATAATACAATAGGACTGTTTGATCCGGCTAGTGTTTTCCATATTGTTTTCATTCCATGAAGGGCAATCTTTTCGTGTTAAGCGATTTCCGTTTCGTGTTAAGAGAAGAATGCATGAAAATTCACTGTAGTTCGTGAGGACAGTTGTATTATTTCGTATTAACTGATATTTCCTCTTAAGCGTTTTCGCGTTAAACGTATTTCACTGTATATAAATGAAAAAAAAAAGCATTCTGCGCCGATTCTAAGATTTATCAGTTATAATGAAACTTTTCTTCAATTAGAATCTTGACTAAACGGAAAACCAAACTCTATATCTTCCGATGATTTGTCTTTTGTCTAGCTAACAAGTTGAGTTGTACTGGATTGGTTCCACGTGAATAACCAGACCTAAATTTAACTGTGTCGTTTACAAATTTAACTATATCAAGTAGCAATTTAGATGGCTTGATTTAATTGACGCTTTTTAAATCTCTTGATGATTTGATTACCTATTTTTAGAGGAGTTATGGATTATATTAAAAATTTTCATTAGAAAGAGGAGCATTATTTCGCCTCCGACACTATGCTCTAGTTATTATTATAATAGTTTTAATAATCACTTTTTAGTATCATAACTTTAAAATATATTTCTTTAAAGAAAATAAATAATCTGTAAAAAAATATTTTTTTAAAGAAATTGAAGTTAAGATCTTTAAACTAGTTTTTGTAAATATAATGAATTTAAAAAAAGAAATTATATACTTGGAAGGAGATATATTAGAATTTCAATTTCTCGCAAAATAATAGATAAGTTTATTACTTATACGGAGTGTAGTTAAGAAGCAAAATGTGTATTAAAAAATGGAAGTTTATCACAAATGTATATTACTTTAAAGATGAAATTTGGTTTTTTACAAACAAAGTTAGAGCTAAAATTATTTTTTTAATAGTTATAAATGCAATCAACAGAAAGTACTTGTAAAATAACCCTTATATTATTTAAAGGACTATACTCGACACTGAGAAGATATTTTGTAAAAGAAGTTCTCTAAATTTTTTTCAAAGAAAAATAAAAATGTTTTATAATGGTCGTTAACTAATTTTTTTCCCGACTTTCTTTCTATATTCAGTAATATAAATATCTATATAAAGTTAGAGTGAAATTTAGATTGCTTGTGACGAAATTTATTTTACAGTTATAACAAAATTGATAAATGAGTTGACCTTTCAAAATATGATTAATATAAGTGTTATTCATTTCATTTTATATTCATCAGTACAAACCGATATAGGCTGTAATCAAGTCATTCAATATCTGAATTAATAATAAATACATCACGAGAAATTCACTAAGCAGTTTTTTCTTGATAACTTTTTAAAAATATTGAAACCATTTTAAATATTTTATTGTTGAAAATAAATAAATTATAAAACCTTTTTTCACGTGCATTCATGAACTCATGAATCTAAAAGTAGTGAGCTAAATTCATATGACGTCATAGTCACATGATAAATGCAATCACGTGTTTCGAGCTAATCAGTTCATATTACCTTTATTATGTGACTCTCATTAATTTAGCCCATTGGTGCACATTTTGTTAATTATACTGTAATGTTTAAAAAACACAAATTTGGAACTTAATTTAACACTTTTATTTTGATACTAGTACTCGTAATTTATATTAGTTTTAATTATACAGTATAGATAATTAACAATAAAAAATTATTAACTCCTAAAAATAAAAAATATTACTTAGTAATTATTTCTATACGGCATTTTTTTCGAAAAGAAATCGTAATGAAATTTCTTCTCACCACATTATTATTTTTAAGACAAAACCTTCATTCAATGATTTTTTCCAGCATAGTAATAACTCCTTTTTTTATATCATACCTTCTGCGCAATCATTCAGAAAACTTTGTAGAGATCTTCTTTCTAAATGCACAATCATTATGTTACAGTAGAAATATTTCAGTTCAGAGAGAGAATCATATTTTTCAGTTAATTCTTTTAACATTTAAAAAAAGAGTTATCTGTGTATGAAGATAGTAATACGCGTATTCTCAGCTTTGCAACGCAAGTTGTCTTGATCAATTCACAGCTGGTAACTCTTAAGCTGTTCACTCAAATCACCTTGTTGTGGTTATCACATGAGCAGTTTACACGCGTATGTACTTAGTTGACAGATATCCATGCAAGTGTCACATTTTAAATTATTCATTGTCATATGAATGCAGTCAATCCATTCATACACTCTTTCTCTAAAACCCTACGATTTGATAAGGAAGGCGAACTGGCTGTGAAATTTTCCAAAACGTTATGTCACTTCCCCGTCACAACGGACATCCAGAAATGTAAATAGGAACGATAAACGATTGCCTAAGGTCAATCTGACTATTTGAATCAATTTTTTTTCTCTGTGTGTAGTCGAAAAAAACCAACGGATCTCGATAGGGATCGCCTTGAAGAGATTTTCAATCATTCTCTCTCTCATACCTCATCCAAGTAGTCACGCTCAAGATCTCAGTATAATGGCTCCTTGATAAAAGTATCATTTTTTTAAAAACAGTTCTTTTTCTTTCCGAAAAACGTTCCCTCGAATTTTATGACTCGAACTCCGTTGGAAACCCCAGCAGCCTTCCTCAATTTCGAATAAGCAACTTGTCGTATCTCTATCCATCCATCGACGGTTACTTGAAAAAATTTGTCGCCAAAGGGCAAAAATGCACACGCCTCAGTGCTGTCGACACGCTTCTTTGCATGTCTTTTCTCAGCGTTTTCACTCTCACCCGATCAAGAAGACAGTTCGATTTGGTGACGAGGAAAGAGAGTTCGCAATCTTGTATTCGAGTGCTGCTTTTGATTTTTCGTTTTTCTCTCTTGGTACTTTATTTGCTAACTTTTTTTTGGAATTGATGCTTTCCGATGTGAATTTTGGATACCCATTTTCGTTGGTGTGAATTATGTGGCAGGATTCTTATCGTTTTCGTTCGTTAGAAAGGCGAAAATGCCATTCGCCAGAAGATGTACCGCAGTATCAGTCCATCCCGGATATGCACAGATTCGAACAGTTTCATGCCAATCAATCGACGTAAGTACCGTCCTAGACTTTCGGGTCTTTTTCGAATATTGATTTAGTTTGTAAAAATGATAAATAGGTGGTTTTTTTAAAAATTAAATGTAAGAACATTTGATATCACTCTTAGTATTTTTCATTAAAGATGCAAGCATAACTTAAGGTTGGGGATATTGTTATACCCTTTTTTCCCTTCCCTTATGCATGCTGTATTAAATATATTTTTTATTCGTTTTATTTAAATATTTTCTCAAAAAATTACACTTAAGAAATTTTACTAAAGAAGTAATTGTTTGAGGTGAATTTTACATGTAAGATAACTTATTAGTTTGAAATATATTTTTATCAACTTTCATAGAAGCACATTTCTCTTAAGTTGATGTCGCAATATGAGATCCATTTATTCTTCATACAAGAATAAATTGATTACATCAATATTAGTTTTTAAAACACAAATGATATATACATACATATATATATATATTTAACAGAAATGTGTGTGGTTTGAATTATATTAATTTTTTTAAAGAAAAATTAATACTAAGAAATAAGACTCATAAATAAAGCCCATTTATTTGGGATTGAAAAATATTTTTTTTAAACTTAGCATCATATTAAGATATAAAATACAGATAAATATATTTCGTGCTAAACTAATAATTTATTTTGAATCAAATAATGGTTAATATGGTAAATATGAAATATGGTAATGGTAGTTGTAAATATGAAACAAATATAACTTAAAAATCGATTCTAAAGTGATATTTTACTTACAGCATACTCAAAAATTATTTTTTACTCGAGTAATATTTTGTTGCCAAACAGTAAAGAGCTAATACATTCAAAATAGGAATTATATTTTTCATTTAAAATAAATCGTTTGCTGGGAAAAAAAGAGATAAATTGTCTTTACAATTTTTTTTTTCATATAAAATATGCTCTATAATTTAATACCAAATGATTCTTTTAAATTTCAAATAAAAGCGTAAAATCGAGTATGTGTTGAAAGTTTTATTTTTAAAGGCATATATGATATGATAAAGGTTACGTGTTACCTTGCGAATTAATGTTTAGTATTAGTTTTCTTTTCAATCTCTGTTCCGAGTTTGAATCATTTTACATAACATTAAGAAAATTAAAATAAAATTAAAAGAAATTAAAATATTAAGAAAATTTAAAAAATTACCCTTTTGTATGAATATTTCGAAGATTATTTTTCTTTTCATTTTTATAGTTCTTTTTTAAGAGAAATTCTTGTTTTTATTGATTCACATGCATGCAATTTGCTTCAGCTGAACATTAAACAATGAATATGTAAATTAGATAAAACTGAAAACGTGACTTCTTTGCAAATTAAAATTCATATGCCAAAAAAAAAAGAGTGAAATACAATTTGCGCAATTGCATATTCAATCCGTCCTTGTTATATGAAGTAATCCTTTTTGATCCGTGTGTCCAGTGCTAGTCATCAGTATACAATAAGGTTACGGCTGATGGTAGTTCAACAACTAGGTTGATAATATGCAAATATTCATTGAGACTGATAACTGATACTAGTAAAGATACTCCCAATCTAGTTTATCCTCGTCCTCATTGACATTCAACTGAGTATTTGCTAGATTAGTAATTTTTTTATTAAACTTTCTTTGAGGAAAAAGATTGGACAGAAATGTGTATTGCAGTATCTTATCGATACCCGAATAAAATTATATTTTTTGTTAAGAGTATTATATCATTCGAGTAATTCCTTGCCGTGTTTTATTTTTTTATTTTTTGAACTCAATTGTCATTTACTTTCCATGTAGAAAATAATTTTTAGCAGTTCAAATCGATAGAAATTACTCTGTGAAAAAAAATGGCCAGTTATTATTATTATTTCGATATCAATAGAAGTTTAAATAGCCATATGTACTAAACATTGATTATTTAATAAATATGTGATGGATTTAAAGCTATTAAAATAATTTTTATTGTTTTGTTTGAAATTGATATGTACTTTAGGATGGATAGATTTTTTCCCTCTGAATATCGAAGCCTGAGTATATAGGAAAAGATGTTCTTTCTGTCAATAGATGAAAAAGAAAAGAAAAGAAAAAAAGTAATTTTTATTTTAAGCACTGCCACTAGAGAAATGAAGTTTAGGTTTTTGAGTTTTTTTATGTATCACAAAAATTTACTTTTAAAAAATCAAAGTAAATTTTGTTAAAGAAAAACATGTATTTTAGTACTTGTTACGGTCTATTGTGGAATGAGATTGATTGATTGAATATTAACGTCGCACTGTTCAGCTACACGAGGGCTTTTGGCGACGGACCATGTAATTTTGAACCATGGTCAAGTGACGTGGACGACACCTGAGCTGGCACCCCCCTTTCCTAACTACCACACCACACCAACGGGAGGACGTTTCAGCTCTCGACAGATTTAACGTGCATCGCTGCCCTACACGGCGGGTCTTTAGTGGTACTGGGCTCGAACCCGTGACAAAGCAAGCCACGGTCCGATACCTATACCACTCGGCTACCGCGGCCACATTGTGGAATGAGAAGACTCCGACTAAATAGTTTCGAGTAAATAATATCAGGTACATTTAACAGGTTCTTTATTAAAGTTTTTAAAATAGGTACTACTGGAATAAAAAGTGCGCAACAAAACGAATGACGGGAACAAAGCTTGGATCGGACTGGGGTTATGAAATATTGCAATGTATGTTGTACAATTCACTGCTCAGTGCTCAATTATCAAAAATCATCGCTTTTGGGTTATTTATATCGTAGAAAAACAATTTTATTTTGAGTCTAAAACCATAAAACCCAAATTAAGCCCCCCTTTTCGAAAATTCCCCTCCCCCCTTTCGTAGCAATATTAAATTTTGAAATAATTTTTTAAATATTTTTCTCCTAATCTCCATAGCAAAAAACATCTTTTTCTGCAAATAGGTAGGTTTCCATTAATAATTCTTTTTTTCTCCGTATAATCACGAACCACCCTAATGTAATTGTAAATGAATGGTTGTGCTCTAATTTAAAACTATGAATGGAATTTTTTTCTTCGTGATGCGATGAATATTTGCTATTAAAAATATAAAAATATGAGTATTGGGAGAATATATTTATAAAACGTTCCTTTTTTTCTAACAAATAAATTTAAATTAGAACATTGACCGAATTCTAAGATAAGAATTAAAGTATACAAGAATAAATTGTATAAATATTTTAAAATTTCGAATATCTAGCTAGAGATTTATTAGTATATACCTAAAACTAAAATTCAATACAAAGCATAAAGGTTCAATGAATCATACATTTCCAACGTTTATTTGAAAGAACGAACAAGAGTATTTGGTCGACTAGTTTACAACTTTAAGCTGTTTTTAAGTTCGTTCTAAAATACTCTTAAAACTGTGTTTTATATCCGTAACTATCAATTTACGATCGAAATAAATAGCAGAAAACTGCTCAGTGTCTTGTGTCTGTTGTAGATGTGATGGTTCCAACTTGTTCTGTTCTGTTTATTGCCTATTTCATTGATGTCAAGTTTCTAGAAATTTTTGAGGGAATCGCTGAGAAAAAAGAATGTTACGAGTGTGTAAGCTTAGTTTTATATCATGTTGTTATCAGTTAATTTTTAATAAATTTTCTCTCTAACCAAAAGCATTTTTACGTGGTGCCATTAATTTTTCATTTTTTTTACATTTAATCTTGTAATTAAAAAACCAATCTCTCCAGTATAAATTAGATAATGATCCATTGTTGATTTGCTTAATCCTTCTTGTGGTGTATCCTTCATGCTTTAAATATAAATTCGGGAAAAATACCTGTTGAATTATTGTTTTTATTCTTCTTTACAATATTTATTTTTTTAATGTTTTCCTTTTTGTTACTTATCCAATTTAAGTTCAACTTAGGGATAATATGATAATATGTTATGTAAACCAAAGGATTACTTATCGAGGAATACTTACAAAAAAAATGCTTCCAATTTTTTTTATTGGGCAACATGTAAAGTATTCCATGATATGTTTCTAAAATCAAATACACACACACAAAAATTATGTAAGCTTTCCAATCGATATTCTGTTCAATGATGTCTTAACATTTCTTGAGACCTAGGGTCCCTATGCAAAAGTAGACTGCATCTGACACCATTTTAAATAGATAGGATAAAGCATACGTTATTAAATACTTGTACAAACAGTAACCTGTAACAAATAAATGTGCATGACTCACAATCTTACAAACCGACTCCACCGGCTGTCGCCTAAATGGTGGTGTATAGTGTAAAAACTAGGCCTGGACACAGGCCGACATACTTAACATAATGCAGTTTCGCCACTGTTGCCAGAAGGCATATTGTTTGAAATTCCCAGTTTTTTGGAGAATATGCCCGGAAATAACATTTAACGAGTAAAATTATTCGTATCGTGATCTTATTGAGGCTTAGTGGAGGCCCCCTGTCGAGACCCTGGGCCCGGGTCCAGTTGTCTCCTTCCGTAAAACAGCGGTTCTTAAACTTTCGATTCCCTCTCCCCCTTTTTTATGTATCAGCCGGACATCGCGGACTCCAAGGTTTTGAACTTCCCTTCCCGACTTAATATTCTTGATCAAAATATATGTTCCAATATTTTTTCATTGCAGACAATTTATAAATCTAGTCTAGGATGACATTCAATTTTTCCACGAGGCCTTTCAGAGTCTGTAAAAGAAAGAAATTTCATCAGTGGCGTAACGTACACCCCCGCATCGCGGGGGGCAGGGTTCTAAGGGGCCCAAAGCCTGACTGACGCAAGTGTCTACCCTTTGTAAAATTCAACGAGGGAGCCCAAAACCTGACTTTGCAGGGGGGGCCCAAATGTTCTTCGTTACGCCACTGAATTTCATTGTTACATTATTAGAGACTCCTCGGACTAGAGTTTAAGAACCACAGCCTTAAAACCTTTTTGAGATTGTTGAATGACTATTCAGCGTATCCATTATCCGGATTGCTCCAACATTTTTTTTTTTTTTTTGGTGATCCTTACGGTCGTTTTATTTCCCATTTCACTAGCTGAATATTTTCGTGTTAAAAAATTACTTAGATACCTAACACATAAATAAATTGTACAAAACCGTATATTTATCGAAATTTATAATGTCTGGTGTAGGCTATCAATTTCACCATGTCGTGATAAATACCTTCACAAACACTTCACATATGCAAAAGAACATTGGTCAACGTGTTAAACTGCCGGTTGTTGTGTCACTTAAATGTATGAGTACCCTATTTGTGTCAGTAAGAGAGACAAATATTGTGGAGTACAATCGGCCCTATCAAGGTTATCCGCATTCATCTTTTTTAAAAAATCCTGGCCGTGAAAAAGATGTCTTAAAAACTGCTATCGTGACGCTTTATCGCGTGTCGTGATTTCTGTCAACAGGAGATATTTTGCAACTGGAGTAAGGGAAAAAGAACCAAAATGGAACAAAACTTCGACTTTGTCGCTTTATTCCGATACGTGATTCACTATTTTCTGAATTTCTTGTCTGAATAGTTCACAACAGACAATAGAGCACCATAAAGCAGTTCCGGCAATTTGGATTTTTGTTTCTGGATCTCTTTTGTCTGATTGGAGAATAACGTGTTTCCGTTCTTACATCATCCCCCTTTTTTTTCCCGGATGAGAGGGGTCAGTAAAACGGATGGGACAGGAGAATATACGCGGATTCGAATTCACGGGGAATTGAAAGCGATATTGCACAATGACGTAATGGTAGAAGTGTCGTAAGTGATTAGTAAAGTTACGCTCAAGTACAGATACCAATTAAGCTGACTTCTTTTTTTTATTTTGTTGTGTTTGTACGCGGAAGGTTTTGTCAAATGTATTCAAAATGGGAAAATACATGAATGTCAGTTTCGTTTACATGTGAAATTTCTCTCTTTTTTTTTTGTTAGTTATTTCTTTTTATCTGTTATTCAATTAAATGTAGTTGGATATTCGCGAGGTAAAAAATGGTAATTTCAGTTAGGAAATTTATTTATTTTCTTTTAGAAACTGTTACAACTCTGTTACAATTTTACAAAAGCTATGCAACTAAAACACAATGACGTAAATTTTAAATAACTTCGAATGCGTTTATGTAAAATATATTTTAAGGGGGCCACATTTCACGCGGCCGTTTTTCCATCTCAATATTGTTATAAAGGACTAAGTTTTTAAAAAATTGACTGGTCGTACAATAACCAATTTTTTTTAGGTGCATGTATTACATTTTTAATGTTATTTTATCGAGAGCATTTGTAAAAACTTTGAGTAGTTTTTATTTAAAGTTTATATGGGAAGTATATCATGGGAAAAGTTTCCTAACCATAAAATTTCATGTACGTTTCAACCTGTAAATTTTTTTTGAATAATTCCTTTGATACACACAGAAGCTCTCATTAAAATATTCATTTATAAAGAATTAATATTTGTGCAGAGTTATAAGATGATATAATTTTTAAGAATGTTCCTTTTGTTTTGAAATTTACACTTTTGAGAAATTACGATTTGAAGGAAATACTTTTTACTTTGAAGTAATGCATGCTACTACTTCAGTTTATATTACTAAAATAATTCTAATTTAATTAGGATAAAAATTTAAAACTGCCTGAAAAATTGGAGACATACTCTATTTTCCAATAAATAAAAAATAATTTTTTCGCTGATTTTTGGGAATTGCCCCCTAAAGGGTATGCAAAACAATAGTGTACGCAACGAAACAACATTTGTATTAACTATTAAATGATAATAATAATAAAGAAAGGATATTAATTTGTTTACAACGAATTATTTAAATATTTGTATGCATTCAGGAAAAATAAATGATAGATTTTAGAATCATCTACTTCTGAATCACCCAGTGTTGCAATTACAGTACGTAGCAGTTGAGTAAAATTCTCTGTATCCCTACCATTACAAAACATTTCAATTCAAATAAACCAATTAAGGACAATAGTTTGAAATTCAATTTGAAAAAAATATTTATTGAAAATGTTTAATTAAATTTTAATCAACGTGTTTCGTCTTGTTTTGCATTTATAGGACTTTTTTTTATATGTTTTGCAATATGCATTTGCAATATTTACGAAATTTCTTTTTTTTTTCCTTTTTCTCTCCCGTGTTGTTTCTCAATATTCTTAGAAAAACTGCATTTAAAATAATTGCTAATTGCATGTTAAAAAAAACACAATATTTTAATTCCTAAAGGTCATGTCTGAATGCGTCACAATTACTCTCACATACAAAATATAAAACAATATTTTGAAGTGATATGAATAGAGCGAGAGTTCGAAAATAAATTAATATTAACACTAAGTGATTAATACAAAAATATAAAGGAGATAATTTTTACTGAGCCAATAAAATCGCATTAACATTATGTATAAATTATCTTTTCGATAATTATATTTTCTTTAACAGTATTTTTTATATTTTATGATTATTGTTACTATTATTATATATAAATGCAAAATTGCTGTTTTCTTTTTATATACATGTTTCAGTATGTTTCGCATTATGATGGTAATAAGAAGAGATTATTTTTTACAATTCTTATAATTTTATTATATAGGTGTACAAAGTATCAATTTAAGTGTGTTTGATATTTTGACTATAGCTTAGATGAATTTAAACGTTAATTATCGGTATCTGTTCAGTTCTTCGTTAACCTAAAATATAGTACTATAAGGGGTCCGAAGCTTGGCCATTACTGAAGATTGTTCTAGCCGCTAGAGGGCGCGATAGTCTTTCTACTGTTCATATGAGAAGAGTTTAAACTACGGGGGTTACAGTACAACTTTAAAATCGTCATAAAGGACCCCTTTCTTTTAGACATACCTGATCCGTATACGTAACTATTATTTTTGGCGCTTTGTCTTTAAACTGTTTACATGGTAAAGTTCAACTGACCTTTTAAAGAGATTTTAGGATATTTCTTTTAATACTGATTTTTACACATTTGTCATTTTTAAATAATTTATTTTGCTGTAGATATTTTCAATGTGATGCATATGATATTTGTTGTTACTGCTATAAAAGGTTTACTGAGATTTCCTCCTCAACTGCTTTTAAGACTCGACTACATGGCTTTTATTGAAAAATATTCCTACGGAGTTTTATGTTTAAAATATTTTGAATGCATGCAATCGTTATAAAATCGTTGTCGTTATTTAGTTCATTTATTTTGTCGTCAATGTTTTCTTTTTCTTTGGCATATTTTGAGAGATTAGATATTAGGATGTTACTATTAGTTATGTTTGTTAATGATAGAAAAGAATAACCCACTTATAAGTTAAATACTCTGTTAACAATAGTTTGGTATTTGGAATGCTAATGATTCTTATGAATTTTGAAAATTTTGCTATTTGTTTTTTAATGTAAAAAAAGTAAAAAAAAAAAATGTTTCAAATGTAAAAAAAGATGCATCATAAACGGATGATTCTATTTATGTAATTTTATTATTTTTTTATCGTAAAACACATCCTTTCTTTCTAAATCACATTATATTATGTTTCTTTATAATTGTTACGCTTAAATCATGAAAAGGATTTTTTTAGAAAAGACATTCATTCTGAAAATTCTTTATAAGCTTATATTTCTCTTCGCTTATATTTTCTTCAAAAGAAACTTAGGGAAATGAATTATATCTGCGGTCTTACTCCACTTACCGAACACATTTCCTGGATTCCTTTCAATAAAAAAACGGAAACTTTTATCAACTTGTTTCAATCACTAATTCGATACTAGTTCCTGAAGTTAAAACTGTTCTATTTCCAAGCTCTTTTTCATGCTTTATTCAAATTATTTTCATACTTGGCAATAAAACTCTTAATAAAAGATTACAATGGAAGTCATTATCATTGTTAGGAGGAAAAGTTTACACAAAATAAACATCCTAGATCCTATCATTAGATTACTGCTTCCAGAGTCAATAAATGAATTTCGTTAGCGGAAGCAGATATAAAAACACTTTTTTTTCAGAAGATTCCTTAAACAATAACGATCTGATAATAAAACTCGACTTGTTCCGATTTTTCTAGCAGTGGTACTTTCTACGAATTTCCTTCTATTTTTAATACCAATCATGACGTCAGAAGATGTATCCATAAACATCAGTATTTATTCCGTAGAGCAGAATCGATTACCATTCAGTGGAGGTCCATCAAATTATAAATGCGACATTGTCCAAACAGATGTATGATTTAAACAGTTACAATCGAACATCTAATTTGTACGTCGAACGAAAATAAAATTAGAGTTATGATTACAGAACCACCGCGCAAATTACTATTGAGAGAGAATAAAAAAAAGGAGGTTAATGTTGCGATGTTTTATAATGAGCTTTCGATGGTCAAGCATCTGCCTTCGACTTGCACTTTGCTTTTCGAATTAAACTTCCTTGCATACACACCTTTTCCTTCTTCTTGGGCGTTAAGTGATAGTTATTTTAAAACTCGAAATATAGATAGATGTCTCAATGCTTTGTTCTCTGTTTATGGCAAGATTCGTAGACCTTAAGTGTTTATGATGTATCGTTTTCGCTGTGCAAAGGATTACAAATTGGAATTATGTATGCGGATACACACACATGGAGTATCTCTTCTAACCTGTAATTTATACTAAATTTGTAACATGAATCTATGTAGTTTTATTACAAGTTTCGTATGGTGATATTTACTACTTTGGTAAATAATCGAGTGGGGTATTTTTAACTTTTTACGACGATCAGATTTATATTAATATGTATTTTGCACTCGGAGAGTTCTTTAACAAGTACTCTTAAGCTCGTGTTTCCTTGGTCTATTTTGTATAGTGATATTTCGATAAAGAGCTATTGCTTCCTGATGCAATTCTTTGAAAAAGTATAAACTAAAAAAAAAATGGGGCTTCTCCTTTTTGTGCGTCAAATTAAGTGACAAAAAGTAATTATATATATATATATATGATAATTCGCGTTAATCTAAAAAGTACTAATTCAAGTTAATCTTCTAACTTCACATAATAATTAAATTAGGAGTTATATACTTCCGGTTGCCATCATTTTGGAAAAAGACTCGAATGTCCTGGAAGTTTTAAGCTGCTTATGGCGTTGAAAAAACCATTTATAATCCTATGTAAATTTTAGCAAAATAAGCCAAAATTCATTTATTTTTGCTAAATAAAAATAAAAATTAGGTTTTAAAATGTATTAGAACACGATACATATATATTTTTGTTAAAAAATACCATTAATTTTAAAGGAGTATATTATTTTTATTAAAATTTGACTAGGAGGATTTCTGTCTCTCGGCGATTCCTACATATTTTTTCCAATTTTTTCTTTGAATTATTACTATTTAATGAATTTTTCTCGTAATGAAATGTTACATAATTAAAAATTATTTGTTGTTGCCAGAATTTTGATTATATTTTCTCATTTGTAACTTTTCTTATTGTTTACTTGGAAAATGATTAATAGCCGCTTTATTATAAATGGTCCCTTTTTTTTATAAAAAGTATCAATATCTAGACAATCCTTAAATATAGGTATTTGTACCTTATAACAAGTTCTAATGCTTCGTTACTTTTTATTATATCACCAATGCACATATGTGTTACATCAACACATTTTACTCATTATTTCTCATTGCTCTGTGCAGGTACGGTCGTCGCAGTGTGCTAAAGTGGCTACTTCGGGAGGCCAAGATGCCGGCCCTGGAGACCACGGCCACGGGAGCCCTGGCGCTGCACTACGCGGCTGCCAAGGGGTGCCTGGACTGTGTGAAACTGCTCGTAGAGTCATGTCCGGAACTCAGGTAAGGTTTCTTTACTTTTATCCGAAAACTATGATTACGTTCAAATGTTATGTTATTTTCCTGTACAGTTTTATAACTCCTCACGTTGGGCGGTAGTCTAGTGATCACGGGCTCGTTGCCTGCTATGTCGAGGCGTGGGTTTGAGTCCTGATGTCTTTGAAGGGCCTCTGTGTAGAGGGGTTAATATACGTTAAATGAGTCCTGAAAGTTCTCACGTTTGTATGGTGTGGAAGTTAGGAGAATAAGGTGCCAGCACAGATGTAGTCCTCATCACGACTGTGGTTCAGAATTAGGAGATTCGTTGCCAATAGCCATCGTGTAGATTCAAAGTATGACGTTAATAAACTCTCCCTAATTCACTTACTGGTGGCTGTGGAAGCTCGGAGAATGAGGCACCAGCTAAAATGTCTTCGTTACTTGACCGTGGCTCAAAATTACGATGTCCGTTGCCAATAATCCTCAAGTAGCTTCAGAGTATGGCGTTAATAAACAATTAATCATGTACAGTTTCATTAGAATACAGTTTGTGACGACTCTATCCACGTCCTTCCTTTAACAAAGTTCTCTTGGGAAATCTTTGGTCTTTCAAAAAACTATTTTATTCGCAACGAACTATCTGAAGAAGAAAACAAAATTAGTTAAATTAGGTATAATATATATAGTTTAAGCTTTCAAGTTAGAGGGAGAGAAAGTGAGGAGATAGGATAGATTGCTACTGATCAAGTATTATTCAAATTAATAGTGTAATTCAGATATTTAATAATTGAAAGAATTAAAGTGACGATTGGTCACAAGAGTTTAAATAGTGCTTAGATAACTAGGAAAGTAGATTCGATCCTAAAATAAGTGTGTCGAGATTTAAAGTCTTCTCATACTTCGCGTACCTCGTTATTTATCTACCTATTGCTTAGATTGGGTGTATCTCTTTTTAAAGATTACTTGAATTTTTGTTGTTAATTGTAGGATCAATAAATAGATTGTTTTTGGATATGACTAGCATTCCTTCCCTTCCTCACAAAACCCTAGGCAGGGACCAAAGATGTTCACAAGTTTCATTCGAATAAGTTTAAAATTTAAATTTTGCATGGAAAATTAAAAGGCCATCAATAAGTTTAAAATGATTAAGCAATTAGGTCTAATTAAGAGGTGCTGCAAGAATATTTCGAATGCCCCCTTTGCCAACCCTTTTTCATTTCGTTCTCCTAAATGTCTCTCATTCGACCGCTGTCAGACGATGGGACCTCTGAGATCGTTAATGAGCACTAACCTTCTCTTTCATTCGGCACATTAACTTCTTGAGCACATTACCCTTCGATCAGTTCTTATCAAGCTCATTGGCAATGATCTCACAAGAGCTGCACGACTGCATAATGACAATGACCCAATTTTGCACCATTTGCTACACCGATAGTGTCTCTTGTAGCATCCCTATTTCATTCCATTATTTGTTTCAATGCGCGATGCTATCTGAAATGACCATTCATTAGATTGGACCGCTCGTCATTGTGAAGATTCTTTAAGGGTGAAAGAGATTCGGCGAATCTAAATTTGGTTGGAGTCATGTGCCGATGTAACTTTTGTGATGGATTCTTTGGTTTTAGAAATATTATGTTCTAAAAGGGTGTGAAGAGAAATAACAAAAATTAGTTCCCACTTACCTACTTTGCGACCGCATTTCTCTGCTTTGTTAATAAAGAGCACTGATAAGTAATTGTTGATGAATAGCTGCATTAGATAAAAATGTATAATAATATCAGTATTCAAAGTTATTATAGACCTTAATTAATAGTTGAATTACCGAGAAATTAACATATATTTCCATCCTGCAAAGACTGAAAGAAATTAAATAGTAATAAATAAAAATGGAATTATATATATATATATATGGGAGACAACAAGGGGTCCAAGACATTTGTCTTTCTTCGGATTTATTTAAACTTAACAAAAATTAATTAAAAAAAAGGTAGCTATTCTACAATTAGATTTCCATGATGTGACGACGGGAACGCCTGCTCTAGCGCACCTCAGTCTCTTTCTCCGTTTTTTTCTCAATGTTCAAAGATTTTGTTTCACATTGGTTCAGCTGCGCCTGCGCGCGAAGACTGCGTGCTTTGTTTCGTTGAGAGATTCAATTGGATGACGACTCCACAACCGATTCCATATATATATACAAATTTTAGCTCACAAGAAGTTTAGTTCATGAGATTATATTAAAAACTTAGAGCATAGTTATATGTACCATACGTCCGAGATCCACCAGGACTGTCCTGGGTTTTTAGTGCTGTCCGAGAGTTTTGAGAATATTATAACTGAAGACTATTTTTTTTAGTTTTTTACCTATATGTTTGACATATCGCGATTTTAGACATTTCTTTTACGGCCCTGAATCTTTTAGCTTACCTAGGAGCAAGTGCTGTCGTTGATTTTGTTGGAGGACAGGACTACCGGTCTCTCCACATTCTTTTATTTAGACTTTTGGCAACATACAAGAGAATGCACTAGTTGTTTATTAAATTATAAAAGATTCCATGAATATTGAGACTTATTTGATGTACGTTCATTGTTGAACTAGGTAATTCTTAACTAAAGGACAGGTTATTGATTCTGTAAAAGTACCAGATGCTATTGCAGAGAAACAGAAAGCAATTTTTAAAGTGTATTAAAGATCTGACATTTTTCATATTGCAATATTTCTGAAATGGTTGAATTTTGCGATGGGTTTACCTAGAACATCTGGTCCAGTTGAATGTTTCAAGTGTGTGGAACACTTAGTCTGCAGAAAAGAATAGATTTCCAGTATTTACTCTTAAAACATCCCTTAAATGTTAAAATTCACAACATTCTTGTTGTGAATTTTATAACGCAATTAAAACAAACCCTTCTAGGAAAAATACATTCAACTAGTGTCTAATGAAAAATACATCTGGATAAAAATAAGCTTTAATCCTTCAATAAACTCTTGAAACTTCTAAGTAATTTCAAAAACATATTCTGGATTGGATTCCGAAAAATTTGGTAAGCCTCTGTATTGTACTATCTCATTACAGCATTTTTTTCTGTTAAGGTCAGTGGCGTGACGTACACCCCCGCATTACGGGGTGTTCCAGGAACTCTAGGAGGCCCAAAGCCTAACTGACGCTAAGTACGTATTTGGGCTTGGAGCCCAAAACTTGAGTTTGCGGGGGGGAGGGGGCTAAAGTCCTCCGTTACGCTCCTGGTTAAGGTCCTTGGAGGTTATTGTTAGAGTTGTAGTTGTTAGACGACATTGGGTGCAATGCTAAGTTTTATCTTAAAAAAATATGGTTTGGTAAGTACTTTTGGTTCTCCTTAGTGGAGTTACCATGGTGTGAAGTTATCATCACCCTCTAGCTACAAGGATATAACTTCAATAGCATACACCTGCATCCAATGGAGTTAAGATAGCGAAATTTATGTCATGTAATCTCGAATCCTCTTCCTACCAAATATATCCATCATGCTGAATAATGAGAATTGTTGCACATTAAATGTAACTGAGCCACGAAATAATCATATTGTGTGGTATAAAACTAGGAGGAAATATACCGGATAACATGTCGTTACTGTCACTTGAGTGTAATGAGACACTGCTAAGCCCATTGTCAATAACTTTCATGCTATGGAAACGTTCGCCAAACAAAGCCAAAATCATCAATAGACTCAAGTATACGTCTAATATAATGTTTAAGCTATCCGACTACGTTCGGAACCGTGATTTTAAAAAAGCGCATAAATGGATAATTTTCATGATATTTAACTTAGATTAGAATACATGTATAAAATTGTTTTAAGGACATTTTGACAAAAAAAATTATTTAAATACAATACTTTGGCAAAAAATTAACTTAGAATTACTTTTTTTCAAAATGCTTCTTTTATAAAAAAATGCTTCTAAAATAATATTTTGCTTATATAAAGTAAAAACTTCTCCAGAGAGTCTGAACTATTTTTTTTGAAAAAAATTCACATTATTTTCAGACTTACAACCATTTGAAACAATTATCAGCGTTTTTTTCTTAAAACTTGTCCCCTCTGTTGTCGTAAAACATGAATAAGCCCACTTCTAAGTTATATGTTTCAAAAATTCTTGTTGAGCCTCTGTACAGAAGGCAAAATATTATTATAATAGAAGCATTTTTCGCAAAAGGAGAATATTTTGAAAATGGGTCATTCTATGTTCATTTTTTGTCAAAATATTGTATTTAAATAATTGCTTATAGTAATACTATTCTTAAAACAATTTTATGTACGTTTTCTAATCTAAGTGACACTAAATATCATAAATATTATCCATTTATATTATCCACTTTTGCATTGGAATTTTTTTTAATTCTCATATAAGTGCTCCTTCCTTAGCAATATCTTTATCAATGTTGATATTTGAATTAGATCCATAATGTAATACATCCTAAAAAGGCTTCAGAAATCTAAGCGTTTCTTACCACCACTCACAACTTCGATTTTTACAAAGTTTCAAGAAATGCTCACGAAGCTGTGACCGGACAAATGAGTGTAAAAACGAACGCTTTTCGTTTCACTGTCAACTACCAATTCATCACGTCACTTTCACTTCCGAAATCGTTTCGACGAAAAACACGTTCTGTTGTTACATTTCTATAAATCAAAACAGACAGCCGAAGATCACCCCCTCTTTTTTAACAAATTGCGAGCGTGTTTATTAAGATTCGTGACGTTCGAAAACGCCGCCCAATCAAATGACTCAATCGAGTGTGTCCGAAGAAGCACTGGACGCAGCGACGGAGTTGGAGCGGTGGAAGAAAATGCGCAAATGATTATTGCTCTACCTGTTAACGACCAAAACAAATTCATCTATTGTGGGAAAAAACTGCCTCATAATAGAGCACTTCATCACAATGGGTAGGGTTAAAATGGGTAAAATCCGGGTCAATATGCAGGAAGACTTATTTTTTTCGGTAGTTGCCATTACCGAGATGATGGAATTATTTTGTCGAAATGTGTCACTCTTTATGTGAGGTTGAGGTAATTTGCAGTTTATAATCCCACACCAAAAGATATCTTATTGTTGTTATTAATAATTAACGTTTTCATATCGATAGATGATTAAGTGAGCTTTGTATAATTTGGGTGCTTCGTATCATTATGGATATGTATTGAAGAATACAGAAATTTTTTGAAAGTTATTCACTAAATGCTATTCAGTATAAAGTCTCCTAATCGGTTGTCTTGATTCAGGAATTAAACTTTGAATAGGAGATTGAATTATGTATTATAAATAAAATAAATTCAAAAAAAAAATCAGGAAAAAATATCGAGGTATTTTTAATTGTATAGATTTTATTATTCATTAATTTAACAGAAATGTGTGTGTGTGTAATTATGTTATAGCTTAATATATTTCTCATACGATATGAACATTCCAAAAGTATAATTTTATACTGTAAAAAGCTTATTCAAAGTCTGGTGTTGTATTTATTGGGGAAATATGTCGTTACTAGCCGTTATCCGCCCACTTTTCTGTGTATGACTATATACATATATACACACTATTTATAAGTTATTCATATCTTACTAGCATTAAACTTTCTGTTATATTGAAAAACATTTCTATAGCCCTCGTCTCTTGATTTTTAAAGGACAGGACTTAAAAATTTTATTTCTCATGCCACGTACCACATTCCTCCCCACTTTGAGAGTAAATTTCTGTAAAACTCATTTTTAGACTATTTTTAATCAACAAATAAACATTTTCACCATATTTTTGTAGGTCTAAGAATTCAAAAACGGGAAATTTTTATCGATAGCACCACCACAATACCTCTTGGGAGTCGATTTTCATTAAACCCGTTCTTAGCGGATCTGTACTCAACAAAAAAGAAACATGCGAACAAATTTTAAATCTGTAGGTCTGACAGAAATTTTGTGATAAATGATTCAGTTGCTTTTTTTCTGTATATATAGGTGGCCGCGGTAGCTTAGTGATCAAGGTATCGGGTCGAGGCTGGCATGTCACGAGTTCGAACCCAGTACCACTTAAGACCCGCCGTGTAAGGGAGCGATGCACGTTAAATCTGTCGAGAGCTCAAACGTCTTCCCGTTGGTGTGGTGTGGTAGTTAGGAGAGGGGGTGCCGGCTCAGGTGTTGTCCTCGTAACTTGACCGTGGTGCAAAATTACGAGGTCCGTCCCCAAAAGCCCTCGTGTCGCTGAACAATGCGACGTTAATATTCGTTCATTCATTCCTTATATATATATATATATATATATATATATATATATATTGACTAATCTCTGTACTGCCCCGCAGAGCTAGACAATCCCCATGAATCCGAAAATCTGTAAAAAATCTAAAAACAGCAGTGGGTCGCAAAGGACCTCGTCCTTTTTAAAACCCAAACAAAGTAAACAAGTATGATTAGGTGAGGCCTCTCCGGAAGAACACCAGTGGCATTCCGGAAAAGTCTTTTGTCCATTAGAAAACCTGAGAGCTCTTGTGTGTCCGCTCAAAAATCTAGAATAAGTAGATTGGAGAGGTCCGTTCCTATATATATAGATAACGATTAAGTAAAAAATTTAAACAATTAAAAAAAAGACGTTTTTGCAAAAAAAAAAAATTATTTTGATTTTTCAATACTTTTTGAAATAATTTATTGCTTATCGGAAAAAAAATCTATTTGAATTCGTACATTAAAAACTACAGACAGTGTCACACTGAAATTAATGCTTTTTACTCTTTAGTAAATTTTACAAAACAATTGCAGATTAATTTCATTTGCTTTCCCAAAAGCAGCGAATTAAGAAGACTATTTTAAAAATTTAGATTTTTATAATGGAATCAATTCATGTGATTTCATAGTCACATGATAAGTACATCACGTGCTGCCAATCAGTTCATAAATTAATATGGTGTCATAGTCACATTATAAATGCAACTACGCGTTTCAAGCTAATCAGTTAACTGTCTTCGCTGTTGCCAACTTTTGCTTTCTACAGAAACTTTGTATTAAAAAAGTACATATTTGTCAACAATAAAAACGCACATAAGTAAGCAAAATGTACTTGATTTAAAAATACACGTGCAGTATAAGAATTTTTTGTAATTTTGCAAACATTTTGAAGAATCTTAGTATTTGAATATCTTTGCTAAAACAGTAACAAATACGTTTAATGTCAGTTTTGTATTAAATGGAGAACACATTACATTTAACGTGTGACTGTCATGAATTAAGCTCAGTAACATCACACAAACACAATATGCAGCTCGTAGTTTTAATGCACTTTCAGCTGACGAAGACAACACCTGAGTAGGTATCTAATTTTACAAACTGTGATGTTCCTCCCCGTGAGAGAACATCCCTCGAAGTATCAGCGTGAGCTAGAGGCGTAGGATTAACGAAAGAACTAGAATCAAACATTATCTTAATATGACTTTATTAAGATATTCAACTTAAACCTTTAACAAATTAAATTATAATAATTAATATGAGAGAATCTACGATGGCAAAATACGCAACACACAATATATATATTTACTTAATAAGACTTAATCTAATTCAGACCACTATCAATAACTGAACCCACCTAATCACTGCTTCTAATATTAAATAGTCAATCCTACCTTATTACAGCTTGAAGAATCACTCTGTACTTGTATGCACTGGTGTGCAACTTGAATTAAATATATTCGATCACTTTTACAACTTCTAATTACAGTCACGTAAAGCTCATTCAGACTTGAACCACGATTCCTCTATTAGACATCAACTACCTGCCAATTTTCATGCACTATCACAAATTGCCATACATTGCCGTCTCGCTTACTCTAAGTTCCGATATTTAAAAGCTTGTTCATTTGGATCTTTCAATCTCACTTCACTTCTTGGATTTGGTTGGAAAAGAGTTGCCATTAATTCTGGCCCAAAGAACCCAAAGGACATGTTAAAGAAAAGACGCGTGAGCCCGTCACAAAACTTCTTCGCCGTGCATTGGACTCATTGCTCAATTAGATTTAAAACGCCCTCAGTTATCTTTACATTCCACTTATTTATCCCCCATGGCCTTCGGCAGAATCGGAATCGAAAATGCAAATCACTTAACGCTCTACCATTAAATTACACGACCCGATTATTGAAAATAAACTAGCATTCAAAATTCAAAACAGCTGTCACACACACACAATGTGCATACAATAAGACAATCAGAAACACCATTTTTTTTTCAATTAGTTCCACTCAGATATATCACACCTTAATCTCATTGTCAGTGTATAAATTATTCGCCCCTTCGGGATCTAACTCAATTCAAATTGTCTTGCTTCTGACACGGTTGGTGTTTAATTCTCCAAGCTTCGCTGGATGTGGGAAGATATTTGTGGTAAACAAGGCTCGAGAGTCATCGAGCTGGTAGCAACCGACAGCACGAGCTATTTTGGGGCGCTCAATCGATACATGACCCCGGGGTGTGGAAGAGGTAACGAAATGATTTTTAAGCATCGACAGGTAGTTCCAAAACCATATCACTTCGGGTAATGAGTGGATGTAACTGAACTGGTTCCAACCCCAAAATGTCTCTTTTTGGAGTTTAATTGGTTCCTTCACCTGACAAATTTCGATTTAAGTACCTCTCGAGCCAGAACGATTTATCGGGAGAGGATGACCACTGCCCTTTCCCGTGGTACATCATTTGGGTTTTCGAAATCGGAGCGTTGGGTGAACTCATTGTCCTGATTAAGACATCATTTTAAAGGAGGTTTTCATTACTCTTCTCGGGTTAAGATTTTTATGGCGTTATTGCATTGGTTTTTCCTCTGCTAAATTTTTTAATGCTTCTGTTTGTGCAGTTTTTGTGTCTTAATTTTCGAGATTTCTTTTCTGTCATTCTTCTAATGTAGAGTTGGAAGTAATAAAGTGTCTTTGCTTGGAGATACATTTTTTTCTGCGTGTATGTCTAGTAGTTTGTTTATAAAACCAATTTCACATGCAATACTTTGATTTTTGTTACTCCGTGTTCCAGTAAAATCCTAGTTTTTTCTGTTTTCTTAATGTTCTTCAATTGGAGCATATTAATTTTATTCTGAAAATAGATTCATTTTCAAATTTTCCTCATACCCCTTCTATTTTAATGATTTTGTAGTACATTTTCAAGATGTTATAACCTTAGAATCTGTGCAAGCCCGTTTTAAGGCATGGCATAACTAGGCCCTGGCTCAGGACCTCGGTATCTTGGGAGGGGAAGGGCTCATCTCGTTGTCTGCTCAGCCTCAATAAGATCACGATCCGAATAATTTTAATCATCAGATATTATTCCCGAACATATTCTTTAAAAAACTTGGAATTTTCAACTGCATGCCAACTGGCAACACTAACAAGTCTACATTATTATGTCATGTCTGTTTCTAGGCCTCACCCTACCATCATACGCCGTCATTACACATTTAGTTGAAAGGAAGCAGTTTGCTTGGGCCTAGGTTTGTGAGATTGAGAGTTACGCACATTATTTGTTATGGGTTATTTTTTTGTAGACAACATACGCTACATGCCACCTTCCTAAAGGGTTTCAGGTGCAGCATACTTTTGCATAGGGTCCTACGATCAATGATTTCTGACTCTAAATTCAGAAGCCGTAACGAGCATATATTTGTTATAACACTATTTATAGGTTTTCATTCAACAGTAAAAAGTAGCCTTAAAATTGGTTTTTTTTTCCGTAGTATAAACCACTATTGAGCTAATGTTCGCTACTTACTTAAAAATTCGACTTTAAAATTCTGTTGTCTAAATAAGTATAATTTATTTATTGAATGGTTAAAGTGTATAAAAGGATGGAAAAAAACATTATTACTTAAGAAATACATTAAAAAATAAATATTGCTTGTTGCAAATAAAATAAACGCATTTACCAAAACAGTAAAAATTAAAATAAAATCGAAAGGTGAAAATAAATTTAGTTTCAAAACAGATAATAAACAACGAATCAGTAATTAAAATAAAGGTGTAAAAGTATTTCATTAAACACATCTCTACAATTTATTTAATCTTAAACTGTTATTACAACTTATTCACAGCTGTCTAACACAATCTAATTTAATTCTTAAATATACAAATCCGAATTTTTTTCGATGCGAAACGAAATTAGGTTTATTTATTTTTAGAATGTTAAACATGCAAATGCTCTAAATCTATTTCTAAAGAGAAAAACACATCCGCACCGCTTTCAATTCAGTGCTAACAAAAGTAAAATTGTTTGTAAAAGTAAAATTGTAATCCCATTGTTTTAAATTATAATTGGCTGAATTTATAGCTTTTAAAATTAACTCTAAGTACTTTCAGATTTCGTCCGAGTTATTTTTAAAACTTTTTCAAGAATAAATTTTTATATATATTCGAATTTTCCTTTTAGTTTAATACACACATTTAATGTGTTCAAATAGTTTTATTTCCTTCTATTGCATTCCAAAGCAGTTATGGTTTAAAGTACTCTAATTGTTGAACAAATTTGATCTATAATAGAGTAGAATTTTAAAATGTACATATAAATGAGTTTTAATTTTATTACTTAAAGAAACAAACCATATATCATTTAAAAGAAAAGGATTTTTTTTATCTATTGTGAACATTTTGGCGAATACATTATGTACGAAAAAGACATGATGTGTTTAGCGTTGAACATTGAAGATTAATTTCTAAGTGGTAAATTTGGGGTTGGGTACAATGAAGTATTTCTTTATTGTATAACAGTTACATATTAATTTGAGTTAAATTACTTGAAGACAACACTGATCGTTAATAAAAGTAGTGGGTTAAGAAAGTGGACTGCTTTTCATAGCGATTAAATTCTCCTCACCGGGCCTCTACTGAAGATGAGGAGTCGCTAGAGGGCGCTCCTGATACTTGAGACAGTCAGTCACAGTTTAATATGAGAAGACCGTTTTGCGATGCTATTTTTTTCTAAAGGGAGATATGTGTTTATGAGAATTTTTATCTAGTCTCGCAAAAAGTAATCTACAAGTAAATATATATTTCAGATAAGAACTATCTTTATATATGCTTATGGGAGCTTTAGCGCATAAGATGGAATTAATTACAGTTGTGGTAAACTAATTGGGAAAGCTTTCAAGAATCAGAAAAACAGTATGTTTTAAAATCGGATATTTTATTCGAATTATTACCAGTACTTAAAAAGAACAATTATCGGTCGGGGGGTCCCGGAATATTTTAAAAAACATATTGCTTTAAGATAAACGACATATGAAATACTTTGTAAGGTTATTTTCCTTGTCTTCGATTCTTTTCTTTGACCTTTTTTGTTTGTTGCCTTTTTTCGAAAGAGCTACAATAGCAAAGAGGGAAAAAAAGTTCACGCAATGGAAGATTAATTATCTCTTAAATTCAAACAGTAGCAACTAATAATGGCGTGTTGAAAAAGCGGAGTAATAAATATCTTTTTTTTTCATTTCACCATCTTTTATTGTGGAAAAACCGACAGACGTGTTTTCACGTTTTAACACAAATTTTTTTTAGTATTCGAGCAGGTGTGAAATTCTTTCTTTAAGGTGGGAAATGAGCTATTTTTCTTCACGGGAATTTACATGTTTCTTGTTCCTAATTAGTCCAATAAATCGTTCTAATCAGCTGTGAGGAATTCGTAGAATTTTTAGCAAAGTAAGGCTTTTAAAAATCTTTTTTTGGGAGCAAAGATGGTTTTAAAATGTATCGTGTGTTATATTTAATTTTTTTCAAGAAATAAATTTCTTTTAAAAAAGAATCCGAAAAAGAAATTCCTAGCTGATAGTAAAGGTGTTAGTGTGACATCTAAGTTTACTCAATATTATTTTTATACCGTATTTTATATTAAATATGAGTAACTGTTAAGTGTAACATAAAGATAAGTTAAGCTTCATTGAAATGTAAAATTTTTTTGATTATATTGTATTTTTTTAATGGATTTTCCACATATACATTCAGATATTGTATTTATGCTCTTTCATAAATTAAATATTCAAAATAATTTAAAAGTTGCATCTTAAATATAAAACATTTTTTTAGTTTAGCAAATTTTTTACATTTCGAATAAATTGAAATTGTGTGTATCTACCCAAATAAATCATGAATGATTGCATTTTAAAATCGAATGTATTCATAGAATTCAGCTCAAAAAATAAATGAACTCTAATAATTTTGCATAAATTCATTCTAACACAAAAAATCTGTGTTGAAAACTGTCGAGACTCAAAATTTAACGCTGGTACGGTGTGGAAGTTTGTGGTGAAGGAGTGAGAGTTATATTAACATATCGCACTATAAAGCGTGAACATTTTCAGAGTGGGGTGTTGATTCAGGTGTCGTCCTCGTCATTTGACCATGGTTCAAAATTATTAATTCTATAGCTAACATCCCTCGAGTAGCTTCGTACTGCGACTTTAATAAACAAACACTGAAAAAACTTATAAACAATTCATCTAAAGCTATATACCTTTAGTCAATGTATACATTTTCCCTAATGAGTTAAAATATTTACTTAAAAATGTCAACGCGGGTGAAAAGGAAAAAAAAAAATCCAGAATTTAAATTTAATACCGTATAATTTTAGAATATAATCTCGAGAGATTTCAAATCCTTCAATTTGATCTTCAAAAACTTGCCCAAAACTTCAAAATCTGTATATAAGCAATATTGGGAAAAATCTGTAATTTTTAAACAGATTAACAAGAAGGCGAAAATGTTACCAAGCAGGTAAAGCGTGCGAAATATTCGTGCGAAATTTCTGGTCATCCTCTCCTGAAGCTGATACAATTATTTCCATTAATTTGTTCCCTTATACATTATTTGTACCAATCATACTTTCTTCACCGTTTTTTTTTTTTCGTTTTGAAATTGAGTGGGAAGAAACATTTATGCATACGACACGTAATCGTCGACCTATGCTTCTTGCTTTGGAGGAAAATTTGCTGCATGATGATCACATACATTCAGGTATCACAATCAGTTGCTGTAAATTTAACGAAATATGCGAAAATTCAGATTATGACATTAACTTTAAAGAATACATTCTTTTAGAATAAAAGTTTCATTGGAAACAGCCCAAGAGTTAAATGACTGAAAACACATGTGCATAGCTTACCGAAAATGTTAAAGAAACTATTTTTTCCAAACTATGTTTTTCTCGAGATTAACTGATATAAGCCGACTCGCGCGAAAACTTTAACTTCAAAAGAAAGTTTTTCGAAATATTCTCAGCTTTTATACTGAAATAAAGGGCACATTCAAAACCAACCAGTCAAAAATCGGTTTTCAAAGAGATTAACTGCAACTTAATCTTGTCAAAAAAAAAAACTACTTTAAGAAATTTCCGAGCATATAAACTCCCAAAAAATTAGAAAAAAATTTTTTCTCTCAGCAGGTAAACGATCAATTACTTTTTCAACCTTCCGAAAGTTAACGCTCGTAATTACAAGGAGCTGATTTGTAGCATTTACCAAAAATTACCTTAAAAAAAAGACTTAACTCAAATTATAAGAAAATGGACCAATTTAGATACTTTGGAAGGAGTGAGAGAAACGAAAAAAAAGAAAAGAAAGAAACTAAGAAGTTAGGTAAAAAAGTGCTACCAGAAAATCTCACCTTGCTTCACCTGAGGGTGCAAAATGACCTTGCGTTAAATACGATAAAGCCACCCAAGGACTTTTCGCAGCCGTTCAACTCATTTTTTTTTACACACAAGATAAGGAAAAGAGGTGATACACTGCGGGCATTCTGAAAGAAACATAAACTAAGACGAAATTTCGTGACTGATGTACGTGACAAAAAATTGTTTTATATTGTAAGTAGCCGCAGTGTCGATCCTGTCAGTAATGGATATTAAATGAGAAAATTGTTATGTGGAACGGTATATTAAAAGTAGGGCTAAGCTTGCGTCGAATGATGGCCCCTGTAATTAACAGATGAAAATTATGTTCTCTCCTTGCTGTTTGATTTCTGCGCTTTGTTAATCATAGGTTCAACAGAAAGTCGTAATGAAGCGTGTGTGGCAGTAATTATTTTATCATCTTTCGTAATTGTTTCTCGAATTGTTTGTTTTTATCTTTCTACAACTGCTCATCATACAGTGCTTTAAGAAATCTAAGAACCACTGCCGAATCAGGACATTTCTGAAGAAGACATATGCAGTTTGTATTTGAAACTGAACGAGAAATACTTTCTAATTGCAACTTCAAAAATAACTTGAAGTATTATTAAGCGGTTCGCTTCACAAAAATCAGGGGAAATTTTTTTATCGCAAATTAAAGTATGACTTCTTATTTTAATACTGTTTTAAATGTCCCAAATTAAAATGGCCTTATAATTTATTACTCTAATGTGTTACATATTAATAATTGAAAGCAACTTCATTATTAATATGTAATTTGATTTATTTAAGGATTTGTTAATTTTTATGTGGGGATATACAGTTTAAGAAAAGTTTTAAGCTGGCATTCAACCGTTTATATCTTAAAGAGGAAAATAATTTACTTTTTGCATCAGCATAAAAATAATATATTGTCACGTCTAAAATATAATATGATTTAATTTCAGTGAAGGAATTAATAAAATGAAGCTTGAATGTGTGTGGCAAATTCATTGTTTTAGTTAATCTACGTATGCATTAAGCTTTTTGTGTGTGAGAATCAGTGTTTAGATTTTCTAATTGTATACATTTTTTTTATTTTTACTATATTCATTTTAATTTTGGCTTGGATGCTCTTGATAAAAATTAAATTCCTAGTACAATTTCACGTTGTGTGAATTCAGGTACCTCCCATTGGAGAGGAAACGGCCTTAAAATTATATTGTGGGGCAATTTGCATCTACCTATATGATGCCACACTAAGAAGTGATACCAGCTCCCGGGGAATGTACTAGATCTGCGATGGTATTTATCAATCCGCAGCCCCATTTGAATGGGGGGGGGGTATTCATTTAAAGAGAAAATTTAAACTTGAAAATGTAATTATTTTGTTAAGAAAGCTGTAAAGAATTTTTGTTTTTGTTTATTTGTCAAACTTATTTGAACAAGAGAGGTTTTCAACAAGAATTTTATGCATAAAGGAGTTTTTAAAAATTATTATATCGGGAAATTCTATTTACACAAAACTACTTTTCTATATCAGTTGGGATATTTGATGGCGTTATGTAGCCATAAAAATAGATTACGTAAGGAAAAAAAAGTCATATTTCAGTCATTTTAAACTGAAATTTCTAAGCAGCACTTATAGGATATTGCCATAGGGAGCTCTCAAAAAACTCTTCATATAAAAAGGCTACCGCAGCCCTGTGGTTATGGTCACGGACTCGTAGCCGGCTTGTCATGAGTTCGAGCCTAATGCCACTGAAGTCCCTCCGTATAGAAGGGATCGAGGTTCAAAGTCCTCTTATAGGCGTGCTGTGATCATTTGAAGAGGGATCACAACTCAGGTGTTATCCTTGTTATTTGACCAACGTCCGTCTTCTATAGCCATCGTGTTTTACAATGCGAAGTTGATAAGCTCTTCCTCAACATATAAAACAGTTATTTTTTTATGACTTGCCATCCTGTGTATTATATTCAAAGCAATAAAAAATTAAATTTACACAGGCAAACTTGTATATACACCCTTTGTACGCATGAACGGAAAGGTTCATCAATACAAGCACTAATAGATGGTAAAACCACTCCTTTAAAATACAGAATTCATGGTTTTCTTTCTCTTATCTCTCTTCTACATATGGATCGGAATACTTAATCAGGCATTTCTAATTAATAGAACGTTTTTTTTCTGAAACGTTACATAGTGATGAAGATTACCTTCTCTTATCTCTCCAAATCTCCCTTTTCTGATATCGAAGACAAAGGTTCGCGTTCCGTCATAATTGAAAGAACGAAGAAAAAAATTCTCAGGGTCATTGACAGAGAAATAAAAGAATGTTTTTTTATTCACAATGTCCTGGGACATCACATCGCTTTGTTTACACTCGATTCCACCGAAGCGCGGGCAGTGGAATTGCATAACGAGCTTAAAAAATTCGACCAACAGCAAGGTCCTGCGAATCGAATTATTGATGGATAGAACCTCATTTGAATTGGAGAAAGGGAATCCGAAGATGTATTAGTGCTTTGGATTTGGCAACAGCGGTTTGTGAAAGGTGGAAGAACCGAACCGCGTGTGTTCTTTCCCCTTGCTCTGTGAACTGTTACCAATCCGTCCGTTCACCTTCATACTGAATGTTAGGATGGATTTGAAAGATGCCGTATTTATATGCTGCAAGATGCACCGTAATATTGAATTTTGAGGATGTGTTTGTAAACATCTATCAGGAATAAGTGGATTGTCCCGAATTGGACTTGGACAGATGATTGGCGCATATCAGTCGTGTTATGTGAACATTCACTTCTATAGTTGGAAATTTTGTTCGAAAATTATTCCTAAATGAAAATATTATTTAGATTTTTAAAGAAACTCCTCTGCATTGAAAAAAACCCAATTTCTCTTTCAAGATTTCGTATTTTATATTATCTTCGATGAATCAATGGCGTCAAACCGAGTTTACATGATCGTAAACTCATAGGGCTGGCGTTGTTTCTGTCGGGGTGTGAATTCGATCCCTGGTGCTGCTGAAGACTCGCCTTGAAGAGGAACTGATGCTTGTTAAATATGTCAAGGTTTAATATCCTCAAGTTGGCTTGGAAATTTGGAGAATTAGGAGCTATCTCTATACCATGGTTCAAGATTACGAGGTCTGTCGCCAATAGTTCTCGTGTCGTCGTCAAAGGGTGACGTTAAAAAACTATCAGTCAATTGGAGAAGATTGATTTTTCTGTAACAAGAATTATTTTTTGAATTTTCTTACTTACTACTTTTGATTAATCTTTTCACGACTGTGGGATACATTTTTCACCATTTTTAAATTGGTAATTATCGTATTTAATAATAACCTTATCAGTTTTTTTATACTTACTGTCATAATAGAACGTATGCCAAACGCAATGGGCTAAATTCATGTGATGTTATAGTCACATGACAAATACGTTCATGTGCTCTCAGACAATCTGTTCAAGTTCTTTACTGTTTCCAATTTTTGCTTTCTTTGCATAATTTTTCTTTTAAACTTTACAGAAACTTGACGTAATTTCAAACAATAATAATGTACATAAGCAAGCAAAATACATTTCATTTAAAAGTACACTATTAATACGAGAAATGTTTCTTATCTTAAAAACTTTTTGATGCATTTTTTTCTTAATATTTGAACATCCTTATCCAATTATAAATTTCCAAATTTTCTAATTGGGTAAATTTTACAATTAGAGCAGAAAATACAAGTTTAATGGAATTCAATGGAGAACACTTGATTATCTTTTATCACGTGACCGCAAATGAATTTAGCCCAATGAATTTAGCTAAACGAGAACGTTTAGAAAAAAAAAACAAATTGACAAATCAATCGATGATAAAACATTCTCCGGCTCTATTCTCATTACTTATTTCAGTTTGCTACGTCTTGTAATATTATATTACACTGTTTTCTTACTTATTTTATGTTATTCTGTAAAAGCAATTTTATGTAGTAACTAAGCACATTTGAACAAATGAAAACAATTGTCATATAAAACTACACATTGCTCCAGAAAAAAAACCCTACACATTGTTATGTATTTTTCTTATGATTTTTAGAATATTTTACATCTAAATAAACTAAAATAAACATTTACTTGCTAATATTTACTCTTAGCAACCTTTATGGCCCTGTTTGTGCATGTGTATTGACAGAGAATAAATTGATAGTTTCTTAATTGTTTCTTTCATCTAACCGCTAAACTATGGGCCGTAACCGATGAATCATTCTTGACGCTCTCCCCAATGTCTCCTGAGGTAGAAGGACATTAAATAAATTTGTTAGGCAGACCCCATTTGCATTTTCAAACGACCGGATGTCAAGGAAGATTTCTGGCGTGACGGGATAAAGCTTTCAGAATGCTAATTATCTCACTCAAGATGAAGTCTTTGTTAGAGGATTCTTCGGACGTGGAGATGTCTGGCAATTTCTCAAACGGAGAGGTTGGATTATCTAATTGCTGTCTGGTTAGGTTAAAATAAAAAGGAAAGTGTAATAAGGCAAATAACCTGGGTGTCGGTTTGTCAGACAATAACTCGTATCTTATAATTAAGAGGTCCGACTTGTATTAAGACTGATTATCTAAAGCAAGACTTTTAAGAAATCATCTGTTAAAAAAAAAGTGATCTTTCGTGTATTCTTAAGGTATCTTGCAAAGTTCGGAACCATGGTTTTGAAAAAGGGTATGAATGAATATATTGTTCACATTCAATTCCTACTATTAGCTTACACTCCCTATATATTTATCTCGTTCAAATTTTCAATCGTGAATAGAATACTTTTTATTCGTCCAGTCAAGTTCAAATAAATTTTTTTTAAACTTATACTAGAAGGCACTTGATGTTAATACAGTTTTTTTAAAAATATTAAATCATTAAGTAAATTAATGTTAATTAATTACTGGTTTTCGACACCAACTTAGATTCGTCTCCATTATTGTAACAGTGTTATTGTTAAATCAATGACAAAAGTTGGCGTCGAAAACAGATTTTGCAGCCAGACTAGCCAAACCGGGTGTGCATTGTTACAATGCAGATAAATCAAGCTTTTTTTCAATTCCTGCTATTAGTTCACCCTTTTCCTATATATATATATCTTGTTAAAATTTTCAATCTTAATAAAATACTTTCTATTCATCCACCTCAAAGAAGGAATTGACTTAAAAAATTATTTTGTTACTTGTTTTGATATTTAGTGTCACTTGAATTAGAATAGCTATCCAAAAATACTTTAAGTATATTATTACTAGAAAAAATATTTAAATGTAATTTTCATTGACAAAAAATAAAGAAAGGATGATATGTTTTCAAAGCTTTTCCATAAAAGGAATAGTAATGATAGTAATATTTTGTCTTATAGTTAAGACTTCCGTACAAAGCCCGAGCAAAGATTTTTGAAATACAGTATTTAGAAGTGTATTTACTCATATTTTAATACATCAGAGTAGAGAAATTTTAACAAAAACGCCTGTTATTATTTCAATCGATGGTAACTCTGAAAATAATGTGAACTTTTCAAAGATTTTAGTTCAGGCTCTGTAAAGGAATCTCGGCTATATGTTGGCAAAATATTATTATTATCGAAACATTTTCCATAAAAAGAGAATGTTTTGAAAATACGTCATTTTCTCTTCAATTGCTGTCATAAAATTGCATTTAATAATTTTTATTGAAAGAAAATTCTTAAAATAATTTTATATGTATATTCTAATTCAAGGGATAGATACTAAACATAAAATAAAAATATTCCTTTATACGCTGTTGAAAAATCACAGTGCCGAACGTAGTCGGATACATTAAATAACAATGTATTTTGGGATACTTTTTTGAATGTCAACAAATTTATCAATAAGATATTAATTTGAATGAATAAGTAACTAAAGTTAATAACTTGTAATATGTTTACTAAATCAGAATTTTTTGGAAACAATAAACATGGATATACAAGTTCTGATGTATATAAAATTTAATGAAGTGTTAAGAATTTGGATTTATTTTATTTAATGTAAAAAATGAATTTATTCTCATAAATATAATTTTTCATTATAGTTTAACTTTAAATCTGCAAATAATTATTTTTTGAGGGATTTTAATGAATATTTTGATGAATTCGAGCAGTATTATAAGATATGTTCACAGGTAAATAAAATTTCATTTAACTTTTTCTTTTTCAAAACTAGAGTATTTATATTTGTGTGACCTACAACATTTGTCCTTAAAAATTAATATGAAGATAAGTGAAAATATTGCGTTTCAGGCATTATTTTTGTATAAAGTTGACACACACGTACTAGCGATTTGTAATCTTATCAACATTTGATAACTAATTGAGCCCAAGACAGTCATATGATCTAAAATAACCCTACATATTTTTTAGGCATTTCACCTCTTATATTCACTGTAACACAGATCCTTATTGAGAACAAAATTTAACTTTAAATTGATACAACTTCTCCATGTAAATGTTTCTTAAAGTTTTCGAAAAATGTGCTCTTGAATATTAAATTGTTTTAATAATGCCCTGAATGCTTCGAGCTTCGTTTTAAGGACTTATGGACTTTTACTACGATATTTTTAACTATAAAATCTTTATTACGGACCTACTCTATATAAAATGGGGGAAAGAGCATTCTATATCTGATTATTCTAATGTCGCGCTAGAATATTTAAATTCAAATGAAGATTAGAAAGATAGATGGTCAAAAAAAAAAAAAGTTGAGGCATATCCTAAGGTAAATCCTCAGGATATACCTCAATTCCTTCTATTACACTACTGACATTATTTTCGTGAGTTTGTCATACGGAATAAATGAATTTTCACTACATCTGTATCCGATCTCGGAAACAATCGTCGCGTCTAAGATGGATTTAGCGGCGTAAGCAGTGTCGAAGAATTTGAAGCAGTCCCAAAGTTTATTGTATATTTATATTCTTTCTTCGTGGTAATCTTGCTGTACTTTAAATGCAAACGCTGTTTAGAAATTCAAATGAGCAAGCCGGCACACTTTTTGTCGATAAGCTTTAACTGAATGTAAATTGTTCATATCTGATGTAGTATTCGCGCGCGAGTGGGAATAGAGCTGAAACAAGTTGAGTTACAAATGTCCTGAAGCTCACAATGCTCTTGAAATGTCTGGAAAATTATAGAAATGAGTAATGTATTTCGCTAAATGCTTTGAAACGAAATTACGTTTTTGCCATTTTTTTAGATGGAAAATGCTACGTACGATGTTTAAGATTAAAAATGTGTTTTTAAGTCGTTTGCAATATAAACGCCTTACATTTGTTTTAATACATTTTTAATATTCAGAATAGCTTCAGATCTTCATAGATAATGAAATCCACGTATGTACGAAATAAGTAGAAAAATTTGTCAAAAAAATATATACTGCTTTAAAAGATAATTGTAAAAAACTAGTTAATAGTGTTCTGAAAACCTTTTATGTATAATTATATTAAGATTATAAGGAGGAGGGGGAGAGAATATCCAATTGAGGCACATGGAAATATATAGTGAGAGGTATCAGGGGTGTGTGTTTTCATGACTTAAAATGGTTTCATATTGTCCAAAATAATTGAAATTTTTTATCTACTTAATAATAGGCTAACAAAATATGTGAAAAATGCATACTCTGATTAAAAGAGTACTAAAACTATTTCTAAAAATTAAAAAAGTAATTGTACAGAATTATATCTAGATTGACAGAAAGACGTCATCTGAGAAAACACGAATTTATGAATAAAAATATTTTTTCTCAAAAAGATAAACAAATTTTTAAGAACATGACAAATAATACATCGTTTCCTATTCTAAAGTTATATGTGAAGAATATTTCTCAATTTGTAAAAAGGAATTTTTCCCTGAGTTATTGTGAATGCAAATGAGCGTTATCAGTAAATATTAAGGCATGGATTATAATGAATTTCAAATGGGCAGTGAGCAAAAGTAGAATTACAAAAGTAAAGATTTTTTCATTGTTGTTTTCATTTCAGATGTAATATGTATTATTATTCATCCGTTAAAACTAAACAACAATACTTAAACACATTAATTTTTTAAAAAGTTTAGTAAACATCGATACACTTGCGATAATCTTACAGACGTTGAACGCGGGGTTTTGGCGAAAAGAAAATGTTTAGTTAAAATATGAAATCATTTTGAGTTACAAGTGTTACATCAGAAATATATATTTAATACAGTCGGAACTTTATTTAACGAAGTCACTAAATTCCGAAAAAATGTTCGCTGTATGGAAAATTCGTTAAATAGAGGTTCATCTTTTAAAATACTTTATAAACACATAAAACAAATTTTAAATTCATAAACACTACATGTTTAAAAAAAAGTAATTATTCATATCTTTTTTAAACTAAGATTTATGTATTTTATATATTTTATCCATAAAAAAAAATAAATAAATAAAGAAAATCTGTACAAGGGGAACAGGAAAAAAGAATGTCGAGGAATATACTGCATTTTCAACATTAAGAAAATAATTTTGTGTTAAAATTAATGAATTTTAAGGACATTTTCTAATTTAAATCATACGAGCAATTTTAAACATGCATTATTTGTGCATGCAACCAAGGCATACGAATCATACGAGTAATTTTATGCATGCGCCCTGAAATTTAATTATTCATAAAATCTGTTAATTTTGTTTGAGTTTTTTGCTTACAAAAATCACTTGTTTTATAATATATACGCCTCCCATCTTTTCAATGCACTAAAACTCCCTTTACGACCCCACAAAATATGTTAAAAGAGAGAATAACTTGAAATGTCTAGAAATACTTAAAACTTAAGGAGAGAAAAAATCGAGTCTCAAGAAAAAAGTTCGTTACATAGAAAATGCACTTCGCTATTGGGAGGTTGTTTTACGAAGAAAATCGTGAAATGCTCTTGATTCCAGGAAAAAGTTCGCTTTTTAGAAAAATTCGCAATATAGAGGTTCGACTGTAATTTGTGTAGAGAAAATTTTGTTTGATTTTATCTCCTTTATTCTTCTGTAGAAAATCACGCAAGTATACCAAAAAACTGTTGTGTGCGTTTGTGTTGGAAATTAAGAAAAATTCTACAAATTTTGTTGACATTAAACGACGTAGCATCTTTATTTTAAGAGTGAATGTGGATAGAAATTCTTTCATGAGAAAATAAATTATAACATTTTGTAATATGAAAATTAATATCTTATTTCAAATCTATATTTTTTTTTAAAAAAAGAAATTACATCTAATTTAGATCATGTATGCATTAAATGTCAATTATACATATCACCAACACAATTTTTACATATCAATGACTTTCCATAATTTTTTTTTCATAAATTCACTCGATACATTTTCTGAAATGTCGTTTTCTTCTTCTAAAGGGAAAAGATTGCGCTCAAAAACTCTATCCATTTTTTTAAAAACAAGTACAGCAAGCTAATCCATTTTATTTTCTTTGTGATATCGATAAGAGGTAAAGATAAGTCTTTTATCCTTTGATGGATCGATTCAAATGCAGATGCAATTAATCGAACAAAGAACTCTGAACTAAATTTTGTCAGAATCTGTCTGTATTGATACAGAGGAAAAAACAAGCAGTAGAAAAAAAAACACCTTTAACTGACAAGCGCTGAAAAATAGACTATGAGGATCAATAAAAAGTTCGAAAAGTATAAGAAATTAAGGAAAAGTTATTAAAAAAGAGTATATATTATATTTTTTCTCTAATTTTTTAAAGTCATACTCCAATCTAGATGATAAATTATCTTTGAGTTGACAGAAAATTAACTTTGTAGATGAAAGAGGTAATGAATTGACATTTCTTCAGCTTACGTCTTCGTTTAGTTTTTTGTTCAATAAACACTCCTTGAATATCAGTCGACTTGAATTTAAACGATTTCATCATATTTATTGAGCGTATTACAAAATGTTTAAAGAAAATATAGATTTTACTTGAAAAATGCATTAAAAGTCATCCGTGATTTTTTTTTTATTCTTTTCATTTTAAAATAAAAAGGGCAATTTAAAATAACGTAACAAGAAGTTTAACATATTCATTTATTTAAAATGTGTTTTATCTAAACTGTGTCCTACGTAAATAAGATATAGGCGTTTTCAAATTAATCGCACAGTTAAGTATGATGAGCACAAGTTTCCCTTCAAATATATTACGAAAAAATATGTTAACCATTTTTCTTAAAAATCATTCTAGGAATTTTTTTTTCTTCATTAGAAGCACATTTTACATTCCTTTATATATATATATATATATATATATATATATATATATATATATATATATATATATATATATATATATATACTCTTTTTGTGTACATATTTTACTGTGATTTTTTTCCTTCTTGAATTTTAAAACATAAAATTAATTGTATTTTTTCTAAAATATGAAAACACTATTTGATAATTTAATTTCACGTCTCAAATTTTCCATTTTTTTAAAAAAAACTACTTTTAAAACGATGGAAATCGTTAAATTATACTTATAATTATTGAATATGCTATTAAAAAGCATATTTATTAGTACAATTAGAAAACTCCGTGGACTCTGTGTTGTATTCAGTAACTTAACTTATCCTCAAATCCATTTTTTTCTTCTTTATGATTTTAACAAAAAAATAAAAACAATACATTTAAGTTAATAACAGACCTGGTTACTTTCAAGGCTAATGAACTTAAATAAAAACCTCGCAGGCAAGGCTGGGTCAATTATTAAAAGGAACAAGTGCTTAATTTTGCGAAATCGGACCGATAGAAAAGCACGAATTTTACAAAACCGTTGCTCTGAGAAGCCCAAAGTGTTAATTTCAAAGTTTTCATCTCTGAGTTAAAAAAAAAAAAAAGAAATCCATTTCTATCAATCAAATTCCGACTTACATCCCTTACTGCAATCTCATATTTTCTAATAATACCCGATAAAACTAGGCCCTGCCTTTGGCTGAAAAAAAAAGGGTTTTTCCTATGGCTGTTTAATAGCCTTCATCGGTTTTGAGATGACAAGCACTTTTATGAAATGTGCCCCTCTCGCGCAGGTTTAACCAAGTTTGAGACACACGACTCGAAGAAAGCTCCAACTACCAGAACGAGGAAAGAAGAAAAAGAACACTGTAATTACAGAGGATGTGTTTAATTCAACACGGGATGGAATTCTGTAATTGTTGCTAGGTGCCTTGACGTTTATAGAGCACTGCTTGTGAAAAGTGCTTCTTTAAAGTTTTTAATTACTTAGTTGATTTCTATTGAATTTCTAGGGCGTCCCATTATCGGTGCATTTAGTCATTTGTCTTTGTACAATTTATTACTTGTCTAACCATGTATCCAATCATGTTTTCCTTTGTGTCTTCATTAAAAGATTCGTTGACAATAAAATTATATTCTGAAACCTAGAATTTCGGGACTTAGATTCTATTACTAGATTACTGTTCCCTATTCTCTATTCCTGGATTATTACATAGATTCTATTCCTAGACTATTGCATAGATTCTATTCGTTGACTACATAGATTCTATTCCTTGAAAATTACATAAATTCCCTATTTGTAACTTATTACATAGATTTTATACCTATACTATTACTAGACATCCTACTTTTTCCCCTAATCTTTTTCCTAGACTATTAAACAAATGCTATTTCTAGTCTTTCACATAGATTCGCTTTCTAGACTTGTTGACTAACTTTTCCATATATTCTATTTCTAAACTATTACATAAATTATATTCCTAGTCTATTGAATAGATTCTATTCCGAGTCTATTGCCTAGATTCTATTCCTAGTCTATTGCATAGATTATATTCCTAGTTTATTGCATATATTCTATTCCTAGTCTATTGCATATATTCTATTCCTAGTCTATTGCATATATTCTATTCCTAGTCTATTGCATATATTCTATTCCTAGTCTATTGCATATATTCTATTCCTAGTCTATTGCATATATTCTATTCCTAGTCTATTGCATATATTCTATTCCTAGTCTATTACATAGATGATTCTTTCCTAGAAATTATGGAATAATCCTAAATGATTTAACAAAAAATGCATCATGTTCTTTTGGACGGAATATAGAATGAATGTTTTCTTTGTACTCTCTTAGAATGTACATTGTAATCATTATGATGGATATCATATCACCTACATATGTAATATAATTATAACTAGTACACATTATAGCTAGTCATTATAACTAGTTTTAATAGTGAATAAAGTTTTTATACATTTATGGTACTGCTCTGATTTTTTTTATACTTAGATACTTTTTTTAAACATAAGGGATTAATATAAAATGCATTTTAACTTTAAGTTTTTGTTTAAATAATTTTTAATATTAATACGTTTTATTTTCAGTCATTTAATACGTATTCAATTAACAGTTGACTCGTATTTATTATCAGTAGAAATACATTATATGTACATAACTAATTATTTTGTATTTGTAGTCCATTGATATCTTTCAAATGATTTTCCAAGGAAAAAAAAATATTTCAAACTTGTTGAAATACATTTATTATTATGAATCGTGACAAGGTGTGGCTTTGCATTATTTCGTCACCTTAAAAAACACATTTTATTTCAGTTGAATTCAAAGTATCTTTTTCATTTGTTGGACAACTAATTTCACAACATTATGAACTAGCATGTCCATTCAAATCTGGAAGCCCAGGTGAAGGACATGATATTGTAGAGCAACCGATTCTGTTTGAACAATTGGTATTATAATTCATTTTTTAATTCTTGTTTAACACATCCGCTACACATTATTACTCTTAATATACCCCAGGCTTTCTTTTATTTGAAATCTGGTAGGAAATTATAATACTATGATTTCAAAACATTGTCATAAGAATCAGTGCAGATATTTTATTTTTCAGACGGTTTGGTTTTCTTTTCATTTAAAGAAATATACGTTATAATGTCAAGCACGTTTAACAATGGATTAACTGAATAATGGTTTTGGCCTAAAATTAGATTGAAATGTACGTCTACAAATGCAATTTCATTGTGGTAGTTTTGTATAATTTTATTTAATAAATCATCGGATATTCATCTTTTCTTTCAGTTCCTACACTATTCACAAATCTCTCTCTCATATATATATATATATATATAAATGTGTCATGTTCAAATTTTCAATCGTTAACAAAATACATTTTAAAGAATTGAGCTGAAATTTTCTATGCGCGATTGTTTTGGGTGACAATAAATAATTTAATTATAGTTAATTAAAATTAAGGAAATGAAAATAAAAAATTTAAAAAAATTACAGATACATTCTCGTTGGCTTCATTTTTAGCGACTTGGGTCAGAACTAAAAGATTTTTTTTCTCACGTTTTAAAGCATTAAATTGCACTGAAATTTTATATAAGCGATTGTTTTGGATGACAATATGTTACTTTAGTAATAATTAATAAAAAGGAATTACCACTTAATATTGTGATTCTGTCATATGTATATACATATTTATATTGATTGTAATTATTTGATAAAAAGTAATTATTTGACAAAAGTAATTTCTTTGTTGACTTAAGTAGGAATTGACTAAAAAATTTTTTTATACATAAATATTACTTATGTGTGTTTTTCTTATCACTCATTTATCAATCTCTTGCGTTAATAAATAAATTAAATATTGTTCATTGGTGAAAGGTTTAAAAAATAAGGAAAAAATTTAATTTTTCATAAGTAATATTAGCCAATGAAATCCTACGAATAGTTTTAATTGAAAACTACGTATAAAAAAATTGTGGAAAAATTTGGTGATTTTGCAAATAAAAAGTAAAATTTATTGTTGCAATTTATTAATTAAATTTTATCCATTAGACTATTGAATGTATTAAAGTTATTCAAATAAATAATATTAAAATCATATTTTTTTATACACTAATAATGATTTTTTGTTGTAAATTAAATGCAAGAAGTTAGAATACACTCTTACGCCCAAAAACAAAACCTTAAAATTTTTATTTTTCAATGATAAACTGGGAAATGGGATGTCTAGAGTTAAGTTTTTGTATCAGTAAATAGTAAAAATATTAATGAATTTCGAGCACATTTTGCTTGATATTATTATACTACTGTGTAGTTTAAATGCATAAATATGCTTAAGTTATTTATGATTTTGGGTATATTTGATTAAACGAATTTATAAGATAATTTTTAGTGTTGTCTTGAACAATCCTTGCGTAAATGATTATTTAAAAGATAGAATTATAAAGTATTCGATAACGAATTTCATATTTTTAAATGATTTCAAAATATATTAACAAAAATTTAATTTTACTAAGTATCATGAGACAAGCTTCTGCAATAGAAATATAAAAACTAGGTATTGAATAATTTAAAGTTTTCATTGTAATTTTATTTTCAATACACCTATATGTTCTCAAAGCTCGTTTCAAGATAATACATACACGTTATACAAAAAAGAATATAATAATTGTATAATGTTCAGTGTAATTTTTCTTGATTTGAGAAAAATTTGTCAAAATTAAGTAAAGTTTTTTTTGTAAATTTATAGTGTAACCTAAGTTTTAGAACTATAGCTATCGATTTGATTAATTGCGAAAAATTGGCAACGAAATGAAATAAGTTTGAACATATGTATTATTTAGCTTGATATGACCACTATATTTCTCTATAACACCATGCTGTTGCCATATTTGTTGCTTTTTATTTCATTCTTGATTTTCGTTACTCTAATAATAATAGAATTAATATATGCTTTAAGAAAAATTCTCGTTCCTTTACTCGATGAATTTAAACTTTTCTTTTTTATCCTTTTTCTAGTGGAATTAATAGTTGCGAAAAAAATCCTTAAAATGAATTAAATTAAGTGTTCGCACTAAAAGGTAAAGATTTTCTCCCCATCCCTTAAAATAATTCACTCGAAATGGTTCTATAAGTATTCCGAAAGTTATAATTTAAACATTAAATTTTTTTTCTGCCGGAAGATCCAAATCTTTCCTAACGTCTCCAATCAGCCATTTCAATCATCCACTTTACTTAAAATGTTCTAATGCAAGTCCAAAGATCAACCCCCCGACCGGCGGGGTACTTGAAAAAATAGCAAGGGGATGCTACCGCCTCTTTGATGGTATATAAAAAGATGTACTATTTGAGTAAGAAGTAACTGTCAGAGAAGAAGCAAAAAAACAGTGTGAGGTTGCTGGCCCGTAAAGAGGACAAAAATGCCCTGGAGGACTTCTCTTTTCGTACCCTGCAGAACGGACGCAGAATTTTAATCGGCTGTACAATGCTGTCAGTTTACTAAAATTCATCGAACGATTGCTTCGGAAAAACTGTTTTTCTTTTTGTGGATTACAAGGGAAATAATCTGATTGGCCACAAACGAGGGAGCACTGGTTTGCGAACCCAATGCTCTGTGTTCGGTGTGTATCGGGAAAAATAAATCAAAATAAAAAAATTAACGGATCAAGATAGACTCGGTTCACTGAGTTTTGGGGGAGGTATAGCAGGCAAAAGCAATAAATTATTGGACAAAGGTAATCTAGCCGGCATAAATGTTTCGACAAATTGAAACTGATATCTTAATCTCGCAGTGAAAGTACGCATAAGAGGATATTGTCTTCCGTAGCCTAAGGTTCTGGTTTGGTTTGGATAGTTAGATTTTTTTAAATCACATTCTTGACCTTATTATGCTTCTAATGGTTGTTATGTATGACCACATTTCCGTTTTTATCTGACTCTATTTGAATTGTTAAATTTCAAAGTTACAATGGCTTAAATCTGATACATCTCCATCTAAGATTTCTGATTCGTGGGATTGGCATAAATTTTATTCAAACTATTATTCCCTAGGTAATGTTTTAAGTTTTTAATATTTAAATTTATGCGAAGTAATCGGATGAGTAATTTACTGTCGGAACTGTGTCCCGTATTTCAACGACTTTTGCATAAGTGAGGGAAATAACTAAAATAAAATATGCCGGATCTCAGAGTAAATGGAAGTTATTTGAAACGCACATTTTGTGTATACTATTTTATAAAACAATTAGCCTTTAACACGAGTTTTTTCTCGAACAATTTTACTTATATACACAGATTTCTAATTTATGCATGTATCACTAAGTTTAAGGTATCCGATTACGCGTTCGGAACCATGATTTTAAAAAAGCGCATAAATGGATACTTTTCAGGATATTTAGTGTCACTTAGATTAGAATACATGTATAAAATTGTTTTAAGGACATTTTGACAAAAAAAAAAATTATTTAAATACAATACTTTGGCAAAAAATTAACTTAGAATAACCTTTTTTCAAAATGTTCTCTATTTATAAAAAATTCTTCTAAAATAATAATATTTTGCTTATATGAGGCAAAAACTTCTCCAGAGAGTCTGAACTATGAGTTTTGAAAAATTCACATTATTTTCAGAGTTACAACCCATTGAAATAATTATTGGCGTTTTTTACTTCAAATTTCTCCCTTCTGTTGTCGTAAAACATGGATAAACCCACTTCTAAGTTATATATTTTAAAAATTCTAGCTGAGCCTCTGTAAAGAGGTCTGAGCTAAATACAGACAAAATATTATTATAATAGAAGCATTTTCAACAAAAGGAGAATATTTTGAAAATGGGTCATTCTATGTTCATTTTTTGTCAAAATATTGTACTTAAATAATTTTTTATTGTAATAATATTCTTAAAACACAATTTTATATACATTTTTTAATCTAAGTGACACTAAATAAATATCATAAATATTATCCATTTGTACGCTATTGCAAAATCACGTTTCCGAACGTAGTCGGATACCTTAAATCTAATTATTATTTTGCTAACATGCCCTGTTGTACTATAATTTTAAATTCACCATTAGCATTAACTGATTCATTAAAAAACTCGAATCTTTTTAGTTTAGTTTTTTAACCACTTAATGATAATTTATATAAATTTCTCGTTCTGTCTGTGCATTATTTTTATGCTAAATTTTAAAAATTTTTGGAAAAATTCTTTTTTATCTGTTTTATGCCATATATTCTTCATTGTTTCGGATATTATACTAAACAACTAGCCCCAAATAATTTGGCTTAGTTTTAAAAATGTTTTAAAAAATGTATTGAAAATATTTAGTGTTACAAACAGAGCTATAAAATAATTGTTTCATTAAACTGACTCTAAGCTTTATCTTGAAGAATATTCCATCCTATAATGTTTTCACTAGCAATTTTTTTGCATGAAAATAGCTATTACTTTGCAATACATAGCTTAAACCGCGTGGTCTTGCATAAATACATGCATTAAAAATTTAAATACTCTTATATGCAAATTCTCTTTTATCAGTAACAATCTGTTACAATATAGAACATCATTCTGAATCACGGAGAGTTTGTGGTGTAGAAATATAGACAGTTAATTTCCTTACTTTCAACATCTAATCACCATTTTACGTAACTTAGTCTTCACTCGAACGTTATTTAACTCTGAGCGTTCACAAAATCAGATCAAATAGTATCTTATTGACTATAAATTTGTGTAATTTGTAAATTGGGACCCATTTCTAAAAGCTTTAGAAATGGGGTGTGGATAAATTTACAATTATGACAATTGAAAGCAATGGCCAAATAACGACCTAACTTCTATAACACGATTTCACTTCAACATAATTATGAAAGTTAAGGAAGATCTTCATTCAATATAACATTATATATGGTAGCATTATATAGCAATATATATGGTTATATGATGCCTGGTAATCATGATATGACAGCCTGATGGGGTCATATTCACAAACCGGTGGCAGGCATGTTAGGAGTTCGAGTATTATTGCCACTAAAGATCCACTGTATAGAGTGGCTGATACACGTTAAATTTGTCGTGGCTCAAACGTCTTTCAATTGGAGTGGTGTGGTTTGATGAAAAGGGTCCCAGCTCAGAAGTCATCATTACTTGATCGTGGTTTAAAGTTACGAGGTTCGTCACCAGTAACTCTCGAGTTGCTTTAAAGTGTAACGTTAATATAATTCTCTCTCACACTCACTGGATTATTAAACAAATTCCTGTACAATACTTAAGGCAGTTAAGATCAATTTTCGTAATTATAGGTGACATCTCCGAACAACGCAGAACGAAATAAGAAATTCTAAGTACTAATTATTCTAGAAATGCAAAATTGCATCCTGTTTGAAAATGTGTGGAAACGTTCTTCCAACAGCAATATAAGAATAAATATTAGGAAAAACAGTAACTGTTCTCCCTAGAACATTTCGGCATTCTTCCTACAAAAATTAGTTCTTTCCTCTATTTGCTTCATATCTTTCTTGAAAGCGTTGAAACTTTACCATCTCCTTTCCTTTGTTTGTTCCGACACAGATGCGAAGAAACGTCGACATCCCTTCGGTTCCCAGGGTCGAAAGAATCCCGGTACGCTCTCTGCACCCCATTCGCCTCCAGCTCGGATTTCCGATTCCATTACAGCACCTAGCCCGAAGCAGGGCGCAACATCCTTGTGTGAAAACAATCTGCCTCCACATAAAGAGATTTAAGAATTTTATTAAGATGCAACCACCAAATGAAGCGATTCCCCCTCTGCCTGTCTTACGCTCGTGTTGAGAAAGAGATTATTTATCTGGGATACATTTACCGCCGTGAAGAGTTTTGACTTGTTTGTCAACATCGAGATGGAAACGTGTAATTTGAAATTATTTTTTCTACATTGCAGCAAAAAGGGTATTAGCTCTGTGAGTCATGATGTGATAACGGTACGCCTTCCAATGCTTATTGCATTACAACTCGAGTTATTTTGCTTTCAATTTTTTCGTGTATGCACCATTCTTATCGAACCCAGGGAACCTTGCTCCTCAATTCGGCCTTGATACAATCCCTTAGATGTCTGGCTTCTTATTTTGAGCCACAATTAGATGACAGTGCCGACATTGAAAATCAACATTCATATCAATGGGGAACGCGGTAAACTAGTTCTCATGGTCACGAGTTAGTTGGCGGCGTGTCGTGAGTTCGAACCTGTGCCACTGAAGATTCGTCGTGTAGAGGAGCCGATGCATATTAAGTTTATCGAGGCTCAAACTCCTCTCGTTTGCGAAGTGTGGTAGCTTAAAGAGGGAGATGCCAGCTCAAGTGTCATTCTTGTTACTTGATCGAGGTTCAAAATACGAGTCGCCGACAGCCATTATGTTGTTTTTCAGTGCGCCGTAAATTAACTCTCATTCAGTCGTTCACACCAACGTCAGGACTCTGAGCCCCCTCTACACGATGGATTCTTACCAGCATCGACTGTAACCACGCACTTTGTGCACGCAATAGAAAAATTCATATATATTATTGTGAAGACTATATTTTCTTTGGAATATACATAAGTTACGTTTCAGATTTCACATTATAGTACCTATCCTTTAAAACTCCCACAAAATCAATACTTTTTAAATCAATTAATCTTACGATCTGTACATACATACAATGGTAGTTGAGGGCAATCCTCTACAATGGAACAAATCCAAATACCATAGTCCTACTACGCTATAAGCGAGGGAATATCAATTCATAAGTTATCTATACATATCAATAAAAATGAAGTGTCTGTTTGTAATTTGAAATGAACAGCTTTTTACTAAATGCATTTAAAGGTATGTATTGTACTTATATGAAAAAGTCAATTTTTAAAATTTTTGTGTCTGTCTGTCTATCTGTCAGTCTGTTTGTTCCGGTTAATCTCTGAAACGGCTGGATCAATTTTGACGAAACTTTCACTGGCAGATAGCTAATGTTATAAAGAATAACTCAGGCTACTTTTATTATAGAAAAAAAGTTAGGGTTCCCAATGAAATGGTGAACAATGTCCGTTTCTAATAGGGATTGTTTTATTCAATAGGGATTATTTTTATTCAATAGGGATTATTTTATTTTGCGAGCCTTCTGTCTCAACGTTTCTAGCAGTTATATCAAACTTTTTTGTTTGATAAGGTTACTGAGACTCGCGATATTTCCCGTTAATGTCCGATCCTAATGATTTTAACAGTCTTCACTTACCCGTTGCTTGCGGCTTCGTTTCCCCCTACCCAGTTCTCACCCCATCGGCAGTGTCAAAGGTCACGAGTCCTCCCCCCCTGCTTGCAGATTCATTTCACCTTACTGTTACTAAGCCCTGTTTTGAACTGTTGCATTATTCCAATGATTTCATTCTCTCTCAAAAACACTGAGCAACATCAATTTTTCTATAACTTAGACAGCATTTAAACTTAAATCAGGAAGTTTGGGGGGTTTTACGTCATTTGACTTCTCACAAGGCTCCGCATTTAAATAGAGGTAAGCCAATTTCGTACCTCTATTGTTTATTTCATTGCTAAACACTGCACAAAGCAGTCACAATAAATGTTTGTCTTACAAGAGTGATTGTACAAGTGTGAGTGTGCGGTGGGGGTGGCGAACGCAGAGCCAACAGGTTGTTTTATTTAGTTAAGTACGTAGGTAGTTGTTTCTAAAATAAATATTTTTCATTACGTTTTAGGTGAAAAAGTGCACTTACACTCTTAAGTTAAGTAAGTTTATTCAAAACTGTAAATAACTTCATTTATCCTGCATAATATATATACAATATAATAATATTTAATTGAATAATATTTATATTGCGTAATATTTATATTGAAATCAAAGAATAACAGTTTCTCGAGTCACAAAATATTTTTATTTTTCTACCGTTCCGTTCTTAGTTCAATTTGTTTCGTTACATTTTCATTGTTTTCTGGTAATTAGAAATGTATGTTAAACGTCGTTAGGTTATCTTTCATGGAAATAATTCTGTTTTTTATTTACTTTGAAATCCATAAATTCTTATAGGTTATTTTATTTAGTTAAGTACGCGTAGGTAGTTGTTTCTAAAATAAATGTTTTTAATTACGTTTTAGGTGAAAAAGTGCGCTTACACCCTTTAGCTATACCTAAAAGAAAATCAAATCCTTTTAATATATATAAATAAATTGAATTAAAGTGTGTTTGTAGTTTGAAATTAACAGCTTTTTACTAAATGCATTTAAAAATATATACGGTACTTATTTAAAAAAAAATCAAGTTTTTAAATTTTTGTCTTTCTGTCTGTTTGTTCCGGCTAATTTCTGAAACAGCTAGACCGAATTTGACGGAATTTTCACTGGCAGATAGCTGTTGTTACAAAGAGTAACTTAGGCTACTTTTTTTAGAAGAAAAAAATAAGGTTCCGCGAAAACAAAATTAAAACCAATAAAATAATGAACAACATCCAATTCAAAATAGGGATTATTTATTATTACTTTTTTTTAATACTCAAAGACATTTAAAAAGCATTTCCTCATGGAACAAACGCGATGACTCATTTTTAATGAAAAAGAATAATTTATTCTTACTGGCTCACTTTTAATTCTGTAAGAACAAACGATTTTTTTCGTTGCTATCGCAACCAGAGTTGATATAACCATAAGAACAGAAAAAAGCTGATTCTAAAAAAAGCTATGAGCAATATAAGGATTAATTAAAAATAGATAAAAAAATATAGATAAAAAAATCCTTTTTATCAGCTATATTAGATCTACAGACTTAAAATTTAAAAAAAGGAAAACAGGGTTTTTTTTATTTAGCTGATATATACACAAAGAATTTTTTTTGTTTTTTTAAATGCGCAATTCACGTAAAATTAACTCATTAAAAACTTCTTTATCCTTCAATCTGTATTGTTTAATTTTTCAATTTACCCGTACGAAGAACGGGTATAACAGCTAGTGTGTTAAATAAGAAACATATTCCAATATCCCAGGACATAATACATCGAAAAATCAAGATTTAATTCTGTAATCCACCAGCTACTAAGTGAGTGACATTTTGATATAGCTGCCGCCATCCCAAACCTGATGGTAAAACCAGCCGTAAATGTGTTTAGAACATGACATTTATTTTTCATAACACACAAAACTTAAGACCATTAGATAAATTTTTCTTTATTTATATCAAGTCAACGTTTTCAGAAAGAAGGTTTTAGTGGCACTTTTACGAAACGAATTGGAGAGTAAAAATATATTTTATAAAAATGTGTGAATGAGAGAATCATTTTTCTGTTCCACTTCAAGCGATCTAAGTGTGATGTTAAATTTGTTCATCATAAACTAACCTAGCGTATACTACGTATATCATCTATTTTCAACGACGAATAAAAACTATTTTCGAAGAAATTGTGCATTGCGGACCTTGGAATAAGGAAATATACTAAAAAAGAATCAAAAATAATATGTCGATAAGTCATATTGTGTTATAATATTAGACAAATCAAGCAATATTTACCGTAAAAACGTAACATATTAAAAGCTCTTCACTTTTGCTAATTTTCTAGAACTAGTAACGTATATCCGCAATTCTTTTCTTTATCAGTTGACACGGAATTTAAAAATAAATAAAAAAGGGATTAAGGTGGTTTTTTTGTGTTTTTTTCTTTCTATGTTTTTTTCTGTCATTTCGTTGAACGTACCACCATTAAATCTCAAGTTGACTCAACAAGTAATATTTAGGCGTTTTAAAAATTAAAGGCGTTTGCAAATATTCAAGTAAATCTCCTGGTACAAACACTGGATAACATCTCAAAATTCAAAGTAATATTTTTTTTAAACAATTGACTTTTACAGTTCTGGACAAGGAACCAGTTCTCACAAGATTTGACTCGAACTTTACATGATACTAGTAGTAATCGACTTTGGAATGATGCCTACTATCTAAAATTACCTGCCACTTTTTGTAACAAATAATAACTTTTTTCCCTACATCCAAACTGCTTCACACCTTATAACAACCTCAGAAACTCTATTCTCAGACTCTACCTCATACGCTCTTCTCTCACTCATGCCATGCACATAACTCCCCCGCACTCTCGGAGATGCAACTCTACAACGCCGCTGTTGAAACAGCGCCATCTTTTTTTTTTTTTAAAGGAGCTCATTTTGGTATTTTTTACCTTTGCATACCAATACCTGATATCACTTGAGTGCGGCACCCCATGGGCGATACCAATTGCCACAAGTAATTTTGCCATCCTGTTTCCTCACCAGAGGGAGGCACCTGATTTCTGGCGATGCGAAAACGTAGTTAGAGGAATTTAATTTTGCCGAGAGCACCTAAGCCAAACGGACACACTCAAGGGATTTTTTTTTACATACCGCATAATCGTACGACACGGTCACTGTCGATTTTCTGCATCATGAAAATCTATTGACTTGGGACGGGATCGAACCCGCAGCCTTAGGTGCAGACGGCCAGCGACAAACCCACCGCGCCACCGAACTGGCATAGCGTCATCTATTGCAACAGATTTGATACAAAACACTAAGAAATAATCACAAATACATGTAATAATTCAAAAATTTATTAATTAATTGGGTAACTCAAGATACGAGAAGAATATCAATCTAACTATAAATAATTTAAATGCACTTATTTGTAAACAACAAAAATTTGATAACTCTCCAGACGCTTACTAGATAAAACTCATGAAACAAAACTCTAGAACAGAAAAATCAAATCCGTCGCCCAATGTGTGAGCCTTGGTTGACCAATATCTCTCAATGATAATTATTTGAATAACAGTAACAAGCCTTAGCAAGGAATTAATAACTAGCTGATTGAATCAAAGCTCATGTTGACATTGTTAAATTCAGCTACCTCATTTTTCTTGTGGAAAAGTCCCACTTTATATGTATTGGAACCAATATGTGTGTATCATATTCCTACCCCGTAAGATGGTGGCAGTTAAATTTTCAATAAAACTTTGAAGAAAATAACTCGTTTCTCTCTCGTTTTGAGAGGTGAACTTCGCGCGATACCCGGCTACAAATTTATATATATATATATATATATATATATATATATATAGAGAGAGAGAGAGAGAGAGAGAGAGAGAGAGAGAGAGATTAAAACATCTCGTTTACTTTCTTTTAAGATATCCATGTTATTAATTACTAACTCTTATAAAGATATTCGAAGAATTTTCAATATACGAGGGTGGTCTGAGAAGTTTCCGACGTAACAAAGATACAAGACATTTTTTCAGATTTTTTTTTTTTTTATTTTTCAACATAGTCTCCTTGTAACTCTACACACTTCTCCCAGCCATGCTCCCATCTCTGTAACCCGTCCAAATAGTACTCGGTGTTTTTCTCTGCAAAATAATTGTTCACAAAGGTGATTGCCTCTTCATTTGACGAAAATCTCTGTCCTCCAAGCCCAATTTTTAGATGAGGGAACAAAAAGAAGTTGCTTGGGGCTAGATCTAGTGAGTAAGGAGGGTAATTAAGCAGTCCAAACCGTAATTCGTGAATTTTCGCCATGACAACCGCTGAGGTATGAGACGGTGCGTTGTCTAGGTGAAACAGGATTTTATTTTTCTAAAAATGTGGCCGTTTTTCCGGAAGTTCTGTCTTCAGCTTGTCAAGTAATGATGCGTAGTATGCTCCTGTAATGGCTTTTCCTTTTTGAAGATAATCGATTAAAATAACTCCATGATTATCCCAAAAAACAGTCGCCATCCCTTACCCAGCCGAAAAAAAAGTTTTTGCTTTTTTTTTAGCCGGTTCCACCTTTGCAGTTCACTGTTTGGACTGTATTTTTGTTTTGGGCGCATAATGGTGTATCCAAGTTTCATCTATAGTAGTTAATCAGTTCCAAAATTCGGATTTATTGCACCAACAGAGCGATGGAAATGTCCATTCGAACACGTTTTTGGTCTAACCTGAGCAAACGCGGCACCCAACGCGTGGACAGCTTTCTCATGCATAAATGATGATTTAATATGTAATAAACGTGCTCTTTTGACATGTTCATAACCTCTGCTATCTCTCTCACTTTAATTCGGCGGTCGTCTAGCACCATTTGGTGAACTTTGGCGATGTTTTCGTTGGTAGGTGCAGTATTTGGACGTCCCGAACTTTCATCGTCTCCCAAGCTCTTATGGCTACGTTTAAATTCAGCTGCCCAAAATTTCGTTGTTGTAAATGATGGTGCAGAGAATAGAACATACACAGAATAGAAATCTTCTTTGATTTGCGTAATCGTAATGCCTTTCAAAAACAAATATTTAATGACAGCTCGATACTTGATTTTGTCCATCTTCACAAAAACCCTCATATCAACTCACTCAAACGACTGTTACATAACAACTGCACGTCCAAAATGGCTGAAACTTTGGTGAGTAACTGTCAAGAGATGAGCAAGGAAATTCATCAGGTTTTATTGACAGGTTTTGCCATCTTCACATTGAGGTCGGAAACATTTCAGACCTCCCTCGTATATACACTCAGAAACATTGAAAATAGCGACCCAAGAAGAAAGCATCGGATTGAAATGAAATTTAATACACATAATGACATAGATGAGAGATTCACTTGATCTCAAAAACAAGACAATTAAACGAATATAGGGTGTTAAACGACACAAATACTGGACAACTTCAATAGCGCGTTGGACCAGCTCCAGCTGCAATACATGCCACCACACGGTCCGGCATTGAAATGATTAGACACCTTATGTTGTCCTGAGGCAGATAGGCCCACAAATCTTGAACAGCCAACTCTAAATCATGTACAGAGTGACACGATGGCATCTGCCGTTTTAGCTGATCCCACACGTGCTCTACAGGGGACAAATCGGGGAGCGGGCCGGCCATGGAAGAGTCTGAAAATGACGTAGAAAGTATTGAGCAACTCTTGCTGTATACGGACGAGCATTATCTTGCAGGAAAATTGCCCCTGGGAGACCATTTAGGAAAGGTCCTACATGGGGTGGAAGAATATCATCAACGTAACGTTGGCCCGTTAAGGTTCCACGCATCATAATTAAAGTGGACCGGCTATCATAGGCTATGGCCCCCCAGATCATTACACCAGCTATGTGGGCAGTGTGACGTAGAACAGTGTGGGGGAAATTGTACCGCTCACCAGGTAATTTAAATCATAATTAATTAATTTAATCACAATTAATTATTTACATAAAAATCACAGTTAATTAAATACAAATGACAGTTAATTGAATACAAATGACAGTTAATTAAATAAAAATCACAGTTAACTAAATAAAAATCCCAATTAATTGAACAAAAACCACAATTAATTAAATAGAAATCATAGTTAAATAAAAACCACAATTAATTAAATTTAAATCAAATAATTAAATTAAAATTTAAAATCAATTTGTTATAAAAAATAACTCAGCAAAAAATAAATGCTTTTAATGGGATGGATGAACTTGATGCTGCAATAACAATTTTTGAACATTTGGCATCAATTTAGTCAGGTTCAGCCTTAAATCTCCTCGATTAGTAATGCCCAGCCTATTCCTTTCTTCTTTTTTTTTTTTTGTTAGGAGATTGGCAACAGCGCTGAAACCTCTTTCAACAAGGTACGAGAATTGAAAAGCAAAAATTTTCTAGCGATATTATATAATGTGGGATTAGTAAGAGATATATCTTTTTCAAGCCAGAATTTCTGATATCCCTTTTTAAACTGTACCTTAAGTTCTTCGTTTGTACTTATTCCAATCAGTTCCTCTTGTAATACCACATCTGTCTCTTCAATGTCACCATATGGATTGATTATCCACTGTAGTATTACTATATATATATAGTAATAACTATATATATATATATATATAGTCAAAATATCTTTATACCTTATTTCAAAATCTGAACAGATGGCATTCAAATGCTGAATGTAGGTTAAAATGTCATCTTCTTGGCAGTTTGTCTGAGACAAATTGGGAAACTGGGAAAACTCACGTCGTCCAATATTTTGCTTCATTAGCTTAATTCTGGCAGGAAATGCTGAAATTATAGATTTTGTTTTAATTAAATTTAAGCTACCACCTTATATAACTGCAAGTTAACATCATTAAATTTACTAAAATCTGTTAAGTAGGCAATGTCTGTTTTCCTCTTAAAATTGTATCTTTAGAATCCAAAAACTCTAGAACAGTCTCAAATAGTACAAAAAATCTAGTCAAACACAAGCCTTTTTCGACAGCCAGCGGACTTCCGTGTGAAGGAGTAATTGATGAAAATACTCGTCATTTTTTTTCTTCACATAACCGCGCAAATAAACGTGTATTCAACGCGTTGCTTCGGTTGATCGTATTGATGACAAATTGAAGAGAGACTCGTGTAATCTGCCATTTAGATTTTTAGAAACCAAATGCTGTCAATGGATGACGCAATGTATTGCTAACACCCCCGGTACATTTTGTTTTAAATGGCCTATAAATCCACGATAGCACCCGACCATAGCAGGTGCTCCATCTATTGCTACTGATATTTTGTTTGGTAAGGGTATTGAATTTTCTATGAAATATTCCTTCAAAACGTTAAATAGGGATTCGCTTTTAGTGTCGGTTGTCAAAGTTCTTGCAAAGAGCATTTCTTCGTGGTGCTCCTGATCCATAGTAAAACGAACATAGGCCAATAATGATTCATTTCCAGGTAAGGTTGACTCGTCCAGCTGAAGAAAGAAATGCGTCGTTTGCAAATAATCACACAAAAAACTTGCAACATCTTGACTCATTTCATGAATACGTCTTTGAACAGTGTTGTTGCTTAAGGGAATTCTTCTAATTATATCGGATGCTACATTTAGGTATAACAGTTTTTAAAACCTTCTCAACGGCTGGCAAAATCAACTCTTCTCCAATTATACGCGATTTTCCGGATTTTGGTATAAGTAGCGAAGGATAAGATGCCTGCAAACCATTATCGTCTCTTTGTAAAGTTGAAGCAAAATTTCTGTCCATCGTGGGTCGCTTCTGCAGTTTTTCTTTGAGTATTTGAAAGTATTCTTCAAATCTTTACTTCTTTTATCAGGAGGACATCTTCTCAAATGATCCTCCAACTTAGATGGTTTCATAGCGTCATTACTTAAGACTCTGTTACATACAATACACAGAGGCAATCTTTTGTCAGAAACTGACTCAATAAAACCAAACTTCAAATAATCCACACTGTACTGTCTACATTTCTTTTTAGATTCGGCCATGTTTAGAATTAGTTTCCTGTGGAAAAATTCAGTTATTTAAATTAGACATGGCAAGAAAAAAAAATATTCTGGTTGTATAACTTTATTTTACATTTAAACACATAACAGGGTCGACTCGAAAAATTTTGCTACCTGGGACAAAAATGCATAAAATGCCTCTCAAAATAAACAAACATTATTAAAAAAGATAAATTGTTCACACTCACACACACACAAACACTCATAGATACATTCCTACAAAATCTGAATAGTTCGCGCTAACAGAAAGACAGCATGACAATATTTTATATATATATATATATATATATATATATATATATATATATATATATATATATATATATATATAAATACATAATATTGTCATTCTCTCTCTCTCTCTATATATATATATATATTACGATTTTTTAAAGAATTTGATGAGACTTTTCGAAATCCTATTGTAAATTTAAAACAAAGAATAAGAAGCCCATTTTTTTTACTTTCATTGAAACACTGTATTTACATATACTTAATATATTTGGAAATGGTAATTACATGGCAATACATTCTAACAAAGTAGATTTTTCAAACAAAAATTATGCCGTCTGAGAATGTAACATTTAACTTTTTTTTCCAACAAACCCTCATATAAATATGTATACAGAGCGCACAAAAAAATTGCATGAAAGTACATAAATGTGAATTTAAAAAAGATGTTTTACTTCTGCAACTCTCACAAAGAAAAAGTACTTTCTCAAATCTCATTAATATAGCCCTAGAAATTAATGTGACCATAGTAATCAATCTTGAAAAAACTAACACTAATAAAAAATATTCAAAAAGTAGACTGCGATACTTAAATAATAATAATAAATGCATTATATTTCTCAGTTCAATAAAGTCCTGTTTTTTAGCTTCCTAAAAAAATATTTTGTCATTTTGAAATATTTTTAATACTTAAATCGAAATTAATTATAACACATGCAATCATTAAAAATATATTTGAAATAATAAGAAAATAATATTACTAAATTTATCTCCCTTTAAAGTAAAAGAAAGGAAACATTGAAATAACATATTAATTACTGATCTTCAAACTTCGAATATTCAGAAAAAATTTTTAAAAATGCTTTTCGGATACTTTAATCAACGATAACACAATGACTTATAAAAATGTACTAATAATATCAGTATGATTACAAGATTTTTCTCTTGGTGTATTTAAATGAGAAAAAAATTTGCAAATATATATTTTACATTGATTTCACATTTGATGATTCAGATGGAAAAAAACCGAAATTTATATATACTATAAGCAACAGACAAAGGAGCTGCAATTTTTTTTAAAATACTGAAAACAGTAATAATGAGGGGTTGTGCTACGTCTCGTTCCAAAAGTTTAAGTTCTCTTACAAGAAAAGATTCACACACACACATATCAATAATATTATTTCAATTAAATCCAAAGAAAAGGTTTTACAATCCATATACTGTTAAGTATAACTTGATACATATATGCAAAATAATTTCATTGACAATAAAATAGCCTAGTTTTCATTTAACTCAGTATTGTCGCTATTCATTTATTTGTGAATTTATTACATTATATATATATATAATGAGATTTTATTAAACAAAGTGTTTTATTTTGATTTTTTTCATAAAAACCAATACAATACTACATTCCTTCACACTTATCTTAATATGGTAAAAATACAGTAGTCCCCCCTCGAATAAGGGACTTAGTGTTTGACACAATATGTCCTAGTGCAGGAAATTTAACCTAACCAACCTAATGAACGACAACCACCAGATCAGACATTGCATATTTTGTCCTTTAACACTAAGAAATGTAATTTAATTAGAAATTCAAGCTGCATCAGGCCTTAAACAAATTATATATAAGTAAATACCTTTAGTCACAAGTATTTTTTTTAAAAATTGAAGCTATGTAAAATGAAAATTCTTAATTGAAAAAGTTTAATCATCGCATGTTTGAAATAATCAAATTTTGTACTTACAGAAATTTATTGAAAATAGTTAGTTGTACAGATTTTTTTTTGAAAGCCATTGTATTGTGTCAGCTTTAGCCCGTATTCATTTGATTTATTTAAAGAGAAACACTAACTTATCTTTGAAATCTTCAAAAATGCAAATATTAAAGAATATTAAAAAATACAAAATAATTAAAAAAATTTTAAAAGCATAATTACCTGTTATTTCAAGTGCGTAAATTGTAAAAGATGGAATTGTGTGCTTATTTTCAAAGAAATTGGCCAACTGAAATAAGTCTTTTGATTCTAGAAATCACAGTCGTTTGTCTTAAAGTAACCCTTAGAAGTAAAGTAAAACATCTACTGTGTGGGTCCCTGCTTCCAAAAGCTCCCCCGTCCCTTTTTAGTAAGTTATGTGACACCGGACATCCTGTGAGCGTTAGGGATGTCCACACATTGCGACCCCACTCTAGGAATGGGAGAAATTTGCAAAAAAAGTGTAAACACGTAAAGCAGAAATATTTCAATGCCCATGTAAATCAAAAAAAAAAATTCCTGAAGATGCTTTCGTAGACCCTATTTACCCTTCATGGGCCCCCAATTTATTTTCTCCCTGCCTTAGACCCATTGTGAGTCATCATCGACCCCTGGGTGTCTATATAGACCACTTTGGGAATCACTGCACTAGAACTTTATTTTTTCCCTCAGAGCTATAAGAAAAATTCTTCTATATAGATTATATATTCGAATGTAGTCGTTTCAATATATACGCAATGGACATAAATAATTATTGCTCCAAATGTATCATATCAAAGATTTTTTGAGTTCTTTTTGTAATTCCCCCATGTGTTTCTGCCCATTCTATAATTCAAACCCGTTTTCCAGAATACTTCCTTCTACTCTGCTATTCTAACAGTCCAATCAATCAACCAAAGCTAAGTTCTCGATGATTTAAAGCAGTCTTTAGCAAACGTTCTTGATTCACTAAATCCAAACTTTTGTAGACGGTCCAAATAAGCCACCATTTCAATCCAATGGTCCGACTAGGGGGGGATTATATAATAGATTCACGGAAGGAAATATTTGAGTCTGGAATCTTCCTTTTCCAAATGACCTTCAGAGGTCATCTTCCGGGAACCTCAAAAGAAAGGTTTTTCACGTTAAGTACATAAGACGGGGGCACCCTGCAGATAAGCCCATGTTAACGCACCGTAAATGGAAGGAAGACTACTTGGAATTTTTTAGTCTGATTTTATTTTCTGTTACATTTACTGTTAACTCATCTTTTTGTTCCTAGTTCTTTATTGATAGAAGATAAACCTAGTGGTTGTAAACTTGGCGATTTTGAAGGCTACTTCTTGATGAAGACGGGATTTCTTTCCTCTTTCACCGTTTCTGAGGAGTTCAAAAGCCTCGACGTGGTTTCTAAGATAAATAAGATTATTTCCCAAACAGTTGGTGACTTTTTTTTAGAACGGATTTTTTTTCCTACTGTCAGATTATGAAATGGTTCCTTTGTGTGGAGTTGGGTTGAGTTGAGTTTCATCGCGAAGCGGATTCCGTTTTAAAATATAAAAAAAGAAGCGCCTTGTCCTTTCAAGGGGATAAGATGAAGTTTTATGAAGTGGTAAAAAAAGAGGTAATATAAATAAATATTATGTGGATACTAAGTAGAATCCGTCTGGGATTAAAATTTATCTCTTGAAAGTAGATTTTCGGTACCTGGAAAAATACGAAGAAAAAAATGGCGTCTGCAAAAATTCGAGTTAAATGTTTTTTGTGCTGGTGTTATAAGATATAAACCTGAGTGCTTTTTATCATATAATGCTATATTACCATAAAAAATAGTTCCACTTCTTTCTGTTAGTAAAAGAAATAATTCTGGGAATAGCTGTCATATTACGGTATTGACGAAAGTTCATCTGTTCTTTACATTTTCGAATTATTTAAAATATATTTGACGGGTTGAAAAAGAGAAAAGTAAAGACAAAATTTTAAAATGAATTACTCGCATGAATTTTGAAAATATTATCTCAATTCAAAGTAAAGAGAAATTCAAACATATTACCCCCCCCCATATTTGCCTTAAGTCTTTTTTTATAAGTAAAAAGCATCGAATTCATATATAATTAAATTAGACAAATAAGAGCTTGGAAAAAATCACATCAATATTTTAACTATCTTTTAGAATTTTTTTTATGCATTTGATTTTTACTTTTTTTAAAGAAAATAAACTTTTTCTTCAATTGCAAGACTTCTTCTATTATTCAAATAATTACTTTGCTAAGAAGTGTTTCCTTTCTTCGGCATTTTGCAACTTCAAAAGCATTGTGGTAATGGTCATGAGCTAATGCCCGGTGTTGTCGAATCGAAGGTTCGAACCCTGGTGCCTCTAATGATCCAGTGACTAATGCATGTTAAATCCTTAAATCTATCGTGGCTCAAAGACCTCGCGTTGGCGTAGTGTAAAAATTTGGAGAGTGTCTCAGGTGTCGTCCTCATGGTTTAAAATTACATGGTGTTTTTGCCAATAGCCCTCGGGTTGATTTAGAATGAAACGCTAATAAAAATACTGACTCCCACATCTGAGCATTTTAGCTGAGGGAATAAATAAAAATAAAAATATCCTGAACTGAATTATCAATTCTTTAAACAATTTAATACTACACAGTTGATACTTAGATACTCTTAGAATGTCTTAGCTTAAATAAACTGTTTTTAGTAATAAGGAAAAAGATAAAAAAATTAATATCGGAAACTCAACATGTTTACGCTTTAAACGAAAGGAGCTTTTTTGGTGATAGTATGAATAATAGTAATAATAATTATATTTTTCCCTCAGTTTTACTCATTTATTTTTCTTTACTTTTTGTAAACTTTATTAAATATATTGATTATAAAAATAGCGTTAAATATTGTTTTCGAAAAAAAAATACTCGTTCTCATTGTACAGGGGTTTGATTTAAAAGTCATCACGTTTACATAGGCGTGAATTTTATAACTACGGCTACCTTCACCCGCATGGAGATTGCGTTTAACCGACATAACCTTATATCACATACACTAAAACCAGTGATTTCATCCCACCTGCTCCATTTTTAACGCAAGGTCGGCCAGTCTAAAAAAGTCATGAGAATGAATTATGAATGCTATTAAATCCTTTACCTCGCGAGAATTCAACGACAGACCATTGAAAAATATGAAAAGTCCTTTTTTGCGAACTTGATGGTTTTTTGTTTTTTTCCTCGCGTATCTTAAATGGCCTGCAATTTACTTATTTGACAGTGAAACGCGTGAAGGGATAATTTAAATTTAATTGAGGTGGCAACTCGGGATTTGTTTCTCAGGCGAAGTAAAATATTGGAGAAATAGAGGGAAATGTTTTAAATTTACTTGTATTTTTTCCTTTTCCGTGTGAAACGTATTCTAAAGAAGTTTGAAGTAGATATATTTTTCAGTTAACAAAATCATGTTTAAAATAAATAGCATTTTATCTATGTTATAAATTGCTATAAGTTTTTCTGAACAATGTTCCTTAATAAGAGAGGATGATTCAACATGATTCCTACTAAATAAAAATGTTTAATATTAATATTGTGATTAATTTTTTTGTATTCAAATAAGAAAGCTAGACAATTTAACTGTTGTTATATACGTCTTGACATGGTTTCTTGAACGATTTAAAATCTTGTATTAATTTTACAGATATTGAGCATAGCACTTATATATCTTCCATCGCTTGTGTGTGTGATTTTTCTCTCATTCGATTAAAATGTAAAATTACTAGTTTTAGAGAACTTTTCATTGGGAGTTATTTCATTATTCAAAGTGAGAAGTATAGAAATGCATCTGTAGCAAATCTTTTACTGTAAGACATATCTTTTGTGCCTACTAATATAAAGATCTATAACTATTACAAAAAAAATTATATATAAACTATTCTTAGTGTAGTTCATAATTAAATATTTCTAGACTACACGTTTATTCTCTACCGTTTACTTACAGTACTTTTGCATCAAGATTGTGAAAAAAAAATGCACTAACAACAATTATTGCAAAGTATGTTTTTAGAACTTTCATACAAATAATAATTAAATGTTGGTAATTATCTAATTTTGATCATTTGGTTGAATGGTTGTATATTTATGCCGCATTTTTAAGTTACTCTAGGAATATATAACAAGCCAACCCTTTAGTTTTGAAGCATGCTCAATAATGGAGACGATATCTGAGTTTTGAATTCTCTCTTCAAACTTCCACACCACATCAAGTGGCCGCGGTAACTTCGGGGCAATCGTCACGATCTCGGGGCCTGCGTGTCGTGAGTTTCATTCCTAGTGCCACTGAAGACATGCCACGTGGAAGGGCTAAAAGTCCTCTCGTTGGCGTGATGTGATAACTTGGAGAGAGGGTGACAGCTTTGATGTCGTCCTTGTAACTTGACCGCGGTTAGAAACCCGTCGCCAAGAACCCTTGTGTTGCTTTTTTGTGAGATGTCAATTAATACTCATCCACTCCACACCATATCAACGTTAAAATTTGAAATCTCGACATATTTAACATGCATGACAGAATCTCATTTATTAAGGGTGAGGCATTACTGGCTTCAGAACTTGAGCCTGCGATTCGGGGTTTAATTCGCTACCATGACTACCTGGTAACCACGACCTTAACTTTGATCAAGAAATGTAGTGTTTAATAATATCACGTGAATTTCCATCTAATACAAAAGCAAATATACAATAAATTAAAATAGAATGTTTTTGTTTTTCAAAAGCTTTTATAAAACTTAACTTTTATTAAACGCATAATAGCAGATTAAGAACATTGCCGCAAAAAATAATAACAGAAAAACGACCCTAATATTAAAAAAAAAAATGAAAAATAAATACAGGTAAGACAGATTTCACTTTAGCCCTCAAATGGATCGTGATTTACGACTAAAAAACACAATCTTTTTAATCAGCGCCATCAAACCTACTATAAAAACAAAGTGATGGAAACCAAAGAAACACAGCAATCGCTCTTTGCTATACAATATATTGATTTTTAGGTTACTCCCTGAAGATTTTACGAAATAGCCATTTTTAAGAAAAACTCCTTAGGTCAACATGTACACACAAACTCGCCATCTGACCAGCCATTGATGTTTCAGCCTCGGATAATTACAGAGGTGGAAACAATTTATGCTGTGGGTTGCATCTGTCGACCTCTGAGTCTTGTTAGAAAACTAACAGAGGGTAAAATAACAAAAGAAAATGTTTAAGTGAGTGATGACAGCCCCAATACTTTTCTCGATTGCCTGTCAACTGAAATGCTCCGACACCGTAATTCAAAACGTTGGATAGCTCAAAACAGATTTTGCCATCGCTGCGGTTGGTTAGTTACTTTAGTTATTTTTGCTTTGGTTTTTTGCTGTAATAAATACTCTTGCTCGTTATTAAGGAATTAAGGCTTTTAGATGTAATTTTCCTGCTTTCTTTTCCCTCTGAAATTAAAGAAATACTAGCAAGAGATTTTCTTTAAAAAAATTCTTGTTGTAGTTTGAAAATCATCTGCGTTTGTATTTGTACTCCCAAAATAATGAGTTAATGTGCCAATTTTTATTTTAAGAAACCATTAAATAATGCATTATGGTTTATATAATAATTATCAACGACATTTGAAACAGTTTTCTTTATTGCCTTTGATAAAATTCAGAGATTTTATTTTTTAATTTATGACGTAAAATTATACGTTATCCTTTTTTTTCCTTTATATTTTTAAAATTGTTAATTAAAACCATATGTGTAACATGATATTCATTAACTTTTATTTATTTTTAATTGTACATGATGGATTGCAAAATTTTCCTTTTTAAAAATAAGTTTCTCGTGTGGACCAGAGAAAGCGGGAGTGTTCATTTTTTTTTTTTTTTTGCAACACTTTTGATCATCGGCATTTATTATGATTTCTGAATCGCAGCTATCAAAATTCATCAAAAATTATAAATCAAAATTGTATTTGCTTTTTTTTAAAAAACAATTACTCAAAAATATGACAGGAATCAGTTCCCTCCTGATTGTCCTTTATCATTTTAAGTCATGACATGCCTTTGAGAGTATATTAAACAATTCTCCTTAATAAAAGTAAGCAAATATTCCAATTTTTCAATAAAATAATACTTATCTATTCACTTATAACATCGAATTTAATGGACACTGTAATCGTGCGGTTGCGAATTCACAGTTGGGACGATATTTCGTGAGATGCCTTTGAAAAATTGGATGCCTGCTCAGGTTTCGGCCTTGTCATCGGATCGTGACTCAAGATGACTAGATCTTTTAGCTGTAGTTAGTGAATCCTTTTATTAGGTAAAAGCAGGAAACCGAAAAACATTCAATAATATAAATAGCAATCAAATTAATCGCATTTGTTTATTTTTAATAAATTTGTATAAAATACACTTTTTTTTAAAAAAAAAAAGTACAATTTATTTGCCGTCTCGTCCTTTGCTTTGTATGTTTTATAAATTGAAATCTCAAATCACACAATAGTTTTTAAATTATATAAAAAAAGTAAAATTTAGATAATTATTCATAAGCAATTAAATATGTTACAAATCACAATACGTCTTTCCGATAACACAATTTATTTCGTGGAGCCATCAAATAAAAATCTTCGCGTAGAAAGGGTTTTTTTTTATGTACAGTTGCGATCGTCTATTTCACCGATATCTACTTTTTTCCTCACATATCTGTCCAATAAGTAACAGAATTGTATACAATGTGGTGACATATAGTCACGACTTGACTGAAATACTATCCTTTGTTCGGTGCCACAGAGATAAGACGAACTTTTAAACAACTTCCAAACACCAAATCTGATACGGGTGTGTAAAATGCAGTTCATCGTCAGCCACTCTGACGAATATAAGTTACGTGAATTTAATAATAAAAAATATCTTCAAACTTAGAAAGAAACTTGATGGTTATTCTAAAAAAAAATTAAAAGAAAAACTTTTATTTCGAATTCTCTAATCCGGTTTTATAGTTACAAGTGTGTGTTGATTGGACCCTTTTCGCTGTTTGCATCTGTCGACATTGTTATTTCGTACTTTTATTAGAGCATCGATCTTAAAAAAACAATTAAAAGAGATTTCAAAAAACATAAGAGTTCATTGCTATGATTTCATGCCGCAGTTTTTTTCCCCTTAAATTCGATTGGTACTTCAATGCATTAAATGCCCCAACAACTGTTCGTTATTAGGGAAAATGCTAGTGGATGTAATTGTCGAGTGATCGTGACCAGCGTTGTTTCTGAAGTGTCTTAGGATCGAGTCCTGGTGCCACTAAAGAGGCACCGTGTAGGTTGTAGAGGTCTCCACATTGGCGTGGTGTAGGATACTCCAAACAGGTGTCGTTCTCTTCACTTCTTCTCCTCTCTCTCTTTCTCTTATATCTCTTCTCTCTTTCTCTTCTATTAGGTCTCTCCTCTCTCTTATATATCTTCTCTCTTATCTCTCACCTCTCTTTCTCCTTTCTTTTCTCATCTTTGTCTTTTCTCCTATCTCTCTCTCTCCTCTCTTTTTTGTCTTTTTTTGTCTTCTCTCCTTTGTCTATCGCTCTCTTTTCTTTTTCTTTTCTTTCTCCTCTCTTTCTCTTCTCATCTCTATTTTTTCTTCTCTTTTTCTCTTGCCTGTCGCTTTTCTCCCATCTCTCTCTCTTCCTCTTATCTCTTTTTTCTTACCTCCTTTGTCTGTCTCTCTCTCTCCTCTCTTTTTCTCCCTTTCTTTTCCATCGCTTATTTCTCTGCCTCTTTCTTATCTCTCTCCTTTTTTCCTTTCTTTTCTCTTACCTCTCTTTTTCTTCTCTCCTTTGTCTCTCTCTCTCTCTCTTCTTCTCTTTCTCCTCTCTCTTTCTCTTCTATCTCTTTTCTCTCTCCTTTTCCTTCATCTTTCTCTCTGTTCTCTTATCCTCTCTTTTTCTCATCTCGTCTCTATTTTCTCTTCTCTCTCTCTTTTCTAGTTTTCTTCTCTCTCTTTCCCACACGCAAATTTACATAGCCAAATTCAATACTTTTGTTCATTTTTAAAACATCGATTAAGCATTTAGTTGTATATTTAGAATAAATGTATTCGTTGTAATATGTCAAACCTTTTAATTACTTATTTGCTTATCGAAAAATTTTAATGGGCTAACGTTCCTCATTTTTCTTCATGGTCGTGCACATGCGGGCCGGTGTTGTTTCTGTGGAGTCGTAGCCTGTTATCACAGAAGAACCGCTGTCTAGTTTGTATGATGCATACTAAATCTGTCGAAGGTGAAAATCCTGACGTTTACATGGTGAGGAAGTTTAGAGAGGAATTGCACTTCAAGTGTCATCCTCGCCACTTTACCGAGGCTCAAAATAGCGAGAACCGTCACCAATAGCCTTCATGTAGCTTCTCAGAGCGACGTTCAGTCCGAGTTTTTCCATAGGTGAACAATAAATAATCTTATGTATATATTCTATAATTAACATGAGTATTATATGGGTTTATATAATTCTGGTTGTTATAAAAACAGGCACACACGCATTCAAAAACAGCTGTATCATCTCATAAATACGAAATACATGGATCACACACACATAATAGAACACACTCACAATTCAGAACTTTACCTAATTTTTTCGTGAATTACAAAAACAGAAATCCGGAATAAATGCCCCGAAAAAAAACTAGGTTTGAATATCAAAGAAAATATATTCTCAAAATAACTCCTATTTCCAACTCGCAAAAAGTAGAAATGCACGAATATTATGCCCCTAATAGGACATTTCGCATGCAGTCGCATTTTTTTCTTTCCTGGGGCATTTAATAACATCTGCGTATGCTTTCTGAATGAAGAATGAACACAATTCAATGCGTTGCCACACACACACAAACAAATTTTCAACATTTAATATATTCCCGCTCAATGTAGCATTTACCGTGTTCTAAATTTACATTTTTTTCCTTTCCTCCATGCATGTGAGTTCACTTTCTACTTTTCTAATGCATGACATTGAATAAATATTTCGGTAAGGTAACATTTTTTTTTTTCCTTCTTGATTTGAGAACATGTCAACGACGTTCCAGATAACTAAGGAAATCAAAGGAATAATGCATAGTGCACACTTAGTCAAACTTTATTTACAAATGAAAAGCCTTTTATAAGTTATCAATGCAATTTTGAAAGCCTTTCTAATACGTAAAAGCTTATGATTTCAGAGGTATTTCGGTTATACTTTTATTCGGCTTCCTTCTTTGCTATTGAAAATTGAGCTGGTGCATTTTATTGGGTCGTAGTCTTCTGAATTATTCATAATCGTTGCTACACACACATTAGTATCTCGTGAACTAAATGTCATTGGGCCCATTACATTGATATGGTATATGTTATACATTAAAATTTATTCATTTTTCAAATAATATTAAGGAAGTTGGTGATGGCTTAATGGAAACAAGAAGATATCTATAATTTTTAATTGTTACTATTAGCTCACACTCTCTATATATTTATTCATTTATTTATCTTGGTGAAATTTTCAATCGTTAATAAAATACATTTTAAAGCGCTCAATTGAGCATAAATTTTATATACATGATGATTTTGGATGACAATACAGTAATTTAATTATAATTAATAAAAATTAATTGATTAAAACTAATTATTCAAATAATTACAAATTCAGCCACGTTGGCATCCTTTTTGGCGACTTGCGTCAAAACTTGAAAAGGTTTTTTTTCTCACGTTTTAAAGCATTCAGTTGAACTGAAATTTGATATACACGATGGTTTTGGATGACAATACGATGCTTTAATGATAATGAATAAAAAATTAATTACCACTTAATGGTTTTGATTCTGCCATATGTTTATACATATTTATATTAATTGTAACTATTGAATAAAAAGTAGCTAAAATAAAATTTTTCTTTGTTGATCTAAGTAGGAATTTACCTAAATTTTTTTTTATATTGTTTTTTCAACTGCACGTACAATGAAGAATTATAAACATTTTAATCTTAGATTTAGTAAAAAGAGCGTACAATTTTTTCTGTTTTACCATGATGAACAGCAAAGAGACATGTTTTAATTATTATTTAAGGAAATTCTGGAAAACCAGAAATTGAAGTGATCTAACAAGTTTGTGCAGTTTTCGTAAATTTTATAAACAAATAAGGTATTGAGTGTTATTTAATATAAACACCAATATATCAACAATACTAAATATTACATTGAAAAATTGGAATAATATCTGCTTTCGTTTTAATAATTTTGCCCACCTTGTAGTTTATAAATAGGACTACAATTTACTCTACAATTGTAATGAAACTTTTGAGTACCACTCAGATAAATTTCGTATATCTTTTTAACTTATTTAAATAATTCGCTTTCTAATAAAATTCCTTGAAGAAAATATTATTCAAATGCATTTCTTGCTTATCCAGGCATATAACTTCGAATTTTAAATAACTTAAATTCATTCATTCTTAAATAAATGTGTGATGAAGTTCGGTTCTTATGCATTATACCTTCGACCCATTTCACCAAATAAAAAACTGTCAATAAACCAAATGCTGTCATTGTGTGTGTGTGTATACACAAACAAAATTTTTGGGTTTGTACATGTGTGAGAACAGTTTTTCAAAATTGGCTGATTATCGCGGTATTTGGTGACGTGTTTTTATTTGACGAAATTGTCATCGGTATAATGCGTAAGTATTTAAGGTTCTATTTCCTCATTTTTTGCTAGGAAACTCAGTTTTTTTTCTGCATTGGAACATGCGTATTTTTCTTACAAAGGCCATTTAAATGCTTAAACATTTAAATAAATTAAATACTATTTGGCATAACCTTTTGAATTATAAGCGCTTACTATAATATAAACATCAATATATTCATAACACATTTATTTCAATACTTTACTGATATGTACAACTAATCCCCCATTAAACAGCATATCACTCAGACGGAACAGCTTAATCCTAAGAAAATAAAATTCTAAACGATGACATAACTCAACAGCATAATTCTAGATCATCACTTTGCGATTCTACAGAAATGAATGCTAAAATAACGTTATTGTCCAGTATGATTATCTATTTGCAATTCTCGCCATTATCGCTACAGGTAACGAGAAATTACTTGAAAACTAATCTGTCAATGTCTAGATAAAATCCACCAAAGTACATCTGCATCCAAATACTAAGAACATCAATATATAGATGTTCCTGTTAATCTTTTCCAGTCACGAATGTTGATTTTTGTCAGTTATTGATACAATGACAGATTCTTGAGAAGTAACGAATCGGTGAAGTAGGCCATCCTCTTAATCTGCGTAATCGATTATTTTGAAAAGCTTTAGCACGATTAACCGTTGCATCCTCTCCCTTGACACTGTAGAGCAGTTGCTATCTAAGCTTTTCATTTCATATCCGGAAGGCAGAAATTGTAATTATTTCTTGATTGGTTACCGCAGTAATCTGTTAAGATGACGAGCACGCGTGCTCAACTGTTAAAACATGAGCAATCTGTGTTTATTTTTAAGCACTCTTTTTTTACGATGCTTTATGATTTGTAATGGACTAAATTCACGACAGTCAAGTGATAATGCAGTCCCGTGTTCTCCATTGAATTCAAAACTGACCTGTAATAAAAAGGCACATTTTCTAATCTGATAAAGATGTTCAAATATTAAGATTCTTCCAAGAAAATTTCAAAATTAGAAAAGAAAATGTTTTTGCATTATGCGTGTACTTTGAAATTGAACTCATTTTGTTTACCTTTGTGCGTTATTATCGTTGACAAATTTGTATTTTTTAGAAGAAAGTTTCTACAAAAGAAGCAAAAGTTGGCAACAGCGAAGCGTGTGAATTTAGTGGCTGGAAAAACATAATTGTATTTATCATGTGATTACTACGTCAAATGAATTTATAAACTGATTGGTTAGAAATACGTGACTATGACGTCACATGAATTTAATTTAGCCCATTCGCACTAACTCGCGCAAATATTTCATTTACTTGTTTGACTCTTAAAACGCGATGGATTTGCTCTTAAAGGAATTGATAAAGATTATTATTTAATAATTTTGGTGAATTAGGAAATAAAATTTGGCTAGTTACAAACAATTATCTCATAATAAAAAAAATTAACTTTTGATAAAAACTTCATTGTGATTTCTCTATGGTATATTTTATGGAAAACATATTTTTGTTAATAAATGAATAGAATCTCTTTTTTTTATTAAGACTAACGATTAAAAAACTATTAAATTTTAAAGCCAAGTATAATTTCTTGTAAGATTCTAAATTTTGTGTGTGTGTTTTAACATTTTTTTTAACTCTGCAATAGTTCTTTGGAAAGATCTATTGCATGCATAGGAAAGGGGTTTTCTCCTTCATTTTAAAATTCTCATTTGACTTAAAGGCAAAAAAAAAATTAAACTTATTTAAAGTAATTTCATTTTCTTTCTTAAAACCACCACCACTCTTAAAAAATATTTTTATATAACCTTTTGACAATTTTTAATTAAAATATATTTAAGAACTCAAAAATTAAATTCTATATGATGTAAAAAATTACAAACATATGTTTTTTTTTTTCAGTATTTTACAAATTGAGTTTAAATCATTTATAAAGATTTGTGATTAAAATAAATTAGAGATTCTTAATTACGAAACAAAAGATTCACAATCTTACAGTCCCAGTTTTTATATTTACTAAATTTAATTGCCATTTACGTGGTCTACCAACTCAGCTCAATCATAATGATTATCTTTTCTGTTTCTTGATAAATATTTATTTAAGAGACACAATGCTATTTTTTCTTTCAATCTAAATAACCCAACCCATCTTTGCACAAAATATAACCGCCATTATCTTCTTTATGCAGCCCACGCGTAGAAGAGGGGTTCTTTGGCTTTTCTCTATTATTATTAAATTATAATCCCTTGATTATTTTTACCTAATTTCGGATTTTTTTTCTCGTTGAGCATCACTGGAAAGTTAATGACAAATAAATTGTTCTCTGCTGAAAAAAAAAGTAAAATGAAATCAACGAAACCTATCAAATTAGCTACAATCAGGATACATCCTTTGGGTTTCTTGAAGAAACGCAACCACCCAGCCGTGGTAGAAGATTTTTAACAAAGCTTCTGGTATTTTGTTGGAACTTGACATGCTTCGGTAGGCTAAACAGACCGTTCGTTTTTCATATAGGAGGTCTGCAGGGGGTATTGCCGAACGCGCTGCCTTTCGAATGATTATTTTGTCTTCCGCTTCCGTTCCGCCATTTCTTTTTTTACGGACCATGATTGTTTTGGAACGTTTAAAAATTTACTAAATGAACGATGTTCTTTGCCAAAGGAATAGATTCCATCTCGCGTTGCTTGCTTTTGAGTAATCTTTAGTCAAAGTGCTTAGGGTTAATGTTTGTTTTTGTTTTTCATTCCAAACGAAGGAAACTTTGAAAGGATTAAATGGGGAAAATATACATTATGATTCTATATCACGTTCGAATCAGAAAACTCCATATCGATTTCAGTATCTAAAATATTTAAAGAAGAGCAAAGTCGATGTGGAATTTGGTTCTCTATATCGCTTCAATTTGTTTTACGTTTGATAAAATAGTAATATATAAGATGTATTTTTTTTTATTTTAACATCGTGTTAACTTGTGTATAAGTGATATGTTTTTTTAAATTTGTAAAACTTTTTTTGAACATATAAACTGACGTTTTAAAGGAAACAGTGGAATTCAATTGACAAAAATCATCCCAATGGCAAAAAAAGAAATTAATCTGATTTATCTTAGAAAGGAAACATAGCTTGTTTATTATTATTTTTTTAATGATAGGGCTCTTTTTTCCATTTTCGCCAAGTGCTTTGATATTTTTTCTAACTGTTACTAATAATAAATCTAACCAAAATTGGTATGCATTTTTGAATAAAAGCAATGCTTGCTTTTTAAAAAAATAGTTGAATTTAGAATTTATACATTTTTTTAAGGAATTTTCATCAAGCATTCATACAAAATTATTTTACTAATATAAATCCTGTTATCGCAAAACCCATACCAAAACTTTTGTTATACATAGTTCGACGTGCTTTTAAATCAAGTTTCTTATGTGTACGTTAATTATTGTTGGAGAAATAGCATTTTAAAATCACCTCGTGATTTCCTTTTCTTTTAAAAATTAAATGATTAACTTTTTGTGGTATTTTAAAAACAAACACACTGGTTTACATAATGCATATACATTGAGGGTAACCGAAAAATGTCAAAAAAATTTTTTACATCTTACCGTGTCTCCCTAACAAACAGAACATTTAATATATATTTTCGATTTCTTCAAATAATTCATAAAACATTTAACTTTATTCTCATTCGGTGACAATGTTTTCATTGTTTAAAAAATAAATGTGTCACAATTATATTACGGAATTTAACATATTTTCCTCTAAGTATTTATAATCATTTTTCTTTTCAAAATATAGAATGGTTTATTTTTTAAAAGCAATAGAGACTAAAAATTCATTAAAAAATGCATTCTAATTTTTCCTTTTATAAAGAAAAAAATTAATTGTTATGGATTTTTTTAATAGAGTTGTTTCTGGGCTTACTGATTACTTTCAATATATTACTAAAACTTATATTCCCCCAAAATTTGTTTGTCCAAATGATACTTCTGCAAATAACATTGTCTTAGTGCAGAAAAATATACTGAATCAATTTTTATCTCGTATTTTAATTTCAAAAACAACGATAGATGAAAAGATGAAAAAGCTGCTACCAAGAAATCAAAATACACACAATTTCTGAGTGACAGCTATTCTACACTTATTTTTAAACTTGGTCTCATTTAGTTATTGACCAATCCATTGTTTATTTTTGGACTGGCGTTACTAAGTGTAGTAATGAGAAATAAATTCAGTAAGATATGACGTTTGAAAAGCAATGAAATTTAACATGAGTTTCTTCCTTTTATTTCAGTGCTAACACGCAGATGGAAAACAGCGTCACTCCAGTGTACTTGGCGGCACAAGAGGGCCACTTGGACGTACTAAAGTATTTAGTACTCGTAGCCGGAGGCTCCTTGTACCTTAGAGCCAAAGACGGAATGGCGCCTATCCACGCAGCAGCGCAGATGGGAGTGCTGAAATGTGTGAAATGGATGGTAAGGATTATGATGAGACTCTTTCATTGTTGTTGTAGACTGATGTATATCTTTATATAAGAATACCTAAAACGATTAGATCTTTTCTATTTATGTGTTCTAATAAAGCATTATTTCTTTTTTAATTTATATATGTACTGTGTCAGGACCGTGGGTAGCCTAGTGGTTAGAGTATCGGACTCCAGACCGGAGGGTCTGGGTTCGATGCCCGATGCCACCAAATACCCTTCGAGTACACACGGAGTACGTGCTCGTTAAATCAGTGGGTCCGAAAGTGCTGTGGGTGATCGCAGCAGGAACCACGAGGGCAGGGTGCTGGAGAACATTTCCCTCCCCTCAAGCTCATGCCTAAATTGTGGAAGTGGAGATAGGTGGTGTCGTCATCTATCTTGTAGAAGTTCAACCTGTCTCAGGCTCTGGCAACTTTCCTTTCTTCCCTTCGGAAAGAACAGGCCAACAACGTATGTACTGCGTCGTTTTGTTGTAGCAGTTAACCCTTTATGATACCCATTGGTTGAATCCAATTCATGAGAACAAAAATATCCAAAACGTTCCAAGGCAAGGTGGGAGGACTCAGTCAAACCCTTCTTAACAAATCCCAAGTGGGTAGAAAAATGTTTAGGAGTAGATTGATCAATATTACATTTTCCTCAATTAGGGAAGATCGGATAAAATTTTGGAGACCTCAAGTGACCACTTAGGAGTCTTGGTGTTGTATTCCATTGGACACGATCAGTCAAAAAAAATAATAGCACCACTCGATTCTTTGCCACTATAACAGCCATGTACCGGAGATGGACGCCAAGAAGGGTCAATAGTAGATTTATATTATGAGTAAGTCTCTATAAAACTAAAGTGGTATATGTGACAAAGTCACTGAAGTACTCTTCAGCTCTTCTCTTACTTAGCTAGAATATAGGAAAATAAGTAGATTGGTACAGATACTGACATTAAATAGTACTTAGAAAAACAAAATTGAGAATTTAATTAGAAAATTGTAATATTGACCTTAAATAGATATAATTTGTATTGCTTTAAACTAGATTGATTTCAATGCTTTCAACACGCATTTATCTATATATTAAACACATTGAACATAGAGCAAGTTTTTGAAATGAACATTGTAGAACTTCTGGATTTAGACCTACGGAATCTCAAAACACGTCAGCCCATATATTCAAAGGAAAGGGAATTAACACTTTTCTTAAAGTAAATTGTAGAGCTGTGTGTGTTTTCAGTCATTACTTTTAAGTTTTTTCCTTCGCGGAAAACCACTAATTGCTTCTAGAATAACACATTCTAATTTCTTTACCAAGGCCAGAATTTCAGGCACTACCTCCCCCGTAGCTCTGTGGAATTGTTTTTGGTACATAAATAACCAATTCTCTTGTTTGGTTGGATCGTCCTTGAAGAAATTCATATATCTTAGAATTTCAGTCACTCTTTTTCCGCTTCAGGTCGGCACGGACTTGAATTAAACTCGGATCCGATTCTTTTTTGTTTGTGTTTTCTGTCACGCTATTGTGTGTGTGTGTATTGAAAGGCTTTTTCTGTGGACAGGTCGAGGAACAGGCGATTGATCCGAACCTGCGGGATAACGACGGTGCCACGCCCGTCCACTTCGCGGCCAGTCGCGGGCACCTGGAGACATTGCGGTGGCTACTCAAACACGGAGGTCGAATTCTGTTGGACAAACACGGAAAGAGCCCTCTGAATGACGCTGCTGAAAATGAACACATGCAGGTAAGCTGCTTTTTTCTTTTAGTGTATCATCTTTCTTATGCAGGGTCTGCTGTTGAGGCTCAAAGTGGGGTGGGGCTGAGGTGTCGTCCTCGCTTGAAAGAAAGATAACAATTGCTTATTTTTCAGAAACACGTGAAATGTATCTTTTTCTGTAAGTTGGAAATTGTTTTAAGAAGTACCACACTTTAAAACATTTTAACAATTAAATCTTTTGCTATGATATATATAAAAAAAACTAAAATTGCGAATCATACCTCTGCAAACAAAGACGTTTTAAGGCATGCACCAACTGGGCCCAAGAGGCCTCGTCTCTTTCTCGATTCGGCCTCAATAATATTATGACCCAAATAATTGTAATAGTTAAAAATTATACTGGACATATTCTCCGAAAAACTGGGAATTTCGAACTATATGCCAACTGGCAACAGTGATAAGACTGCAGTATTTTGTCATGTCCTTCGTTCGTGTCTATGTATAGTTCTAGGCCTACCACCATATAAAGGGTGTTTTTTGAGAGGTATAGAACTTTAAATTGCAATAAAACAACGATGTATTATTCGATTGACATGAATTTTTTTTATTCAAAAGATAATCTTGTGGCATTACATTTTAAATATGATTTCTGGCATAGGACTGCTACGGCTGGCTCGGATGTAGTCCAAACTGGACGTCCAATTTTCAATGACTTTTTCCAACATTTGTGGCCGTATATCGGCAATAACACGGCGAATGTTGTCTTCCAAATGGTCAAGCGTTTGTGGCTTATCCGCATAGACCAATGACTTTACATAGCCCCACAGAAAATAGTCTAGCGGTGTTAAATCACAAGATCTTGGAGGCCAATTCACAGGTCCAAAACGTGAAATTAGGCGGTCACCAAACGTGTCTTTCAATAAACCGATTGTGGCACGAGCTGTGTGACATGTTGCACCGTCTTGTTGGAACCACAGCTTCTGGACATCACGATTATTCAATTCAGGAATGAAAAAGTTAGTAATCATGGCTCTATACCGATCACCATTGACTGTAACGTTGTGGCCTTCATCGTTTTTGAAGAAGGATTCCACCAGCCCATAAAGCGCACCAAACAGTCAGTTTTTCTGGATGTTACGGTGTTTCGAAATACACTTTTGGATTAGCTTCACTCCAAATGCGGCAGTTTTGTTTGTTGACGTTGCCATTCAACCAGAAGTGCGCTTCATCGCTAAACAAAATTCGCTTATGAAAATCGACCCTTATTTTCGAAATAAAATTGCACAATTTGAAAGCGTTGTTCAGGCGTGAGTCTATTCATGATGAATTGCCAAACCAAACTGAGAATAAATCACTTGACAGCTGTTAAATCGGTCGCCCTCTTGGAAAGTAATGCCAACTTAAACTTCTATACCTGGAAAAAAACACTCTGTACTATCATTATTGATTTAGTCAAAAGGCGCTAGTCGGTTTGTGAGATTGTGAGTCACGCACACATTTATTTACTACGGGTAACCGTTTGTACGAGTATTTGACAACATAATCTGTACTGTTTAGGGTCACAGTGGAACCTACTTTTGAAAAGGAGATCGGGACCTCAAGAATTGTTGATGTCACTGGCTGTAAATTATTTTAATTGATTTCCATTGAAATAAATTCAAGTTAACACCCAACAACATTGAAAATAAAACGAGACAAAGAGTCGCTACATTTAGCAGTATTAAATCTATGTGTAGGTTAAATTATATGACTTGAATAAAATTAATAGATATTGGAATAGAATGTTAAAGAAAAGGATTTTAATCATTAAAATGAACCCTTCATTGACATTGCATCTAGCTTTTTCTAGAATTTCTTCCTCGATTAAAATTACGAGAACAGAGAAGATACTGAGAGAGAGAGATAAGTTATCAGTATCTCGTGTGCAAAAACATCATTAACGGTTGAAAGGAACATACATTAAATGAAATGGAAAGATAAGAACGACACCAAATACCTGGGTTAAGTGCATTTTGATCCTGTTTACATTACCCGACAAGTTCAGTAACAGGTCCCTCTTCTGGTTTTCTTTACTTTTCTTATTTTCAAAAAAAAAATTATCAACTCGGAGAGGTGAAAAACACCGACTTGCACCATTTTCACGAAATTCATCGATTTTAGAGGTTAGTGCTTCTTTAATGAGTGGATGTGTGTGCTCTTTCCATTCAAAATCATTATCAAGGACGAGGAAAACACAGTTACCAGAGATGTCGCGGCACCTTTTTTTTTTTGTCTCCCCTTAACCACACTTGTGGTGATCTAGAAAAAAAAAGTAAAAGTGGTACCGTTCGCCAATGATTCGTTAATTGAACTGTTATTCTTTTTTTTCTTTCTATTTCTGTTTCGAATGTGAAGAGAAGAAAGTTTTTTCGTTTAATTAAGGATAACATGAGCATCGATGCTTTTTTTTTTCTAAATGATTTTTAATCTATTACGATATGGATTTTAGTCTTAAAGTACTTTTTTTAGAAGAGGACCAGAAAGAAAAATTTTGGACGAGCCGATATAATTTTTAACAGAACGGTATAAAAATTACAGAGTATTGATAAAAATATCTTAACCCTTTATATCTACCGCTTTATGATTTACTGCAGTTTTTTCATGCAATATTTTAAGCACTACATTGAAAATTAAGGGATATATGTAAACAAAATACTCAAATTTGGGGAATTTAATCCGTTAGAGCTAATTAATTAATTAAAGATATTCAACTGTAAAATTAATTTTATGTACACTTTTCACTTAAAATAAATAGTCAAATCATTTTCTAAGGTCTTCATTAACATACAAAAAAATAAGACACTTATGTTTTGACATTAACTATATACTTTTTCGGAACAAAAATGACAATCTTCACAATCCGCTGAAAAAGCCGTCAGTTGAAAACGCAATTTCTGATGTAAAACTATTCGCTTTCCTCGCTAAAATATTCATCATAGAACCGATGCTGCCATATCTTGGTAGAGTATATTTCAAAAAATATTCCTGTTAAGTATCGTAAGAATATTCGCGAATAAAAGGTAATTATATATAATTTTAAAGTGAGTGGTACTTATAAGTAACGTCGGTAATAAAGGGTTAATATGTATGTTGTACGTAAAGTTACGACTCATATTATTTTATATTTTATGTTTATATTTTCGCTCATATAATAAATTAGACATTTTTAAATGATTTTTTTTAATTTAAGAAGAAAATTGTTATGCTTTTGTTTTAAAATCTAGGGCGAATCTAAAAGAGCTCTTAGACGAGCCGTAGTTGGAATGTCACCTACCGAATGAGTAGGCATTTGACTTTATGGCAACATAAAATTTAAGACAATTATAACTTTAACTTATGAAAATAGAAAATAATAATAACATTGTCTATTTTTTGATAAAACTAATTAAATATTTCATCTTTTGATTTTTTTTTCATTAAGGTGATATTAAAAGACAAATAATGTTTTGCTAATTCAAGAAGTCATTTTCGTGAAGAGAGGAAAAAATATCCTATAATTAAACATCAATTAAACTTTTTATTTATTAAAAGTATAAAACAGATAAAATGTTCTGCTTATAAATTCAGTTAAGCGATAGAATTTTATTTAGGGGATAAAAATTGAAACAAAATTTACGGGTTACTCTATTGCCTTGATTAAACTGACCTTTGAAGAAAATTTAAATTTTTATGATTGACTATTCCGTGAGAAAAACTGAATTTTTTATATTTAGTTTTGTGGTAAAATACTTATAGCAATAAACATTTAAAAAATAAAGAAAGAAATGCGTTAACTAAAAAAAAAATGTTTGTTTTTTCCCCTAGATCAAACAAACTTACACGAATTTTTTTTTTTAACATTTTCGTAATATTTATTAATAGTTTTTAAGCAGTAACATAATATATATATATATATATATATATATATATATATATATATATATAAAGTTATACTAAATTCCCATTTTTTTAAAAAAAACTTCTTTTAAAAAAGTAAATGTTTTTGCTTTTAATTATAAAATTTTAAAAATATGAATAAAAATGAATTTGTTTTGTCTAAATATCAGTTATTTCTTATAAAATGAATGTGCAATCTGTCATACAACAAAATCAGCTACCTCCTCCCCCTAACAAAAGTAATTAAAAATATACATCGAACAATTGTTTTCACAAACTTGATTCTAATATTCAAAACTGATATTTTAATACGATATACAATACATTTTGGCAATGAATATTATTGTTTGCAATCGCGAATAAGATATCTTTCATTAGTTGTTGATGGAGATTTATTAACGTTCCACGGGAAACAAAAAAAAAGTCTGTAATAAAAAAAATAATTATATTATAAAGGAATTTGAGTATCTATATTTGCTTTCATTTTGCTTTTTTGTTGATTCCAAATGATCAGAATATTTTCTATGAAATTCTGAAGTATAAATGAGCTTACAAACTTACTTTTAAATTAAAATAAGAAAATGTGTAGTAATTTTTTCAAATTTGTTAGTTTGAAGAAAAGATAAAAATAAATTCAAAAAAAAGTTTTAATTATGGAGAATATTTTATGCAATAAATTATATTATAGTAATTTGCTTTTATCTTAAACAATCTGTTTTGTTAACTTAAATTTTCAAGAGGAAATTTTTCTCGAATATGAAAATCATTCGATTGAAGATGAATGGTGCTGCCATCTATGTTCTATATACATAACTAAAAGAGTTATAGTTTCGGATGGAGGGGGAAAAAAGTGTTGAATTTGTGTGTTTGGCTTTGTGTTTGTGCAATACATTTTAAGTGTAAATTTAAAATTAAACTGAACATGTATTTTTAATTTGTATATTAATCAGTTTATTTTTAAAAACTTGCCTTCAAAATTAAATATGTGTGACGAAGTGATTTTCATTTGTGTACTAACGATATAATTGATGAAATGAACAGACAAGCAGCTGTTTATACTTATCATATTATTTCGTGAACAAAATATATAAAAATATTCAACTAATTTACTCTGAATTCAGCTAAATAAGAAAGGATGCTTGAATGAGGATTTTAGTAAATAATATTTATACTTAAAATATAAAACATTACTTTGTATCAAAATAAATTATATTATCCTAGCAATAATAACATGAAGTGTAATTCAACTTTCTGCAGATTATCCTATAGAACTAAATTTTCCTAAGGTAAGCAATTTGAAAATACCTGTAATTTTTTCGCTTTCATATACATTAGTAGATTTGCATCATCTTTAAAGCTCTTATACTTTAAAAATTATTACAGTAGTTTCAAACTTGAAAATTCTTACCGTATATGAAATGCGTTGAATAAAAATAATCATGTGATATTCAATACATTTAGAAAAAAATACCATTTATTAATTTTTCATCATTTTAAAACTCCATGAATTTTTTTTATTATTATTACTCAAGTTTGGTACTTTGGTAATTTATTTCATGCTTTCTAATATCAATATTGAGTTTTTCTTGTGATTTTTAAACTTATTGTTTAAATATTTTAAATTCTAATAATATTTTATATGCACTTATAGCATATAAATAATATATAATATAAAAAATGTAGTATAGTATAGCTTAGATTCTAAATTTCTAATTTTATTTATTTATTCATTCAATCACAAGATTGAAAATGTTTTAGTAGCGACATAAAAAGTTTAGAAACGAAATGAACAATTTTATTTGAGTAATTTAAAAATATTAGAGAATAATAATTTATTTCATTATAAGTTTTCTATTCTTTTTTTCCCTACATGTCGGCAAATTTAAGCTATATCAGTATTTATATATGTTTCAAATACACATCAAATCTTAATTCATATCGATTAAATTTTGCTTTTTATACACTCTGAAATAAAATTCCCTATATACGATTAGTCCTGCTTTTACATTTGTTCTTGTGTTATATATCAGTGAAATTAAAACAAACACGAGCGTTTACAAAACTTTCCTTTGCGAGCTGTCACTGGTGGAAGGTTACTTTCGCTTTTGCATAAAAATGACGATTTGGGTTGCATTCGTGCGCAACCAGTTAATCTTGGCAAAACATAGAATGCACACACCACACTTTCGCAACACGTTTACTCACAGACACGCAGATCGGAATACATTTATTCCAAGGACATGAAGGGATGTTGAGGACAGGGTATTCCATCACTTTCACACACGGATAGAAAATCACTTGTATTAGAGAAATAAATGCTCACAACAACGGTCGTCAAACAACTAAACGTGTGTTTATAGAGAAAAAAAAAACCTGTAATATATAACTCTTTGCTTAACCTTGAGGTAAAAACTATTGAAACTGTAATTTATAATTAATGTATGCTAGATATCTAATCCGAAATAGGGCTGTGCAAAAATTTCTTTTTCAAAATCCAAGAACTCCCCATAGTTTTTAAGAAGTTTCATTTTCAACCCCAAAAAATAAATCAGAAAGTGCTTTTCCTACTCAAGATGAAAAGTATGACTTTTAAAATTATAATTTATCAGCGGACATGGTAACTTTAAAAGTTATTTATGAACAGATTTAATTTGGTTCCGTCACCTCTTCCTACGACTGTTGTTTTGGTGGCCAGGAAAATGTTCTAATGTTCCATTTTCTATCAGTGAAAGGAAGATCTTAATATTGTCATTTAAAGGCATTAATATAATTTTTTATTATTGAGAACCTTTATAACCCCGTGCACCACAAAGTAAACCACGGGGGCTTACATAAAAAACAGCGTGAAGCACACTTCACAAAGAAGAGAAGGATTACAATATTAACATCCATGCCTTACCAGGGATTCGAACCCAGACCCTATGGCATCGCAGTCAGTGTCATTAACCACTGTACCGGATGAGTGACTTTTAATATAAATTGGCCTCCAGATTTTCACCAGTGGTAGCCTAGTGGTTATAGTCACGAATTCGTGGCCGGCTTGTCATGAGTTCGAACCTTAGTGCCACCGAAGACCAGTCGTGTAGAGGGGAGGGTGCACGATGAATTTGTCGAGGCTCTAAGTGCTCCCGTTTGCATGGTGTGATGATTTGGAGAGGGAAGTGCAAACAGCTCATATATTGTCTTCGTCACTTTACAGAAGTTCGAAATTACGAAATCCGTCGCCAAGAGTCCTGAAGATTTTCATTTAGTCTCCTCATCTCAAATGCTTAAAGAACTTGGTTCCAATGTATCATTAGAAATCCTTCCATTCACTCTAAATTAAAACCATGTAGTAGAATTGCCTCTACAATCCCCTGCCAGGTGGATTGGATTGTTACTCTTATGTGGTCACAAGCGGTTGTTATGGGGTGGAATGGGTTCACGGGACTCTGGAGCAGAGCGATTTCTCGATCTTTGCACCCTATTTATATTTCTTACACAGTTTCATGGTTTAACTCTTTTCTTAACAATGCGTGTATTTGTATGAAGTTAATTTCCTGTTTTTTTTTAAAGTGGCAAAATGTATCTTAAACTACTTAATTAAATATTTTCCCTTCTTTCTTTTTCAATTGCTACTATATATTAGCTCACACTCTCTATATATTTATTTATTTATCTTGGTGAAATTTCCAATCATTGATAAAATACATTTTAAAGCGCTCCATTGAGCTATAATTTTATATACATGATTATTTTGGATGACAATACAGTAATTTAATTATAATTAATAAAAATTAATTGATTAAAACTAATTATTTAAAGAATTACAAATACAGCCACGTTGGCATCATTTCTGGCGACTTGTGTCAAAACTTGAAAAGGTTTTTTTTTCTCACGTTTTAAAGCATTAAGTTGAACTGAAATTTTATTTACACGATTGTTTTGGATGACAATGCGATACTTTAAGGATATTTAATAAAAATTAATGACCACTTAATGTTGTGATTCTGTCCTATGTATTAATTGTAACTATTTAATAAAAAGCAGCTAAAATAAAATCTTTCTTTGTTGATCTAAGTAGGAATTGACTTAAAATTTTTTTTTATATTACTTGTTCTTTGAACATGACAAAATATTTTGATTCAGTCTCGTGTTAAAAATAATTTATTTCAAATTTTTATGCCTTTTTTTTGTAGATGGGGGGAGAAGGGGTGCTCATCACTTCTACTCAATAGACCGTTACTTTCCCACTTTCTAATGATAGCGAAAAGTAACAATTTACCGCTCACAAGAAAAAAATGCACATAAAAACGAAATCAATCTCAAATCCGACGAAGGAACGTCCTTTTAGTGTGATTTGCTTTTGTAAACATGTAGGTTATCAGAAATCGAATTTGAACCCTATCCGACACTTTACATCCTACATTTCTTTCAAATCATCTTGATAGAAGTATTAAATCTGCATTCCTGCAGTTGGGTAAAATGGCAGTGGATCCATTCCTTGTCTTAGTTCTCAACAGAAATTGCTTTAGAATGTTTATCTGTGTATTGTTATTACTTTTCCCTACATAATCGTTTTATAATTGAGTCATTCTCGATTTAGTTTTTCTATGTCCTTGTTGTTACAAATTGCTAGTGTTTTTGTTTTTTTTTTAAATTAAATTGACACTTTAAAATGTATTTAAATACCTCGCCCCCCCAAAAAAGAAAGAAAATAGAGACAAATTCCAACAGCACGTTTTTAACGAATGTGTTTCGACATAAATAGTAAAACTTTTCTTTGAATTTTGAATTCTTCTGTGAGTATCGTTTTCATGCATTGAATATATAAAGTTTTGGTACATTTTGGTTTTCTTAGAGGAATATTTTTACATTTCCATATGAATGCCAAGTCACGAAGGGATGAAATTGATACCGTCCAAATCTTGAAAATACATTTTGACTTTGTTTCCTTCTAATTCTTCTTTTCATTGACTATTTTACTTTGATTGACAATTTCTTATTATTGCTACATTTTTTTCTTTTGTGATTTTGCAGAATAATACGTATAACCAATAATAATTCAGGCAAAAACAAGTTGTTACATATTACAATAACAATCATAATACAAGCAAAATAAAATAATCTTACGAATTTAGAACATTGTGTTTTAATCGCAGTGAAAATTCGTTCACATATGAAAATTTACTTTAAGAAATTTCAGGGACAAGAACAAGCAATCATAAATAAATTCTTTTTCGTTCTATTTTCTATTATTTTTGCTGCAAAGCATTTTTTATTGAAAGCAAATGCGGAAAGCAATTTGAATTCTATATGAATATAAAAAATTTTCATGACTTTTGTATGAAAATAATGGTTATTCAATGGTTAGTAAAACATTATATTTTCTATGCTTTGTTTTTTAAAAAAACCGAACAGTTTTGAACATTTGCTTGTTATGATTTTGATTTCATCACCCTCATAGTATAAGATACACATAGTTTTTTTTAAATTTATTTCCAATGGATTTCTAATTTTTGAGTTTCTATTTGTGAATCATTTATATAATTTATTAAACCAAAAATCTTAAAAATATTATTTGAAATAATTTCCTTGGTTATCATTTGAGGCTTACATTGTTCTGTTTTCGTAAGTGTAAAATGCCTTTCGAATTCGAATTGTCATGCTATCGTTTTTGATATTCAACTTTCTACATGTTTTGGGTTAAACAATATCCAATAATTTTCCCGATGATATATCTTTTGTTCCCCTTTATATCTTGTTTTGTCGTGTATCATAAAGTAAGTCATGTATTTTAATAACAATTAAAGTATTTTCTCTTTTGAAAACAAACTTTTAAAATACTTTTTTTTCGGAGTAATATGGATTAAATGTTTATTATACTATGTGCAAATTTTTTATTATTTCTGATTAATTTTGATTTGAAATATATCCAGCATAATATATACTCTATAATTATATATAACTTAATTATAACGTAAAGTAACGTTAATTATAACGTAATATATCTTAAGATACCTTTCTCATTAGGAAAATGAGCGCATATATAGTTTTACATGTAGATCACTATAACCCAGCAGAAAAGAAATAAATAGTGTTGACGTTTATCTTCCAGACTTATACTTTGAAATAATGGTTATTTTATTCTTTTTACGATTATTCAAAGGAGCTCTAAACTCCGTAGCCGATAAAAATTCAAGACAAAGCTGTTATTGTTGGTCTTATCCAGTCATACATATCATGGCTCTATCAAACCATGGAAGAGTATTTAATTGTTTATTTGCATAACAAAAGCAAATTTAAAATTCTTAGTGCCTTGTTAAGTCTCTCGCTACAGTATTTGAAAAACATGTTTTGGAATACATGTTTTGGAATGTATGTATTCATAATATTGTGTTTAAATAAATTGATTAAAACTAGTTAATTTATTTGATAAACCCGATACCTTTCAAATTCTTTGTTACAAAATTTAATTCCGTAATATTTTGTACCGATCATTTTATACATATTATTAGTAGTAAATGAAATGTAATTATTGATATATTAGGCATCTTATAAATCTGAGGAAACTTAAACTCTGAAATCGAGAACCAAAAACAAAAAACAGATATATTAAAAAAAGTCAATTAACCAAAATATAAAACTATTATGTTTCTAAAGCTGTCCCTGGCTTAGGGCTGCAAAGTAAGATTAGGCTTGTTTTTTGGGATCCTAACCTTCCCTTTCCTTCAGCAGAAAATTTATACATAATAGTACAAGAAAAATTTTAAAAATTTAATCGTTTTCAATATTTATTAACTTTACAAATGTAATGAGAGGAGGAGTGTCACAAAATCTTTGACAATTTAGAATAAAACTTTTTTAAAAAATAAATCTATCTTTTGATTTTAATACAAAAAAATTTCCCTACATTTCAAGAAGGTGTTATTTTCTACTATAAAATATATATTATGGCTTGTGGGTTAGGACATATACGGACTTTATGATAGTTAAAACTCAACACTGTAAACATTTACATACATAATTTAGCAATTTAATATTGAATAGTGTTTAAATAAAAAATATGCACTAATAAAACTATATTCCTAGATAAGAATTTAAAAAGAAAAGAAAAAAATTTTGTATAATTGCCTTGTTATATCATTATTTGGTATTAGAGTTTCATATTTATGAGATCTCTTTTATATATATATATAAGCATACAGAGCGATATAATTTTTTCAACACGAGGGATGTCATCATTTCTCGTCGGCAATCACTTAATCAAAACTTCCAGCGTATATCAAACAAAAAAGAAGAACCGGCTGGGTTGCATGATTGGTTTGTCGCTGGCCTTTTGCACCTAAGTTAGCGGGTTCGACCCCGGTCCAAGTCGGTGGATTTTCATGATGCAGAAAATCGACAGTGGCCATGCCGCATGATTATATGACATGTAAAAGATCCCTAGAGTGTCTGTTTGGCTTGGGTGCTCTCGGCAAAATTAAATCCTAGTGCAAGTTTGCATCGTCAGAGCTCAGACGCCTTCCTCTAGGGAGGAAACTGGGTGTCAAAATTACCTGTGATGATTGGTATCCGCCTGTAGGGTGCCGCATTAAAAAGTTACCAGCTTCCAGGTAATGGACTAGGTCTGCAATGGTAAAACACCAATCCGCAGCCCATTAGAAATAAAAAAAAAAACAGTCATTGGCAGTGAATTTTTATCATGCCAAACGATGGAACCTAGTATACAAGGGAGATTTGTTCGAGAGCTTTGGATAAAAAATTACTCCCGATGCTCATCTATTCATCAGAGCAAACTGAAAAAAAATTAACGGAAAAGTTTCCTCAATCCCAATTTTAAACACTCCGAAACGCCTCAATTGTGCTTAAAAAAGAAAGAAAAACACTTAATGCGATCGTGTATAAAGAAATAAAAAAATAGGTGCTTATCCCATCAGCCATAAAGTCTGTCGAATCGGATCGCATCACAAGTTCGTCTGCACCATTTAAAAAAAAAAGGAGCCAGCCTTCAGCGCCATTTTATTATCTACCCAATTTGGTTGTCCCCCCTTTTTTTTTTTTCTTTTTTATTTCAATCCAATCTCTTTTGTTTCGCGGCCGCAGGAGAGTCGGTTTCGAACGTCCCTCAGTCGAAACGTAACCCGTCGTTTGGCACGCTACGCTAGGTGAAACGGGAGAGCTGCACATGTCTCCTCCCGTGAGAATCGTTCGGTGAAATTCTGGAATTTGTGGGCTCTTCCCCCTCGAAATTTTATTGAGTGTGAACTTCAAAATATCGGATTACAACCACTTGGATTACTGGATTAGCGAGCTGAAAGTTGTGGGATTATTAATGCAAGGGGTTATTATTTTTTTGAAAAGTTAAAGTAAGTATGAAACGATTCTTTTAATATGAAATTTTATTTATTTTTTAAATGAACTGTGTAAACAATGAGATTATTGTTTGTTGATCTTTTATTTAAGTGACATAAAATTGCTTTTACTTAAAATTCAATACACGTCGTTTTTTTCTCATCCACCTATTCAGGGTTTTGTGTTTCATGTTTCTAAAGAGCTATAACTTACGGTTTAAATATATATATATATTAATTTAGGTATGCATTTTCTTATTTCCTTAAATAAAAAATTGCATTTAATTTTTTTTTCTCGAAATTTTAGATCTTATAAGTAAACTTTTTATTACTACGTTCAGAATCTTGGTTTTGAGAAAAGTGTATAAATGAAATTTTTTGATATTTAGTGCCAGTTGAATTGGAATACACATATAAAATTGTTTTAAAAATATTATTACAAGAAAAAGTTATTTAAATGCAATTTTTTGGCAAAAAAGGAAGAAAGAATGACACATTTTCAAAACATTCTTCTTTATGAAAAATGCTTCAATAACAATAACAACAATAATAATTTGCTTATATATAGCTAGGATTTCTGTACAGGGGACTGAACTAAAATTTTCTGAAAAATTCACATTATTTGCTGAGAATCCATCGAAATGATAATGGGTGTTTTTAGTTAAAATTTCTCTACATCTCATATACCTAATATATATATATATATATATGAATAAACCCACTTCTAAATTATATATTACTTCCAGTAGAGAAGTCCAAGCTATTATAGGTAAAATATCATAAGAGAAACCATTTTCATGAAAGGAGAACGTTTCAAAAAATTGTCTTTCTTCTTTTTTTTTACCAAGAAAATTGCATTTGAGTCATTCATTCTTGTAATAATATTCTTCAGACAATTTTATATGTATATTATAATTCAATTGACTCTAAATATCAAAAAAAATTATGCATTTACACGCTTTTTCAAAACTTTGGTCCCGAACACACATTCAGTCACCTTTTAAACCATCGCCTTTTTATAATTAAATTAAGTACAATGGAATGAAAACCTTAATAATCAATGTATTATTTTAATTGCCACATAAATTTAAATCAAAATTATTCGTTTATATTAAAATTCTAATTTTTAATTACTTCAGTTATAAAATCGTTTCAAAATGAGTATATTTCCTGAAGTTATCTACTAAGCAAATTAAGTTATTTTATTCAGTTTTTTTAAGATAAACTTATAATTTTTAAAAAATTATTTATTGAATTTTTAACCTACGTTACGCCCTTGCGAATGATTCATTTATTAGTAATAACTCTCTCTAATCCCATTATGTACCCTTTTTAAAACTGGAGCACACAAGTATACAGGTGTGGCGTTTTTATTTATACACCTCGTGTATTATATACCTACGTTTTCCTTCCTTTTTGCTATTAAATTGAACTTCGCAACACAAGAGAAACAGCATAAGTTACCTCTAGTGTTTAGTTTCGAAATCGACTTTTCAAAAGTATACATTACGCAACATAAATAAAATGGAGGTGACTTTTATGCTTTGATCTCTATATGTCAAATGTCTAATTTATTGTTTGTGTTGTGATCGCAGTTCAATAAACTCGCTATTCGAATCTCAACGGTTGCACATACACGCATTTATTGCCAAAAATATATTCGTACGGTAAATTACATTTATATTTTTTAATTCCACAAGGGGTTTAGATGACCAAGTTATGATCCAGGCATTATTTAATTTTTGAAAAGTTCTCTTGATCTGTTGAATCTGTTTTTAATTATAAACAATACTTCCATTTGTTTTTGCTTTTTTAATTATGTTAGATTTTTATTGAATTCGTCATCGTATTCATCTTAATAGATGATACCGATTCTATAACATCTTTCAATTTGAAAGTCATGCTATAGTAAAATTTACAGTACCTGTTAATGTAATTATATGAAGTATGGTATTTTTATAAGAATATTAAGTAAGAAAATACATGGTATACGTATATATATATATATATATATATATATATATATATATATATATATATATATAGCACTTTCTATTTAAATATATAGAACAAAAATACACAATAATGCTTAAATAATAATATCGAAAAAGGGAAAATGTATAAAATCCTTGCTTCTTATTGTCACGTCAAAGTGCTTAATATCAGTTTGTCGTGGAAAAATATGTGAATTATGCAGTCATGATTTTAAAAAAATAACATAAACCAAGTAAACTCATAGCTAAGTATTTTCATATAAACTGAAAAGTTTTCATGAAAATTTACCTGTATAAAAAATACTCTGTTTGTATTTAAATAGGTTATTTTTCAGCTTTCAAGTTTAAGTTTTTTGGAGTTTTTTTTTTAATTTTTAGTTTTTCTACTTTTATTTTATTACAATGAATAGTGTGTATTTAAATTATTTTGCATCATTCATACAAACAAACTGCTGTATTTAGCTTTCGATTTTTTTTACTGCAAAAGTAATATCTTATTTGGACATCGTCGTATAAAAAAATCAATAAATAAATCACAATACAAAGTATGAATTTCTTTTCCCATTTATTTCTGAATTTTCATATGGAGCAGTATCACATTACTTGGACAGATAATTCATTGATTTATATATTTGTTTTACTTCCTAAATTTGATACTCTTACAATTTTTCCAAATGGTATATAAGCACATACACATTCAATATTCTTATTTAGCTCTGTTATAGCTTTTCATTATATTATTTCATATATTTATATACATCATTATATTATTTTAGATAATATGTCAAAAGTATTATTTTATACGATCATTCAACAAATAATAAAATCAGGTCTGAATGTGTTCTTCTTTGTCAAGCGAGCTATTTCCAAATTATTTAATTTTTTTAGGGATCATTGATGCCATAGATCCCAAATGTTGATTGTTGAAAATAAATTCAGTAATTAAAAAAGAATAACATAACTTTAAACTAGTTTCTTATGCTTAAAAGTAAATAAAAACTGTTTAAAGTTAATTTTTTTCGAATTCAAAATTTAAAAAAGGGCATTATGTTTGTAATATAATTAATAATTGACTAAAATAGGAAGGTTATATTTATAAGCTTACATTTTTTAATGTTTTATTGAAAACCTATGACTTACATGTATGTTTGTTTAGTTTTTTTGGTTTAATTAATCCTTTTATTGTCTTTCTTGAGAACAAATTTATTAGAAGAAGAATCCTTCATAGAAAAACCTTACCTGAATTTAAATTGTCTTATTAATGATGATTTTTAATTTCTTTATTTGAATATTTTATAAAAAATATTTTTGCCAAAAGAAATAATATTTTGAATTGAAAAAAATACAAAAAAAATTACTTAACATGCAATTTTTATAAATTGGGAAAAAATATCCTGTTGAGTACTTCACTCACTCACTCACTCATAAAAAATAATCGTTAGTTTTTTCAAAAGTAATTATTAAAATTGTGATTTCGTAAGGATTAAAAAATACCATTCTGTACTTTGTATTTCCTAATATTTTGATTGTTTAGAAGCATATTTTAAAGAAGAATATTTTGTTGGTGGTGAGGCAATTAGATAATTCATTCATACAAATATTTTATTAGATGCAGGATATGTTCTTGCTTAAAAGACTATTAACATTACTTAAAGTATCTCGCGTCTTTTCCTTTCCAAGATGAACTCAAGATAAAGTTTTCTCATAATTTGACACTTTTTCCATGTTATTTGACATTCCAACACTTCCTTTATTTTCTCTGCCTCCATTAAACAAATACCAAACTTACAAACGAGCTACCTGATAAAAGAAAGAGAACCTGCATTATCCTTCCACGATCGATACCTCTAAATAACGCACTTAACATTCTAATTGCCCGCCCGTCAATAACACCTACGGCTTTAATTACCGCCATTTCAAAGGGACCCGAAAAGAGTTGCCAGAATCAGATCTTGTTTTGAGTAACGAGGCTCATTTTTTTCACAGTAAATATCGAGAAGCAAATCAACCGACGCCAAAAGGATCCACCTTTTTGAAAATAACAAGATGTAGATTCTCGAGAGCTATGTTTCGAGTTGCTGGCAAGCTACTGGTGCATAAAAAGAGTGTTCATTTACTTCGAGCGATTGATTATACGGGGTTACGGATGTGGTTAGAAACTGTATTCGAAGATTCTGACTGAATTGTAAAAATTCTACTGATAAATGACTCCAGAGAGATCTGTTTCTACTACCTACTGTTCTAAGAAGATTCGAAAGATTCGTTCGGCGTGCGCTTTGAAGCAGATAAAAAAAAAGCAAATTATTCCATAATTTATGAAAAATAGTTCTATTTGATGAATGTGTATGCTATTAATAAGTGTGTCATGGAATATCTCGATGAGATATGTTTCGAAAAAAGAATTTCAATGAAATGATATTATCCTTTATTAGAATTAGATTGATAGGAGTAACTGATAATAGGCAGTATCTACGTCCAGTTTCAAATGACTGCAATTGCTAAGAATAATTCGATGGGAGGCACCATCTATACCATGAAACCCAGAGGTGCTGTATCAATTTTCATCCAAAATAAGCTATGACAATATCGAATTGGTTTGCAAAAATTGAGTTAGATGTGAAACAAAGCTCTACAAATTTGAATTCATAATTTTAAAAAAAAACAAAGCAAACAGGTAGTTTTTTCGTCATACAACAAATAAAACATTTCTTTTCCTTTTCCTCGAAATTGCGTTTATTGGACACAGTACTACTGTGTCTTAAATTTTTTACTAAATATAAAAACTTTGTTTCGCATTGTAAAATCTATTTGAATTTCTTTTCTTTATTTTGAACCAATTTTTAATTGACTATTTAAATAATACAGTAGTTATAGATATTGTTCAGGTTGAAAATCCTGTTCCATATTATTATTGTCAGCTTTAATTCAATAAACAATTCATATAACTCTAATTTATCTGATTATTTTATTTGCTGATATATAATCGTTTGTTTTTAAAGTTATGTTACTTAAGTTAATCTTTTGTAGTTGTTCTAAATATTTTTTTTCAGGGATAGTAAAAGAATTTTAATTCGTTATCGACGCTTGTCGAATTTAATATGTAATTAATTTTTGTACATTTTCAAGATATAATTGTTCCTTTGGAAATTTCTTGGATCGTTTGAGGGATTATAAGTACTAAAGGCGTCCATGGAATTAACTTTTGTTACTGTTATTCGCACTTTGTATTGTCCAAAATAGTAGAGATTATTTGTTGCTACTCAGAGAGTTTATATTTCTATACCATCGAAGATCGTAATTACAATAGCTTGAAGACATGGCATAGTAAGTTTAATTGAATATACAAATTATCACTGTGTCGAGTAGAAATTTAGATATAGTTATTCAAAAGAATTTCATCTCAAATTAAATGCAATCAATTCGTAATTTGATTGTTCAAAATTATGGAATCCTTTATCATAAACCCATTGGGTGGCTAATTTTACGTAGGATGAAATTAATCTGACTGACCAGACCAAAATGTATGAAGAGGTCTCCATTAGTAGATTTTAATTCATTTAACTTTCATTTTACATTTGAAGAACACGTAATCAGAAATATTAGGCACTAAGTTGTCAATGAGCTAAATATATTTGACGTCACATAACTATAGTCACGTGTTTTCAGCCAATCAGTTCATGTAATTTCATGTGCCTCGCTGTTGCTAATTATTTAAAAAATTCATGTTTTTCAGCTGTTATAAAACGCATAGGTAAGTAAAATACAGTTGATTTAAGAATACATATGTAATAAAAGAATTTTTTTTTGATTTTGAAAAACATTTTGAAGAATCTTAATACTTTACCCAATCATCAAATCTGAATTTGCATCTACACTTTATAAGTAGAACTACAAGTATAAGTCTAATGTCAGTTTTACATTCAATGGAGAACACGTGTCTGAATTTATCACGTGACCTTCATGAATTTAGCACATTTATTTCAATGTTGAATTTATTGTTATGAGATTTTTGTATTATAATAATTAGTTTATTGCGTACCTAATGTAATGATATTACAAAACTATTCTTTTTGAGAATCAGAATTTTAACCCAAAATGTACCGACATTTATTTAATGATAAAATTAAATATATTTTTTTGATAAATATTGTATTTTTGCCATACTAATATTTGATTGCTCTAAGACAACAGAAGCACTCTTTTTTTGTTTATTTGTGAGTAACAGGCATATTTCTTTTTGTCTATTTACAGTGCTTGGCCTTGCTGATAGCCCATGCGTCTGACCCTCGCCACCAGAGTGAACCCGGCGTGTCAGCGGTCCTGCCCCCCACGGGTCCAGCGGCCGCTCGTACCGTGCGAAGGTGCACTTGCAGGACGCCCATGTCCAATATGAGACCCTCCCAATCGCATAGAAGGACGGTAAGTACTTATTCTCAGTTAATCACTCCACTTATAGAGGATCACTCTGAAAATTACTCATTAAAATGATTCCTGTAATTCTTAAAGCGCTTTTTCTACTGAATGAAATATGCGAGGGTGGTTGAAAAAGAAGTAATGGCGAAAAATTTTACAATTTGCTACAATTAATGAATTTTCTTTATGAACATTTTAAATTCCTTCTTAAATTCATAAAACAGTAACCAAGTGCTTTCATTATTATTTTTTTTCGTATGAAATGTGAAAAAATTATTTGATAATGAAAATTACTTTGTATCAATGCGTACAACATAAAGGGATATTTTAATACAACGGCCAACTGGACCCGGGCTCAAGGCCTCGTCTACTTCTCCACTCGGCTCCATTAAGGTCAAGAAGTATAAACAATTTTAATCATCAAACGTTATATTTTTCCGAAAAATTAGGAATTTTGAGCTTTAAGCCAACTGGCAATAATGGCAAGACTACGAATTAAAATGTATTTAAACGGAATATGTAAATTTTCGTTTTTAAAATGTAGAACACGAATTTTTTAATATAATTTCATTTTATTAAGGACTGCTTTTGCTGAATTTCTCACACACATATTTACACCAAATCCGATAAAAGGGTTGCAAATTGGGCTTACTTTTGCATTGAGGCCCAGTTCCTCAATAAGTCTTAAGACTTCAATGACCACATCTAGGCAAAACTATGAAATGATATCAATGATGTAAACCTTTAAGCACGAGTTTGCATCCATTTATTTGTTTTCTTTCAGTCATGAGTTTTCTACGAGGACAGTCCATCGTTTCAAGCCATAAAAATATATTTCTGTATACGTGTTTTCTCTTACATAAAATAAAATTCTCGCCACACAATCCTTTTGGAGGACAAGCATTATTTTTTTAAAGTGGTAGATATTGTAATTTGAAAAATATTCTAAATTCATTTTTTTCTAAACATTTAATATTCCTATTCTATACATTTAATATTCCTATAGAAATTTTCATCATCTGACTCACTATTTAAAAACTAAGCAATTTACTTAACTATGAGAACAAAAAATAAGAAAATTACATTATTTCGAAATATTTTATGTAACAATACTTTCTTAATTTTGCTTTGGTTCGTTGAAAAGTAAACATCTTTTTTTTGATTCACTTATAAAAAGAGATAAGTTTTAGTGTTTTGTACCTGAGCATAAAATCCTTTCATTTATGTGAAAATATGCACATAAAATACTTTTGTTTTTCATGGATTATCATCATTCCTTTATATCACTTATTTAAATAATATACAGATATGTATTTATCAAACCCCATGAAAAGCAACATTCTATTTCGAGTTTATACTTTTCGTATTCTTTGCGGTACTGCTTTTATGTTCAACATTTACGACTCGAAAACATGATAATAAAATAGATAGATATAGGCTTTTTTTATTAGGGTAACTGATCTTTTGAAGAAATATACAATAAACCTTGCGAAAAGAACTTAAGTAAAATAGAGTTTTAACATATATTTCTAAGTCGTGTCTTAATTTCATTTTATTTAAACGTTTCAGTAAATAAAACAAAGTGCTTGGAAAAAAGGTTAGGAATTAAGTTACCTAAAAATCAAAATCTTTACTGTAATTTTTTTTTTTATTTATTTAATTTACTTCCTGTAAAGCGTCGAAATTTAAGCTCTCAGGGCAAGTTCATAATAATAATACAGCTAAGTTTCCAAGTTAGGCTAAGTTTGCCATGGGCAAATGTTCGTATCTGTTTACTTGCAAGATAAGGGCTTCCTTGCGATTATGTAATAGGTCGGGGTACTCCAGTTTTGTGAGTGAGAAAAGTAATTTAAAATAATAAAAATACCAATAAAAATTACAAAATATTTTATTACTTCCACAAATATTTCAATTACTTTGGTCCTAATTTGTTATCGGTTAGCTACTCACATTCTTAGCGTGATTTTGGAATCGAGCTAAATACATCTTCGGTGACCAGTTTAACGTTATCGTATTGTATTGTAACACGCCAACTTGGCTAGATTTTATAACTATTTGCCGGGAAAATCTGTAGTGTATATAACCGATATCAAATTAGTTCCTTGTTTTTATAATCTTAGGAAAAATGAGTTAAATTTTAAAACAAACGAATTAAAAAATGAGAAATGAAATTGTGATGTCAGTTACTTTTTAAACTAATTAAACGCAAACAAAACATATTTGTGGGAATATGTTGCAATTTAAGTTTCGACGATTGCAATGTTTTTTCAAAACTTGTTCTTTAAAAATGCATATTAATTTTGAAAAATTATAAGCATACAGCACATAAAAATCGTGAGTGCAAGCGACAAAATAAGCGCTTCCGGCTGAAAAGGGGGCTTTCTTTTGTGTTTATTTACAAGTAATCAACTACTATACTGACCGACACGAAGAAATTATCCACCACATCTTCTTTCTGCCCATGTCACGTATAAACTACAGAAACAAATAGAATTGGAAAAAGAAAAGGCGTAAAAGGCGAAACAAAAATATTTTCAAGGACTCGAGCAAAATCTCATGCAGTTTTCATCACACTGGCAGAAAATATTTCCCTCAGCGGCAAAATAACTACATTGCAAAGAGTTTCTCAGAGGAGAGCAATCGCAGTTTTGTGTTTTATGTGGATTATTTAATAGTTTATACACATGCCCAAATTTTGAAAATTTCTTATTCCTTCAAATTTTTCGCACCTTTAGTGAAATGCGTATTTTTTTTTTGTTGGGGAAGAAAAGATTATTTCCTAATTATAATTTTCTCCCTCGTAGAATTTGTAATTAAGTTTAAATAAAATCGGAATTTTTTTTTCACGACAAGAATAGAAACTTTAAAGTATATTTCAGTTATTTATATTTTCCACTGTGTTCTAAAAACTTCTACTTCCACTTCCTTACTTCATTTATTCCGCATTTCTTCTGTTTAGTTGGAAAACTTGCAAGATCGCTAACGGAATCTAATGTTGACTAGATTGTCCCTGAAGACATATCAATACTAATAATTTCCGAAACTGAATGGGGGAAACTCTTCAAGAATTGCAATACCAGCAAATATCACAAATTTTTTGAGAATATACCAAACATAAATAATATATCCGAGTCAGTGGACCAATAACAGAAGAGAAGAAATACTAGGCCAGGGGTGGCAAACCCTTATGGATCAACGTGCCATTTTTTCTAAAGAAGTGTTTTATGAGGTATAGACGTGCCGTCAAATAATTTTTACGTGTGATTATTGAGAAAATAACAAAACTAAATGCAAACAACATAAAACTCTTTATTACAAAAAAAAATACCTTTTGTACTGTATACTAGTAAATGTTTTGGTTTTCGTGTAATTCTAATTAAAGTAAACATTAGTGTTACTTTTGCTGCAAATTGGACGACAAATAACTTATATTAGGATTGTAACATGTTACTTTTAGTAGAAGGCATGCTGAATTTAGAGTCATCTGCCAAATGGTTTCCATGCAATTAATTATTTTTACTGTGGTTCACTTTTTTAACAAGAGGATTTGTGATTTGTTTCAAAATGCCGTTTTACAGACGATGTTCTGCATACCATTATTCCAGAACATAAAACACACTTCGCTTTGTCGCCTTTACTAATGATGCCATATTTCTAGAGTCACCAAATTTGAAATTTTGTTACACTTACTATCTTGCACTTTTTGTTCTTTTGCTGAACTAGCCATGTTAAATAGCAGTTAAAAATCGTAAATATAACTCAAATAAACTTTAAAATACAGTTGTGTCAATGAAATTGACTATGCTATGCGCAGACAAACTTTGAATCATAAGCCATTGTAGTCCACGATGTAACTAAAGCAAGACAATAACAAACGAGTATGCTCCGCGACCGATTACTCGCGTTTGTTCGTAATACTTCACAGTGAACTTAATTATTTTGAAATAAAATTCAAACCAATTTATTCACTGGCGTGCCCGAAATATTGTGTCGCGTGCCATCAATGGCACGCGTGCCACTGGTTCGCCATCCCTGTACTAGGTATTCACATCATTAGCAAAATGATAACAACTCCAGGGCTTTTACGTAAATATTAATTACTGAATAATCCAATATGTAATACCTGCAAACAAATTAATGATTTGGAACATATTCTTTTAATTTGCAACAAATACATTTCTCGTAGAAATCACTTGTTGAATATACTCTAGCTAGACCTAAGTTATACAAAATCACTTTCAGAGAACTTTTGAAACATGCAACTATTAACAAATACTTAGAGCTTTATTGGGCTTATAGCTTTAGGGTAAAATTCTTCGATATTTATGAAATAAGTAGGGGAAATATATATATTCCATTCCAAGGGACAATAGCCTTTGCTGCTCCATATCCCATATACCCCATAATTGTAACTGTAACTGTTCTGTTTAGTCAAATTCAGGTGCGAAATCTAAGTCAGCATATTCATAGTCAGTATTTACTCTAACTCTCTCATTCCAAAATACAGAACAAACTTTGTTTTCTTTTGCACAGCTCTTGCATGCATATGTAAATAATTTTGTGTAACAATTATCTTTACTTGATACCATAGTGAAGGGTGTTTTGCACGTGGAATGGAAAATAACTCATAAATAGATTTCATAAAGGAAGGGTAAGTGAAATATATTACGTCACACCCCGGATGTGAGGAACGTCACCTTATTGAAACAATACCATTCATAAAAAGCCTCTATTTTTATTTATTTCAAGAAATTATCGCAATATTGACCTCTTCATTCAGACAAACCTTTTCATGCACGTCAAAACGGAAACGATTTTTATTCCAAAAAAAAAAAGGGAAAAAAAGGAAAATACTGTCATTTTCAAAATCAATCGTGTTACGACTTCCACGACATCTTTTCCATCTTTAATGCCAAACTTCCTCGAAAAACTCGACTTCTCTTCACCTGGCAGCATTTACTCAGTTGCCAGGAACACAGAAAATTTCGTTCGGAATTTTTCCTGCATCCCCGCCCCCACCCCCCGTGCGTCTCGTGGAAATCTGATTTCACGGTCCTCTTCGAACCATTATCTATCTTTGGGGCTGCGGGATCTCTTTTTATTATTTACATTTCGTGACCCAAGCTCGTTGCGAACGATGCCACGATTTACGATCCGTTCATAAAGGTGATCGTAATGTCTCTTCATGTGACGTCACGGAGTCTCGTAAATCTGGCGAGATTTCCTCGAACCCAAGCAATGAAATGAAGCCATTGTTTTCATTTCGGATTTACGCTGAACGTTACTCTTCAGGGTACAGAATACTGGAAGTTTTTTTTTTTATCAAACGGAATTTTTCCGTGGATGTAATCGACAAGAACAGTTTTTGACACCGAAGCCTGTTCGTAATTGAATGTGAGAACAAGCATTTTTTTCCTTAGAAAAGGGGAGGGATATATTTTCCAACTGAATATACTTGTGGTAATCACCTAAAGCTTTTTTTGACGACAAGTGCACTGTAAATGGCTCCATGTTTTCATTATGAACGGAATGTTTTGGTTGTTTTTCTTAATAAAACCCTTCTGGAACATTTACATGTCCCAGTTCATTGTTTCCTGTTGTATTACGTCATGATGTCAATTTTTACCACGATCGTTTTTAACGATTATGATATCGTTTATTCATGGCGATGAAAATGAGTGATTTTTGACTTCTGGTTAGTTTTTACAAAGTCATAGTTTTTGTGTATCTGACTATGTATTATTATTTGAAGGTAGTAACATTTCTTATTTGGATTCCTATATCTCTCACCAAAATTAGTAAACTACATTTGACGTTAAATAAGAGAAATTATAGATTTTTATATTTTATTTAGTATAATTTTTTGACGTATTATACCTTCGATTAATTTCGTCAAATTAAAAGACATTGCCATTTCAAAAAATGTCGCCAAATGCTATCATCCTTATTGTGTTCGAACATCAGGAGAACGGATTACCATTATTGGCTAAATATCGCGGCATTTGGCGATGTTTGTCGACAGTATTATACATAAAGTATTAAATTTTTCAGTTTATATTATTGGGAATTTAAAATATTTTATTAATTTCTTTATAAGAGAGAGAGAATAGTGTTAAAAGGATATTCATCTCTAAGTCAGTATTTTATCAAATGACTTTATTTTAAATTCAGGTGTTATCTTGCTGAGTTTTGAGTATTTAATTTAAAGTATTATACTAAGGATTTTTCTTCTCTCTTCAAAATGTGTGATCTAATTTTACTAATAAAACTATGAATTTACTGAACAATTAGATTTAAGAGTTTAGCTGTTGTGTCATTATTTATTTGAGTACAGGGTGCAGTCTAAATTTCACGATTTTGTGGGTGTGAAATACCGTTTAGATTAAATCCTATCATAGTAAGAATTTCTGGTAGCCCCACAGAAAGTTTGGTGAATTTTGTTTCCAGAGCTGCAAAATTTACCAATCTGCACTCGCTACTCCATTTTAACTTATCTTTTTACAGAAAATAAAAATGCTTTTATTTGAGTTACATGTTTCACTTTTAACAGGGTCATTGAAATAGTTAAAAAAAATATCGCTCCAGAAATTAATCCCATCCTCATTTGACAAAACTAGTTCTAAAAATGTGTTGCAACCAACCCACTCCATGTGTCGCACAAAAGGGAAGTAGCAGCAAACAAATACGCTTCCGTTCCCCTGTCTTTTGGCAATGTGTGCGCAGGTGGCCGAGGTACAAATTACCGCATTCGTAGACGAAAGGAATGCCCACCTTTGTCTGCAGTTCCGAGAAAAATGGCCATGATTACATGGTTGATATTTTCCCCGGAAATCCCAACGCTGCGAGACGAAGAAAAAGAAACCGTTTCGTCGAATTTTAACATTTTTCGATTCGAAAACAATGTTCGCTACCATGGATTGGAGTCGTGCGCGGGTTTAAGTGGTTTTGAAACAACGGCGCAGAAGTTAAGTGGTCCAGTTAAAATTTTATTCGATTGGAAGTTTCTGGAAAAAAACCCTGTGGAAGAGTCTTTTGTCTCAAGACTGGCATGTTCTCTCGGATCTCTGTTTTGATGAAAGTATTAAGTTTTTATTCTGCGTGGAATTGTCGATTTCTATTACGAGGTATTCGAAGACCAGTGTTCCTTGAATGCTAGGACTCAATTGATGTTATCAAACAATGTATTGAGATCAATTACTGTGTCAAGTAAGGTTGAATTGTTCGTCTATTCATTGAGTCTATTAATCAAATGAATCTTTTTTTGTAAAAGAAAATCATGTACTTCGACTGATTTCTTCTGAAATGTAGATTTTTAGTTGAACATTTTAAAAGAAAATCAAATGGCCTTTATTGTTTGATTTTTTTTCTTTTACTTGACCTGTCCTTTTTTTTCCAAATGGCCAGTATAGAATAATTTATCCTGTGAGCTTTAAAACTGATTTGTAACAAAAAGCTAGTTTATTTGCATACTTTTCACAATAAGTTACAATTCACGACGGTCACATGATAAATACAATCTCATGTTCTCCATTGAATTCGAAACTGACATTTGACTTGTACTTGTTATTCTACTCTTGTATAACTTAGATAAAATTTCAAATTTGGTTATTTGGTAAAGACGTTCAAATATTAAAATCCTTTAAGAAGTTTTTCAAAATTAAGAAAGAATATTTTATAAGAGTTTAGTTTTTTGTGGATCAAGTACATTTCATTTACCTATGTGCCTTTTCATTGCTTACAAGTAAAAACCTTTCAAAAACAAAAGCTGGCAACAGTGAAGCACTTGAACTAATTGGCTGGAAACACGTGATTACACTTGTCGTGTGACTCTGACGTCACATGAATTTATGAACTGATTGGGCGGAAACACATGGTTGCAGCTGCCATGTGACTATGACGTCACATGAATTTAACCTATTGAATTATGTTTTTTAGAACTGATGAATTTTGTTTCATTATTTATGCATTGCTTTAAAACTACCGATTGTATTGTATTGTACATTTCATTAAACATGCACATATTCTTTAAGTTTTTCTGGAAAAATAGGGGGCTTTTAATAATATACTTTACTAATGTGGCTTGCAAAATAGTAATTACTTGTTATTAAATTTTATTGAATGGAAAAATGAATAGTAATAACTCTAAATGTTATATAATTTGCAATCTATAATAAAATATTACATGATTGGTAAAGGATTATTGATAATTGTGGCGAATCAAATTATGTAAACATTTCACTACATGATGTATTCTTCCTACGTTACTTGCTAATTGAAGTACAAATGTTGATGCAAATGCATATTCTTTGTGGAAAGGGAATATCATTTCTGTATGGAATAATTATAAATCTTATACTATCCTTGGGATGATATGATTGTTTTGAAATTTATATACTCAGTCATTTTGTTTTCATGTTGATTCTCAATTACTGACAAAAGGTAATTCCATTTCAGGATTCTGATGGTTGCTCTTGCCAGTCCACGGGTTCTGAGGAGAGCTGCAGTTTAACGGACGATTATCCATCTGACACTACAACCAGTAGTACAAGGTCCTCAATTCCAGGGCCTGGAGGTCGCGGTGCTCCCCACACAGTTTTATCAGGCTGGAACTTCTACAGCTCACATCACCAGAGCAGAACTCCACACAAGAACGGGCATCGCCACCACTCGCAAGAAAGGCTGTGCAAGGCTAATAATCCCAATCACAGGAGGTGCTCTAGTGGGTCTTCTAATCATTCCAAGAGGATGGATTCAGGATACAATGGGGGAACGGGCAGCATTCACGATGGAGCTGCGCGATCCCCAGTAGAAACCTTATCCGGTTCCCAGGAACCTTTCTTCCTGCACGAACCCAATATGACATCTGATGATAGGGTGAAAAAATTGTTTGATAACAAGTCGAAGAAGAGCTCAACGGATGAAGAAGAAACCACGGAGAATAATGTCAATAATAATATAAATAATAACACTAATGGATCACAAATAGGTAAGGGTAAATTATTATTATTTTTTTATTATGGTTTAGATTTAAAATTCACTATGAAAAAAGGTTTTTATACATTTATCCCATGCTAGCGATTTATCGCCAAAGATTAACTGCATGACGGAGATTTATCGCCAACTATTAACTTCATGCCAGAAATTTATCACCAAAGATTTACGAGTTATGGCAACCTATGTGAAACCATCCTAAGAACTATCACTAAAGATTTTTAGGCGCAAACAAAATATGTTGAAATTTGCCAAAGTTGAATGAAATTCAACAAAAAAATGCTATAGGGTTAATTTGTGAACACCCTGAAAAAGGTGCATTTAAGGTAACCATATAAAATCATTACAACTAGAATTACTAGAACTCGCTGTAAAATGCAGTTCAAATGTAGATAAGTTCTATTTGGAAAATATAGTTCCCCCCCCCCCTGAAAAAAAACCCAGCTTGAACGGATTTTATTGAAAACTTGTTACGAAAAGTCCTTTTATTACTTATATTTGGCATTTTATGCGAAAAGTTAAATAATTTGAACCACTGGCACACGCAGACATGGAAGAGGTTACATTTTTAAAAACACGTAGACAAAGGCACCGAGACGTAATATTTATGCTAAAAATTGAAACTCTGATTGTTTCTTTAAGAGGGGTTTGAGCCCATAAACTTCATCCTTGTGTATGCCACTGATTTGGACGTCTTTTAAAAAAAAATTCGGCAGGGTATGCTATGAATTTAAATTTTGCGTTTTAACGCAGATCTTGATTTTGGAACTATTTGCTTTTAGGTGTTTGTTTTAATTTTGTATATCTTGTTGTACTTTGATCTGTTTGATCGAAATTTTATTCTGTTTTAAATTGTAAATAATATCTTAGTAATTTTGCGGTTTTTTAGCTATTTTATTTTGCTTTGTCGTAGTTGTAAGGAATTTAAACACAAAATCACGGAAATTCAAAAGTTAATAATTATTTATTAGTGCACAATTATAATTGAGTATTATTACCTGTTCTTGCACAAATTAAATAAATGCAAAAATGCGGTAAACAACTAAAAATTCTTTTAATGGTAAAGCTCCCCAAGCATTATTTCGTAATTATTAAAATGGAATATTTAAAATCAGACGAAAGTGGTACTCAATATTTTTCTTCTGCATTTTAAGTTACACAAAAATTTACTTGTTTTACTGGTGATTCTTACATATTTTGTTCTTTTCTAGTTACAGTTGAGGTTCACAACTCGTCAGCCAGCGAAGACTCAAACAGCGTTTCGGATGTAAGTGACCCTATCCCCGATTACGATGACCAGGGTAGTCAATCGAGTAGCACGGGTAATAACAACAACACCATCAACGGGCGTCACCGAAGCAAGAAGACGAGTCGAGAAGTGAGCAGCCTGAGCACAGACGAGGGCATTTATCACGGGGAGGACGAAGATGAAGACGAACTGGACGATGACGAGATGCACCGGCTGGTACCCCACCACCCAGCGGAAGATGAGGAGGACGATGAGGACGAGCTGCATGACAACGAAGTCAGTTTCTCTCCTCACCACCAGGAGGATCTGGTGGCCATCCGAAACAAGAGGCCGCCCCCAGAGACGGAGAGCCCCTACGGGGGCGGCAACCATGTGCACGTGTCTCGGAGAGCATCCAACCCCGTCGATGCCACTCATGAAGACAGTAAGAAACTAGAGAATAATGTTAAAGAAAACGGAACACTCATGGTGGACAAGCCAAAGAACAACTTCAACAATAATAACAGCAATAGCACCAACAACAGCCACGGCACGCTAACACGTCAACAGACGCCTTCACAGGTGATAAAGAAAACAGTCGAACCTGTAACATCTCAGCCACCCCCTCCACCCCCATTGCCTACTAAGAAACCCGAGGAACCGCAGAAACCCGTCGTGAAACCTCCAACACCCCCACCCTTGCCTAAGAGCACTCAAGCAAAAATCGACGAAGAAGCCAGCAGAGTCAAAGTACCTCCTCCTCCACCACCACCAGATCTTCCACCTTCAAAAGAACACAGGCACTCCAAAATTTCACATTCAGATGATTCTAGAAGTCATCATGAAGACGATCGGGCCTCTCAGAGGTCAGATGAATCTTCTGTGGATGGCAGTGAAGGCAAGCGATACGTCAAGTCCACAGCAGCGAGACGCAATAGCCATCAAAGAACATTACCTTTCATACCCCCTCAGTTTAACTTTCCCCCGGACACTAACGATAACATTCGTCCATCTGAATATCTCAGACAAACTAAAACTTCAGGGGGTTCAAAACATTCCACTTTGAAGTCTAATTCCACGCTTCATCGTGCGGTGTCCATGGGTGAACTAGCTATGGCATCAAAGCCTGAGAAAATATCTTACGGTAGCAGGACGGAGAGTCATGAGACACTATTGGACAGTGATTCCAGATCCCACTTTGTGCAAAGCCCTATCAATGGTAAAGAGGAACCAAAACCTCATGCACCGCTTACGAACACTAATAGTAACGGAAACAATCCTCTTTTTAATGTCACAGTTGAGCAGTTACAAACAGTGCAGTTGAAGAAGACGGATAAACCTTCAACACCTGGTAAGAATTGTAAAAATAAATTTATTCACTTTTTATATTTATTTTTGCCTTGATATTAAATGTGTAATATGTATTTTAGAACAATCCCGAGTTTAATCAAAATGGAGGATTTTCTTTATATGTGGTCCAATTTCCCACTTGTGTATGCTAATCTATTTCTTTAGCATGAAATAGTAAATGTGTTTAATTCCACATATTCCTATTTTCTTGATTTTTTAAACGTTGGCTAACAGTTTAACCTAGTGGTTATAGTCACGAACTTATAGCCAGTTGAACTTAATTTTTGTAGTAGTTTCTTGCTTACTCACCCATCGAGATCACCCAAAGGGTTTCGAGCTGTGTACCGACCTTCCAAGAAGTTACTTTATTTGTATAGTAGTAGTTTCTTGTACAGTGTCATAAGTCCTCTCTTTGGGTTGAAGGGCCACGATGGTTATTGTCATGAATTCGTGGGTGACGTGGCATGGGTTCGAGCCCTAACGCCTCTGAAGATCCACCGTGTAGAGGGGATGATGCACGTTAAAGTAGTCGAGGCTCGAAGTCCTCCGGTTGGCGTGGCGTGGTTATTTGGAGAGGGGGCGACTGGGGACTCGTCCTCTTCACTTGACCGATGTGCGTCGCCAATAGCCCTCTTGTTGCTTTATGGTGTGACGGTGAAACTCACTCACTCTGCAAAAGGTATTCTAGCATTTGAATTTTGTCTGAAGAAAAATAGCAATTAATATGATCACTAAAAACTCATGCCCTTATCCAAAGATATATATAAACTGCGTTCCAAATTGTTTCGTGAGAAAAAAATCTAATATATTCTTGACAGGTTGCCATGTTTCTCAGATATTAATTCGCAATAGCATGAAAAGGCCAAATGGGGATAACCTTAGAAACTCCCAAACGCTTGACACTGTATGCATATAAATGTTGCTTTAAAAAGTTCAACTTAGATTTTTGTTGACTTTTAGGTAAACAAAATGAGTCAAGTTCAAGCAAGTGCTTCGTCTTCAATCTTAACTTCCTTACAGTAAAATGTCTTAAGTTAACTTCCTTATATTGATTAATTTTAAATGAAATATAAAATACATCGCGTGGATAGATTTTAAATACAACTTTTTGCGACCTATTCCATGTATTAGCAGTAACCAAAAATGAAATAACCTAAATATTTTATTAAACTCTTCACTTTGAAGGAATAAATTCTTAGAGACTAATAAGAAAATATAGGATTTCTTTTTTTTTTCTTTAGTACTAATTTTTATAAGATGAATTTACGATTAATTTAACTAATTTATAGATTCTTAACTTAGGATTTTTCTCGACCAATGGCACAAGGGAAAACATGATAAAATTAAAAAAAAGACGATGAGGTATATTATAGAATATTTTCCCATTATCACTAAATACCACGTAGAAAGGAAATATTTCCAAAAACTTTTGAAGAGAGTTTCAAACTGAACTGGAGAGTTGAGTCCCTACTATATTAAGAAAATTGAGAACTTCTTATATAAAATTTTCTATTACTAAAAGTATCACGTTTCGAAAAACTGACATTAAATGGTATTTTAATCTTTTTTTTTAGAGAGAACTGTACTGTTACAAAAGAATGATCTAATCGCAGAATTAAAACAGACAAAGGACATTCAGGGTGTGAGAAAAATGAAGGAAGAAAGAAGCAAAATTGAGGAAGTTTTTGTAAGTATTAGTTTCATCGAACCGAAGCTGTTCGTCTTAAAAATATTTCTGATAGAATTTTATTTCAAAACACTGTTTAACTGCCATAAAATTTAATAATTTTTAATAATTTACATTTACTTAATGTACTTATCATTTACACATCGTTTATAGTCTTTTTAAATCCATCATAACTATCTATCCAGATTCTATATGTAATGTGTGTGATAATAATCATATGTAGCTAGATTTTTCATCAATTCTCATAAGCATTTCGAGACTTGTAAAAAAAATTTTAAAAATAAAAAGCATTGTCAATTATTTGAATGTTCAGATTTCAAAGATCAAGAAGTTTGATTACTGTCTACTTAATTATTATTATCCAAATTTCCTGTATAATCTCTTTATTATTTTCAACAGGAAGAAATTAGTAGTTGTATGATGTTAAAACTAACAAAACTTTAGTTATTTATCAATTTATATCTTCATACTTTTTATTAAGTATTAATTTATTAATAAAAAGTTTTGATAGAGAGTAAAACTGGGTTATTACGTATTATACCGTCGACCAATTTCGTCAAAACAAAAGAGCCAAATGGCGCAATATGCAGCCAATATTAGAACCCCCGCATGCTCGAACACAACAATAATAACAATGAATGGATTTGGTAACGCTTTTTTAATTAGTGACGTCTTATAATTTGGTGAAATTAGCCGACGGTATAAAACGTACCCTCTAAAAATGCCACACGTAATCGGAATTGCACTTCAGTGTCTTTTCCCATTAGTTTCAGACTTACTGTTCTTTTCTGTTCTTATTGATATTCTATAATTATGTCATTATAAATATTCGAATATATTTTTATGCATTTTTATTCAGACCGCGGATATGGCTCAAAATTTTAAAGCGGAGAAATTCGTCGATCAAATTCCGGAAGTTGATGCCAATGGCTGCGTCATTCCACCATGGAAAAGACAGATGCTCGCCAAGAAAGCAGCCGAAAAAGCCAAGAAAGAAGCCGAAGAGCAGTTGATAGTAAGTCTTACTTTTTTTTCTGTTAAGCTGGCCAAAATATTAAATATCTTATATTTCAAGTCTTTCGGCTTATGTCAGTGACATAAAACTAAAATCATATCTGTGAATGGTAAAAAATCTCATATCTTTATATATAAACTACTTAAACTAAACAATTTATACGACTCGATTTAAGGAATTAATTTGAAATCCATTTGTTTGGGCGCGATTCCAAAACCACGCCAAATTGGCCTTTGGCGGTAACAAAAGCTAAAAATCAAGGATATCATATTGTAATAATTCACATGGTATAATTTACCACTGTTTGACATAAAATTCCGTAACAGATTGAAATCAAATTAGTTCTTGACACAAAAAAAAATTATTTTTAAAATTTTCACTTAAAACTGAAGCACATAAAAGATACCTATATGTGCCTACTGAGCCTTGAAATTATATATGAATTCTTTGAAGTTGGAGTAAAAATTAATATATAATTTGCGCAATTATTATTCTAATCAGCGGCTTGATATTTGAATCTTAAATTAATCTATATTTATCAGTAGCGCACACAGGAATTTTTCAAGGGGGGGAAGTCGAAAGTTCACCATTCTTGTATCATGCTCCTTTTGATTAAATAATTAGCATTAATTAATAAAACTAATCATTAATGACAAATAATTAAATTTTACGTACTATATACTTAGAATTATAATCAATCGGAAAAAAATCGAGGGCTTTGGGGGGTCCGGACCTCCTGGACACCCCCTCCCCTTTTGTGCGCCACTGATATTTATTAATTTCTTAAATCATCTCTTTATAGATGTCTCATAAGATTTAATCCGAATTAATGAAAGTGAATATATTTGCATTTATTGGACAATCAGGATATAAGAAAAATGACTGCTTGTAAAAAAATTCATTCTGTTTTTAATAAAGTAAGCGTGATATAGGTTTTAAAACATATGCGTCATAGGACGTATTCTATGCAATCTTTTACGACTTTAATGCGTCAGATTTAGTTAAACAAACGTGACTGTCGGATTTCAACAGATTACTAGGTTTTTTGATGAATAACGAGATAGGCTGTTCAGTACAAGTCTGAATGTTCAGCTCTAGATGCTTTTAAAATCTTTTATGTGGCATTTGAATGTAAATATACGAACAAAACAATACTTTCAATTGAAAAAACTGATATGGTAATAGTATTTCTTTTTTATATTTTTACTTTCTGTCTTAAAAAGCACTTATTGGCTTTGAAATATAAACATAGAAACCTATTTTTATAAAGAACGTTTATATTTAGCATCATTTCGTAAAAATATATGAATGCTGAAAAAGAACAACTGCAAATGAAGTGTGTTAGTTGTAATTATTATTCCATATTTCAAATCGTTGCCGTGTTGCATTCATTCTGATTTAAAAATCGCAGTAGGTCTCAATGGCCTAGTGATTGTGGTCAAAAACTCATGAATAACGTTATGTCCGTTGAGTCGTAGTTTCAATGTCTGATGACACGTAAGAACTATCTTGTAGAAGCACCAAAGCACGTTAAATCTGTCGAGGTTTGGTCCTCGTATTGGCATGGTGCAAAATTCTGTCAATGAAGACCCACCGTGTAGAGGAGCAGTTGCACGTTTAATCTGTCAAGGCTAGATCCTCACATTGCCATGGTGAGGAATTTTGGAGAAGGAGCATTAATACAATGAATATTTTCACCTTTTGAAATAAATTATGTATATATTCATGAAAATTAAGTAAGCAACTGTATGATAAAAACCAGGGTATTTTATTTCATAGTTGCTTTCTATAAGGTTTATTGTAATACTTTGTGATAATTTCGTATCATACCGTCGACCAATAGCGTCTAATCGAAAGACGTCGCCAAAATCGTGAAATACTTTCCCCGCATGTTAGAAGAGAACGGTATTTGGCGAAACATTTTGAATTGACAACGCATTTAGACTGGGCGAAATGGGTCGATTGCATAATACATAAGTACCAGTACTTTTCATAAAATACATTTTGTATGAAGAAGGTACAAAACAGATTGTCCAGGGGTTAATCCGTTCCCCAAAGCATTAAAAGTGTTTGCATAAAGTATATGTACATGTAAACTGTTCATAAATAATTTTAAAGGGAAATATTGTCACAAATAATTACCTTAAAAAGTATTTTTTTATATTCACATTATTTTAATTTTTTTCCGCCAGAGAGAAGCTGAAGCCAAGAAGTTGAACTCCATACCTCCATGGAAAAGACAACTGATGCAGAGGAAAGAACCCCCTAGCCCAGTTACAATTCAGAAGTACGGCACAAGATGTTTTATTTCTTATTATTCCAATTTTTAATCATATTCAGGATGAATAATTAATCTCTTTGTTCAGGTTTTGCAGTCTTGTAGGTCAAGATCGTTAACGCCCGATTAACTAGTTTCTTTGAAATAAGCTTCTTAACGTTCTTCCAATTTTTCTTTTCTTTTTCATTTTGCAATCCAGAATTGCATGATCAGAAGTGATGTGCCTCATGTATATGTGTATAATATATTTTTATAGATGAAATTCTGTTATTGACCATAGTTTTGAAACTCTAAAATAATTGGTTTTAAAAATAAATTAACAATTAAATCGATCCTAGATTTTTACCGGTATGCAACGGCATTTTCCACCAAATCAGTGTAAATTTTCGCCAATTTGGCGAAATAACACTTTCTGTAATGAATTGATGAATCAAAAAATTTTAAGCATATGATAATATAGATAAAATAAGATAAAATTCAGAATCCATCCAAAAATCTTTAGGTTTTTTCCCCTGTGATTTAAACTAATAAAAGTACTGAGAGAAAGAATTAGTATGATAAATGAAACAATAAATTTTTTTTATTTTATATTCAGGATAACTTCAGTATTTTAAACTGAAGCTTGCCAAACAATCTGAAACTGCGTTATAAAAATAAGTTGATTAATTTACAATGATAAATATGTACCAACGTTTTTTTTTTTTCTGAAAATAATCTCGAAGTTTCAACATTTTTTCTAAGGAATAAATGAGAGAAAAAGAAGTTTTTAGAGAATATTTTTAAGAATGGAAATCAATGTTTTTCAACCTTATGTTATGTATGTATTTTAGCCATTGTAAGTCTTCAAACTTATTTGCATTTAATGTAACCAAATTATCTCCATTCTTTCTCATTAATTTTAATAGACCATCCATATCCAAACATTTTAGTTATCTTAAAATAATGTTTCTTTTATAAACTATACCTGCATTCATACCCAACAAAATAATTATCCTTTAAACATGCAATTCTATTGTAACAAAATTATAAGATTCTTACTTAAAATACCGTAAAACTTTTTATATTTACTATGACTACGTCTTTTAAGGGTCTGAAACCTATCCCTTTAAAAAATGGCCTAAATTGAAATGAAGAGGCAGTGTTATTACGTACCCTTAAAATAACGACCTTTCAAAGATAATCGGCAAGAAAAGCCAGATAATTGACTCGAGCCATTAGTGAAACGATTAAATGCCCTATAAAATGCATCTCAGAAAGTTTTTGTTTTTATAATCAATAATCATATACTAAATTTCTCTATAAATCTAAAATAGCAAAGAAATATATAGAAATATAACAATATAAGTGTGTAGGTCAAAAACAAGAAGCCTTAGGAGCACTGGCTTAGGTGAGTGATTCTGAGAGGGCCCTGATCAATATTCATTGGGGGCCATTTTTGGAAATGAGATCTTCGTTATTAACATTGATAACATTTTAAGATTTTGTACTGTTGGGGCCCTGTAGCTTGGGAGCCCCGCAGTGGCATAACAGAGAATATTAGGAAATTGCCCCCCCTCAAAATCAAGTTTCGGACGCAAAGGTGGATCTTACAAAGGGTACGTACTTGACATCAGTCAGGTTTTGCTCCCCGCCCCCCGCAATGCGGGGGTGTACATTACGCCACTGGGTCCCCGTATCACTGATACGGTGGTAGCTACGCCCTTGCTTAGGGGCCAAGAATGTAGGGCTGAAAATAGTTTTACAGCAAGCCAACCTTCCCTATATTTTCCTAAACTACTGCGCTGCTAGGAAAGAATTTCCTGTTATTTATATAAGGAACCATTGACATTATAAAATAATCTACAAATTATTTTCTCGTTCTTTAATTCAGAAAACAATTTTCTTTTCAGCATTCACCGGACCATGTCGACGCCCGTTGTGAAATCTCCCGAGCCTCCAGCTCAGCAAGCATCACCAGAACCTCCCCAGAGTGAGCAGCAAACGAAACCAGCCCCAGTTGAACCGACTCCCAGACCCTCAGAACACGAAGCTCAAAATGGCGACTCCGATGACATTCCTCCCAACCCCTGGCTCCAGCAACTTAGAAAGACAAAAAGTGTCTTTCGATGACAATAACGCCTGTAATTATTCTCTGTAAAACCTAAAGACTCTACAAAGGAACTCGATCAAGGGTTTCAGCAACAGTGAAGGATCACTAAAAAGAAGATGGTCTTTTGGTTGATGTGAATGTTCGAAGACTGACGCAACAATTGATTACATATGGATTGAAATATGTATAAGGATTGAATGAGACTGAAAAGTGGAGAAGTAAACTATGGAGACATTACTTGAGAAAGAAGTTTTAAAATTTAGAATTGGTACGAATATGTGTATAGTGCTATACATTAATTGCTGAAAAGAACTATTATTTTTTAACAAGACAGTTCCTTTGACGTATTCTCAAGATACAAAAACAGAAAAAAATATTTTTGTAAACTTGTTTATACAATGCCTGGAGGCTTGACATAGAACAGAGCTATCGATGAAGTTTTATACATTGATGAAATGTATTCGAAATTTTTAATACATATACTTTGGTAATCGAAAATCAAAATGATATTTTGGGTGAATTTTTAATCAGATATTTACAAATATATTTCAGTGCAATTTTTTTAAAATTTTCCTATTAGGTATTTGAAAGGGTTGACATATCTAATGGGGTGAATTGAAATTCAAATGTTTTATTTTTAAGTTATATTTATAATAACCGTCGTCCAAAATTGAGTCACTTGTCTAAGTCATTGTGATGTTTTACATTCCATTTTAACTTTTTTATGTGTGTTTTTAATGGATGACATTCCGATTTCTTAAAATATATTTTTTTTTAAAAAAAAAGTATCAATTTTATTTTGGGAACTATTTATGTACTAAAGTTAATATGCATTCCATTTTTCCCTTTTATTACGAAAATTATGCAGTGCTTTTGCATTTGCATAAAATAAGATTGCTCAAAATACTTTGTATAAAAAAGAGCTTAAAATGGCAACAAGTTCTAAAAATAATGTTCGATTTGAATATCGCTAAAATATCCGAATATTTTTTCTGACGAATGGAAAAAAATATAATATATATTTTTTTTTTTTTTATGTTTTTTGTAAAAAGGTAGAAAACAAGAGGTGGCGTGTGTTTTTTTTGTAAAATATGAAACCAAATATGCAGGTGTTGGGCTTGGGATAGTCATCATTCTTGAACTCGGCTTTGTTTCAAAGCTACCACAGTGTATTTTCTTCCTATTCTGTTTTTTTAACGTTACACTTTAAAAGATTTTTTTATTCTCACTGTGCAAATAAATTCCTGAATGAAATTATCCTTTGTTGTAAATGCAAATAAAGTGCTTTAAAAATATGAAGAGTGTTAATTTTTTTTATTTCGAATGACAGATGTCGTAGAAAGTCTTTGCTTTATAATTCTCATTATTGTAAAAATATTTTTAAGCATTTTTATTTCTACTTTAATGCGTCCAAGCACATTCAGAATATTTTTTTTAAAAATAGCATACTAAAATATGATGAAAATTTTTTCAGAGATAAATTCCGATAAATTTTAATACTTAACACCAATAACATTTAAAATAAATTTTCTAAATTTTACTAAAATCACAATTTTAAGTGAAATTCTAGTAATTTCTCACATTTTTTAAAGCAGGTAAGGAAAAAAGTAACAAGCTTATATCAATATAAACATATTACTAAAATTAACCACATCTAGAGAATGTACTAAAATTGTAATGTTTTATTAAAATGAAAAAATTTTAAGAGATGAGAAAATATTATAAGAAAGTAGACATTTATAAGGGTGTTGTTGAAATAGCAGACCATAACTCAAAACATTCAGTAAGAGCTATTTTAGAACATTCCCTAGAAAATAATAAAAATATCAGATTCAAAAAGCTTACATTTATAATATTTTGAGTTTTCAGAATTGCCATGATAAGTTCTGGACAATTTAAAGATGTCCACTTCTGGTAGATCAAAGATCCACTTTAGCTTTTTTCTAATTTTATGTCACTTATTGTTACTCGGCCTCTATGTAATATAGAAGTAAAATAATAATTTTTTTGTAAAACCCCAAAAAATATTACTCTTCCCATAAAAAAAATCGAAGTTAGTCATTTCAACTTGTTCGGTTACCTTAGTAATGTGTTCTGTTATTTGGCGGAAAATATTTTTTTATTCATTATTTCAAATTTTATTTCACAATTTTAATACTAATATTGTAATTACAATTATTACAAATTTTCATAAAGTTTACAGTAACGATGTGTAAGACAAATTATTTAAAAATTTCTATTTTCCTAAAAAAATACAGAAAACCTCTAGTTATCTTTCTAGGATATAAGTTTATGCAGTATAAAAAGCATATTTTTAAATTTAAATATTGAGAGCAATTAACATGTTCTTTGAAATATTATGAAGGAAAGGATATTATATGTACGTATTCAATTTCTTTTGGAGAAAGATTTAACTTGGATATGGGGAAAAGAATAACACATAGTAAATGCAATTATTAATCTATGGTAAATGCTTTTTCTCACTCTCAGAGTAAAACAATACACATATATAGCAGTTATTCAGAAAATGCAAATTTTTTCTAATTGACTAATCTTAAATTTTAGCAAAAACATATCTATATACTACTGATTCTTCAATATTAATAGATTAATATGTAGATCGAAATAATCTGCAATGCATACATTTTTAGAATAATTTTAACAATCCATTTCAATTTTTTTTCTTATGCATAAACATCCAATTATAAATTTTTTTAAAATTTTTACTAAAAAGGTGTTCTATACGCACAAATTTTAAAAATATATATTAAACTTAACTATATATATATATTACATTTTTGTCTCAATTTTCTTTGAGGTAATCATTGAAATGAAACATTAAGTACTATAAAAATAATACATTTAACAATTAGTTGACGTTAAATTAAAAAATTTTTTCTTTGGCAAAAATAATTATTTTTCACGAATCTATTTAACGTTGTAAAAATAGTAATTATTTTCAAGCTATCCTTAATTTTCAAAAATAAGTTTGAATGTTCATTATGAGAATTCAGGAATTTTTGTATAATTCATTTTATTTTCCGAAACAAATGCATACAAACATGACTGGTACTTTAAATATTTTACCACAAAATATTTAAAAGTTGTTTTTAAGTTATCGATAGCTTATGCTCAGTATTCTTTCTTAAAATAAATACAAATTTATTATTTATCACATAAATATTCTATCCATTTCTTGCAGATAACAAATACTAATACAGACATATTCTTTTCAATGTTTCCTATGGAAACAAAAGTAATCCAAATAATTTACTATTGATTTAGTTAATTGACTGATGTTATTTATCATTTATTTTAAGAAATTAAATGTTTATTCACTTTCACAGAAAATGCAGGATATTCTACAACAGTGCTACAATCGACACTGAATTATATGCGCTAATTATTTTTAAATTCAAAAATACGTAACAGCAAGTGTATAATAGATGACGTAAAATCCATTATATATATATGAAATTCTTTTCTAAAATATCACATAACTTTTGATCCATATTTTCAGCAAAAAAAGAAAAGAAAAACTGAGTAACTCTTCAGCAATACCACAAATTCTTTCTCAAGTGCACCAATCTTGTAGAACATGTAATTATTCTAGAAATGTTAATTCAATAATTTGTTCCTAATGTCCATCAATCCAAGAAAAATGGAATTATTCACTGGCAGTACTCTATAAACAAATTTGTAATTATTCACATTCATGGTGGACAAATAGGTATGTCAAAAGAATACTTCGGTTTTTCTCTAGCTAATCGAGCTTTTTCTTCCATTGATAAATTTGGTGTTTCTGGCTTCTCTGCCCAATGCACAATTATCTCTTGGTCTGGTGGACAAGCTTGTCTGAACATATCATCACTATATGCACGAGCCAGATAACCCCACAAGTGTTTCAACTTAGACGATATTTCGAATCCCTTCAAAGCTTTGGCTGCTACTCGAATCTGATGAAGCTTAGGCAAAAGCTCGAAGTCCAAATGAGTCATGTGATCACCACACAAAAACTGGGACGTTCTGGATGCCAAGACGTCATTGATCTTAGCTAGTTCTGCTTCCAGATGTGAGGGGTCTTTGGATACATCTTTAACGTAGTAACAGAACTTCTGGAACACGTCCCTGCAGCATTTGTCAGCATCAACATCGTCGTAATCCATGGAAGGAGTCGGAAAGGTGTCGTCCAGGTACTGGAGGATCTCGTCAAAGTTGTCCAAGGCTGTCTCACCGTGCGCCAAAGCTGGAACTCGTCTCAGGGTCAGCTTGCGGAATACATCTGGAGGTTTGGCGAAACTGACCGTGGCCACCTTGAACTGGAGTTGTTGTTGGGTTGTCTTGGCGAGCAATATCATGAACAATCTTTGGCAAAATGGACAGGCACCATAACGTTTGCCATCATCTCCAGCCTTCACAAATAACATAACTTCCTCTAGGGAATCCATTGCAAAAAATAAGCGTTCCTTAAGAAATTAAAAGGAAATCAGTCCAAGCAAAGTTTCTAAATCGATCTACAGTTTTAGAAAAACTGGCAATGGTATTATTCAGAGTATGCAAAATATTTTGCAAATGAACCCATTATTCCAAATATTCGCCAACGAATCAATTCTTTTTGCGCGGTAAATTTTTCAGCTCCTACCAGCCACTTGAATGGCGGAAGTGTCAGACAACCAAAAAAATAAGTCCATTGGGGGATCTGGCTTTCACCCACAATGCCTCGCGCCCTGCAGCTCGTGTCATGGTACGCGCAATGATCATCTGGCGAGTGCAAAGACTAAAAATATCTTTTTGGCAAAACCTACCCTCTCCTTGAATTTGAAGCTTTCGGGTTTATTTTAAGGGATAACTTACGTATGAATTGCATGACGTTTTTCTTCTTTTGTAGCCGCCTTCACTTTCCCAAGAACCTACTGCAAAACTGGCGAATGTCAAAAAATAAATATTGCTGATGGATGTAAGAAAAAAAAGTGTTACAGCGCGAGCACATGTGCTGATATTTTTTTCCACGAGTCGTAATTTTCGAAAACTGTTTTGCCTTTTAGCGAAATCACGCACACGTGCAAGAGGAAAAATGAGAGATTAGAGAGAAAAAAATAAGCTTCTGGGTATTTTCCTAATAAAAAAACTAATATTTACTACTACTCTTCGGAGTTTTTTTTCTTCAGTAATTTGCACTATTTTTTCTTTTAGATTAAAAACACAAGATAATTATCACCATCAATAACAATTTTAAAGAGTATTCAGTATATATGTCTGCATGGCCAGCACAAGATTTTTTTCTGAGGATTAATAATATAAATTTGAGAGATAAGATTTTCGTAAAATAATTATACTGTGAAAAATAATTTTGCTGAGTACAATTACAATCGAAATTTAACCTCCATCTACAAAGCTTTGGATGTATTTTTATAAGTAAAATTTTTAACTGGATTAAGTCATGGAAATTACAGAATCATAGATGATTTAATTATCATAACTGTAAATGACTTTGTTTTACATTAAATATTCAAGTCACAGAAGTTAATTGAACAAAAACAAAACACTTATAATATCCTACTCTGAAATAAAAATAATTTTTAGGAAGGTCACAAATCTCTCTCTCTCTCTCTCTCAGCCTTGAAACAATTTCTTTAAGTTTATTTCTGGAAACATTTTAATTCCCATTGTGTGCATCTCACAATGGTTAAAAAATTTGTTGTAATAAAAATATGTGTAGTATTTAATATTTTATAATTCACGTTTTATTTTCATTTCAGTAATAATTTTATATTTACATTTGTTCTTCTCAACAATATTCAAGTAAAAAGTGTTTGAACGTTTTTTCGTTTCTTTTATCAAGTGATAGACATTTAAAAAGCAAATTTAATTGTAGAAAATATTCTGAATTCTAGCTAAAGCATTAATTATTTTTCTAAAACAATAAAGCTTTATTTGATTTTCTCTAAAATATCTTATATTTAAAATACAATTGAACCAAAATTTACAAAAAAGATACGAAATAAAGGGAAAAAAATATTTTAAGAGGATCATTTCATGAAAATAAATGAAAAAAATTGATCTTTCAATTCTTATTGAAAATTAAATTAGGACTCTTTATGCTTCTAATGCAGATTAAATTTTTATTCTAATTAAAAGTATTTAGCAGTTTTAGTAATCCATACTATGGCGCAAGTATGCTTTATTTGAAGGTAAAAAGTATTTGCTTCAAATAGCAATTTCTCTTAAGTGTAAATTACAACACAAAAGGAATACTTTTTGAAAATTCTACTTATCTTATAACATTGAAACTTTGCATATACTTATCAATACTATATAAATAAATATTATAATGAGAGATTTTTTTTGTCAAAAGATTTATTTTTTAAAAATAGTGTGTGTTTAAATATGTATGAATTTGCACTGCTTGGAAGTTTTTCCCATGTAATCCCTCGTGATTTTTTTTTAAAAAGTTTTCCCAAAATTTTAAAACATGCTCTGATTAAAATGGAAATAATAATGCAATGAATACTCAAAAGAAAGTGATTGTACGACCACCACTATTTTAACAGTATAAGAAAGTAAGTGATTGTACGACCACCACTATTTTAACAGTATTCTTTAAACTTAATCCTTTTTGACGTAACGAAAATAGGGAGAAAAGCTGCGTAAAGTGCCCCCTTAATGTAGTAAAACAAAGCAAAAAATGCGTATAAATGACTAAAAGAATTACCGAAAATATGAATGTGATTTTTCATTCAGCTTGTTCAACACTTAAAACATACATTTACTAAAGGAACTTCATTTTTATATCTTAGCGTTTAAATACTTATATAAGTTGACACTCTGAAAAAATTCTTTTTCTTCCCACGAAATGTCTTGGTTCTAAAAAGGATCCTATTTTTTTATCATAGATAATTTTTCACTTTGCCTTGAAGAAACACCATTCTACATTCATTTATTACTAAACGAGCTAAGTATTAGATATTTTTGTAACGTTTTATCTACTTGAAAATGTCATCCACTATTTTACTCTCTCTGTAAGTTATAATAACTTTCACTGACGCTATTCCCATTTCTTTTTTAACTCTTCCTTCCATTCAAACAGACATAACTCTTCCTAATAAATAAGATAAAATTAAAAGCATTTCGCTGTCGCAAAAATGCTTTTTACTAGTGTCATATAAACTGTTGATCATTCAGGGTCAAGTTTAATATTTATATAAATGAAAATTTTATAACTTGTAAGGGATTTTTCAAATGATATATTTAAAGCTCTGCTTTTTCCCTTACAGGTTTACAAAACTTAAATTCGAAATTATAAATTTTGAATTATAAATAGTTCGTAAGTGGGATCCAATTTAAAAAATAATAATTTAAAAGGCTACATAGATTTTATTTAGTGAGTTTTCAGCATTCATATACTTTTATAGCATATTGCGATTTATAAAAGCACATACTATATATATAATTTCTTTTCTAAAACAAAGACATAAATATGACGTAATTTGAATATTATTAGTTTTCTCAGGAAAAAAATTTGCAAAATATTTTTCTGTAAACAACAAATTGATTTTTGAAACAATCCTGATTCCTTTTAATTATTTTGCATGCAATTTGAGCAAGTAGATATCCCAATCAGAAAAGAAATAATATTTTGTACACGATAAAAAAACATACGTGTGTGTGTGTGTGTGTGTGTGGGAAAAAATCTTCTGAACATAAATTTATTTAAAATCCCTTTTAGAAAAAAAAAATCATTTTTAAGACATTTTTTAATACTAAGAAATAGCTCTAAAATATTTTGTGCATTCATACTAAATGAAATTATTGAATTAAAACTAATTATCTATGTTATTATTCGAGGCCCTATTGAAAACCTCCAATGAGGCTTACAACTTGTGATAAATATAGAATCCTCTGAATCATCGAATTAAGAACTAATTTTTAGTAACAACAATTGAAACACTCAAATTTGTTTGAAATGATTTCATTCACATTTTATATTATATACAGTTGTGGCCAAAATTGTGGAAACTTTTGAAAGTTTTGTTTTTTAAGCTTGTATGCTTATAGAAAATGTTACGTTGCCCAAACTGCCAAGTCTTTTATATAATTTTAAAGGAAATTTAACGCCGAATGCAATAGTAAAAGCAAAATTTAAATATTTGCAAAGCAAAAAAGTTATGCTGCAATAACTATCGATATACATTAGATACTGATGATAGCAGTGAGTCATCAGTGTTTAGTGGGGTAGCTTTCATTTTTCAATTCCTACTATTTATATACGTATTTATATATAGCTCACACTCTATATATTTATTTATTTATTTTGTTGGAGAATTTTCAATCGTTAATAAAATACATCTTAAAATGCTCAATTGAGCTGAAATTTTATATACATGATTATCTTGGATGGCAATACAGTAATTTATTTATAATTAATAAAAATTAATTGATTAAAACTAATTATTTAAAGAATTACAAATACAGCCACGTTGGCATCATTTTTGGTGACCCTTTTGTCGACTTGTATCAAAACTTGAAAAGGTTTTTTTTCTCACATTTTAAAGCACTCATTTGAGCTGAAATTTTCTATACACTATTGTTTTGGGTAAAAATACGATAATTTAATTATAATTAATTAAAATTAATTGACTGAAACTAATTAATTAAAGAATTACAGATGCAGCCACGTTGATTTCATTTTTAGCGACTTGGGTCAAAACTTTAAAAGATTTTTCTTTTCCTCCCGTTTTAAAGCATTCAGTTGAACTGAAATTTTTATACACGATTGTTTTGAATGACAATACGATACTTTAACGATAATTAATAAAAATTAATTACCACTTAATGTTGTGATTCTGTCATATATATATACGTATTTGTATTAATTGTAACTATTTAATAAAAAGTAACTAAGATACAATTTTCCTTTGTTGATCTAAGCAGGAATTGACTTTAAAAAATTTTTTTTTTTTTTTTATTTCTCGTTTATTACAGCTTCACATCGATATTTCATTGAACTGAAAATAGTTTTAAGCTCTTCTTTTTTGTTATTACATGATGTCAGGAAACAATTATAGACTCAATTAGCTCCTTTTTATTTCATGGAATTCATTTTATTTTCCTTTTTTTTCTCATTCTGACAAGAGTTTTGAAATGATGTTTTAAATTTTGTTTTAAAATGACAAGTTTTCGATACGATTGACGTCAGGGCTGTTTCCTAGTCCGGACAACACACTTCAATGAATTTAGAACGATACCAGTCTTTCAATAACTTTACTGTGTGGCAAGGAGCAGATTCTTGCTGAAAAATAAATAAAGCATAAATAAAGTAGAAGTTTTGTATCTTCTAGCATTCAGTGTCCAATCGACGACATGAAGCAACCAATACCATCTGCTGATATGCATGATCCAATCATAAAATTATGTGGGTACTTCACAGTCGCCAGGATGCAGTCAAGATGTAGCATTTATCCTATTCAAAGTATTACATATTTTCCGCCATCACTACCGAATAATATCTTAGTTTCATTGCTCCATATAACTTGTGACCACTAATCATATGTACAATTAATGTGTTCCTTTACCCACTGTAGTCTTTTTTTAGTTCTGCTGTTAATTGAGATAAGGCTTTTTTCATGGAATTCTACTTCTTTGTCTAACATCTGCTAATCTTCTTTTGAACTTCCTTCTTTTGAGCTGACAGAAACACCAGTATCATTCAGATAATTTCTGATGATCATTGATGACATTCTTTTATCTTGGAGACATAGTATTTTTGTTTTTCTGTAATGAACAGATGTGGTACACTTTTTTTGCCTTTCCCTGCTTTGTTTTCTATTAGATTTGTCTCCTGGCATCCTAAACAAAACTATCAGTCTCTAGATGTAATCACTGAACCACCCACCTGTCTTGCAATTTTAACATAGAAATAACCACTTTCCAGTGGTGTAATGTACATCCTCACAATCCCCACATTGCGGGGGATGCACAAGTTCTAGGGGGCTCTAAAGCCTGATTGCCACCAAGTACCTACTCCTTGTAAAATCCAACTTCGAGACCGAAGACTTGAATTCGCAGGGGGGCCCAAATGTTCTTCGTTGCGCCACTGCCAATTTCTCATCACACGCATCTCTTTCTAGGTGTCCAATATACTCTTTTATTTGATATTGTTCCTTAACTAAATATCATTGTTGTTCTGACAGGAAACAGTCCTGAAATCAATCCTGACGAAAACTTGTAGCACGATTTGTAAACTCTTGCCCGAATGAGCTACCCATGAAATAAAAGGGAATTAATTGAGTATGTAATTATTTTCTGGCATCATGTAATAACGAAGGAAGAACTTAAAACTATTTTCAGCTCAATGAAACATCGACTTGAAGCTCTAATAAAAAATAAAGGCTACCCCACTATGTACTGATACACTGTTAACTTCAGTATCTAATGTATGTCGATAGTTATTGCAGCGTAACTTCTTTTGCATTGCAAATATTTGAATTTAGTTTTTTGTATTGAATTTTATGTTAAATTTCCTTTAAATGATATAAAAGACTTTCTATTTTGTTCAAAGTAACATATTCTATAAACATACTAACTTAAAAAACAGGACAATTTTCAAAAGTTTCCACAGTTTTGGCCACACTGTATAAATCAAACGCTGTTTCAATTGGAATGCATAAATTTCTCAAAATGCAATCTGTGTATCATATTACAGATGCATAAATTAAATACAGTAATGGTTAAAAATCATAACAACCTAACGTACAACTTTACAGAATTTGCCTAAATTTTCATTCCTGAAATAAAGGTTATAAAAAGCATTTTTAAAGTATTGCTTAAATAGAACTTAGCAAAATATTTTTCGAAATTTTAAGGGTATAAAATGAGATTAAACAGTACTCGACATACAACTGTTGCAAAATCCATTTAAAATAAGGGTTTTATGTTGTGAAAGTCAAAACAGATTAAAATAAACTTTAAAGCAGCTGTTAAGATGCGGTTATCTAGACCGCAGTTTTATGCCTTTGAGTAAAGCAAAATAGAATAGAATATGCGATCAATTTATGCAATAGAATATTTTAACTAGAGATAGCGATAAAGTGCATTATGTACACTGGTGTGCAAAACTTAAGCAACAGGTGGGTTTGTTGCCATAACTTCACAAAAAATCATCTGAGAGACATGAAATTCAGAAATGAGGGAGAGAATTATGTACGTAAAGGATGACGAAAGCATCGGCGCTGAAAAAGGAATACAATGCATACGGTATGGAATCAAACAAAAACAAGCTTTATTGAACGCATAGTATCGTGACTCATGATGGTCTATCCAACAGGAAGAACAACAAGCAAATGTTCCTTAATATGGTATATGCCGTCCCCTCACTGAAATGGTTGCTTCGCACCGTCTCCGCATACTCAGAACCAGCTGGTGCAACATTTCTTGCGGTAGGAGTAACCATTCTTCAATCAGCATCTGTTTGAGTAGTTGGGTGTTCTCCGGATGATGTAAGCGTGCTGCAATACATCTCCCCAAAGCATCCCACACATGTTCGATGGGATTTAAATATGGGGAGTTCGATGGCCAATCCATTCGAGTGATATCTTCACTTTCCAGCAGCTCCTCAACAGCAAGAGTCCGATGTGGCCGTGCATTGTCATCCATAAAAATGAAGTGTGGGCCAATGGCACCAAGGGAACAGACGCACATGGGGAAGAAGTACTTCCTCACAATAGCGATCCCCGGTTACAGACCCTCTATAGAAAATGTGGAGCTCAGTTCACCCGTTCAGCATAATGCCTCCCCAGAAAAGAACTCCAGGACCACCGTAATGGTGTCTTTTCTTGATGTTACTGGTATAAAACCGTGTCCCCGTCTCTCTCCAAATCAAAACGCGTTGAGAATCGCTTCTGGTACTGAACCGACTCTCATCCGTAAAGAGGACACGACTCCATTGATCAGTTGTTCAGTTTTTGTGCTCTCTGCACCACTGTAAACGGTGGCGTCGGTGGTCAACTTTCAACGGGAGGCAGCGTTTAGGACGGCGGGCGAATAGGCCCCCTTTGTGAAGGCTTCTGGCCACAGTAAACCGCGACACTTGTCGCCCCGTTGCTGTAGAGAGTTGCTGAGCAATGACGCTTGCTGACTGCTGTCGGCCTCTTTTCGCCTGCAGAATGATATATCGGTCATCCTCTGCAGTTGTCGTCCTCGGGTGGCCACCAGCAACCTTTCTAACAGCTGCACCTGTGGTTTGGAACGCTTTCCAAGCGCGCGAAACGACACTTTTGTTGATTCCGAACTCTGCAGCTACACTGGTGACGGTACGCCCCTCCTCCAGCTTTCCGATCATTCTTCCACGTGTGAAGTCGTACAGGTGATTTCTTCTAGCCATATTTCACGAACTGACTCACTGGCACTTGCAACGAATATGTTGAATTGCATCTCCGTCCTTCATTTTATTCTACTGTTGATCAGCGCGCGCCGACATCACGCGTTTTGCGTACGCTCACGTCGCTTCTGACGTTTGGTTCCTGATATTTGCATACGCATGACGTTTCTACTGACTTATTTGTTCACTGTACTGATCTCCAGACCTCCTTTTCTGCAATTTCATGGCTATCTGCTAAATTTTTACATTGTTGCTTAAGTTTTGCACACCAGTGTATATATTATTCGTTTTTCTTTAATAAAAATATTTTTATTGAAAAAATTAACATCATTCAATAATATTTTAAGTAATAAGTATTTGCTTGAAGTGCAGGTTAAGTAACATTCTGAATTAAATATTTATAAAAAAATTTTTTATTAAGGTATCCGACTACGTTCGGAACCGTGATTTTAAAAAAGCGCATAAATGGATAATTTTCGTGATATTTAGAGTCATTCACATTAGAATACATGCATAAAATTGTTTTAAGGACATTTTGACAAAAAAATTTATTTAAATACAATATTTTGGCAAAAAATTAACTTAGAATATTCTTTTTTCCAAATGTTCTCCTTCTGTGAAAAATGCTTCTATTATAATAATATTTTGCCTGTATATAGCTCAAACCTCTCTACAAAGGCTCAACTAGAATTATTGAAAAATTCACATTATTTTCAGAGTTACCACCCATTGAAATAATTATTGGCGTTTCTTTTCTTAAAATTGCTCCCCTCTGTTGTCGTAAAATATGAATAAATCCACTTCTAAGTTATATATTTCGAAAATTCTAGTTGAGCCTCTGTAGAGAGGTCTGAGCTATATACAGGCAAAATATTATTAAACTAGATGCATTTTTCATAAATGGAGAACACTTGGAAACAAGATTATTCAAAGTTAATTTTTTGCCAAAATTTTGTATTTAAATAAAAAAAAATTTTGTCACAATGTCCTTAAAACAATTTTACGCATACATTCTAATCTAAGTGACACTAAATATCATGAAAATTATCCATTTATGCGATTATTCAAAATCACGGTTTCGAACGTAGTCGGATACATTCAAGTATAAGCTCTAATTTTAAATACAAAAAATGATGCAAGAAATCATGTGCATACTTCGTGCGCTAGTGATACATTCAAACTATCTCATTTACGTATTTCATGAAGGCCAGCAATGTTTGAAATTATTTAGTTCATAAAAGGCTGAAATATGACTGAGAGAAAAGTGCACGTACTTATAAATAGTTAAATCAATGGACTATAAATTCACTTGACTTCATTGTCCCACGATAAATGCAATCACGTATTTCCAGCTATCAATTCCTACTCTTCGCTGTTGCCAACTTTTGTTTCTTGAAAAAAACTTTCTTTTAAAAATACAAATTTGTCTGCAAAAAATGTAAATAGGTAAAGAAAATTATCTTGATTTGATTTATAATTTTTTTTAATAATAATATAATTTTTTTTAATTTTGATATTTTTGGCGGCAAAAGAAGTTGAGGAAATTAAGAGATTTTAGTCTAACTTTTATTTAACTTTCCTTATAATTAAAATTTTTTAAATTCTTGCTGAGATACAAAATAAAATATACTAGCTAGTATTTTGAATTCGTACAGAATTCAGTATTTGGATGCTTTGTTTTGACATCTTAAATGTTGATTTGCGTGAGAATTCTTCATACATAATAAAACTTTGCATGCAGAATAATAATCAAAAACAGATTTAATCTTAGTAAGACAATTGAAAACATCTTCAAGAATAATTGAGGGAAACAATTAGAAATTTAAGAAACTGATTGTTGTCAATGGTTTATAGTTATTTTCCTCGTAACTACCGTATTCACTCGAATCTAAGTCACGTCGATTCTAAGCCGCACACCCCAACTCTCTACACGTTTTTGAGAAAAAAAATAAAAAATTGTGTATAAGTTTCATCGATACCCGATGCTTAAGAAATTTTTAAAAAATTCTGTGAAAAAATCAGATATTAATAATTAATTTATTTAACCAGTTTTAAAAACTTTCAAATACCATACATGGACCTATAATTAGTCTAACCGTCAGTATCATATGTTTCGAAAATGATTCGTCTTTCCAATTGTCGCAGCGGATTCTTGAATTGGTGCTGGCGTCGCTATTTCCCCACAAGGTATCTTTGACTTCCGTGCCAATTAATGCATGTGTTATGCTATAATTTTTTAAAAGAATGTATTACAGCAGCGTTTCTCAAACTGTGGGGCGCGCCCCTTGGGGGGCGTGATAACCTTACAAGGGGGCGTGAGCATATCAAAAAGTTAAAAGTAAAAGATTTAAAAAATTGCAAATTTACTGAATGGAAGCAAAACAAAAAATACATTCTGACATAATAAAAAAGTAAAATACACATTTACATTGATATAATATACTTATAAATGCATCTGTTCTGCATAATGTATTTGATAATTAATTTATCCATACTAAGTTAAGAACAAGATTAATCATTTCTAGTGACTCCTATGGGCTTGTCATATACAAAATTATACACAAAATTTAATATTTATCTTGATAATTTGTGCGGTTTATAATTAAAGTCATATTGCAGCTTAAGCATGTAGCTTTTAGTACGCTAGTTTTGAAATCAGTACATTGTTATTGTTCGGAGAGGGGGGGCGCGATGAAAATTATGATGGAAAATTGGGTCGCAAGTATTGAAAGTTTGAGAAGCACTGTATTATAGAAAAATGTAAAAGAATTATTAAAAACTGTTGAATATTAACAAGCAAAAAGTATATCATTTTGCTAACGCCATCAATGCATATTGGTTTCAACTGTCTCATATTTTCAGTGGCCGCTGCTCTGTGTGTTTCCTTTTTTCTTATGCAAATAAAATTGCTAACCTTTTCATACTTGCGTCTTTGTGAACTCGTTTTGATGCTATTACAGATATCTTTGATGTTTAGGTGATTAAAAGAGAGCGTATACAAAAAAATTTCCTAAATATGAACAGATAACTATGTTTAGAATAGACTGAATAGACATGCTGTTGTTATTGTTTCTAATGCCACCTGTCTGACGTAGTCAGCTCGAGGCCCATGCAATTCATCGTGGCAAGGGGTACGCATGTCGTTGGCCTTGAGCACCATACAGGTGACAGTACGATTTATCTCGGCGAGATTCCCCGAAGGAACGATAGATGGCGACACCACCTCTATCTCCACCTCCACAATTTCTGCATGGAAACTGAAGGGGAGGGAAATATTCTCCAGTCCCTGCGCTCGTGACTCAGCCCACAAGACTTCGGACCCATTGATTTAACGAGCACGCACTCCGTGTGTACTCGGAGGGTATTTGGTGGCATCGGGCATCGAACTCAGACCTTTCGGTCGGGAGTACGATGCTCCAACCATTAGGCTACCCACGGCCCGCATACTAGACATAAACTGCGGAAAGGGATACGTCATCGATGCAAGTGACCAAAATGGATGTGTAGACTTTTCTTCTTGAAAGGGGTGGAAACTTAGTTCCCCCCATCCAACAAATGTTTTGCCTTCGATTCTAAGCCGCCCTCAATTTTTAGCAGCCTTAACACTGATAAAACAGTGTGGCTTGGATTCGAGTAAATACGGTTTTTTACGGTCTCTTTTGATGAATGAAATAGGTGTTAATTGTTTAAAACATATATTTCCGATTTCGAATACCTAAATTTTTATGGTCAAAAAAACTGTAATTAACACAACTTAAAGAACCGATTTATAAGTATATAGTTTCGATGCTTATCTACTAAAAGTTTTACATTTTATTTTCGTACTTTCAAATCAAAAGGTTTTTAGAGATATTATTTATTCCCCATGTTCAAGATCATAAATGTCATATTTTTACTTTTTTTAAAAAAAGAAAAAAAAAACCTGTAGTGATTTCTATGCTTGTAAGAATAATATTGAGTTAAAAATTGGATTTCTAAATAAAGAAATTGTATAATAAGAGCCTATTTTTTTAATGTGATTATGTGAAGCTTGTTAAATGAGGATTCAGAAATTGGATTTTTTTTGTAACAAATTGAAATTTATTTTACCCAATGAATTAATTGATTATGTTATAAGCTAAATTACTTTTCGCACATGTATTTTGTTATCTTTCCTTCCTCTAATTATTTTGTAGATGAATAAATTTTTAATGAGAATATTAATTCTTCACTTTTATTTCATTACAACTAAAATCCATTTGTAAGTTCAGAAGATAGTCGTGTCGACCAATGGCGTAACAAAGAAATATTAGGGCCTCCCTGTAAAGTCATATTTTGGGCCCCAAGCCGGATCTTACAAAAGGTTACAAAATCATAACTTAAGAGGTCTCAGGGGTGTGTTAATCTCGGATTTTTTCGAATTTTCAAAAAAAATATATGTTGTTCCTCATTTTCTTTTGAACATTTTGATACTACAAAAAAAAAACTTCGAAAGTTATTCGAAAAATTCCAAACAGCAATTTAGTAATAAAAGTGTTTAAATGGACACATGCCACACTCACTTATTCTTGATTTCCACATACGTTTCATTTTTCTGTTTTTAAAAGGCCTCATAAAATATTTTAAACACTTTGGTGAATGAGAAGGAAGCTTGCAACTCAACACATTTTTTCTAAAGTGTTTTCATTCTGTTTTGGTAAAGCTAGCACGTTGTTTGAAATAACTTATCGAAATTCAAAACAACAATGTTTAAAATCGTTTATCTAAATTTAAAACAAGATTTATCTCTTGATTTGAAATGGAAAATACACATCGTAGAACTTCAGGTAAACGTCCTAAGAAAAGAAGAGAGATTTAGAGGGAACCAATTCATCAAGGTATGTCCTCATACAAATGTTGCAGAAAGGAGAGATACAAGTAAGTGGGCTTCCAGTAATAAAATCTCAGGAATTCAGACTTCATTAAAGTCAAATCTTGTTAAGGTAAGTGAAAACTCTTCAAAGGATATCGTATTTTTGATTTTATTTCAACCTTTAGCTTTATTTTGTCAGTATCATGCTGTTTAAAATGTCATAAACCATTAACAATTAATGAAAAGACCACTCGTGGTTTATGTTCGAATTTTGAAATACATTGTAAAAACTGTGGGAGTGTTTGTACTTTTTCAAGCTGGGAATAAAAATAATGGGAATAAAAATAATGATCCAGAAATTAAAAGAAGATATATTTTAGCAATGAGATGCATAGGCCAAGGTTTAGAGTCATTAAAAACCTTTTGTGCTGTAATGAGTCTTCCTAATCCTGTTGAACAAAAATCATATGATGTTATAAATAATAAACTTTCACTTGTTATGAAGGAAGTCGCTGAAGAAAGCATGAAAAGGGCAGCTGACGAAGAAAATTCTTCGTCACCTGACAACCTTTTAACGGTAAGTGGTGATGGTACCTGGAAGACGAGGGGACATTCATCGTTGATTGGAGTATGTACTGTGTAATAGGAGCCGAAACAGGTAAGGTTTTGGATAGGGAAGTGTTGTCCTCATTTTGCAAAGGATGAGACAGTTATAAAAGGGTAAAGTTTGGTATCAAGTACAATAAATGGCAAAGAGCGCATAAGATTTCATGTAGAAAAAATTATTCTGGCTCTGCTGGTAAGATGGAAGTTGACGGGATGTTGAGGATTTTTAATCGATCAGAAAAGCTTCACAACCTGAAATATTCGAACTACATAGGAGATGGCGACACAAAAACTTTCAATGCCCTTTCTGAAAACAAGCCATACGGCGATGACCATCTTATTCAGAAAATAGAATGTGTAGGTCATGTGCAAAAGAGAATGGGTACAAGACTTAGGAAGCTTAAATTAGTATATAGTAAAAAGAAATTATCTGATGGTAAAACTATAGGTGGTAATGGTAGGTTAACTGATAGTTTAATTGATAAACTTGCGCATTACTATGGTAATGCTATTCTATGCAATTCTACTAGTGTAAAGGAAATGCGGAAAGCCATTTGGGCTGTTTGGGATCATTCTTGCAGCACTGATGATGAACCGATGCACTGGTTTTGTCCTACAAATCCAAATACATGGTGTAAGTATAATCCTGCAATTAATAATATATAATTTACAAAATTATAAACACAAATCCTCAGTTGCTAAAGCTGTTCGAGATGTAATTAAGCTTGTATTTGCAGACTTATCTCATCCGGCACTCCTGAAGAAATGTTTAGGAGGTAAGACACATAATCCTAATAAAAGTTTAAATTCATTAATCTGGAAGTTTTGTCCTACGACGAATGGTTCTAGACTTCAGATTGCAGAGATTGCTGCAAATCTAGCAACCAGCATTTTTAATGATGGAAATCAAATACTTATTACTATTTTAGAGAAATTTGGCTTAAAAATTAACAGAAATGTTTGTGTGTCCCTGGCTCAACGTGATAATCGTCGAATCTTTACGTCAAGACAGAGGCGCTTAACATCATCTTTTGAAGCTCGCAGAGTAAAAAAAATTAAAAAGACTAAAGAACTTGAGCTGTTTGAGCAACAGGAAGGCATATCTTGTGATCCTGGAGCATTTTAGCATGAAAGTTTTAAAATTTATTTTCTAAAATTCAATTTAAAACTTTAAAGCCTTTTTCTCAGTTTGTGTTTTTTTTTCACTTACGCGTATTGCGTTTCAAAAGCTATCAAACTTTGATGTATAAAACTTTACAAAATTATAAATTCTATCATAATCTTTAAATCCTAGCTATTTATAGTATTATATATTTTTAATTTTTTGAAAAATTTCAACAAAAATGAATTTTTAAAAATATGCTTTTTTATTTTTTAAAATATTATTTTTATTCTATTTATATAAGATAGGCTACAATGTAATAAGGATATTTTGACTTCATAAATCAACTTATTGCTAGTAATTAGAATATTATTATTGCAGAAAATATCATGCGCGTCGTAAAACTTACTATTTGTTTCTTACAAAAAATTTTCTTATTTTTATGTGCTTATTATTTTTTAAATATTATGATTATATTTTAGATATTTTACACTTTTTTGAAACTTTATTCCTTTATAAGAAATGTGTAAAATAATCAAATTATTTCATTTTAACCTCAAAGAATTATTTCTAGTTGAAAATTGTTTGTATTTTGTGCTCTCGAAACATTTTAACACCCCTGTGACCTTTTAAGGTAGGCTTGGGGTTCCCTAGAATCCTGCCCCCCCATGCGCGATGTGGGGGTGTACGTTACGCCACTGCTGTCGACTATATTCTCATTGCTGTCGAGCTCAGCTATTGTCCCTATCATTTGACCGAGGCTCAAAATTACAAAGTCCGTCACCAACAGCTCTTATGTTGCTTTACATTACGATGATAATATAACTCTCCCTCACTCGATGATATCAGATACTTTTTCAACTGTTACAAAAGTACCATTTTTATTCGAATCTAAACCGTCATCGATTCTTAGCCACATTTCAAATTCTCTACACACACGCATTGATGAAAAAATAAAAAAAATATATATAATAGTTTGCGGAGATATCTGATATTTACGAAATTTTAAAAAAAATTAAAATGAGAACTAATTAAAAAGAAGTGAATAATTCATTTATTTTACCAGTATTAAGAACCATTAACTCTACACCCATGAACCTGTAATTGTTCTAACCGTCGGTATCCTTTTCAATTTCCCGTATCCAGCGAATGTTTCCGTCTTCGATGCTATAAGCCGCAACAGACTTTCAGTAGCACTAACTTTGGGTAAAAATAACAGCGGCTTGGATTCAAATAAATACCGTAGTTTGCTTACACCAGGGATAGCGAACCAATGGCATGCAACATAATATTTTGGGCACTCCACCAAACAAAACGGTTTGCATTTTAGTTCAAAATATTTCCGTAATTGATTTGTCTATCAAGAAATTTTCAGCGAGATTTTTTTTTTTCTCAGTTCAAAGAATTATCGGAAACGCGCATGCTTATTATGTACCCTGATGTGACTTCATTTGATAAACTGAACTTGTCCCAATTCATTGGCTTGTGAAATTGAAGAATTTCAAATGCAACTGATTGATTTCTAACCTAGTTCAATATGGATTCAAAAACTTTTTGAAACAAAAAAGAAATGGAACTGATTGAAACAGAAAGATTAACAAGTAATATACGTAAAAATGCCTGAAAATGCCGTTTTGGAAACGTGGAATTCGATTCCAGACACATTTAACTGTTTGAAGAAGCTAGCTCATGCTATTTTAATCATATATTTTCAGCTACCTACTCCTGCGGGTCATTATTTTCAGTGAGTTATTATTAACGTCGCACTGTTCAGCTACACGAGGGCTTTTGGCGACGGACCACGTAATTTTGAACCATGATCAAGTGACGTGGATGACACCTCAGCTGGCACCCCTCTCCTAACTACCACACCACAACAACGGGAGGATGTTTCAGCTCTCTACAGATTTAACGCGTATCGCTGCCCTACATAGCGGCTCTTTCTGGGCTCGAACTCATGACATACCTGCCACGATCCGATACCTTGACCACTAGGCTACCGCAGCCCTCATTATTTTCAGAGATGAATAACATTAAAAACTCGCTTAGAAACCGCGTGGCAGATGACTCCAATTCAACGTGCATTCTGCTAAAAATAATATCTTACAATCCTAATATAAGTTATTTCTCATCTAATTTGCAACAACAGAAGTCACGCTAATGTTACTTTAATTTGAATTACACGTATAACTAAAACATTTACTACTTTACAGTACAAAATGTATATTTTTACAGTAAATAAATTGTTAGTATCTATTTTTATTATTTTCCCAATAATCACAAGTCAAAATTGTTTGACGGCACGTCTATACCTCATAATATATTTCACACAATTCGATTCTCATAACTTCAACCGAAGCAAGTTCCTTAAAACTAAAAACTATGAACATTGCGTTGAACTAACTCACTTTCTGATTACTGTCTTATTTTGAAGAAATAAATCAAGAATATTACTCACAACAAAGCGTAGTTTATTTTAGTTCTCCCCTTGACAGTTCCAGAAATGCTCCAGATTTTAGATCATAACGCCCACAACTAGAATAAAAAGTTCAAACATTACCTAAATTAAATTTTTTTTCTTTTGAAATTCAAAAAAATACCATGAAAACAGGATTGAGCTCTTAAAGAAAATAGTCCTATTGGATATAAAAAAGGCGGTTAATTATTCCCTTAAAAAAATTGTCTATCAAAACAAGTGACCTAATTAGATTATTCTAATTCATTCTAATACTTTTGGATATGATTTGTTCAATGAGACCCACATTGTTTTAAAGCAGGAATTTTTGTTCATTATCTATCTGACTAATATAAGACGCGTTTGAATTTAAGTACATTTAAGAGGACATAAAACTAAATGTGTCTATTGATAGAAAATTCCATGTTTTATGCCGTGTAGGGCAGCGATGCACGTTAAATCTGTCGAGAGCTGAAACGTCCTCCCGTTGGTGTGGTGTGGTAGTTAGGAGAGGGGGGAGCCAGCTCAGGTGTCGTTCACGTCACTTGACCATGGTTCAAAATTACGTGGTCCGTCGCCAAAAGCCCTCGTGTAGCTGAACAGTGCGACGTTAATATTCAATCAATCAATCAATCAATCCATGTTTTATGAATGTCTATTAAAAATTTGGTGTAATAAAAATATATTTTAATATGAGATCTTGTACAACTGCCATAATTTATGTAATATTACGGTACTTTATGTTATTACTGGGTTAAAAGTAATGAACCAAATCTCGGAGGTGAAATAATACATTTAATAACCTAAAGTATCACCGTTACAAAGGACGGTTAAGCAAGACTTTGCAAGTCAAATACCATTAAACATTTAGAGGAAAAAATTAATGTAAATTTTACTTTAAATATGGTCTAGGATTGGACAGCGAGGCGGGTGATCCTAATTTATTGGAATCCGGACGGGTTAGGAGAGTGAATATTAACGTCCCAGTGTTCAGCTACACGAGGGCTTTTTGGTGACGGACCTCGTTATTTTGAATCTGAGCTGGCATCACTTTCTCCTAACTATCACACCACACCAACGGGAGAATGTTTGAGCTCTCAACAAATTTAACGTACATCGCCTACCCCTACCGTACGCCTACCGCCGTACAATCCCTACACGGCGGGTCTTTAGTGGTACTGGGCTTCAACTCGCGACTCGCCAGCTACGATTCGATACCTTGATCACTAGGCTACCGCGGCCACTCTCTGCCGGGCAGTGGGTTGCGAGTTCATGCTACTGTTTCAAGTTCGCGCATAACGTGGCGTCATCTACATTCCAGTCTGAGAAATATAGCGTGCGTTACAATAAGATATTTTTACTATTTATGTTCAACTACATATTTATATATTTCTACATATATATTGCAAAAATTGTTTTTAAATAAAAAGGGGGGGGGAGAATTTCTAATAAATGATAAAATAATAAAATAATACATCTAATCCGTTGTACTGAATCAATTGTGTTGCTCATTGTCCCCAATTAATTTTAAAAAATATGCTTCCTTTTTGTATGATGAATTACGATAATTTTCATTTCTTTTATATTTATATATATATTATATATATATATATATATATTATATATATATTTACAAATAAATATTTCGTGGATTAAATATATAAACTTTGTAACATTTTGTTAATTTTTCTAAATTTTAAGTTGATTTGATTAACTGATTATGCTATACATTTCGTGTTTCATGTTTTGTAAGACGCTCATGAAATAAAGAAAGCAGATTATCTGTCAAACATTTTTTAAACAATACAAGGATTTTAACTCTCATCAACTGCTTTGATGAAATTGAGGAACAAACAGCTTAAAGGTAGTGATTGTTAAACAAATGGTGAATGTCTGAAAATGTCAAATCGAGGCCCACAAAATTCATCGTGGTAAAGGGCTAGATGTACGCCTGTAGTTAGCCGCAGCTTTGCTCATTATGCAGATGACAGTACGATTCGGCTAAGTTCCACTGCAACTTTGAGGGAGAACACTCTGGGGGTTGACAGGGCATCCCACCTCTCTTCCCCTTCCACCAATTTCACGAGAGAAATGGCGGCACTATTAATTTTGATTCGGTATTCGATCTCTGGCCCTACGGCACAGCAGTCAGCGTCGCTAACCACTTTACCGGATGGGCCATATTTAGTAACGTATAAATTATAGTACAGTTTGAAGTTTCATTGACGTCGTACTCTAACTACACCTGAGAGTTATTGGCGATGAACCTCGATAATGGGACAAAGACAGCACCTGAGTCAGCACCACATTCTCTGAATCACATCACTCGGAATGTTCATGTATTCAAGAATTCCTCTTGCTCACTTCATCTTATTTTCTCTCTACTTTACACCTACCATCAAGAAGCATTATATCTAATTGTGATATTAAGAAATGTATGTAGAAATTTAGCACATTAGTTGCATATTTTTTCAGTTAGACTTGAAACGCACAATATAGCATCTGCCAAAAAAAAAAAACCTGCAATCAAATTTAAAATCGTTTCTTACAAAGATTATTTAATACGCAAAATTATATTGAATTTTACAGTCACGTATAAATAAAATTATTCCTGAAATAGTTCTAAGTATTTAATTTTAAGAGGACATAGTACAATTAATAAAAAATTTTTGATTTGATAACTTTTACACTTTTTTTCTTTTCTTCTTGTACCCAATACATGTGGATTACGCAAAAAAAAAAAATTGTGCTCAAAATACTACTATAAATTAATCACTAAATGCTTGAAAGGAAAATTTTCTAAATTATGGGGGAATTTTAAAATGTTAATTCTCCTACGATAATTGACGCACACACATGAAATTTAATTTACAAGTACATCAAACTATGTTTAACAGAAATTCGTACAGATTTTCAGCAAACATAACTGATATTCGTAAAATACTTCTCTTGAATGCTTATTGAAAATTCCTTAAAAAATGTTTAAATTCTACTTTCAACTATATTTTTAAAAAATAAATATTGCTTTGATTCAAAAATGCATTCTAACTTTTGCTATGTACTAAGAAAAATAGGTAGAAAAAATATCAAAACATTTGACACAATAGGAAAAAAATAGGCCTTAGCATTTTAAATGAAGATAAACTAACAGCTATATTTCTTTCTGAAATAAATCAGTTTCAAGCTTTTATTTGCCAATGGAATATGTATAAAAACGAACATAAATATAGTCATAGTTCTGAATTTTTTTAAATTTATGTTAAAGCTTTCACATTTTGTGAGAATATAAAAAAATATATAAAGAAAATAAATTTAACTAAAAAAATTTTATTTGAGTTTTTGACCAATTTTCGTCAATTGAATCAGATTGTGTCACATTAATATACAAATATACTCTTAATTATAATATATAAATAACTATATATTATTATAAAATATTGATAAATAAACACATGAACTATATATTATAAAATTATGTTAAGCGAGCTTGGAGGAGTTTTTTTCAATGATTGCTTTTATGGAGAAACCCCAACAGTAAAACGTTTTTCTTCATTTTAATGTATAGATTTATATCTGGAGAATAATTCATGATTTAGAAAAAAGTTCCTTCGTTTGAACTTTTTAAATGTTATTGGAACAACCAAACACTTTTTAAAGTACTTAATTTTTAAATTACTTTAAAAAAACAAAAAAATTATTTTATTCAGCGAATAGCAACGTCAAGTCATCATCGCTTTTCATATCGTACTGTCATTATATATATATAATATATATTTTGACATTTTACTTGCTCTCATTTTATGTCATTTTCCAATTTGTTCCAAAATAATCCAATAGATGGCAGCACGATAAAACTTTTACATTAAAACGTCTTCGGAACATCATAAATTTCTATTTAAAGTTTGTTAGCGAATAGCAAAAGAAAATTATTTTTAAAGGTATGGATTAGAGTCTTTATTTCTGGATGTAAGAAAATATATAATCATTTAATATAACGATAGAACAACAAAGGATATTTCGGAATACGACATTTTTCACAGGATTACACATGAAACTCTGATATTTTTATATATACATAAATAAAATATATCATTTGAAACAAATAAGAAATAGTGATGAAAATAATTTTAAAATAAAATTATAGTTGAATGAAATTTATTACATCTTCAGAGTTGAATTAGAAAAATTGAAAATTAAAATTGTTTTGTTTTGTTTTTCTTTCTGCTTTTTTTACTTTATATTGGCAAATTTTGTTACTTTTCAATTGTTTTAAAAGAGTTTTACTGAGATTGATTTCATCACATAGAGAAAATAATTTTCCTGTTCTTGTTTTTACTAAACAAATGATGTTTTTTGATTAATTAAAAAATATTGAAAGTATTACATTAATGATAGAGAGGGAAATAATGAAACGCTGTTCTGATGCATGTTCTTAAAAAGAAATGTAAGATAAATCAAGTCTTTTGTAATCCATTTACTGTGTGAGATCATTCTTTTACGAATAAATGTATATCTTCTTTTGGAAGCCCTACAATTATAAAATTTGCGCTGGTGCTGCCATCTTCCATAGAAATTTTCAAACGAATGCTCCATAATTCTTCAAAAGACTACAAAAGAATTATTCGCACAAATATTTAATCAATAACATTAATCAAAAGTTCACTTCAAATGAACATTTGATTTTTTAAAATTATATTTAAGAAACTAGATTGGTTTTTCAAAATTTTAATATAATTCAATTCTTTATACTCAAAATACAAAGAATTAAAAATTGACAATTAAATCTTTATTACTTATGACGAAAGTATGAAATACTACACAAAACTCATTACCATTGTCTTGCAAGTTTAAAATTAAATACTTTTATTAAATCATGATAATTTTGAAATAAGACGTATGTTACCTATAACTGATATTCTTTTTTGAAAAAAACTTTCTCAGTGGGTTTATTTTATTATATTTATTTGCGCAAGCACAACCAGTGAAGAAGAGAATACCACTCTTGAAATTAAGAAATCATTAAACGTGAACGAATCTTTTTACTTCAGAAGTAAAAATAATTGGTACTTAAGTATTATCGCTACCGTATTGGCGACATTATACGAAACGAAGTACATGGTTGCCGATTCAGCGCGTAAGACATGTGAAACCAGAGTTACCAACTTGGCAAGTTATCTCGAACGTTGGCATTGTTGCGATAGTATGTAAGTATCAAATAATTCCATAACTAAAAAGAGTGAATAAATTTTTATAGGTACAGTTCTTGTCGTACGTATACCAATATCATAAAAAAAATATTTTTCAACCATCTTTTTGTGCAAAAAACGCACATTTTAAATACTATTTATTAAAGTCATTCTTATTTCATTTCACTTTAGCTGCACTTCTTAAATAACTACGGAAATGGATCAAGAGCATATTGTGAAGCTTTTTCTTGTGCAAAAATGTAGGTAATCAAAATTCTTAAAAATATAATTATTAAAAATTTTTATTTCTGTTTTATCAAATTTCTCAATTCTGGATAATCTTATAATAAACACAGTAGCTTTCACTCTTGTTTTAAAAGTACTATGACATCATAAAAGAATATCAATTATACACATTTAAATTATAAAATATTTCTCTAAAATGGTTTTGAAACTAATTCAGTATTTAATAAATAGGCAATTTTCATGTATCATTGTTTTCGCATATAGTAATTTGGTTTGATTCGAAAAAATAGTCAATTTGGCGCATTCCTATACTCTCTTTCCCTCTCACCATTTCGTAAATATAAAATATCAAACAATTTATAAATAAAGAATTCTGTATAAGAAATGATATTCATCAGAGAAACTATTTTCAATTTATACCTATACATAACGACAGGTGTTTCTAGAGTTAACAAAGCAAAATTTTTCTAAGAAAATTACAAAAAAATAATAATGAAAAATACAAAAAAATATTTTAAAATTATCAATAATGGGTTTAAAAAGTTTTTTTTAATTAAAAAGATATTCTAAATTAAAAAATCAAAGAAAAAGGCTTACCTGCGCTCTGTATCACAGACATTCTTCCCTTTCGTTGCAAACCATAAAAAAAAATCAAAAGCATACCTTCCAGACATACTGTTCAGGATAATTCGAAGAATCATTTCAAAACATGAAAATCCAATAACAAAAGATTAAAAAAAAAATCCGAGTAATTATTCCAATAAAAGTTTCTGAAGCTTCGACACGAAAAAATTGAAAATAAGAAAGGAAAAAATAAAGACACAAATAATGGAATTGTTAATTTGAAAATCGTTTGTCTTTTTAAAAACATCTACAAAATTTAAATAGCGAGTGACAATTAAGTAAAAAGAACACGTGACCTTATCTGCATAAGACCACATTTTCAAATACTAGGTTTGCAAATTATACTGTCTGCCATAATGAATTCGTTATCTCACCATGAGATCTAGATGAACATCGTCAAATCCAAGTTTTTACGTATTCTACACTTTAGCCATAAAAAGTCATACAATGATAAATTTCTGTAATAATGCGAATAGAATTAAAGTAAAATCATTAAGAAAATGAATAATTTTTTTTATCAATCCACTCTGATTCATTATAATTCATAAAAAACAAGAATTCAAAAAAATAAAAATATAATCAAATTAATCCTTAGTCATTTGGCTTTCTACTTGGCATGTTTTGGAGTCCAACGGTTTTTCCACTTAAAATGTCTTGCATAAGACATCGGACTTGGTGAAAATTATTTGCAGAGTTCGCCAATATGATAACCTTACAAAAGAAACTTGATTAACGTGGGTTGCCATGCGTAATCAAAACAAGAAAATTAAATTAGATCGTTTGACAGAAGAAATATTCTTTACGTTTTATTAAAATTAAATTCATGTTTCAAAATTTTATAATGAAATGTATTTCATTGAGAACTTTTCTATTTAGTATTTATATTTATTTGTCTGCATTATATATATATATTTTTTTCCCCAATGCATTATTCAATTCTTGATTTCTTTTTCTCAATCTTGTAGAATTTTTTATACTAAAAGAAATACAACTGAATTAAATTGAAAATAATTTATTTATTCCATTTTACCATATTTTTTTTTCACTTACTCATTATCGAGCTTTTCTTTTACACAAAAGGAGCAGCTACACAACCACGAAAAAACAAATAAAATTCTGAAAAATTCGATAAAACATTATAGACTATCTTTTCCTTAACTTTCATTTCTCAATCTTGAGTCTTAATATTCTATTTACCTCTAAAATATTTCTCAGATCAATGCATGGAATGAATGGGAAGATCTCTCACATTAGAAAGTTTCCCTTTCCGTATGCAAAATAAAAGAAATAGTGTAATGACTCTGAATGTGAGCGAGAATTTGAGAACAATTACTATTTGTGGGAATAGAATGAAAAAGTGAAACCGAGTAAAATGCCTCTTGCATTTGTTCAAACAAAGTTTTTAAAGGGTATGAGTTTTAAAGAGTATGAGTTCCAATATGAAACAAACAACAAATAAAAAAATGTTCAGAGCACAAATATGGAGAAATTTTAACACTAAAAGGTGAAGATAATCTTTTCATAACTAATATCTAATATTATGTTTTATTAACATCAACTAAGTATATTTTTTCAAAAAAAAAGTGCTGTAAAATTTTTATTTTATTTTTTATTTGATTCTCATATAGATAGAACATATTTGATCAAATTACTTTTTGAATTAGATTCAGATCATTTTATCAATGCACAACATATTCCGTGTTTTATCGTCTGCATTGTAATGATAAACAGATACTCTCTTAATTTTATACGTCAAAGGAATTTTAGGAAACATTTGAAGATTTAGGGCACATAATATAAAAAAAATGGTTATGTTAAAACTATTCGATTTTTTCTTAATATTAAAATAATTTTCAATTTAAATGATGAATTTCGAAATCTGTATTTAAACAGATACTAGGCAAAGTGTCTTTATTACCACAATTCATTTTTACAAAAAGAAAATTCGGTATTTACATTTAATATCATTGACCAATATCGCCAATTCAAAAAATGCTTCCAAATACTGTCATCTTTATTAATACTGTATCTAAACATGCACTGGAATGATTTCCACTATTTGCTGCCCATCGCAGAATTTGGCGACGCCTTACGATTTTAAGAAATTGGTCGACGCAAGTACCGAAAATTCAATATTGTTATAATTTCGAGTGGTTATAAAGATATATATATACATACCTATTTATTTGTCATAGGTCAGATTCTATTTTAGCTCATACCATTATTTATCGCCAATATGTGGCAAATTATTATCCTCATATTCAATAGAAGTCCAATACAAAAAAAATTAGCTGCTGTCACCATTTAGCACAATTTTTTCCCCTTCTTTGTCGAAGTTGCGAGCTGTAATAGGATTTTACCCACGGAATAATTTAACATTTTTCAGTACTAGCGTATTACTACAACCTATTGGCGGCATTATATGAAACGAAGCACATGGTTGCCAATTCAGCGCGTACGACACGTGTGAAATCGAGGTTACCAACTTGGAGATTTATTAATAGAGTTGGCGATTGTTGCGATAATACGTAAGTACCCATTTTTCTTTTTTTTATCATGAAAAATAGACAATCTATTCAGCTTCAAATCATAGGGAAGGAAATATTGAACATATTTTGCACACCGATATAAGATGCTATGAACGGATTATTAAAAAGCTATCATTTTATTTATTTACTTTTAACTTATTGTTTTCTCTTACTCAATTAGAAAGCTTTTTTATTACTTTATATTTCGTAATGAAGCAAATATATTACATTAATATCACAGTATTTTGGAATTGAAAAATTGTTTTCCTCATTTCTGTCCTATTTTATAACGATAAGAGGAAGATAATTTTTAATCACGAGATATTTAACGTTTACACATCCGAGAGAATTCGAAATTATCACCACACTGGTCTTCATCACTGCAAGAAGAAAAGTTTCAATTTTCCGTACTTAGGTATTATCACAGCCTATTGGCGACATTATATGAAACGAAGCACCTGGTTGCCAATTCAGCACGTACGATTCATAGGAAATCAGGGTTGTCAACTTGGCAAGATATCAATAGAGTTGGGGCGATTGTTGCGATACGAGGATCAAAATGCTAAAAATCTGTAACTTTTTTATTTGACCTTATAAGATTCAATTAACAGCTAATTTAATATGTTTTTATATCACGTTAAATATTTTTTCAAAATATTCGCAGTTTTCTTTTTTCATAAAATTTCTCTTCGGGGTTGAGTTTTTTCCAAGTGTATGTTGTATACTTCAATAGATTCGTATAATGTGACAGTTTTAAGTTATATATATATGTAAAATTTCTGCTCACACACATATTTAAATATAAAATGAAAATGTGACAATTTTGCGTTTCATTGACCCAAAACAAATTTAAAAAAAAAACAAATTTTGTGTTTTATTGTTTTACAACATGTAAAATTTGTATCAGAATTTTTTTTTCAAGAAAATTCTCCAAATTTTCATTGAATTGTAAAATTTTTCAAATCAACTATCATAGTATTCCAAATCCATGGGGTTTTTTTTTTCCAGTTAAGAATATAATTCTTAAATATTTTGGCTGTCTAGTAAAATTCTCTGAATATTTCCGCTTCAAGAAACGTAATCGATAATATTTGTCAAACACTAGGCACGAACTCGTGACCAGCCTTGTTGAGTCACAGGTTCGAATCCTGATGCCACTGAAGACTCGCTGTGTAGAAGGGCCGATGCACGTTAAATTTGTCATGGCTCAAAGTCCTCCCGTTGGCGTGGTGGGGAAGTTGAGAGGGAGATGTTCCATCACTGGTGCCGTCCTCTACACCTGACCGTGATTGAAAATTATGAGGTCTGTCGGTGGTTGTTTCCCGAGGGATCAGTTTGCAGCTCTAAGCCCTTTTCGAGTGAGCTTGGTTCATTTGGGCATTCCGCTAAAAGCCCTCGTGGTGCTTTAAATACAACGTTAATAAACACTGCCTTACTCCTCATTAAACCTAAGGCATCCGACTACCCTAAAATCATAATTTTTTCAAAAATTGACAACATTTTTCAATGATTGCATTTTGTAGACCATCTTATTAGCTTAATAAAAATACCAAGCTTTTTATTTTCCATTCACTAGAACAAACACTACAAGTGTTTTAATAAAAGAAGATGCCATAACTTTACACAAGATGTCAAACTTTAAAATGCGTTTTACTCGAAATGTGTTTTTTTTTTTCGAAAAACTCAAACGGGGACAGTGATTGCTCAAAAAGTTTTGAAAATAAATTGCTGAAATTTTTTGTGAATGTTTTGTATAACAGTAGAAGTGTTTTGACCTTCAGATTTATCAATCACTGTTTTATTTCAAAATTTACAGTCCTTTATGTGAATATAATCGCTGTTTTTTTTAAGCAATTTCATATAGTCACTAAGTGCTCTAGTTTTTGTAAAAGTTAAAATATCTATTATCCTGAAGGTCATTTCAAATATGAATAACAAAGTAACGCATTAAAATTGAAAAATTGAGAATTCGTTCAAAAAATTTTTGTACAGAGCCCCCGTTTATGTAATTTTTTGCACACTTTCACCAGTTTTTTCCCCTTTTAATAATAATAAATTCTTTTTCTGTTTTCGATTTTACTATTTTTTCCTTAAAATGTACTAAATAAATCTAAAAATCACAAAAAAAAAAAAAATCCCCATATCTCCATTTTTTCAAAAAAAGTTGTCGCAAGCAAAAGTTGTCGATACCTTAAATATAATTTACCCCGACGAAAATTGAGAAATACTCGGAATAACCTTAATACATTAAATAAGAGAAGAAACTTCCGCACTTTGCAGACAACCCCCAATTACATCCTCCTGTGTGTGCGTTGCCCCTCCCCTTCCTCCATCGCGTATGTTCCTCCCCGAAACAATTCAGCTGTCTCTCTTCAGTTGAGTGCCGATCTCCCAAGTGTCAACTTTTATCGGATACACCGTCTCACTGAAGGGAGGTGAGTCTGTTTACTATTCTCTTGCCCATAAATCTCGAACGCCCACCCCTTAAGGTATCGTTTTCAACTGGCTCCTGTATTTTAATGTGATTAAATGGCAAGGTGAGGGGGGTGAGTGAATGCTAGGAGAGAAATTTAGAGGTCAATAAGGTGCTCTTGTAGTGCTCTCGGTCCTTTTTTTTTTTTAACATTGGAAGCTGTCGCATGTGATATTATTTGTTAGAACTATTACTCGATAATGATAATTTTATTTAATAATTATTAAATGATTTATTATATTTTATTTTTGCTTGTGATGACTGCAAAGATATCCCAGTTGACTTATGACATGTGCTTAGCCAAATGATGATAAATTATTTTTAATTAATGTACTTTTATCTAAAATGTTCCGTTTCTGGGTATGTTTGATGTACTAAGATCTTAAAGTGTAATATAATTATAGAGTAGAAATTTAAAATATTCATTAAATATAATACAACATTGAAAGAGAGATTATTTTTGACATATATTATTCTGGATGTAAATGATAAGTCATGAATTATCTATATATTACATCATAGTAAAATGCGAAGTTGGTAGTATAAATGTAATATATATATATATTGAATAATTCAGTTCCAAACATTAAACATTAGCCTTAAATCAGAAAAAATGCTTTATTGATGTTTTTGACATGATAGATATGTAGAATATGTAGCATATTTAAATAAACAACTGTGAGTATAATAATTTTCATAATAATCAGTTAATTGTTATCATATTAAAATGAGTAATTAATTTTACTGGACATAATTTATAAATTTATTAATTGCACTCATATACATTCAAATACTTTCTATTCTTTTAAATATCATGATATTAACTTAACTCAATGTCGCTACAGCCCATGAGGACCATGGCCTATTGTGCCCAACTCAGTATGCGCGACCTTGGACCCTGAGGTGCATGAGCAGATGTTCCGGTCAGGTGGTCAGTCTGACGTGAATCACGATATTAATATATATAAATTTTTGACATTGTGTTTGAAATAGACTAAAAAAGCTTTTCAAAGAATTAAATTCATCCCTTTATTTTAAATTTTGTTATTTTTAACGTCTTTCTTGTGTTGAAAATTGAATTATTACGCTTAACTTATATGCAAAATTGTCTTAATATTTATTTTAAACTCAGTATTTTTAACCAACTTTATGGATTTGTCTACTGTTTTGAATTATTAAATGTACACGCGAATCATTGTAAAGGTTCTTAAGCGTTTTCTGTATATTTGCAAACATTTAAAAGAAGTTTATTTTTCTTTATAAACATAGTTATGAATTTCAGGAAGTTTTAAAAATGCAGTTCAAACAGTGTTCATAAATACAAAAGATCACTAAACGTACTTAATTTAACAAAGAAACCACATTTTCCGTACAAATAAAGTAATAATAATAATAATAATAAGTTTGTTATAAATTTCTATAGTATCAAAAATGGGGGAGGGGGCGAAAAATTGCATAATAATTCATTCATTTGAAATTTTAATGAATTAAACTTATTAAAATTGAGAGATGAATATTCAAAATCCAGATATTCAATAACAGATTTAAAAATTCTAATGTTAAAAGCTTTTGCATGCAGTATTGTTTAAGAATAAAAAAAACATCTAAATTTTTTAATCTAATTCATATATATTGAAATTCCCATATTTTTTTTCTATTACATTAATTTTGTAACAAGGTTTTGTTAAAATACTTGTATAGGTAAATATCTTATAATAAAGGTCTGTAAAGTATTGAAAATGTAATGTGTTAGGATATTTCATATCTCAAAAAAATAAGTCAGTTATTGAAATTCAGCATTAAAAGGATATTATGTTTGAAATATAATTCCAAAAATATTTAAATAGTTGTGACTAATGCCACCGGCCTGACGGTGTCAGGTCGTGGCCCGCGAAATTCATCGTGGTTAAGGGCTAGAATTTACGCCTGTCGTTAGGCTTGAGCACCATGCAGGTGACAGTACGTTTTTGCTCGGTTCCACCCCAATTTAGAGGGAGAAAACCCTGGGGGGTCAGGAGAGAACCTCCTACCTCTCTTCCCCTTCCATCAACCACACGGGAGGACTTTCGGCTCGACGGCTATTTAGAGTAACCCATTGCCGCAAAGGCACTATACATTTACAAACATCCATGTCTTCTCCGGGATTCGAACCCAGTCCCTACGGCATCACAGTTAGCGTCGCTAACCACTATACCGGTTGGGCGACAAATTTTAAAAGTAAATACTACTTTTGCCACGTTATTTTTCCTTTAAGTTAATATTATAGAGAAGCATAATACTAAAAAAGCGTTTATATAAAATGTAAAATTCAATTAAAAATTCATTAAATTTCATAATTTTCTCTAAATAACTTAATTCCTATTTAAAAGTAATTGATTATTCTTTCATTGATTAAATCAAGTAAGAAAAATATCTCAAATTATGACTGCATGATATTTCAAGTAAATTAACACATTAGAACTATTTATAAAGATTTCGAGTACCATGCTTAAAAATTTGGGAATTAGAACGTCAACATTATAGAATTACTTTTCGTTCAAAAACACTCTGTCACTGAGATTTCAAGATCAAGTGTCAATTTTCTCAATGAAGTGTTATTTTCTGCACTCTTTTTTCCCCCAAAAAAAGATTAATCAAATTACGCTTTGTGTTCGACTGTGATTTCTTACAGTAATCACAACACGAAAGAGAAATCCAAAGAGATTCTATTCTAAACCTTTGAGAAGAAAAAATAAAAGACAAATCCCAAACAAACATGGTTTGATTGAAAAACATTCGCTTGGCACAATGCCCTTGACAAACAACGCTTTCTCGAATTTGAAAGATTCTTTTATGTTGTAGCATGTTAAGAAGTAGAAAATTACTCATCGCTCTCTATCTCAAGATTATAATACTGTAATGAAATAGGAAAATAAATAGTAAAAATAAAGTAAAGCTTATTGAAACATTAAGTATTTTTTTTTACTGGGGAATGGTGAAGGAATTTAATTTGTATGGTGAATAATCCGAGAAATATCTGATTATTAAATTAGTTCTAATTTTATCGATATTGTTATCCATTATTTTTTGTCATAAAATTTCTAATTGGCGGGCTTTAGAGGCAAATGAGTCCAATATTGTCTGAATTTGCATGAGTTTGTGGGTTCCTTTAGCTTATTTTATTGTTATTTTTTGGGTACATATATCAGCAACGTAACGTACCCCCCCTGCATCGCGGTGGGGCTCATGAGAGCCCAAAGCCTAGTTTTGCAATCCTCTGTAAAATCCGTCTTGTTGCCCCAAACCTGACTTTGCAGGGTGTAGGGGGGGGGCTAATATTCTCTGTTACGCCACTGACTGTATTATATCGTCGACCAATTTAGCCAAGCTAAATTGCCAATTCAAAAAATGTCGCAAATGCTGCATCGTTATTATTACTGATTCGAATATGTACGAAAATGGTTTCCACTATTAGCTGTATATCGCGACATTTGGCAACGTCTTTTGATTTGATGAAATGAGTTGACGGTATAATACATAAGTACTTTTTTTTTTTTGCATTGAATACAAAATTACTGCATTTTAATTCATTCTTTGTTTTTTTTTTAAATTATTTTAGGTAAGGACGGATTTATAGTGTCTTTATTAGCATTGAAATTTTTGGAATTTATTTTTTAATCACAGATTAAAGCTTTTTTTGGAATAAAACCAGTCAACTTATGCATTGTGAAGGATATTTCGGTCGTTGAGACACCTCTTAACCGTAAAATATTATTTAGAAATATCAGAAACACATGCCCTGAAAACGAATCCTTGGATATCAAAAAAGTTTCATTATACGAAAAAAGAATTTTTTCGAGTATGTTCAATTTTGACACATACAATACAAATGGGTACTTACGTATTACGTTTAATACCAAACATACTTACGTATTACACCGTCGATCAATTTTCTGAAGTCAAAAGACGTCGTCTAATGCCGCGATTTGTGTGTGTAGCCAATAATGAAAACCGTTTCCGCGCACTTTGGAACGCAGCAATAAAAACGATAATAGCCCTTGGAGACATTTTTTGAATTGGTGATGTCTTTTTGTTTGGCGAAATGGGTGACGGTGTAATACGTACATACCAACAAATGTTACATGAGATTAAAAAATTAGAAATATTGTGCTATTAGAAATATCCATAATCACTGTCATTGAATTAGAATTTGTAAGAAACGAAATCTGGTTACATTAACACGTTAAAAAGCAACGAGTTATTTTATTTATTAATCGAATCGTTAAGGTCACAGTTAATTTTATATAAATATTTTAAAAAGAAGAACAAATTAATTTAAAGTTAAAAGCTTTCAAAAAATAATAGCTTGCATATTTTGCCTTTTGGCGAAGTTACTAAAAACATTGCCTTAACAAATCTCTATGACAATTGCTGTCGCTCATGAGCAAACCGAAAAGATACCATCAGATATAAAACTGTGACCGTCACAAAGTATTTTTTTAGTCCCCCAAACAGCTTTGACTTCATTTATCGCGGATGTACATTGAACAATTGTTATAAAAATAAGCCGTTATTATACCTAAATATCTGTAATTTTGGGTGCTACTGTGCAGTTGTCAGGATAGCGTTTACAGTGTCACAAATGATTATCCACTGATTGGGTGCAGTCATATGAAAAGCAATAAACCTTAGATAATCCTTATCGCCCCTCCTCTTGTTCGCCAGATAATCATCGTCATAAAGTGACCTACAGAACTTGTGATTGCAAAACTTAAATCGTTTTATTTTTTTCTTCAGGAAATGTTCACTAATTGATTTCGATGTCAGTTATATGTTAAGTTTTTGTTTCCAGTGCTGCTCTTTGTAAAGCTGAAAAAACCGTTTTTCTGATCACTTCGCAAATTTGTGCTATTTTTCAAGTCAAGATGCCTTTGAAAACTGCTTGGATGATTGATTGTATAAAAATTGTCAGTATTTACGTATTATCGCGCAACAATACCAACGCTCAAGATAACTCGCCAAATTGGCAACCTTGATTTCGCATGTGTTGTATGCGCTGAATTAGCAACCATGTGCTTCGTTTTATATAATGTCGCCAATACCGTTACGATAATACGCAAATATCATATTGCCCTAGTATTATGAGAGGAATTATGGTGTGTTCGTAATCATGAACTAAGATCAAGTGATGATGATGTCTAACGAATTGTATATCTCATTTTCTTAATTTCTTAGCAAACGCCTTTAAGAATCTTAAGTTGAGTTGCATTTTAAATTTTAAATGCAGCACCCCCAGAAATCAACATGATATTATTTGGTGGAGTAAGGAATCAAATCCATGGCGATTAATTCAATGTCTGATATTAAAAACCACGGTACTTACGTATTATACTGTTGACCAGTTGCGCCAAACGAAAAAGCATGGCCAATTTAAAAATGTTGTCATCGTTTTTTGCTGTGTTCGAATAAGCGCCTAAAGGGTTTCCAAAGCTGGTTATATATCGCGGAATTTGGCGATGTCTTTTAACTAGATAACATTCATTAAACATTATCTAATTTTAAATAAAGTTTAAATGAAAGAACGATGGTTATATATATATATATATATATGAATACTAAATTCTAAGTATAACTTTTAATAAGAAACAAATGACTAAATTTATACATGCTAAACTTCTATTTGAACTTCTGGTTTTACATTATGGTATTTACTGCAATAGACGAAGCACAGGGTTGCCGCCAATTGAGCTCGTAAGGCATGTGCGAAATCGGCGTTGCCAATTTGACGAGTTGTCTTGAATGTTGGCATTGTTGCGATAGTACGTAACTACCGGCATTATTAATTTGTAACAATCAAGGTTTCCTACTTATTACAAAATTACGTTTTATTAACCACCAGGAGAACTGTTCCTTTTAGAACTCAATAAATTAGCTCATCAGACGATCCCTTTTTAATTTTGCTTATGTGTATAATTCATGCCTACTTTAGCCACTAATGACCGTAATTTTAAAAGTACATATATTATACTACAAATGAAAAATTTCTTGTTAAAGTTTTATACAGTTGAAGCATTTTTTTTTTAATGTATTTCTTGGTACTTACGTATTATCGCAACAATGCCAACGTTCAAGATAACTCACCAAGTTGATAACTCCGATTTCTCGCATGTGTCGTACGCACTGAATTGGCAACCATGTGCTTCGTTTCACAAAATGTCGTTTTAATACAGTTGCGATAATACGTAAATATCTATTTTTTTTAAATAATTTAGATATCTTTTGAGGCTAAAATCGTTCGTTGTTAAACTTTGTGTAGAACAATTAAATATATTGTGGTTCAGAATCATAAAATGGGATGCCAGCTAAGTTGCCAACTTCGTCATTTGTGGTTTTAAATTGACCTTGTTATTATTTTTCTTTTCTGTTGGCTTTTTTTTTCTGTTTACTCTCTCTCTCTCTCTCTCTTTTAAAGGTAATAGTTATATGAAGATAATGGTGTCAGTGACATAAACGTGCTAAATCATGATATTTAACAGATTTATTCCCATTGGGAAAGTTACAGAACGCATTTCCTTCGTTTTTTTCTGTTTCACATGCAGCTGGAACTACAAAATGGAATCTGAGAAAAAAAACATAAGAGATAGGGGCATAAAATGATACAAGCGCTGTTTTTTTTTATTATTATTATTCTCGCACGATTAATTATTTGCATGGAAGCAGGTTTTATCGGAAGAAATTTTTGAAATGTTGTGTTCAAGAATCTTGTTTGTCTCCAGCTGAAATATTCCATGAGTTCGTTCGGCAGTAAGTCAGCTGTTGATAGTAATAAAATCGCAAAAATCAATTACATATAAAAAAAAAGGCATGTCAAAAAAATAAACGGCAAACAGATGTTTTCACGTGTTTCCTTGGACACGTGAATGTAATGTGTGTGTGTGAGAGAGTATATCTTCTCATTCCTTAATACTAAAATTATATTATGACAAATGAATTAAATAAAACAATTACGAATATTTATGAACAAGGAATATTTAATTTGTAGTAATGGGCTGTCCACGAGGTCTATCCTCTCTCATATTTCTAAGAGTTTTCTTGCATTGGCATTTTAAGCTAGAACAACATCTAGTTGAATCTCTTACAATGTACAGTATATTCTCTTTAACAGGATACAACATATACCTATAAGTCTACAATAACACAGATTCAAATACCACAAAAAATATTTCTTTTTTATTTCAAATGGGCTGCGGATTGGTGTTTCACCATTACAGAACTAGTACATTCCCGGAAGATGGTATCTCTTTTTAGTGAGACACCATATAGGCATATCACACAAATATTGAACGCGGCAAATCAAATCCGGAATCACGCAATTTTCCGCAAGACAAATGAAACGCAGAGTTCATGTCAAATGTTTGACTCCACTGTTGCTTTCCTGCACCGCCCTTTTATAGATTGGAACCTTCTAAGAGCTTTTGAAGTTTTCTTATCAAATAATAACCATTTAACCACTTAACTAATTTGATCTTACCTTCGGAATAGATATTATTAAAAAAGCATATAAATGAATATTTTTTTTCAAAATCCTGGTTCGGAACGTACTCAGCGTCCTTAAAAAGGTTATTTGGGAATTACAAGACACCAAGGAACTTTTGTCTTTAGATGCCGTTTTGCAAGATATTCTTTTAATTTTTAATTATTTTCTCTTAGATATGAGAAAATAACTGTTTAAGTCCTTTATACAAATTTATTTCATCATAGAATATTTTTTTATTTATTTAATGCCATGCACTTACCAAATAAACTCGGATGTGAAACATACTGTCTCATTCTATACTATTATTAGAATGAAGAGTTGCCCAGACACACAGTCTCTATTTCATGATAGTATGAAAAAAAATTAATATAGGGTGGTCTTGTGGTTTTTCTTTTCAATTGTGGTCATCGAGCCATCTTGAAATTGCAACACTAAAAGGTTTTTGATTGAGGACGTGGTACTTGAAAGAAAGTTGATGGATGCTCGTTTTAAAATAGCCAGAAAAAAATGCTTGATGAATTAGAGTTTTTAAAACAAATAATCGAGTGAAAATCTTAAAATGCTTCTTAAATTTATACCAAATTCCTTTTTTATATATACAATTTGTTTTACACGATTTTGAAGTAACACGGTACACGAATTTAATGATTTTTTTTTACATAAATTTTTTGCTTCTGCAAGAATCCCCCCTAACTTTGGGGAATCATGCCCTTTTGAGGAGGACGATTCGATCGAATTTATGACAGTTTATGATAATAAAAAAGTCGACAATGACGAAGTCGAAGGTGAAGTTCAGCTGTTAACAGCTAATTTAATTTGCAAGGGCTTGAAATTTGCTTCAAGTATTGAACAATACTTTCTTACTCATGATCCTGACATAGAGCATGCATTAAAATTTCAACGTAATCTTATAATCAACGTTAATCTCTTAAATTTTGTGTAGCAGGATTTCAAAAATTATATATGCAACTTGAGAAATAAAAAAGGGGGCCGGTAATATAACAGACTTAGTAACAACAACAAAAAAAAAGCCGACAAAGGTCGTTAATAACAAAAGAAATTTTTAATTTGAATCAAAACCGACAGTTGCGCTAGACACATCCAACACATTTATTGATGATAGCGTTTTTGATCCAGTTCGATGAATATAGTCAGTAGTTTTACTCCTAATTTTAGTTTGAACTTTTATACGTTGTATGTACTCAAAGACTGAATTTTAACTTTACCCTAATTTTAACTTTTTTTGGCAGTAAAAATGCATTGCTTTTATTTTAGAAATACATAACATGGATTTTATTATTACTTACTTTGCTCAGAAGGAACGTATCTACCGTGTAAAAAAAAAGTTGGGTGTACTTCAAATAGGCTAGTCACATTCATAATTACAGATTAATTCAGAAATAATGTGACCAATTTCAGAGTATCATAAATTTTTATTGAATTAAGTTATTTACATGAAATTCTCAATGTGATACACTTTATGTAAATACATAGGTTAAGCCAAAAGAGCTTTTTCGACTATTTTTGGGGTCTTTTTGCAACTTTAATTTCTTGCGTAACATTAAATACAGAGAGCAAGAACATTTTCTTCGTTTATTTACTGTTTTTCCAGTCATTTGATGACAGACTGTTTTATTCACTGTTCTATAGCCAATATTCTTTATCTGACGACAAATTGTCGATTGCGATGCCTCTAGTTTTTTTGCTGAAGCTCTTTGAGCCAAAAAAATTTCCATAGCGATAAGTCTTTTCTCAGCTTCTTTTTTTTTTTTTTTTCAATTTTCTCCAAGGTCTTCATTTCATTTACATTTTTTCCCTGGAGCTTTTGTTTGCCTGACAAATTTTATTTATTTTTGAAGTTTAGATGGTAATCCATTACAAAAATGTATTTCCTGATTTTTAAATGCTTTATTTAAAATAGAATTTGAGCTACTTTCCTTCAAAAGCTTTAAAGTTTCGCTTCGGTTCGGTCTTGAGGGTCTAATTTCGGAGCCATAATTTACTCCCACTAATAAAAATAGCTAGATTGATAATTTAAACGTTTCATTTTCAAAATAAAACGTAATAAAACGATTAAAATTTACCATAAATAGTTATATGCTTTCAAAATCGGTCACACTAATTAGGAATCAATCTGTGTGATTATTTTACTTAATGAAACAATTTTGAAAAACAATATTGTGTTTGTTTCTAAAAATATTGCTTTTTAAATTTTATTTGTATAACAATCAAAGCGTTTATTCTAATTCAGTTCTTAGCAATAATAAAATCTTAATGGTAATAAATAAATAAATAAATACTATCGTTTCGAGTATAATTAAGCAAGTCCTGTCTGTAGCGTCTAAATGCGGTAATTGGCGCAAGATTTAAACGCACTTTAAGTGGATGTAAGTGACACAAATTCATTGAGTGAATGCTTTTTATTTATAAGTTTATCTAGATCGACGATCTCTCTGGGTTTTTTTATTTTCAAGAGATTTCTTTTCTTTCTCTTTGACGTCATGCTCTTAAACGGTTCGCCATCTTTAAAGCGCGAGTTATAACATCACTAATGTTGCCAGCTGCAATATCGTAATTACGTTGTAAATATTAGAATTCTTTTCCTTCGTGCGATACGAGCCACAACTAGAACAAATCATTTCTCGAACTACGGGAATTTAATGGATTGTAAATACCACCGTGGACGTAAGTTCATTTGTATTGCTTTTTCTTTCAATGTGAAGTTCGTTGTGTAAGTTTCTGTTTTTATTTCTCAAATAGAAATAGCATTCAGAAATATCAAAGCATGCATTTTGAATTATATTCTTTTTTCATATCTGAGGGATAATACATTTTCTTGCCATACATTTCAGTTAAAAAACTTACTTAAAAAAAATTGAGAAATTACTTACTACATTGTATAGTAAGAATTTTTGAGCAGAAATTCTCAAAGTGCAACTTCCTATTTTTTTCGTTTTATAAGAGCTTGAATTAAGTTATATTAGAATTATATTTTAATGTCATCAAGGATATTCTATCGCAGTTTAAAGTTCTTGTTCAAGAGTTAAAGAAACATCTACCTCGTCACTTTGAAGTTTTATTAAAAACAGAGTTTGATTGAAATTCCTGTACTTTAAAGATAAAAATTTCCTGTATGTAAGATTTATTTGTGCGTTTATGGTTAGAATTTTACATTTTATTTATATTCTGTTAATAAATTGTACTAAAAATGTATATTCACTTTTGTGATAAATTTTTCTCTGAATTATTATTTTTTTCTTTATGTTTACTAACTATTATTCCCCCACTTCGATGGGTATTTAATTAGGTTGTATAACTATACACACACACACACATATATTTTTAAGTTATTGATATCTAAATTCTATAGTTTGAAGCTTTCGATTTTATTCAAAACAATTCTTATAGCCCCTCTCCTCTCACAACTCCGCACCCCCCTTCATCCCTTGTGGGTGAATTTACACTTAATCCTGTCCTAGAGACTCTTTACTCAACAAAAGAAGCATGTTTGTCAAATTTCAAGTCTGTAGTTCCAAAAGTTCCAGAGATCTCGAGATAAATGTGTGTTTGTGTGAATTGTGACCTCATACTCATTCGCTCATCACTAGATCTCCTGAATTATTAGACTTACAGATTTGTGTCGATTTTCTCCTGCATAAAGAGATAAAGGTATACACACACAGGTATGTGCTTTATTATATGATGAGGGGGTGCGCCTGTTACTCTGCGTTATAGAAGGATTTTTTAAGACAGGAAAACAAATTCATCAAAAAAGATAACTGAAGCTGTAAGAATGTATTTATTAAAATAATAAATGGTTATTTGTAGTGAGTTATAAATGTCTGTTCTTGGAACAACAGCTTTTTTGAAAGAGATAACCTTGACATTTTCGGGGTTTTTACAGAATTTTGTAGCGTCTTTATTGCGAGTTTTTTGGTGTTTTTATTTCAAATCAACAATACTGCTATGTGATTGGAGCTGGCTATGACAAATAGAAAATTGTACATTAATTGTTTGTTTTGTTTGTAAACAACACCAACCATATAAGTATTAAGGGAATGAAACGAAATTCAGATAGGGATTCATGAAATAACTGCATTTTACATTCCATTTTTTTTTTATCCACGACATAACAAAATCCTTCTACTTCTCCCATATATATCCAGGATAATATGACCAATGATCTTGAAGCCACTATAAAACAAGTCCCTTCAATTTCTTTTACTAAATATTCTCACGATAATCTGGAAGTTAAGCGCTGAAGGGGGCTCCAAAATAGTTGAAACTCTATTTTAGGCCTCCGAAACCAAATACAATAGGTGCAAGAGAATGTAAGAACTTGTTTACATTCTTTACTTCAGTTCGTTGCCCTGATCCTTAATTTAGTACCATTTGTATCGCACTTAAACATATAAAGTGAAGAACCAGTCTTGTAATTCTGAACCAAGATAAAATATTGAATCATCCCATCATTATCCTATCCTCCTCGATAAATCATCTGAAGATATTAAAAATAAGTTTACTTTATCAAACGACCTTAAATGTCTCACACATCCTAAAGTTTTTTGAGGAGTTAAGATGCGGGCCTCTAAAACTAATAGCGAGCTGTTAAAATCCCATCGGAGCCCTCAAAACATCAATGCCACAAAAAATTGCATTTTTAAGCCTTATACTTTAATAATTTTAATGGGTATCTAAATTTTTTTCTTGGTAACTCTTTAATACTTATCTCATTTTACGCTCTACTGCATCTAATTCTTATAATGTAGTTTGATTTAAAGAGACGCAGTTCCAGATAGAATGTTTCATATTAAAAGGTTAAAGTGAGTCAAATATACGCAGGATTTTATTTTAAATGGGCCAAAAAAACACCAATATTTTATTTTGTTTTTTTTAAACCGATTTGAAACGTACGTTCATTTTGAAAAGAACAATATAAAAAAATAATATTAATTATAAATTATTTTTTCTTTATACGAGTTATTTCTCATCTCGTAACAATTTCCAAATATAGAAATTCTATTTATTTGTAATTGTAGTGATTCACAACAAATTGGGAATATTCTGGATGTGATAAGAAGTTTCTTTTTATTTCAACTTCCTTTTATAGCTATAAATAACTGCTCTCGATAATAAGTACTTCCAAAAAATGAAAGTATAATTCTTTATGAAATTTGTATAAATTTTAAAAACGGGTGAACAAATATTTGCGAAATTCAAGGACGCAATCACTGAATTTCTCTTGAAATTTGCCTCAATCGTTTATCAACGATATATGATTCTCTTTTTAGAAATTATTTTTAATTTAGGAACAAATGTGTGAGAAACTGTTAGAATTAAGCTACTAAAACTTCAATATATAGTTGTTTATTACATATTTTTATACCAGCTGAGCAGAAAAATATTGAGATATACTGCAAAACTCACATCTCCGTAGTTCTACTTTAGCTATTTGAGCCAGATTTCGTAGTTTTGAACCGTGGTCAAGTGACGAGGATTACTTTTGAGCTTTTATGTTCACTGTCCTAATTTCCCCATTACTCTAGGGGTGGGCAATGAGTTGAGGCCCACCAAGACATTCAGAAAACAAAATATAGATAAAATGCTCTCAGTATTTACACTCAAGAGCCAAAACATTATAACCACCTGTCAATAACGAGTTGGCCAACCTTTGGCGCACAACACAGCTTCAACCCGCCTTGACATGGATGCCACAAGTCCTTGGTAGATGGCCGGCGACAGATTGTACCAGACGTTTAAGCAACGGTCACGCAAATCAGAGATATTGTGAATTGGTGGTCTTTGAACTCTGAGCTGCCATCCCATGACATCCCAAATGTGTTCTATCTGATTGAGATCCGGTGAGTTAGGCAGCCAGGAAGTTAACTGGAATTCAGCCGGAAGGAACAAGATAAGCTGGACTTAACTATATTTTCTGGTTTATAAAGTTTGATCTACCAGTGTCAAGGGGGCCTGTAGATCTTCTGCGCCCAGCGCCCGAAATGAGCTTAAAACAGGACTGCCGCAGCTTAAGAACATTGCTGTATAAAGTATCCTTTCCATCACAACTTCGTTTTATTCCACATGAATAAAAATTATAAACACTCTAAATCATGGGCCCACCGGGTCTTTTTAAGAGGCCCGGTCATGGCCCATTGCTCTGAGAAATTCATTTATTTATGAAAATTTGGTGGGATATTCTTTGTTAAAAAATAAAATATATTAATATTGGTTTTTTTGCTGTCGAGATGTCGTATGGGTGCGAACAGATTTTTTTCCTTCTAATTAGTGATAATGAACAGTAGAACAGCGACCATTTTACTAATGGAACTAATTTTAAAATATCTTTTATAAATTGCAAGCGAAAAATATTTGAAGAAAATAGATTGCTTCAAGACGATTGGAAAGTTGACTATTTTGTAGTGTAAAACAAGACAAAACACACAAATGTTTGATTTGTCCCGAAGGTGTATTTAAAAAATACCACTAAACAGGAATCGTTCAATGACACTTTTCCTCGAAGATCTCTTTCAATAGATGATAAATAAGCTTTCTGGAATAATCTTTACTACAGCAAAAAAAGTGTTTTGTCATTGGTAATGTCACAGCGATAACAAAGACACCCTATGAAATATGTTTTATCATTGGTAATCATATGAAACCGTTTACAGATGCAGAAATTGTGAAAGAGTGATTCTTAAATGCTTCCAATTTTAAAAAAAAATCAGTGACAAAAATAAAAGTATAAAAAACAACAATTAAAAAAAAGAAGCAAAATAGGAGTTCTAATATTTTGATCAATTTCCACTTTTCTAAACTTTCTACGTTATCTTTTGGTCTTATAAAGCATTTCTCCCCCCCATCAATCTTCATGTAGCGGCCCGCGTGAAATAGCCATCATATGTACGCGGTCTGTGTGAAATAGCTGACATATGTATGCGGCCAGGCAGAAAAAAAGGTTGAGTACCCCTGCTCTAAATTATGTCCCAACGCACATTTAAAGAGATTGAAATATAGGTCCAAATTTGATGCATCTAAAAATATACAAATTTGCCAAAGCAACGCGTTAAGTAACATTTCATTTTCAATTATATGATTTCTCATGAAACTAACAAACCGCAAAAAATTGTTTTACTCGTGTTCGTGCCTGTGTTCTGCTTCATTAAACAACTAAATATTTCTATACTGAAAGTAATCGATGAGTTGTAATAGGATTACAAGAAATATTTTGCTTTGTGCCATGGCTTCGTCATGATTTCATCCTTATAAAACGAGTCACAGGAAACTTTTGTTTTTCCTGGTATTTTAAACTCTGTAAACTATTTAGAACGTTTTTAATCTGACACTTTTTCCCTGAACTGAATTTTTATATTTTTTAAATTGTTTTAAAATATGATTATAAAAGTTAATCCCATTATGAGAGTGTTAAAATATCATAAGTAGGTATTTATAAAACTATTATTGTTTTACTTATCATTATAAAAGATATACTTTGTTCCAAATCACATTGATAAGAATTTTAAAAAAAATTTAAATACTAAAAGAAGATTAAAATGTTTGATTACAAAGTAAATTCAAGTATATATTTTTTATTATTTAAAGAACATTATAAATGAAAAATATTTTTTTCTTAAAACATTTATAAAACGTTATTTAAAAAGAAATTTAAATGGGTTTAAGTATAAGGATAAATTTTTTTTATTATATCTTTGAAATCAATTTCATTAATTTTTAATGTTTCTTTTCTTTGAAATCAAAAATAATTTCAAGAAAGAAAAATATTATAATAGCATAAGAAAATAACGTATGTATCGGAAGTTAAATATAAACTCATACAAAGCTTTTTATACTAAAAAATAGTTCAATTGAAAAAAAAAAGGTATTTCCTCTTATAAAAGATTAGCTAGATTTTTTTTTAATGAGAGTAAACACTTTATTAAATATTTCAAACAAAAAATCTTTTTTTGAGTATAAAGAAATAATTCAACCATATTTTATTTATTTTAAAATACTTTATTTCGAAAAGAATTTTTAAACAAGTTTCAATGGCATACTAATATTTATTTAGAAAACATCACAAAAAAATTTTTTTACACGTAGAATAAAATACTTGAAAAAAAAAGAATTTTCTAAATGGGAAAAGTCTGGATAAAAACCATATCGTCTGAATAGAAAAATATAATTAAATATAGAACTTATTGATAAAGAAAATAACAGTTTATCTTTGAAATATTTCTAACCATTTACTGGTGTTATACAAAAATTTTAATATATATACTGTTAAGATAAATATGAAGTAAAAACTGAGAAAGAGAGAGAGAGATCCAAAAAATGAATCTTTAGCTTTAAATTATTGAAAGGAAAATATTTTAGTTTAAAGAAATATTTTTAAATGAAAAAAAAATTCAGAAATCTTAGATGAGAGATTTTGCATTTTATCTAAAATTTTCACAAATATATATATACTATATATATGCATAACTTCTTTTTAAATTTAAAAAAAAAATTCGTAGAAACTAATAAAATACCTTTTATTTTATGTGTCACCTAATTACTTTTTTAATTTTTGTAAATTACCAATTCCTACATTTCGAAGAGTCGCTTTTTCAGTTATATATTAACTATAACCTACTCTTGAAATTTGAAAAAAAAAATGTTCTATTTTCTAGAACTTTAAAATACTAAGCAGATCGCAAATTATTTTTCCGAGTGTAAGATTAGGCCAAGATTAGAAATCGGCAAAAATAATCAATTTACTATGAAACGGCGTTTGACTGTGACACTGTTCCCGATTTTGTCAATTTGTACAAAATCAACCCATGCAATTTTTTTTTACTTTCAAAATTCCGCAAAGAATTCGAATTACGGCTATTTACAAGATGTTACGAGATGCTCGAAAGAGATAAATCATTAGTCCGACAAGTCATGGAGATAGATAATGATGAGTATTAAATCTGAGGAACACGACAGGAGAGATAGCTTGGGGCTGTATGTCCTAATAACTGTAAGAGTAGTGATTTGTTCTTTGATTTTCCCATGCAAATTAGACGTCTTGTTCCAAATTCCGAAGAGATGCATGCCCTAGAACGTTTACTTTGGTAGAAAAAAAATAATTTAGTGAGTTCTCTGCGTGCACACGACAAATGTAGTTTCGATTTTTAAAAACAAATCATGAAGAAACATATGTTTTTTAATATCTGAAAGCCTTTTTTTAGCTGTGTGCAGCTGTATGGTAATGGGATATTCTTTTACAGAATTGATTTAGAGATATTTTAATAAAGTTGTTTAAAGATTTTAAACTTAGCGTTAGATTTAAAAAATGAAATAAAATTTTCTAAATGAAAAAAAAAGGATATTCTTATAAATAATTTTCAAAAATAAATTATGAAACTTTTTGTCAAGAAATTTCTGGAAAAGTTACTGAAAATCGAACTCCGTTATTTTTAAAATTGGATAAAAATGTATACATATATTCGATTCTTTTTTTAAAAAAAACATTTAAAATGTTCGTTTGCATAAGTAAAATTTACCAATCTTAACATAATATATATATAAACATGACTTCTTAAAGGAATTTAAAATTTTTTTACAATGATGTACTATTAACTGTTCTATTTCTTAACATAGGTAAAAGTGTAATTTTGAAAAGGGAATTGTTTTCCTCAGTCCGAGTTTCAATATTTATCAAATTAAGTTAGGAACCTCAGAGAGAGAGAGAGAAAATTCTTTTATACCTTAAATTGACTTATTATTAAAAATCCGTTTCACACATGCTTTAACTTGTTTCAAAATGCTTTTAATCGTCATCATCATCTAAACTAGAAAAGGACTCTCGTTGGTTGCTTATCCTCAAACATAAAATTGAGCTCCTATACAGTAATTTTAAAATTAAATCAAGTAGAATCTGGAAATTCTTATAAAAAAATCACAACAAATTTATATTAGATTGTGATTTTCATTTATCCGTCCACAAATATTTTTTGATGAGAAAATAAGGTCACATGTTGAATTTTATTTGAAAAACATTGAAAAAATTTTACTGAAAAGAAAATTACAATTCGGAGTTATTTATTTATATGTATACATAAACAGAAATTAATAATTATTTTATTCGAATAATTTTTAAAAATTTTTTTAAACAGTTCATATTTATTTGCTTTGCGATAAAAAAAAATCATCAATTTTTTTTTATATACAAAACTTAAACTATACAACAATTCTTCCTTCTCTTTTGTTTTGATACTAAAATTAAATAATTGGTGATATGATTTAAAATTATTTTATATTCAATTTAAAATATGCAAGGGAGGAAAAATTAAAATTCATTTTAATTTTATTTGATATTCACGCTTACCGGACCATACTGAAATAAAAAAAAAATTCTAAATTTCTAAAATATTTTAAAGATATATCTAATTACGGTTGACAGACTATGTAGAACACACCATTTATTTTTATAAATTTATTATTTCCTTACATCTCCTTCTTGTTTAGTTTGTATTCATTGCATTTCGTTTTTTATGTGCATTAAGTACCCGTATGTTATACTGAAGTGATCCACTAAACGGGCCATCTACCAAAACAACCCCGATACCCTTGTTATTTATGGGTTTTTTTTTAACTAAAACCCAAATATTTTCATATAATCTCGACATAAAATCTAGACATCCCAAAAATTATTCTATGATTCCACAACCTACGATCCTATCTGATAAATAACGGAATTTTTTTGCATCCCTCAACACTCCTGGAGCATTATCTTGACACCATCTTCCAGTGTATACCTGAAGGTTATGATTCCGTTACGCTTTGGGGATCGCAGATAGAACGATATATCCCTGGAAGCCTGCCCTGGAGGGGATGATTGAGTTGTTTCAAATTCCAGTAATGCTGCAAAACGTCAAGCGATGTGCAACTGATCGACGGGTTTCTCTTTAACCAACTTTTCAGTTCGCACGTTCTGCTTTTTTAGGGTTGGTTTTTATGATTGTGAAAATTGGTTGGGGTTTCGACTGTCATCTTTTTCTCGCTCAGGGTTGAGTTGGTTAGAACGCGGATGTGGTGTTTAAAGTGCTTCATGGTAAAATTATTTGGGAATGCTGGTGTAGGCTGACTCTTCTGATTGTTTTTGTGAGTTTTCACTTACAAATGATGATGGATGCTCGTACATCTTTTCGTTCGGATTTCGTTTGAAAATAAACGGTTAAATTTAATATATGGAAATGTAATGCGTTTCGTATATTGATTATTCTAATTTTTTTTCGTATTATGCTTATACTTAAGGTATCCGACTACGTTCGGAACCGTGATTTTAAAAAGCGCATAAATGGATAATTTTCATGATATTTAGTGTCACTCCGATTAAAATACATGTGTAAAATTGTTTTAAGGACATTTTGACAAAAAAAATATTTAAATACAATATTTCGGCAAAAAATTAACTTAGAATAACCTTTTTTTTCAAAATGTTCTCCTTTTATAAAAAAGACTTCTAAAATAATAATATTTTGCTTATATTAAGTAAAGACTTCTCCAGAGAGTTTGAACTATTTTTTAAAAAAAAATTCACATTATTTTCAGAGTTACAACCAATTGAAATAATTATCGACGTTTTTTTTCTTAAAATTTCTCCCCTCTGTTGTCGTAAAACATGGATTAACCCATTTCTAAGTTATATATTTCAAAATCCCTAGTTGAGCCTCTGTAGAGAGATCTGAACTATCTACAGGCTAACTATTATTATAATAGAAGCATTTTTCACAAAAGGAGAATATTTTGAAAATGGGTGCTTATGTGCTCATTTTTTATCAAACTATTGTACTTAAATAATTTTTTATTGTAATACTATTCTTAAAACAGTTTTATACACATTTTCTAATCTAAGGGACACTAAATATTATCCATTTATACGCTTTTTCAAAATCACGGTTCCGAACATAGTCGGATATCTTAAGGCTGTCTTCAGTCAAAGTACGAGAGGTTGAACTAAACGCGAAGCACATTTTTAGACAGCAAAAAATGCCTCAATTTCTATGTAAATCTGCAATATTATAACTCATACCTCTCTGTTAACAATATAGTGTTTTTAAAAATGCCAAAATATTCCATGAATACTTTCTTTTTTGTTATAATACGTGAAGGCAAAGCCCATTTAACATTACGGTATAGGAAAAAAAAACACGACACATTTCATGCCAGAAAAAATGAATAAATTCGGTTAAAAACGGGAAGTATGATGAAAACATTCTGCTGTCTAAAAGATAGTAAAGCCAGAATATCATATATTATTGTTTCATTTCTTTTATATCTGAAAAAAATGTTCAAAATTCTGGTCCTATTCTTTAACATTAAGAGGACTTGGTACCCTACAAATCACAAACCTATCGTTTTTTTTAATTTTCATTTAATCTTATTCTTTGCATTATTATCTTTAGATTGATATATCACTTGTGCATGTCGGAAAGTTAGAAGTTGAATAAAACTTCATTTGAAAACAAATTAGGCAATTCAGCCACATCCCCTTTTAGAAAAAAATAGCTAAAAATGCGTTATGATAAAAAAAAAAATCTATTTTATAAATAGAAATAATAACTATAAAAAAGAATGTGTAGTATTAAAAGCAGAATATTTCCGAGGCAATACAATAATGTAATTTTTTTCTTCCTTGTGAAATGTGTGCATGTAAAATTTTTAAATTAAGGCATTTTATATTAATAATTTTATAATTTCAGTTCTTATTCCTGATATATTTTTGATACAAATGTAATACTTTAATATTATAAGAAGAAAACAGCTAAAATTTCTGTCGTGACAGAAAAATTTTTTTTTTTAAGTTTTTCTTGAGTTTTCTTGTGCAATTAGTACTCTCTAAAAGTTGATCATATATAAAAATGTGTGGGTTGAAAACATATGAAAATGCAATTATTTTGAAGAAAAACGTATAAGTAATATCTTAAAGTGGTATTTTAAGTTTAATTGCTTATAATAATTATTTTTTCAGAATTATAAACTTTAAAGTGGTTTTTCTCAGTTTGTGTTTTTCGAAACCTTAGTGCATTCAAAATGCTACTCCTTCGACAATTATTTACCAATCACTTCAATTTTTTCCTGTGTGTTAAAAAAATAAAGCATGTAATAAAATTAGGGATCCGTTTTGCTATAAACTGAATACTTTTTAAAAAAAAAAAAAAATGTTAGACATGTTGGCTTTTTCGTTGATTTTTAGCCTGTATATCAACATTTTATTTTTTTCTCGAAAACGAATGAAGTTATTCTAAAATCGATCCCTAAAGTTGTTAATAACATCCATCCATAAGAGTATTATAAAAAAAAAATTTCAGGTCAAAAAATTAATTTTTACAAAAGGAGTAGGATTTTAAAATTTTTCCAATTTTCTTCAAAAATTTAAATTTTTAAAATTGTGTGAATAATATATGAAAATTTTCATCTGGTAACATTTTCTTGAATAGAAACATTGCATAAAATGTTAAAATATAATTTTTAAATACGTAAATAAAGAAGTTTGCTCAAAGGGTGCCAAGTCTCCTTAACCGAATACAGCCTTAACGTTCTACGGAAATTATTTGCCTAGTGATATTTTTTAAGCAATAGATCTAATAGAGCTAACGATATTTATTTCATAAAGATTGAAAACAAGAATATAAGCAATATATTTCTTAACAAAATATAAATAAAACCCCTCTTCATTTTAAATACTTATGAGTGAAATAAAAAAAATATTTAAAGATTAGTACCAAATTCATTTTTGGAATAAAATAAGTGAGTTGCTTCATAAGTATCATTAATGAATTTAATTGTACAATTTCACTAACGATAATATTCTTACTGAATTTGTATCAAATCTATAAAAATTATCACAAATACTCTAATATTATTACTAATACTTCCTTTCACGGAAGAACAAACTAATTTTTTTTCTAAATATTTTTTAAAATAAAAAGGCAACATTCATTCTTAATCATCACCTAAAAACCAAGCATGTGAAAGAATATTTTACTAAGTTAACAATATCTTTTTCTTGCTATTTCTAAATTCTTAAAATTGTGTTTAATTATATTCTTTTCAGCAACAGTTATTTTATTAATATTTTCAATCGAAAGGGTTGTATAATTTTTAAATAGATTGTGATCACTTACAATTAGTAATGCATTGCAACTGGTTCTTATATTGACTTAACGCAAAAGTAAATACGTATGCATATTCTAAATATTTTCCGTGGAGAACTACAGTTGCTAAGAATGTTATAATTCATCGTGATCAAATCCTGTTTTAATTACGCATTCTAATTTATCACCAAGTTTGGGAATTAAACTTATTAGAGAGGCTCGAAAAAACCTTTTTGGCTCCAATTTTTGTGCCGCCAAGAATACAGGGTAGACCAGGCGCCAGCAACATATGGCACACACGCGCTAGTTTTGGGAACGCAGTACAATTCTCATTGAAACTCTGCGCCCTTCTACAAATATGTAAATTTTAGAGTGGATGGAAATTAATCATTTTAAAATCAAGGTTATTGAAAATTTTGGAAAGTAAAATTTGCTGAAAAAATTTGGAAGATAACTCTAACCATAAATCGACACATATTTTAAATTGTTAGATGCCATTGCTGAAGACATTTAATTGTTTATATAAAACTGTATGTGTACTCTGCTTTCCAATTTTAGTTCTATGTACCTATGTTATATTTTGCCATACATTAAAATATTTTGAGTCCACAAAGATGTTTAACAACTGAACCTTCAGAATGATATGTCACATTGAAAGTCATACATTATTCCTCTGATATTGCGATATTAAATGAAGCATGCAGGGACAATTTTCGCTTTAAATATTTATTATTTTTATTTAGCTGTAATGAAGGAATACTTTTATATTTTGTTTATTTCTTATTTTAATAAATATGTTTTTTAAAGAAAACATAATACATATTATAAATACAACTCTAATTTTTTATTTAGGGTGAAGGAATATTTATATATTTTAGGCTCTTCGTTATACAATATTTTTACACAATAAAATTGTAAATTTGTTTTCGTGACCCCTATTTCCTAAATCTGCAAGCATAGCCACGGGAATCAAATTGTTTAAAATATTTCCTACTGTGGGGCACCCTGGATCATATTGGTAGATTGGTTTGGCACACCCCTCTGCTATAAGGTTACCTATAGGGATGGCGATCTGAGATCGATTAATCGAAAAATCGACTTTTGGGGCCAAAAAAATAGATTTTTTTAATCAATATGTAGCCCTGAATCGATTCAGTGGACCGATATTTCATCCTAGAAAACTGACATTCGATTTTTTCTCTTTTGGTAAAAACCATAAAAATTGTAAAAACGAAGAATTTAAACACTATTTATCGCAGGCAGTTGTGCACCTGAAGAATGATCCTGTACTTTAATGGCAAAAACAAAAGAACTCTATTTATCATCACGTTCACTCGATAGCCATGATGTATGAGTATAGTGGGATCATCTGTTTCTCGTGAGCACATCTCTTCGATTGCCGGCAACATCGAAAGTGATGAGCAGAATCGCTTGAATCCCAGTAGACTTGACAGATAGTTATTTTTAAAAAGTTTAGATATTAAGCATTGGGAACTACAAGCTATATTATCTATTTTCTAAACTTTTTAATGTAACGAATACATTTAGAAAATAAATGTCGTCTTTTGTACCTGATATTTTGATATGGTTATAAAAATAATTGCAATTGTCGAATTCTCTGAACTAAACAAAATCCCTTGTTTTACTGATCGTTTATTATGGTATCTTTCTTTTCATACAATGGATTTATATTTACATTGTAAATGCAGACTCGAAAAAAATCGATTTTTTAGAAATCGATCTTTCAGACCTCGATTTTTTTTGTGAATCGATTCATCAGGTTACGATTCGAATCGATTTAAAAATCGATCTTTTTCTGGAAGAATCGCTATCCCTAGTTATCTACCCCTGGGATAAGCTAAGATAAACTATTTTATAATCTAAAAAAATACGTTAAATTAAATTCGCTGGGAAGAGTTGCTCCCGATTTTCTGTATAAACCCACGAAAGTATTTCCACACCCATTTCCAAAACTAGTTCTTTCGTCAGTGACTCATTGTCCTGTCCTCCAATCAAATGTGTTTGAACAATTCCTAGAAATGAACCAACTATTGTTTGAACCCCAGGTGTGAGGTTAGTTAAATCTGGCTAAAATGCGGTAACAATGTAGTTTAGATAAATTACCAAAAAGTATGCCTCGTGTAAAAGTTAAAAGAGAGCAGACAATGCACTTTAGTTTGCTGAACCGGATGTTTCCTTTTTGGCATTGCTTCTGACAATACAAATTATCTCTAACTCTCTAGTATGATCTTAATTTGAAATGAGGAACATGTGTATATATATAACCTCCTGTAGCGTCGAACACTGTATTTTGCTTAAATTTTGAAGGAGAAGTAATTTGTGTTTTAATCATTCAGCATATTTCTGAATCGCGGATTTATATATATATTATACATATATATACATGTATATGTATATATATATATATATATATATATATATATATATATATATATATATATATATATATATATATATATATATATATATATATATATATATATATATATATATATATATATATATATATATATATACAATTTCAGTTTAGACATCACAAAAAGCAGCCAACAGCAGGCGATATGACAAGAGACAAGAAACCAGCTGGCAGGCGCGAAATCTCTCTGGAAACGGGATCTTTTATATGAAGTGGAAAACGGAAGCTCTGAAATACCCATGACTTCCGTGCACGGAGCTTGTGATTGTTGGAAAGATATCGTACGATGAATTTTGATACAACTTTACTTAAAAAACGCTAAGTTTTTAAGAGGCACAGCCATGATTAAATTCCGTCAGCCGGGCAAGCTATTTAATTAAAGCGCGAGTCCTGAAGGGCCAGGACCATTACAATTCAAAAATTTGCTTGGATGAAATTAAAGCGAATTATTACACACACATATACATGTAGAAAAAATATATGCAAAGACCGTCCTATCAGAGAGAGAGAGAGAGAGATGTGCTTACTTTAAATTTATCGAAGCTTGAACTCTTAAAGGTTAAGGATGGGTGAAGTAGATGTAAAAATGTAATGATTGGGGTTCCGGTTCACACGCCGACATCATCCTCCGACTACTATTCAGAAATGTTTGTATACATTTCTAATTTAATAGCAAAAGTTTTAATTATGGTTTTTGATGTTCCGTTATAGGTTCCATGCAATTGTAGTCTAAATTAATTTCCCTGTACCTGATCTGTGATATAGAATTAAAAAGAAATAATTTGAAATTAATGTGAAAAATAATATATATATATATATATATATATATATATATATATATATATATATATATATATATACTAGCGGTCCCGACAGACGTTCTGTACACACGTCTTGAATCCGAAAATTACAAACATTTTTGAATAAGTTGTAACAATATGGACCATTTTGGTGAAATTTTCCACAAAGAAAGTTCTTACAATACATCACATGTACAGTTACCACAATTCGACCAATCGATTGCGTGTGAGAAGGATTTACTATGAACTAGGTTGAATGTAGAAAATATTCTGAATAGAAACTTAAACTTGTTTTGATTAAAGGTTAAAAAAGGTAAAACTCAAGCTATTTTCATAACAGATATATTTTTTTAATGCACAAAAAATAAATTTATCGTAATGCCATTGAATGTACAATGTTTTTGGTTAATCCTTGAGGGGTATAGACAAACAAATGCGATGGTTTGCCAAACCTCGGACATGCAACACATAATTTGAAGTGCGAAAAGCAAGGGTTTTCTAAATCTAAGCCACAAATGGTCATTGTTTGACCTTGTGACTTATTAATGGTCATAGCAAATGCCAAGTGAATTGGAAATTGCAAACATTTGAATGGGTAGGTGAGTCTGAAAGAATCATTGGGATCTGTGGCAGAAGTACAACTTCACCATGAAGTTTGCCGCTCAAAATAGTGGCCTCAAAAATATTGCCCATGATTTTTTTATGAACAATCGCGTGCCCTAACATAATTTTGTCGCATTTTTAACTAATTGCGATATCGGACCAAATTGTGAATCTAAATCTTTCTCGAATCTACTTGAACCCACACAAAAAACATCATCCAAATCGGTCCAGCCACTTAGGATACACATACACACGCACAGAAGAATTATATATATAACGGTACATGCCGTATCGCGGCGAAATAAATAACCTTTCCGATTCTGTAATTATTTTTTGTCTGATTTTGATAGAAAAATTAGATTGCAATTTTAAAAACGTCGAAAATATCGGAAAACTCTCCCCTCTCTTTTTTTCTTGCCGCGCATTAACAGTATAAACAGCACACATATGTTAAATAATTATGCGTTTTAAGGTTTGTAATTAATATATTTTTAACTAATTTCGATATCGGACCGAATTGTGAATCTAAACCATTCTAGAGTCCACTGGAACAGATACAAAAAATGTCATCAAAATCGGTCCAGCCCTTTAGGAGGAGTTTAGTCACATACACACACACAGAAGATTTATATATATATATTGGAAAAAAATCAATATTTATTCTTAATTAGGCTTACTTAAAGTTTTTTTTAAAAAAATCCTGTGTTGGCTATGGATAAATTTGCTTATTAGATTACAAATAAAACACTAATAATGTAATGTAGCCTTACAAAATCAAGAATAATATAATACGCCATTATTAGTTGGTCACAGTAGGCTAGTGGTCATGGTCACGAGCTCAGGAATGTCGTGTCCTGAGTTTGACCTCTTGCGCCACTAAAGACCCTCCACGTAGAGGGGCTGATGCACTCTAAATCTGCCATGGTTCATGTTCTCCAATTGGTGCAGAGTGGAAATTCGAAGAAGAAAGGTGCCAGCTCAGGGGTCATCCTCATTCTTTGACCGAGGGTCAAAATCACGGTGCATGTCGCCGATAGCCCTCGTATTACTTTATAGTGCAACGCCAATAAACGTTAGTTTAACGTCAATACGACCTTATCAGAAAACAATAACAACACAATGTAAATAGTATAACATGCGTTACAGTTTCGAACATTTCCTTCTCTTGATTTCAGCTTCAAAATTTCTTGGCAGTTTGTCGAACGTAATATTTGAAATTAACAGAAACCAAAGATTTCTAAGAAACCCCATAAAGAAGAATATTCACAACAGTAAAAAAATTCGTTACAGATACTTATTCCCAAAGGGAGAAAACACGTGAAATCTTAACTTAAATTTAGGAAAGAGCGCTTTTCCAGAAACGGGTAAGACCGCCAATTAGGCAACCTTGAAAGTTCGTCAGCAAGGGTTAATTTAAAGATCACGTCTCTCCTGAGTCTACCGCAACGGATCTGCGGTTTTTGTACAAATATAAACAAAGAACCCTCTTGAGCACGGTCATGGCAAACCTCCACGGCTCTTTCATGCATTTAGGGAAATGTCAAGCCAGAAACAAGGTGAAAAAAAGTTTTTAAGTGATGCAGACCTCCCATTGTTGAAAGCCAGAGCAATCGTCGTCGAAATGAGCTATATTTAAATTCTTTTCTTGAGGGTCTTCCAAACTCTGAAAATCGAGTCGAGCCTCGAGATTCAAGTGCACGACAATCGTCGATGTTCGAAACAATATGTCACCAGATGGTGAGTAACAAGAGCAAGGAAAACGAATAATCCTGGAAAGTTTCAAGGTTGGTTTTTCGCTTTACTTTCCCCCTGGCACATTTGAAGGAATTATTCTTACATAACCTCCACGCGATGAACGATGTTGTTTGTGTCGTTACGAAATTGTCTAGTTGTTGTTGTTTTCTTGTTTGTTTTGTTTCCAATATGGTTAACTTGTTTTGTTTCTTTTTATCAGACGAGAAAAATCGTAAGAGGTGACTAAACTAGGTGTGACTCTTACTCGATTTTCGAAATGATTTATTTTATATACAAGCAATTTTTTTCTTCATCTTACTAGTTTGAGGTTAATTTGATAGTTAAAAAAAACTCGTTATAAGCAATATTTTCAGACCCTCCATGAATGTTATTTTTGATAGAAAAAAATATAAAACATTCTAATACAATACCTGTACGTTTATCAACAGGGGTGTATTAACATCTGTGAACTAGTGACCTAGGTTAAACGTATATTTAGAAAATTAATATAGCACGCCCTAAACATACTCCAAAAAGTTCTGATTTTTAAAAAGAAAATTACTATTCTCTCATATTTTCTATGAGGTGTGTGTTTAAGTTACAATTTTTATTAGGAAAAACAATATTCGTCACGTTATATATTTCAATATGTTTTCGATGCATTTAAGACTGTATAAGTGTTCAAGAGCTAATTATGTAACGAAATATCTCATGTATATATTATAAATATTGTATGAATGTGTATTAATGAAACAAATATTTTCTTGCATATCTTGTTAAACTCTGGTGTAAAAAATTTCTACCTAACATGTAAATTTTGATTTTAAAATTTAGATTTTAAAGTAATACAAAATACAGTCGAGCCTCTATATAATGAACCTCTATATTGCGAATTTTTCTATACAGCGAACTTTTTCCTGGAACCTTAAACATTTCATGATTTTCTCCGTAAAGTAACCTCTCTATAGCGAAGTGGATTTTCTATATAAAGAAGCTTTTCTTTTGTGCTTCAGTTCCTTTTCTCCCTTTTTTTAAAGTATTTCTGAACATTTCAAGTTATTCTCTAATCTTGAGCTGGTTTTATTCAATCCTAACTCGCCGAGAGCAATAGAGTTCTAGGTGTTTCATCCAAGAAGTGTAACCTCTAACCCCCATTTTTCAGTTCACAAGAAACATCTTCAATATCCCCTTTCACACTCAATGTTGTCCCATGTCTCTGTGTTCTAGTTATAAAATAATGTGTGTTTAATATTACTTGAATGATTTAAATTAGAAAATGTCCTTAAAATTCATTAATTTTAATGAAAATTGCTTTCTTAACATTGAAAATACACTGAATTCTTCTACATTCTTTTTTCTTGTTTTTCTTGCAGTTTTTCTTTCTTTCTTTCTTTTTTTTGATGAGTAGGATATATAAAATAAACATACATAAATTTTAAAAAAGGTGTGAATAATTACTTTTTTTATTATACAGTGTTCATAAATTTAAAATTTGTTGTCTGTGGTTAAGTATTGGGATGTTCGGAAAGTAATTTGGTTTTTTTGTGTGGAAATGAAAGACAGTTTTTTTTCGTATAATAAACAAATACTTTATTAAATTATATATTGGCCGTTCTGGTCCAACACCTTTTGCCATATTTCTGGTAGTAGCATAATTCCACGCTCATAAAATTTTTGGTCTTTGCTGGCAAAAAACTGATCGAGGTGGTTTTTGACCTCCTCATTTGAGGTGAAGGTTTTACCGTCTAAAAAATTTTGGAGTGACCGGAACAAATAATAATCCGATGGTGCCAGGTCTGGAGAATATGGTGGATGTGGCATTGTATCCCATTCAAGCTGTAAAAGCATTTGGCGAGTGACCAAACTTGTGTGAGGTCTCGCGTTGTCTTCGTGAAACACTACACCTTTCTTGTTGATTAGTCCTGACCTTTTCTGTTGAAGTGCATCATTCAGTTTGTCCAGCTGATGACAGTAGACTTCCGAATTAATCGTTGTGTTATCCGGTAAAAGCTAAAAAGAAAACGATTCCTTTAAAATCCCACCAAACAGACAGCATCACCTTTCTTTTTGGTGAATATCGGCTTTGGAAATGGTTTGAGCCGGTTCATCTTTTTTGCTCCATGACCTTTTTCGTCCCCAGTGTTGATGCGCTTCAAAAACGGATCATTTTCGTGACATTTGAGAAGCGAATCGCAGACGTCAATGCGGCGACACAGATTTCTCTCTGTGAGAACATGGGGAACCCATACATCGAGCTTCGAGGATAATTCCAGGCCTTTCAAGTCGTCATAAACTGTTGAATTTGATAAATTTAACCTCAATCCGATCTCACGTGTTGTTATTCGCCGGTTCGCATCAACTAATGCCTTTATCGCGTCTTTATCAGCTTCAAACGGCCTTCCCGAACGTGGTGCATCTTCGACATCAAAATTGCCGGATCGAAATTTAGCGAACCAGTTCTGGCACTGGCGTATTGTCAACACACCTTCTCCATACACATTGGTCAATTTCTTTCTTTCTTTGAAAACATTTTATTTAAAAATTTTCTTTGAAAACATTTTTACTTTCATTGAACAGCATTTTTACCCTTTTTGTAGTAAAACAGTAAGATATGTCGAAAATGCTGCTTATCGCTCTCCATTAAAAGGGCACCAACCAAAAACTACTGCGTAGAATTAATTGGAATTTTTCACACACAAGCCTTGCTATATGAGCTCTCAAAGCATATAAAAATTACACGGCTTAAATGTGAAGTTGGGTGCAAAAAAATACAATTAAATCCTCTGTCGGGAAAAAACAAAATTATTTTCCGAACAATCCAATATATTAAACGATGAACCTCTGTATAACGAGTTTTCCAACTAACGAACTTTTTTCCGGGATTTAGCAACTTCGTTATATAGAGGTCCTAATGCATTATATCATTAAATTAATAGTATTTAATATTTAACCTAGTTACGTCACAAAAGAGTTTCTTATAAACAGAGATTTTCCTTAATTCGAAATTCCGAGTGGGAAGTGAATTCTATCTTAGAAAATCCTAAGATAGGTTTAAATATATTTAAGAAATATGTTGTAAACGTATAACGAACTATTTCTACATAATTAAAATAAATTTGTATAAATATATTGTTTAATATTTAAAAGTTCTTTATGCATTCACTTAACTCAGTGAAGCTATAGCCCATGAGGGCCAGGGCCTACTGTGCCCATCTCAGTATACGCGACTTTGGGCACAGGGATGCATGCGCAGATGTTTCGGTGAAGTGGAAAGTCTGATGCAAAACCCCCAGTGTTAAGTTCCCAAGCAAGCTTGGTACTCATTTACCGACCCACTGAAGGGATAAAAAGCTGAGTCAACCTTGCCCAGTCCGGGGTTTGAACCTCGTACCTTTGGCGTGGAAGCGCGATGCACTCACTACTCAGCTACTGGGCCTTCTCTTTAATCTTTATTTGGGGGAAAATTTTTTTCTTTAACCTATATTGGGAAAAAAAGCATACTTCAATAAAAAATAAACATTTCTATGGAAAACCGTTAGCTATGCGATTCCAAGAAAAAATTTCAGAAAAAAATTGCCGGTTTTATTAATAAAATTTGCTTGCACCTTTAAAACATTAATCAATATAATTTTTAAAAAATTCTTATAAAATTCATAGAAAAAAGAAAAAGTTCTGTCGAATAAAAAAAGTATCAGTCAATCATTGCATTTAAAAATAATTACAAGTAAAACCAAAGCACACACAATTTTATTTTTAAAAAAATATTGAAAAAATTTCCAAACATAGAGAGAGCTTTTCGTAAAATTTGATTAGCTAGAATTCCATCTGGGTTCTACTAGAAAAATGTGACCCGTCACAGGTGTTGTAATCCTTTTTTAATTTTATTTCTTGAACAAAATCATAGATAAAAAAATTATGCATATCATATAAAAATTCGAAAAAAAGGACATTTCGTCAGTCTTAAAATCTGTTTCCCATGGATAGAAATTGAACCGACGATTTCAGGCCATGCCAGTTTATCTGAATTATCAAAACCAAGATATAATTTATTATCTGACTTCTTTTCTACTTAAAAGTATGAGTAATATCAATCAATTTTACCATTTAAAAAAAGTTTAGAAAATTATTCACTTTTTTTAGAGGTATAGAACTTTAAATTGCAATAAAACAATGATGTATTATTCGATTGACATGATTTTTTTTATTCGAAAGATAATCCATTTTAAATATGATTTCTGGCATAGGACTACCACGGCTGGCTCGGATGTAGTCCAATCTGGACGTCCAATTTTCGATGACTTTTCCCAACATTTGTGGCCGTATATCGACAATAACACGGCGAATGTTGTCTTCCAAATGGTCAAGCGTTTGTGGCTTATCCGCACACAGAAAATAGTCTAGCGGTGTTAAATCACAAGATCTTGGAAGCCAATTCACAGGTCCAAAACGTGAAATTAGGCGGTCACCAAAGGTGTCTTTCAATAAATCGATTGTGGCACGAGCTGTGTGACATGTTGCACCGTCTTGTTGGAACCACAGCTCCTGGACATCATGATTGTTCAATTCAGGAATGAAAAAGTTAGTAATCATGGCTCTATACCGATCACCATTGACTGTAACGTTGTGGCCTTCATCGTTTTTGAAGAAGGATTCCACCAGCCCATAAAGCGCACCAAACAGTCAGTTTTTCTGGATGTAACGGTGTTTCGACATCCACTTGTGGATTAGCTTCACTCCAAATGCGGCAGTTTTGTTTGTTGACGTAGCCATTCAACCAGAAGTGCACTTCATCGCTAAACAAAATTAACTTATGAAGTCATCGAAAATTGGACGTCCAGATTGGACTACATCCGAGCTAGCCGTGGCAGTCCTATGCCAGAAATCATATTTAAAATGTAATGCCACAAGATTATCTTTCGAATAAAAAAAATTCATCTCAATCGAATAATACATCGTTGTTTTATTGCAATTTAAAGTTCTATACCTCTAAAAAAACACCCTTTGTATGTATGTGGATGTGTGTAGAGGGGAAGATTGCTTATGTGAACTCCGAAATTTCCGTTGGTTTAATTAAACACTCTAAAAACTTTTCAAAGTTCAGATACTATTTCTTATAACTATGAAGTGAATGTTAATGAACTCTTACGTAATTGCTCAATAAGTTACAGAATTTCTAGACCTGAACACACACACACAAGTTTTTTTTTTACTTCACTAGCCCAGTTTTTAAACAGAGCATAGTTATTAAAAATGAATCACCAAAACACAAATAAAATTCAGTTGTATAAAGTAAAGCAAACTAAACATAATTATTGAATTTTAATTTGCGTGATCGAACAATGATTAAAATACGTACGAATTTTCAAAAAGTGTGAAACTTAAATTGAAAACAAGCAATATGTGGGACTAATTATAATCAATAATATGTTATTCTAGAATAATTTGTGTGCGTTAATACCTTAAAATAAAAGCACGCGAATAGCTGGAAGGATACATACTTATTTTGAAAAACACATCTTCCATCAATATAAATGGTGTTTTTTAGAGGTATAGAACTTTAAATTGCAATAAAACAACTATGTATTATTCGATTGACATGAATTTTTTTTATTCGAAAGATAATCTTGTGGCATTACATTTTAAATATGATTTCTGGCATAGGACTACCACGGCTGGCTCGGATGTAATGCAATCTGGACGTCCAATTTTCGATGACTTTTCCCAACATTTGTGGCCGTATATCGGCAATAACACGGCGAATGTTGTCTTCCAAATGGTCAAGCGTTTGTGGCTTATCCGCACACAGAAAATAGTCTAGCGGTGTTAAATCACAAGATCTTGGAGGTCAATTCACAGATCCAAAACGTGAAATTAGGCGGTCACCAAAGGTGTCTTTCAATAAATCGATTGTGGCACGAGCTGTGTGACATGTTGCACCGTCTTGTTGGAACCACAGCTCCTGGACATCATGATTGTTCAATTCAGGAATGAAAAAGTTAGTAATCATGGCTCTATACCGATCACCATTGACTGTAACGTTGTGGCCTTCATCGTTTTTGAAGAAGGATTCCACCAGCCCATAAAGCGCACCAAACAGTCAGTTTTTCTGGATGTAACGGTGTTTCGACATACACTTGTGGATTAGCTTCACTCCAAATGCGGCAGTTTTGTTTGTCGACGTAGCCATTCAACCAGAAGTGCGCTTCATCGCTAAACAAAATTCGCTTATGAAAATCGGGAACAACGGCAATCTCGTTTTGGGCCCATTCGACGAATCTACGCCTTGCTTGATGATCGTTTTGATGAATTGCCAAACCAAACTGAGAATAAATCACTTGACAGCTGTTAAATCGGTTGCCATCTTGGAAAGTAATGGCAACTTAAACTTCTATACCTGAAAAAAACTCTTTATAAATAAGTTCGATAACTCAAGCATAAACTACGAAATATATTTCATTGTCCGAGGAAAAAATGTTGAAGAATTTCGCTGCGATTAACACTGATAATCCGTTTGTCAATATCAAAATATATTACAGGCCATTGGCGACAGTCCGGGTCAATCCCAAAGGACAGACCGCAGGACATCTTACATAACAGATTAATGCACAAGGTAGTGCCTCCACACACGGACTTATTTATAGCTGGATTAAAAATCAAAATCCGCAACAGTCAATTGAACCATCTTAATGGAGTCTTTTCCCCCTTGAGCCATGTTATTCCGTTTGATAGAGAGTGACAGGCTGGCTTTCGAAAATTATTCAAAAAAAAACTTACTATTTGGTTTAAAGTATGATCACATTAAATGGGATTTAAAAGGAATTTTTTCCTTCCTGGTTTCGTATTCTATTCCAGCTTTTGTTTTAGAGTACGGTAACGTATCTATTTTAATTCAAGCATAATGTGATATATATATATATATATATATATATATATTTACTTCCACAGAAGAATTTTTTAAAGATGATATTTTAGATAAACGCTTTTCAAAGGAAAGAAAACAGAAAATTGGCTGTTGTTTTTTTTCAATTTATTTTGTCAAGAATTTTTTTCTTTGTTTTGTTTGATTCCCTATAATATTTTCTATGATTAAAATGACAAAAAGAGATTTATAATGACTTTCTTATTATTATTTAGAAAAATCGTAAACGAGACAATTAAAATAATTTCTTGTATATGTGCAATGTTAAGCATATAACTGTTTTCTAAAAATAACAGGTGTCATATAATTTTTAGAAAATTGCATGTACATTTTTTCTTAATGATCATATATATTTATGTAAATTTAATATATTTTCTACATTAGTTAAATAGATTTAAGTTTACTTATATTTTTCCTTGTTAATTTTATTTACTATAGCATTAGTATATTTAATTTTAATCTGATAATAATGACTTATTCATGCTCCTATTTCCCCTTTCCCTACACAGCCCAGTAAAATAGACAAATTATGGGTGGAGGTTGGCGGGCCTAAAATAGTGTTTGTTGTTGTTGATTTGTTCTTTCGAAGGGAAAGAAGAAAATTTGATATAGCCTGAGACAGGTTGGACTTCCAGATGTACGCATATCGTTGGCTCCCACCTTTCTTCAGTTTCCAGCAACCTAACGAGAGGACTTGCACCTCGACGGCTATTTAAACAATTAATTATTGTTCGAATAAAAACACAAAGGGGAAAACGTTCCAGTAACACACAATATTCCATCCGCCTTTTTCAACACATCCACCCGTAGAATATTCTAATTATCAATCAAGTCTAAAACGAATAATATATTCACTTCGGTAGTTCACGAGAATACGCATCCTCCAGTAATCGTTATTATTATTATTTCTTTTTCATTTTGTGCCAGCAGCATAACATACGAAGATATTGTTATTATTGGTGATTGGAATTTTCACCTGCTTAATGGAGAGTAATAAAACGCATTTTATATATTATTCGGCTTTTTGCTTCAAATGGCTGCGCATGTGGGTTTCTTTCCTCTGCTCTGAATAACAACCACGAGGGGAATCCGTCTGCGTTTTTAAAATTTTGATGGAAAAATATCTTGGTGAGAAAATTTCAAGGACAACACGGACATTGCCTTTGAGCTCGGACGGAAGCCTTTAAAATTTATATATATATGTGGGAGTCCGAATAAATCTTCGAATAAAAATCAGACTCTTCAGAAGGCGGGATTTTATATTGGCAAGGTGGGTTGTCTAGGGGTAAGTATTTAAGGGTGAGTGATGAATTAATTGAATCAAAGTCATTTAAACACAGATACTTCATTTAAGTAAAAAAGAATTTATTTAAAGTTAAAGGGAAATATTTACAAAAGGGGATATTTACAAAAAGAAAGATGCAGGAATTAGGTTAATTGAAAGTTGAGTTATACCTTTAGAAGACGGGGAAATTACCTTTTTCATTCTTGGACGTTAGGACTGGTGGTACCGCGCAGGGGGCGCGAGATGCGCTAAAGACGTGACGTTTTGAACAAGCGGTTGTTAGTAGGCCTCTGCCGAAAAATTATTCAAGCCGGAGCTACGAAAGCTCACTAGACAGCGCTGCTTCGGAATGCAGTAATAAATAAAATTGAGATTAATGGTCCTCTGAAAAGGATATGACTCAACCCTTTAACAAAATGTTTCAAAGGGAAAATCCTACATATATATATATATATATAAATATATATACATACATATATATATATACATACATACATATATATATACATACATACATACATACACACACACATATATATATATATATATATATATATATATATATATATATATATATATATATATATAAATTAAGTAATAATTGAATATCCCAGGGCAGTGTTCCGCAACCTTTTTATCGCCGTGGACAGGTCAACATTTGTTAATTTTACCATGGCCCGCTGAGGGGGAGGATATTGATTGTTCATATTTTAGACTATTTTGATTTAATAATTTTAGTTTAATTGTATTTAATCGTGACTTCTGAATAAAATATAGCTACATCAAAAAATAAATATAAAGTGATTTAACAAGGAATATTAAGGTATCCGACTACGTTCGGAACCGGGATTTTAAAAAAAGAGCATAAATGGGTAATTTTCATGATATTCAGGGTCACTTAGATTGAAATACATGTATAAGATTGTTTTAAGGACATTTTTACAAAAAAAATTATTTAAATACAACATTTCGGCAAAAAATTAACTTTGAATAACCTTTTTTCAAAATGTTCTCCTTTTGTTAAAAATGCTTCTAGTATAATAATATTTTGCCTGTATATAGCTCAGACATCTGTACAGAGGCTCAACTATGATTTTTGAAATATATTTTGATTTTTGAACAACCCATTGAAATAATTATCGGCGTTTTTTTCTTAAAATTTCTCCCCTCTGTTGTCGTAAAACATGGACAAACCCACTTCTATGTCATATATTTTAAAAATTCTAATTGAGCCTCTGTAGAGAGCTCTGAGCTACATACATGCAAAATATTATTATAATAGAAGCATTTTTCACAAAAGGAGAATATTTTGAAAAGGGGTCATTCTATGTTCATTTTTTTGACAAAATATTGTACTTAAGTAATTTTTTATAGTAATACTATTCTTAAAACAATTTTATATACATTTTCGAATCTAAGTGACACTAAATATCATAAATATTATCCATTTATACGTTTTTGCAAATTCACGGTTCCGAACGTAGTCGGATACATTAAGCGATTTTCGTAAAAAGTAGCCCAAATCTAAGAAAAATATACCACAGTAAATAAAAGAGAAATAATTTAATGTTTCTTGTGCGGACCGGTAGTATTTGATCCACGGACCGATACCGGTCCGCGGACCGGGGGTTGCGGAACACTGTCCTAGGCTATACAAAATAGTTTTGAGTTTGTAGGAGAAATATAGAACTCTTGATTCAATACTAGATAAGGCACAAGGTCTAAATAGAATAGGTAAAAAATGGAAATATAAAGTGGGTTTTTTTTTAAAAAAAAAAACATTTTCTATTAATGAAAAGAGCTTTCGCAATAATAATATTTAGTTTATTTACAGCTATTATACAGATTCTGAACTAGGAATTTTTGAGAAATTCATACAATATTCAGAGTTACGTTCACACACACAATCGAAATATTAACCGGTATTTTTCCTTAAAATTTCTCTCCTCTCTCTCTCTGATATATTAAAATATAAATAAATCCATTTCTAAACGATATATTTCAAAAATTCTAGATCACGCTCTGCGTAGAAAACTGTGTATAGGAAAAATGTTATCTTTATATATAAATATATTATATATATATATATATATATATATATATATATATATATATATAAAGAGAATGCTTTGAAAGTATTATACATCTTTCCTTCTTCATTTTTCTCCAAAAATGGCGTTTAACCCTTTATCGACCGCTTTATGATTTACTGCAGTTTTTTTCATGCAATATTTTTTTTTTGGATTACTATATTGAAAATTAAGGGATATACATAAACAAAATACTCAACTTTGGGAAATTTAATTCGTTAGAGGTAATTAATTAATTAAACATATTCAACTGTAAAATTAATTATACACACTGTTAACTTAAAATAAATAGTCAAATCATTTTCTAAGGTCTTCATTAACATACAAAATATATATAAGACACTTAGATTTTGACATTAACTATTTTTCCGAGACAAAAATGATAATCTTCGCAATCCACTGAAAAACGCAATTACTGCTATGAAACTATTCTCCTTCCCTGCTAAAATACTCATCATAGAACCCGTGCTGTCATGTACCTTGGAAGAGTGGATTTCAAAGAATATTCTTGCTAAGTATCGTCAGAATATTCGTAAAAATGGTTATTTTATGTAATTTTAAAGTGAGTGGTACTTATAAGTACCGTCGGTCGATTAAGAGTTAAATAATTTTTTTCTTGTAATAATTAATATCATTAAAACAATTTTACGTGTATATTCTAATTCAAAATAACCCTAAATATCAAAAACAATTTTACGTGTATATTCTAATTCAAAATAACCTAAATATCAAAAAAAATTTTACTCTTTTACACCATTTTTCAAAATCATGGTTCTGAACGTATTCAGTCATCTTAAAGCGAAAATTTTATGTAATATAAGAAATAAACTAATTCCAAAGACGAAAGCGAGTAAAAAATAAAATACTGAAGCTCGAGCTGCCCCTATTTCCAATTTCCTCGTATTTTATAAATTAAACGAGTGAATATTTTTGGTTGAAAAAAAACTTATTAAAAAAAAGGGGGGAATTACAAGTTCTCCAATAAATAAGTAATTACAGTAGATCACATCTTTTATTTACCGACCGGTAATATCAGAACATTTGGACCCAATCTTGTAAAATCGAATGCCAATTTAATATATACCAGTTAAGAAAGCTCTTTATGTTAAATGATTATTTCTATGCCTTTAACTTACTAAACGTTGTATATATATAACAAGCACTTCAGAATTTTTTTAATTACTTAAATTATTATTAAATTGAAAGGATTTAAGAAAATGAAAAATAGTTAGAGAATGTAGACAAAAAAAATGCATATTATATCAGGGTTACTCAATCTTTTTTTGCCGCCGGGCCGCATACAGATGCCAGGTATTTCACTCGGGCCACAACATGCAGATAATGGTAATACTAACGCAACATTGGACTAAGCAAAATTTATCAAATATTAAAACTCATTTTTAGCTTTTATTATAATACCACACACATACATTTTCGATCAAACATATACAAAAAAAAATATTTATTTTTATGCATTTTTTACTGAGTTACGGGATCATTTCTATTTCAATTCATCTATCACCAAGCCTCTAGCTTGCATTCTATTATTAAATAAGCAAATTGATAGCAAAATTGATATATTTGATTGCTTGATTGATAGAATTTCCCTCTAAATTCTTAGCAAATTGTTTTCCAGTAATTGTGTGTGTGTGAATTTCTTAGTGTGATGGGTCCCCACCACCGCCCATCCTGTATAATGGTTAGTGACACTGATTGCGGTGCCGTAGGGTCTGGGTTCGGATCCCGGGAAAGACATGGATGTTTGTGTTGTAATCCTTTTCTTCCTTGTGATATGTGCTTCACGCTTGCTTCTATGTAAGCCCCCGGATGATACTTTGTGGTGCACGGGGTTATAAATGTTCTCAATAAAAAAAAGGGTCCTCACCGGGCCACTAAAAAAAGACCGGTGGGCCGTAGGCTAAGTATCACTACATTATATCATGTATTTTTTTCAAATATCATTTATAAAAAAATAATCATCCTTCTATCTTTAATAATAACGTAACATAAGCGTTCCTTTTTCCCACTTAAAAATGTTTTCTTTATATTCATCTAGAACAAGACTTTCTGCACTTTTAACACATGTACCCAGAAAACAAATTAATGCAGAATCACATCTGCATCCTGCTGCATTGAAAACGACATCGCAGCACATTCAGTTACCGGATGGTGCTTCAAAAAACAATTAACCCCCGGTGAAAAAAACGTGAAAGACCACAATGTAATTTACGATTGAACCATATCCTGATGCAAACGCCTCTTAATTTAGTCCTGTCTCAGAGTTACTAATTGCCGCCTGCCGGTTGCGAGACAAAGCGTTGGTCTATCTCGCAGACTCCGCATCAGATCCTTAGCCATCTAATCTGCACGCGCTTCAGAATGCCAACTCTGGCCGGAAGCCAACACAGGAGATCTTTATTTGTGCTGCAGTCATCCTTCGAGCAGCTGTCAGCACGTCTCAGATTGAGACGAGGATGTGGGAGGGAGGAGAAGTGAAATGGTTACAAGATTTTATGTGCTGTGACATTCGAGTGTTGTCCCAGTCTTATACGCGGAGATTGTGAAGAGAGGAACGGGACTTGATGAACTGGGCTTCAAAGTCGGTCATCGGACAGCAATTGCTCAAATTAGGACTGAGGTTGTTAGCAGAACGTTATTACAAATTTAGTTTGATTATGAAATATTAAAGAGAACCTTGAATGTTTGAATTATATCATTCAGTTATTAATTTGAAGTCCCAGTGATCGAGTGGTAGCGTATCGAGCTTCCACACCACAGATCCGCGTTCTATTCCCAGGCTGGGCAAGGTTAACTCAACCTTTCATCCCTACTGCAGTGGGTCGATAAATGAGTACCAAAAAAACTTGCTTGGGGACTTAAACACTGGGGGTCTCACTTCAGACTGACCACCTGATACGGACATCTGCTTATGCGCCTTGGCGCCCAATGGTCACGTATACTGGGATGGGCACAGTAGAGCCTGGCCCGCATGGGCTATTACGCCACTGAGTTTGAGTTATTAATTTATTTTTTATTCTGTCTGATTGTAACGGGTCTATCCGCGAACCTTCAACAAATCGTTTTGGGATAAACTTATTTCATTTTAACTGTATGTTCTATTGAAAACTTTCTCTCTCGAAGAAGAAGATGAATTGATTTATATAAATGAGTAGTTCTATTTAAGCGTTGACTTTTGGGTACACGAAATTAGTCGAGAGTTAGTCAACGAATAGTCTCTCAATGGTCAATTATTGTTAAGTGGCGAATATAACTTATAAGATTGAGCTTAAGAATTAAGTCGTACAAGAAAGAGATTCGCAGTGAAATCTGGCGTAGAAGTCCAGAGTGCTACAAGAGTAAGTGGAGTAGATTATACTCATAAGTTAAATATCCTTAAGCCGTGTGATTGCTCTTCTAATTAGTTGCGTAGTGCATTTCCTACCTTTAGCTGTTTGATTTAAGTAAGTGGGATAGTAAATCTGAATTTGAAACTGGTTATGGCTAATCTTTACTTGAACCCCCAAAGACCAACAACAGCTAGCCGGTTATTACATGATGACCGAATACGAGGGCGCCCCTGCTGATCCCAAACCCAGAGTGAGTGACTGAGGGTTTATTATCGCACTTTGCAGCATCTCATAATTTCGAGCCACGGTCAGTTCTCGAAGACGGCACCCGAACTGGCACACCCCTCCTTAAACTGTCATGCCGTTCCAACGAGAGGACATTGAACCTCGACTGATTGAGCGTGCTTCATCTCCCCTACAAAGTGAGTCTTCAGTGGCAGTAGGGTTCGAACTTCTGACACGCTGGCCACGAACTCGTAACTATGACCACTAAGCTATGGCTCCGACTCCCAAAAGAGGAAGTCACAAAAGAGGTCAGTGGGAGTAATAGGGAAGTATTTTCTAATCCTCTTGAACATGGTGTCTAAGATCTATATTTAAATCCTTATTGAGAAGGCTAGACTTACGGCTCAAATAGGTTTTAGAAAGCTCCTCTACCTACCAACATTGTAAAGGGTGTTTTTTTGAGAGGTATAGAACTTTAAATTGCAATAAAACAACGATGTATTATCCGATTGACATGAATTTTTTTTATTCGAAAGATAATCTTGTGGCATTACATTTTAAATATGATTTCTGGCATAGGACTGCCACGGCTGGCTCGGATGTAGTCCAATCTGAACGTCCAATTTTCGATGACTTTTTCCAACATTTGTGGCCGTATATCGGCAATAACACGGCGAATGTTGTCTTCCAAATGGTCAAGCGTTTGTGGCTTATCCGCATAGACCAATGACTTTACATAGCCCCACAGAAAATAGTCTAGGGGTGTTAAATCACAAGATCTTGGAGGCCAATTCACAGGTCCAAAACGTGAAATTAGGCGGTCACCCAACGTGTCTTTCAATAAATCGATTGTGGCACGAGCTGTGTGACATGTTGCGCCGTCTTGTTGGAACCACAGCTCCTGGACATCATGATTGTTCAATTCAGGAATGAAAAAGTTAGTAATCATGGCTCTATACCGATCACCATTGACTGTAACGTTGTGGCCTTCATCGTTTTTGAAGAAGGATTCCACCAGCCCATAAAGCGCACCAAACAGTCAGTTTTTCTGGATGTAACGGTGTTTCGACATACACTTGTGGATTAGCTTCACTCCAAATGCGGCAGTTTTGTTTGTTGACGTAGCCATTCAACCAGAAGTGCGCTTCATCGCTAAATAAAATTCGCTTATGAAAATTGACCATTATTTTCGAAATAAAATTGCGCAATTTGAAAGCGTTGTTCAAGCGTGAGTCTATTCATGATGAATTGCCAAACCAAACTGAGAATAAATCACTTGACAGCTGTTAAATCGGTCGCCATCTTGGAAAGTAATGCCAATTTAAACTTCTATACCTGGAAAAAAAACATTCTTTAAAAGATTTGTATTTACATATTTGACAAGCCTGTTTCTTTTGCTGAATAAAGACCCCTCCTCTAAGAACTTATTTTGCATAAATCAACTCCTAATAGTGGCTTTATAGAGCAAAATTTCCCTTTTGAGCTAGTAGAACTGCAGACTTTGAAATTTGACAGACTTGTTTCTTTTGTTTAGTAGAAATACGCTAAGAACAGGTATTGTAGAAATTGAACGTCCTTTTAAATTCAAGAAGCGAGGATTATATAAGAATGTTTTTTTCTCGATACAATCAAGGGCGTAATGCTGAACTTAATAACTTAAAATAAACAATACATAGTAGTACAGCATGAACTGGTTTTACTTATCATTCCCCTTAACATAAGAGGAAAAAAAATATTCTCTACAGTTGCACATAATCCACAAACAACCATTCCGATTCTTAATTTCCTTTTTATAAATTGTGCATATTCGGCATTGACATTTACGTAATTAAATTTCCTATTTTTAAATATTTCACCTCAAGATTGTCATTTCTCTTTTTCAAATCGCATTCTTATTTTGGAACATAAATTCGTATATATAAGTACCGTTAGGTTTTTAATAAATTTGGCAACTATTATTCGATTATATCGAATAGTGAATAGTTTGATAGAAAATTATGCTATAAACTATAATTTAATAATGCTTTAATTGTCTAATAAAAGTCAGAAACGGCTATTAACAGCTTGGATAATTTTTTGTCGATAACTTCATTAGGATTAAGCCGTTAGGATCAATTTAGAACGCTTACGTAAGCAAACAAAAAAAAAACCTATCCTGTGTGTGAAAAACCGGTTAATAGAAAATGACCTCCGGATATCCGGACAGATAAAGAAAGTGAGAATAAAACACTCTGAAACTGCCTTTGATTCGATAGTTAACGTAATGCACATGATTATTTTTTAACATGAAAGAATATTTATGAGTGCAAAATACGTTTTTTCCTATTTAGGTAATTTTTACGAGTAATGGAAAGTAACTGTAAAAGAAGTTACCTATATATTTTATTTTTAACTAAATAATAAAATATATAACATATATTTGTTATGTACGAAGGATGTAACAGTAAGATATGCAATTTTAGTTAAAAAAGATATTCAGTAAGGGATTCAACAATAATATCTACCTCTAACAAAGATTTATAATTTATATATATATATATATATATATATATATATATATATTATTCGGCAAATGTTTCTTGGGATATACTTTAAAAATCAATTAAAATATAACTTAATTAAGAATAACCTTATATATATATATATATATATATATATATATATATATATATATATTTAAACATATGCGAGGGCAATTCGGAAAGTAACCGCCGTTTCGCCGTGGCGCTGGAAGTACGGTTCGGAGCGCCCTCAATCGAATGCACGAGTAATCTGTGATTCAGTAAGCTTCCAGTCGGCGAGTGAGAGTGTCGTAGGGCGTTTGCTAGTTATAACGTGACAAAATGTGTGCCGCCATAGAAAATCCCGCGAAATGTGAGGTACGAGGAGTGATAAGATTTCTTTGGGCCAAAAAACTGTCAGCAGCTGATATCCATCGTGAATTGTGTGCTGTATACGGGCCTAACATTATGAGTGAAGGTGTAGTACGTCAATGGGTACGATTTTTCAAGGACGGAAGAACAAACATTCATGAGGAATCACGGAGTGGAAGGACGTCTGTAGTGAGTGCTGATCTCATCAAAGAAATCGATGAAAAAATTCGTTTGCTCCGTAATTTCACAATCTCCCAACTTTCCAAACATTTCTCGGACAGTTTTGTATGAGACAGTCACGGGAAAATTAGGCTACCGGAAGTTCTGTGCTCGATGGGTACCAAAAATGCTCACGGAGATCCACAAAACCAGTCGAATGGGCGCTGCCTTAGAATTTCTTCCCCGGTACCACACGGATGGGGAGGACTTTTTGAACAGAATGGTGACGAAACTTGGGTAGCGTATGCCAATATGGAGACAAAACAACAGTCTATGGCATGGGGTCATACCGGTTCTCTAACTCGGCTGAGGAAAGCCCGTCAAACTTTGTCATCGAGGAAGCTGATGGTTACCGTCTTTTGGGATGTTCAAGGAATCTTGCTTATTGAATTCATGACGCGTGGAACAAAAATCAATTGCGAAGTTTACTGTCGAACGTTGAAGAAACTGAAAAGAGTCATCCAGAACAAACGTCGCGGCCTACTGAGTTCTGGAGTTGTGCTTCTGCACGATAACGTGCGCCCTCACACTGCTGTAAGAACACGAGAGGTTTTGTGCAAATTTAAATGGGATGTGTTTCAACATCCTCCCTACAGCCCGGACTTGGCTCCATCTGATTACCATCTATTCACTACAATGAAGAAGTGGCTTGGGGGAAAGCATTTCGCTGACGATGAGGAACTTAAAAACGCTGTGACACATTGGTTTAAATCGCAGGCGGCCGCTTTTTATGCAGAAGGAATTGGTAAATTGGTACAACGGTACGACAAGTGCTTGAATAATGGAGGAGACTATGTTGAAAAATAGAGAAGAGTTGTGCCTTTGATATGTGAATAAATTTTTTTTTCGTCTGTGCTGGTTTTTTTTTTACAGCGATTCGGAGGTTATTTTCCGAATTGCCCTCGTATAATGCCAGCGTATTTTTTAATGGGATTAACTCATCTGATGTCGTAGTCACACGATAACTACAATCACATGTTTCCAGCAAATCAGTTCATAAATTCATGTGATGTTATAGTCACATGATAACTACAATCACGTGTTCCCAGCCAATTAGCTCATTAATTCATCTGACGTCATAGTCACAATCACGTGCTTCCAGCCAATTAATTCATGCTCCCCGCTGTTGCCTACTTTTGCTTTTTTAGCAGAAACTTTCTTTTAAAATGTACATTTTGTCTACAATTATAACATACATTCGTAAACAAAGTACACATGATTTAAAAGTACAGGTATAAAATATGAATTTTTTTTAATTTTGGGAAACTTTTTGAAGAATCTTAATATTTGAGCATCTTTAAACAGTTATAGCATGTTAAATTTTATTTAAATTTTACAAATAGAACAAATACAAATCTGGTGTAGTTGAATGGTGTCAGTTTGAAATTCAATGGAGCCCACGTGATTGAATTTATTATGTGACCATCATGAATTTAGTCCATGAAGATTAACCATTTATAAGCTGAAGCTAAAATTCGACACAATTTTGAAACTTATTCTAATCTTAAAAATGACATTTTAATTAAAGTGACAGCCTTCTCATTTTCTCCTTATTTATTGATGAATTATTTTAACATTGCTAGACTTATTTTGCTATATTTAGTAATATACAATATATATGCTAAGAATAGATACTAGCAGCGTAATAATTTATTTTTTTCTAACATATTAATCCAGTTTCAAAAAATAGAAAAGAGTTGTTAATAATACCGGTGGAAATAAAAGAGAAAACATAAATCGAGTAAGTAAACACACAAGTAATATAAAAAAAAATTTAAGTCAATTCCTACTTAGATCAACAAAGAAAAATTTTATTTTAGCTACTTTTTATTAAATAATTACAATTAATATAAATACGTACATACGTATGACAGGTTCACAAAATCAAGTGGTAATTAATTTTTATTAATTATCATTAAAGTATCGTATTGTCATCCAAAACAATCGTGTATATAAAATTTCAGTTCAAATGAATTCTTTAAAACGTGAGAAAATTTTTTTTTTAAAGTTTTGACCCAAGTTGCTAAAAATGAAACCAACGTGGCTTGTATCTGTAATTTTTAAATAATTAGTTTCAGACAATTAATTTTAATTAATTATAAATAAATTATCATATTTTTACCCAAAACAATAGTGTATAGAAAATTTCAGCTCAAATTAGCGCTTTAAAATGTGAGGAAAAAACCTTTTCAAGTTTTGACACAAGTCGCCAAAAGGGTCGCGAAGTCGCCAAAATTGATGTCAATGTGGCTGTATTTGTAATTCGTTGAACAATAAGTTTTAATCAATTAATTTTTATTAATTATAATTAAATTACTGTATTGTCATCCAAAATAATCATGTATATAAAATTTCAGCTCAATTGAGCGCTTTAAAATGTATTTTATTAACGATTGAAAATTCCACCAAGATAAATAAATAAATATATAGAGAGTGTGAGCTATATAATAGTAGGATTGGAAAAAATAAGTGCTTTGTTCAAAATTCTGGAATTAAAATAAATTAAGCTTTTCTTTCTTGCTAACAAGCCAAGCATCTTGATAGAGATGTGACAGATTCTCATACTAAAACTTTTCACTCAATTGGTAGATTAGATATGCACGAAAGATCTTTTTTAACAAGTTCAATGACAAAAAAAAAAGAAATGGCGTTTGACCTTTCTTTAAATATGTATTTCATAGTGAAATAAACTAGAACGAACAATTGGAATATAGGAGACATCATTATTTAACAAAGGACAGTAAAAATTAAATTAGTAACATTAATTATAATTAAATAATAGCAATTGTAACATTTTGAAATAAGACATATAACACAATTTTTCAAAAATATTGAAATCTATACGAGAATTTATTACTCACAAGTTATATGTATAGTCAGAACAGGATGCTATAAGTAGATAAATTTTATTTTGGACTTCATGTGGTTTTTTATTTATTTAAATGTTTAAAAATGAAGCCAGAGCCAAATTCTTTTTTTTTTAAATAAAAAGAATCTTGAAAATTTTGTGAGGAGAATTTCATCCATTTATATATATATATATATATATATATATATATATATATATATATATATATATATATATATATATATATAGTATTACATTTTTAAATTTTGAAAGTGTTTTCTGAGTTGAAAGAATTTAAAATCTTTCATTAAACATTAATGTTAAATTACGATATTTTTACTTATCTTTAAGTATCTACAAAATAAATAAGATAATATCCTAAAATTAAAAACAAATTTCAAAATTTTTTTATTTTTAATTACATTTAACCACTGTTAGCATTTTTTAAAAATCATTTTGACAATTTTGTGTGTGTGTTCATTTAATCTAATATTAACGGTAAGATTATTTTACCTTTTCGTCAAGATAAAAAGGAATACATATTATACATTTTATTTAAAAAAGGCATCCAAGCCGACAAAGCTGTATTTTTAAAAAAAAAAAAAGGGTTAGCATTTAATAATTAAAACTAGTAAGAAAAAGTAATTAAAAAAATTCTAAGCCAACAATAGGTAATAATTCATTGGTGAATTAAAACATTGGTTATACATCTTTGTGTTTTGGTTTATATCATATACTATTACGAATATAAATTACAATAAAACAGCTGTTGAGTAAAATTATTTGATATATATATACGATAAATTTAATTCCAATCAATTTTTTTTTCAACGTTAGCTCAATTTCAATGAATTTTTATTTTAAATCTTTGTTGATAATATACCCTTTTAAAAAGTTTTTTTTTAAAAAAAAAAGAATTAATATTCACGAACATATAATACAATTAAATACTATTTAAACAATGGCATATAAATTTATTATAATTAAATGCTTCATTTAATGAGTTGGAAAAAAAACATTTTATATTAGTTAATATTTTTTTTTGTTCATGAAGTAGGAAAATAATTGCGATGAACTATTATAAAATTTATCCTTTATTTCTTTTATCAACATAATGAGAATAAGGAAAATATTATTTATAGTTTTATCTTTATAGTTTCTTACACCGTCTTAGAACAACATTAAATCACGAAATAGTTCAAAAATAAAATACAAATAATTTAATAAATAAAATTTAATAAATAAATTTAATAAGTTAATTACAAATAATTTAAATTTCTAGAGAATACAAATAATTATTTTTGCATTTGTTAAATCATTGCTTTATAATTAAGATAAATCATTATAGTATATCCCATAGTTTTAACTAAGAAGGAAAGTTATATTGAGACGTTCATTATAAGAGTAAAATTGCGTTATATAAATATCCCAATATATATATATATATATATATATACATAAACAATGGGCTTGATTCATGACAATCACATGATAAATGTAATCACATGTTTTTCACTGAATTCTAAACTGGTATTAGACTTGTATTTGTCCTACTTGTAAAATTTAGATAAATTTTCAATTTAATAATAGATAAAAATGTTCAAATATTAAGTTTTTTCAAAAAGTTTTTCAAAATTTAAAAAAAGAATCTTTTATTTTACATGTGTTTTTAAATTAAACGCGTTTCGTTTACCTATATGCGTTATTACTGTTGACAAATTTATACTTTTTAAAAGAAAATTTCTATAAAAGGCAAAAATTGGCAACAGCAAAGTGCATGAACTGATTGAGACTGGAAACACGTGATTGCATCCCCCATGTGACTATGATTTCTAATGAATTCATGAACTGATTGGCTTAAAACGCGTGATTACGACTATCGTGACGTCTAGTCACATGATAGTAACAATCCCATGTTTTAAATAAACAATTCACGAATGATTACATTTATCATGTGACTATGATGTTGCATGAATTTATGAACTGATTGGCTTAAAACATGTGATTTCAGTTATCATGTGACTATGAAATCACATGAATTTAGCCCATTGAATGAAATACCGACTTTTTAAAATTATTACCTGTTACTAGAGCACTGCGTTGCTATAAGCCTAAAACATCAAAATTAGTAATATCCACACTTAAGAAAAGGAATTAATGATTTTTGACCCCAAATACAGTTTAGCAAATATTTATTTCAAACTAATTTTTAATTATATAATCTTGCTAAAAACATTACGTTAATAATTAAACATACGATTCATTTCAACAGTTGCTCATGCCTATAAGAGTGAAGTCAACATTCTTATACCTCAAAAGTCGAAACTGCAACGCTATAGGGTAGGGAAAAAATCACGATTCTTTAAATGGCCATGGAATAATCCGATTATGAAAGTAATCGTGCTTAACTTCCGAGTGAAAGTAATCGTGAAATCGAATGACATGTCTCACGCTCTATCCATCAGGTTAACTATTTAAGTTTCCTAAATTAAATCCTCCCTTCCCCAAATGTTCCTCTGACATGTGATGACTGCCTTCCTTTGGAAAATATGACTAATTTGAGGTTGAATGCTTGAATGAAAGGTTATTCTGAAATATATTCTACTCATTTATCATAATTAAGATATTTAAAAACTATTCAATATACTTTACCGTGTCATCTGAGATTTAATTTTCCATATCATTAATTGATAAAATTCTTCCCACTTTCCAATAAGTCCTTGGAGCCTCAATATTTTTACATGTTTATTTATCTATGTATACGCAGGGGACTCGCTTCCAGACCGCAGGATGTGTAGGGGGTACAGAGACTCAGAATGACACTGGAATGTAGGGTCGTAAATGCCGTTTGGGGAAACTGAGATAAATAATAAAACTGAGCTGGCCCCGAAATTTATAAAAGAATCATTGCTGCAAATCGATATTTTTATAACTTGAAGAGTTACTTAAAATCCAGTTTTCTCAAATTAAGGTATTCGACGACGTTCGGAACCGTGATTTTAAAAAAGCGCATAAATGGATAATTTTCATGATATTTAGTGTCACTTAGATTAGAATGCATGAATAAAATTGTTTTAAAGAACATTAAGACAAAAAAAAATTAATTAAATACAATATTTTGGCAAAAAGTTAACTTAGAATATCTTTTTTCAAAACGTTCTCCTTTTATAAAAAAAATGCTTCTATAATAATAATATTTTGCTTGTATAAAGTAAAGACTTCTCCAGAGAGTCTGAACTAAAAGTTCTGAAAAATTCACATTATTTTCAGAGTTACCACCAATTGAAATAACTATCGGCGTTTTTTACTTAAAATTTCTCCCCTCTGTTGTAGCAAACTATGGATATAAATACACTTCTAAGTTATATATATTAAAAATTCTTGTTCAGCCTCTGTACAGTGATCTCAACTGTATACAGACAAAACATTATCATAATAAAAGCTCTTTTCATAAAAAGATAATGCTTTGAAAATGGGTCATTCTATGCTCATTTTATGGCAAAATATTGTACTTAAATAATTTTTTATTGTAATAATATTCTTGAAACAATTTTACATACGTTTTCTAATCTAAGTGACACTAAATATCATAAATATTATCCATTTATACGCTTTTGCAAAATCACGGTTCTGAACGTAGTCGGAAACCTTAAGAACTAATTTGTTTCTTTACAAAAGTCTGATAAGATCTCTCCTGACTTATTCATTAAATACTTGACCGTAGACTTTACGTCATGAGGAAGCTTTGGGAATTTTTGAGAGAAAGATCTTACGCGCTGCATTCTTGGTAGGATCCAAGCGAGCAATGGATCTTGGAGAAGAACATCTAACTTAGAACTCTACAAATTTACAAGTAACTTGATATTGTGAAATTTGTCAAATTACAGAGATTTAAATGGGCTGGTCATCTGGCAAGAGTGAATGAAGATCGTTGCTGCAAGAAAATCTTTCTGGCAAAGCCCATGGGAAATAGACCTCTGGGCGAAACCCGTTAAGATGGATTGACTGTGTCGAAAAAGACTTAAATATTTTAAAGGTAAAAAACTGGAAAACCGTTGCAAAATGTAGAGATGCCTGGAGAAAACTTCTGGAGAAGGCCAGGGTCCCCTCAGGGTTGTCGAGCCATTGAAGAAGAAGAAGAAATGCCGTTTTTGTGAAGTGCAAAGAAGCAGAGAGAAAGAATAAAAACAGCAACACATTAATGAGAGAAAAACATTTTGTTGAAAGGTTGTTCTACAACAGGAGTTCGAAATTGAAACCAGAAGTCTTTTAACAGGCATGACACTTTCTGCGCAGTCCTTTGGACGTAGGGCATATCTGATACTTTTGCAACAAGTCCTGCTCGAACTTTTTGACGCATCACATGTTCCTTTGTCGCTGCGCCGCTTAATGTGGTACCAGCATGGTGGTGCCCCTCCACATAAGAAGTTTACGTCCTCCGACACCACCTCAATGTAACTTTTAGACCAGGGGTGTCCAATCCAAATGACCTTGCGGGCCACTTCGAAAAAACATTATAATCTCGCGGGCCGCACATAAAATTATGTACCTTTATATCAGATTAGGAAACAAAAAACGTTTATTGGAGCTAAAATTTAATACAGAAAATGAATTATTATTATTCTTTTCATTGTTTTTCATGTATACAGACATAGATAATATAATAATGTTTATTTAATATAATAATGCAATGATCAAATAATGTTTAAAATATTAATTTTTTTTGCCATTTTCCTGAAAATTAAGGTGCTCCTTATGAATTGTTCTTTAATTACTCATTGTTAAAATTTGATTGTGTTGTCATTTGCAAACGATTAAGTATACATTGCCCTTTATCTTAACCGTTCCGAGTATTTTTTTTAAACTTTAAAAAACATCTCCGACTGCCTTTTGCTTTTTTTTGGGCACTCCAAACAGAAAAGGAGGAGGAGAAATGAAAATCACACACACACACACAAAATCATGTACCATCCATAGTAAATGATATGCGTAATGCAATTAGGAATTTATTAAAAAAGTAATTTATTATAGTAAAATTAAATGTAACTGTTTGATGTGTAATGTAAATCTATTTTAATCTAAAGGACGTTTCTATTACCAAAAAGGATTCATTTTAAAACAAGAGCAGGTAATAAGCAAATACATTGTAGATTTATATATATATATATATATATATATAAATTTCTCCTCAAATAAATTTCAAAATGAAAAAAACTTTAAAAACATGATGTTTAAAATTTTTAAAGAGTCGGCGGGCCCCAACTTACGTACTGGAGGGCCACATGTTGGACACCCCTGCTTTAGACAGTGGTGGATAGGCTCTGGTTCCCGATTTATTGGCCTTCTACATCACCGGATCTATCATGCATGGATTTCTTCTGGGATCAGATCAAGAGTTTGGTGTATAAGACGCCCATTCCTTCAGTTGAAGATCTCATCGATCGAATATATGTAGCTGCCGGGAGGATACGTGACTTGCGAGAAATCTTCCAGAACGTAAGGAATTCCACGCAGACCGCTGTCAGGTTTGCCAGACGACTTCTGGTCGTAATTTCGATTACCTGTCGTAGTACAACCTTTCAATAAAATGTTTTCTGTCTCATTAATGTGTCGCTGTTTTTGTTCCTTTTCTCTACTTAGCTCCATAGTTCGCAATTACGGCATATTTCTATGTGATTCCAAGTCGTTAAATGTGCCCCCAACACATGCTGTAAGTTTATCAGTCTGGTAGAGAATCACCTTGTATACTAAGTGATTATTATTAAAGTTCCATTTTCTAAATGATGTAAAAAAAGAGCTTCTGGTTTTAGAACGGCTGGCTCGGATGTAGTCCAATCTGGACGTCCAATTTTCGATGACTTTTTCCAACATTTGTGGCCGTATATCGGCAATAACACGGCGAATGTTGTCTTCCTAATGGTCAAGCGTTTGTCGCTTATCCGCATAGACCAATGACTTTACATAGCCCCACAAAAAATAGTTCAGCGGTGTTAAATCACAAGATCTTGGAAGCCAATTCACAGGTCCAAAACGTGAAATTAGGCGGTCACCAAACGTGTCTTTCAATAAATCGATTGTGGCACGAGCTGTGTGACATGTTGCGCCGTCTTGTTGGAACCACAGCTCCTGGACATCATGATTGTTCAATTCAGGAATGAAAAAGTTAGTAATCATGGCTCTATACCGATCACCATTGACTGCAACGTTGTGGCCTTCAACGTTTTTGAAGAAGGATTCCACCAGCCCATAAAGCGCACCAAACAGTCAGTTTTTCTGGATGTAACGGTGTTTTGACATACACTTGTGGATTAGCTTCACTCCAAATGCGGCAGTTTTGTTTGTTGACGTAGCCATTCAACCAGAAGTGCGCTTCATCGCTAAACAAAATTCGCTTATGAAAATCGACGATTATTTTCGAAATAAAATTGCACAATTTGAAAGCGTTGTTCAGGCGTGAGTCTATTCATGATGAATTGCCAAACCAAACTGAGAATAAATCACTTGACAGCTGTTAAATCGGTCGCCATCTTGGAAAGTAATGCCAACTTAAACTTCTATACCTGGAAAAAAACACACTCTTTACTTGAAAAAGAAGGGAACGGTACGTAATAAGAAGTGTATCAAGAGACAGCGCTGTAAGCGGCATAACAAAAGTGGATTCAGCTATAAGGGGCATTTTGAGTCGAATTACGACGCCTTTGACATTAAAGTTGCACATTAAAGTTGTGATTGTTTCAGTTTTTTTTATGGAAAAATTTGGACGAGAAGGGGAAGGTCGTACGACATTGAACTGGAAAAATCTATTTTTAATCGTCCTTGGGCTAAAACAAGCATAAGAAACTACAATTAATGTTTTTCTCGTGCCATACGGTTCTCCTTTTTTCAAATATACTCAGTTCAAATTTGAAGTCATTCTGAGCAGTGGTTCTTTTTTACATTTTATAGGGGGAAACTCTATTTATAATCACCCTGTGTATATTTTGGAGAAAAGAAACTCACTCATACATTCACTCAATCATCACGAGATTTCTAGAGCTATTAGACGTACAAACTTGAAAATCGGCATGCGTGTTCCTTTTATTGAGTAGAGATCCGCTAAGAGCGGATTTAGAAGAAATCGACTCCCAAAGAGAGTTGCGGAATCGTTATAGACATAAATGCTAGGCTTTTGAAGTATTAGACCTACGTACTAGGAATTTGGCAAGCATGTTTCTTTTGTTGAGTATGTGTTCCCTAAAAAAGGGTCTTGAGGAAATATCTAAGTTTTAATCGATTCCTAGAGAGCTTACGGGTTTAAAGATCCCATGCAGGGAGGGATTTTTATACTCCCAAGCGGAAATTTCCAAATTAAGGGGCATTATACAGATAAAAAAAATCCTGTTTTTGAGCTATGAGACTGCCGACTTGAAATTTGGCAAACATGTTTCTTTTGCTCATTAGGTGTTATCGCTGAGAATGGCTTATGGGGAGAATGACACCCAAAGAGGAAAAGGAATACGAGGACATAAAAGCTTAATATACTTCCACTTTAGAAATTCAAATCCTGTCCTTTTTAAATCAAAAGGAAAAGTCTGAAAGAATGCTTACTAATACTACTCAAAGCTTAATGTCATAGCTTAAAAACAATGTATAATTATACACAGTGGAGCACACAGGCATTTTACAAGGGGGGGGGAGTCCAGGATCGGAAGTCCACCATTTTCGTATAATGCTCCAATACGCCGTCCAACGTATTCTTTTGATTTTGTCGATATTTGTGGGAGGTCAAAAACAGTAAAAAGATAATTATTGAATAAATAATTAGCACTAATTAATAACACTATTAATAACAAATATTTAATTAAATTTTACGTTATATATACATAGGATTATAATCAATCGGAAAAAAAAATCAAGAGATTTGGGGGGGGTGAAAGTTTCGGACCCAAGGCCACCCCCCTTGTATGCGCCACTGATCTTACAACATTATGAAATACCAAGAAAGGCGGGTTTGTAATGGCTGCTAGTACTTGAATATATCTTCCAAAGTATGCAATCTATATTAAAGATTAAACCAGTTTAATAAAAAAATATTTTTGTGCACCATTTTTTTTAAATTTGTAAAAAAAAATTTTATTTACAAGTTTGAAATGTCATTGAGTCCGTCTACGATCCTGAAAGTTTTCAAATTTCGCTCGAGTATACTAATGTTAAAATTAATTGCGAAACTGTCTTGGCTTCACCAACACTGATGTAGTATTAGACAGGCTTACCATTACTCACAGGCCAAATATTAATGGGTACCACAATTCTCCAAATGAATGAAGTTGATTTCATGTAAGGCATGCGAGCAGTTGGCAGGCAACAACTGTCGTCAGTCTACAAAATGCAATGACGAAAATGTTGGATTCGAATCAAATATTAGAATGGAGGAAAAAACACGAACACACACAGGAGGTACTTGAACAAGGCAATTAATTAAAAAAAGAATGTGTGACATCGTAATTGAAATGTACTACTCGATGGGGGTGTTTTTTTGTTGATGTTCTTTGACTGAAAATTGTAATGAAAAAACTGGGAAGAGGAAAAATGTCGATACGAAGCACTCATACAGAACTGGGCTTTTTCCAGTGAAGAGAAAACAAATTCTTGTGCTGCTTAGAAGATTAAAAAAATAAAACCAAATTTTCGTCAGACAAGAATTGTAGAACTGTAAGCAATGTTGAACAGCAATATCCTCTCGCTTCTGATTTTATTTATAAGAAATATAACGAGTGCTTATTAACGTCTCAACTTAAGGCAACACGAGGGCTATTGGCAACTGACCTCGTAATTTTGAACAACGGTACATGTATAATATACACTACTGTTCGTAAAAAATGCGACACCATGAAGGAATTATCAGAATTAAACGAACTTTGCAGCAAATATCTATTATACGATGTTACGTAAAATATTAAAGTTTCAGAGCCACCACGCATGCGAGGCGTGCGCAGTGCCCTCTGAACTGATGCTACAGCGTATAAATAGAGGGCTGTAGAGGGCAGTGGACGCGACGGAAGGTGATGTCAGCGCGCGACGATAGACACCTCTTCCGCATGGCAGTGAATGACCGTTCAAGGTTCCTCCAGGCAGTTGGCAGCACGTTGCGCTACTGCTATAGGTGTACTAATGCTGGCTTCGCCAATTTGTCGACGTCTGCTGCACCGTGGATTGCATGCATGGGTGCCTTTATACAGGATCCCACTAATGGCAAATCATCGATGGCTGCGTCTGCAATGGGCTCATGAGCTCAGAGCCTGGCAAGCTGATTGGCACCGAGTTGTCTGTTCAGATGAATCACGCTTCAATTTGTAGGACCATGATGGCCGTATTCGAGTTAGACGCTATGCCGGTGAACACAGATATTATCGCGTTATCGAACGACATAGTGGCCTAACGCTTAGAGTTATGGTTTGGGGTGTGATTTCGTATCCTGGACGATCCAATTTTCTATGAATTGAGGGTAATCTCAATAGCAACAGGTACGCCCGTGAAATGCTACAGCTCGAAGTCGTTCCCTTTCTTCAAGGCATTTTTGTAGCTGTCTTTCAGAATGATAATGCACACCTACATGTTGCAAGTACTATTCGAGATTTCTGTTCAGCCCAATACATGCATCTTCTTTCTTGGCCTGCTTATTCGCTGGATATGTCACCTATTGAGCACGTGTGGGATTTGGTTGGTTGGCGTCTCGATCGTGATTCGCGTACTGCAGTTTCAAAAGTCGAACTTACGCTGTGCACGCAAGTAATATGGAATTCTCTTCCACAAGCAGATATTGAAAATCTGTTTGACTCCATGCCACTTCGTATAGCAAATACTGATTTCGGACAAATAATATCGTTTTTTTGCTTTGAAAATTTCGTCATTTATTTGTACTAATACAAGTCGTTTGTGCATTAAATTTCATTTAATTCTGATGATTCCTTCATGGTGTTGCAGTTTTTACAAACAGAAGTTTATATTTTAATGTTATTTATAATGGGTTAAATTCATGATGGTCACATGATAAATACAATTACGTGTTCTCCATTTGTAACGGGTCTATCCGCGTTTCCACTAATCCTCTTGGGTATGAAAACCACTATCTGTAAAGAAGACTCGGTTTATGCAGCTCAGAACTTCTATTTAAGTGTTAGTAGTAGAGTAGGTACGTTGATGGTTGAAAGTAGAAATAGATGAAGTCATAGCGTTAGTGATCGGAGGTCGTATAGTTAAGTCAAGTGGAAGATTATTCAAAAATTATTGTACCCAAGATGATTAGTGGAAACGTGGATAAGCCCGTTACACATTGAATTCACAACTGACTTTAGACTTGTACTTCTTGCACCAATTTTAAAATTTGCATAAAATATCAAATTTGATAATTTTGTAAAAGTGATCAAATATTAAGATTCCTCCCAAAAAGTTTTTCAAAATCATAAAAAACTGTTATAAAATAGGTGTACTCTTAAATTAAGTACATTCTGTTTACCTACGATCGTTTTTATTGTTGAAAAATATTTACATTTTAAGAGGAAGTTTCTGAAAAAAGCAAAAGTTGGCAACAGAGAAGCACATACACTGATTGGCTGGAAACATGATTGCCTTTATCATGTGATTATGGCATCACACGTATTTGGTCCATGGGCGAATAACATTATCTCGTGACGTAATTATTTTTATTTGTTACCTTGACAACTAATCATTGACTGAAGAATGTCAAGAAACTTTCTAATCGGAAAATGCATTGAAACTTCATGAAATGATTTCAGCGTCATTTTTTTTACAAATTAAACACAATTTTTAATGTATATATAACGATTAAAAATTAAAAGAATGTAATAGTTTTTGAAAATATAATGCACGCGTTGTTGTAATTCATTGATATATTATCAAAATAAATTTCGTGTCCATGTAATGCTCTTCGGGAAAAAGAAACCAATTAAATTTACATCCAGAGATCGAATTCCTGACCTGGTCATTTGAAATAGTGTTAACCTAACCTAGAAATGAAATGATTTATTGATATTTCCCATCTCATCAATTTAGAGATGGAGTAAAATAATTTAAGTGTTATTTGCTTTCATTGCAGAATTATTTTTCTCGTTCATGCGTTACTTTTTTAAAGCATTAACCTACAATGTTTGAATCAAGACAACGATGCCTTCTCTCTTCTGTTTTGAAATGTAACAAAAATCAACAAGTGTGTGAAATGATGTTTACTTTTTTTTATCGTTAGCAAATATTTACATTTTAGTTCGTAAAACAAAAAAGAATTTTGCACTCAAAAGACGTTGTATAAAAATAATTGAAATACAATTGGATCTCTATATAACGAAGTCATAAAACTCGAAAAAAAGTTCGTTATATAGAGGTTCTTTTAATATACTTTATAAGCCACATAAAACAAATTTTAAATTCTTAAACACTATGTATTAAAAAAAGTTATTATTCACACCTTTTTTAAAACAAATATATGCTTATTTTATATATCTTACCCAACAAGAAAAAAAAAGATAGAAAGAAAAACTGCAAGGAAAACAAGAAAAAAGAATGCCGAAGAATGCATTGCATTTTCAATATTAAGAAAATAATTTTACATTCAAATTAATAAATTTCAAGGACATTTTCTAATTTAAAGCATGCAATTAATAGTAAACATACATTAGTACATAACTAGAACGCAGGGACACGGGACAACTCCACTGAGTGTTAAAGGGGATATCCAAGATGTGAACTGGACAATGGGGATTAAAGGTTGCACTTCTTGGATGAAACACCAAAAATTCAATTGCTCTCGGTGAGTTAGACACCTAATAAAACTAGGACAAGATTTATGACTATCTTAAAATGAGTCAAAAGAGAGAATGACTTGAAATGTTCAAAAATAATTTAGAAATAGGGAGAAAAAAATTGAATCACAAAAGAAAAAGCTCGTTACATAGAAAATGCACTTCGCTATAGAGAAGTTATTTAAGTTCCAGGAAAAAGTTCGCTACATAGAAAAATTCGCAATGTAGAGGTTCGTTATATAGAGGTTCGACTGTATTTCCATAAAAGTTATAACACTTCGGTGACTGAAAGAAAATGTTATGAAATAAATTACTCAAAAATAAAACCAGAGTCATTTTATTTTTGTTAAACTCAATTATATAATACTTTACTTGATTCATTATATTCCGAAAAATATTTTAATCGAATAAAAAAAGCAATATTCACTTCGAAAGCTCAGTTCTCATCTCGGCTTTAAGATTCCCCAAGCGATTCAGAAGGTAATGATATCTCTCTAATCAAACAAAAATGAACTGAAATGAACTTATTCGAAAATATGATATAAGAAATGAATAATAAAATTAATGTATAACAAATAGATCTAAGAAAAAAGCAATTTTGCAAAAATCAATCACTTTGTTTATCCAGCTGTCTAACACACAGATGCTTTTTCTTTATTTAAGATATTGTTAGTGATTCGGGAAAAAGATTTTGATGTAATAATCTTAAAACAAATGCCCTTGATGTTATTTTATGTCATGTCGTAAATGTATTGATTTAGAATAATTTTTTTACACATTAACCTAAAAAAACAATATGACATAAATATGATAAATTCAACATATTTGTACGAATTTAAAAAATATGTCAGTCTCTTAGATTTATAATTCAAAAGTTAAAAGTAAAAAAAAACTACCTTTCATTTAAATTCTGTAACCTCACACTATTTTAAGTACGTTTATTGGACAACTTGTAACTAATGCCAAAAGTAATACATAATTTTAAAAAAATATATCTACTTAAGTTTTAGTTTTTAATCTTTTTCCAAATGATTCGAAATACTACATATTGCCATTTGCATGTATTGAAATGATTTTAATATTTACTTTTCAGCATATAGCTGAAGTTCAATAACCTCTCTTCAATTGCATCTGGAATAAAAACAGTTTTATCATATTGGTGATATCTTTAACAAACAACGTGACATTTTTAATTTAATGTATTTGGCATGGAAGAAGCTCCTAGGGTTATATAAATATTAAGAATTTTTTGTATCTGAAGACATTTTGATGTCGCAAATAATTTTTAAAACTTCATGCCTAATGCTAGAACAATTTTGTCAAATCAAACACGTCGCCAAATGCCATTATAAATAGTCAATAATGGAAAACCATTTCCGAGAAAAATCAAAGACGATTATAATAACAATAGTAGAATTTGGCGACATCTTTTAATTAGGCAAAATTGGTCGATGGTTAATACATAAGTTACACTGAAAAATATAAATAAACATTAAATGACATTGTGTTGTAGTTGATCTTAGATTTTTTCTCTCTCATTTTGATACTAATGAATGCTTTCAACTGGAAAAATAATATCACATTGAAATTTAATTTTTATGTTTTCCTTTTATTTAAATATTTTCGAAGAGTTTTAAAAACCATATATATATATAATTCCAACTGTTTTAAAAGAAAAAAAAGCTCTAATTATCTAAGACTATCATTAAATACATCCTATTCTATGACTACTCACGAGCTCGAATTTCGTTGAATATAACATACTATACTTAGTTTAGAAATGCTTGCAAAAAACTAAAGAAACTACAAAAAATGAACCTAATTCCGATTTCATTTATTAAATGGTTAGATAAAATGATTTACTAAATTAACAACTTTTATTTGTATTTATTTATTTAAACGTTGCTTTAGTTTTTTTTTTATCTCTCTAATAATTTTTAGTGATTCATATATATACTAATTATACAATTAAATTTTCTTTAATATTATACTAGATATTCAAGATCTAAACTCCAAAATTTTCATGTAAGATGTGTTATATCTTTACATACTTTGACGTAAAGCATTTTTGATAGTTGTTTAATGCTTTCCCACAGTAATCTGCATTTATTTTTCTACTGAATATTTCTGGTTTCATTTTCACACGAATAAATACATTTTTAAAATTGATTTGTATAGAAGTAGTCACTTAATTTATTAAAATGCTTTGGTTAAAAATCAGAAATTCTTCTATTGAAATCTTCTCATCCATTTCGTCAAATGTTCCGTTTATTTGTATTTATGAATGCCTATAAGAATATTCTTTCCATGAGTGATTAATTCCACTAAATCATCTTTTTCATTCTGAATACTATTTTTAAAAACTGCCATCAGTATTTTCAGTCTTCTTGATTTCACCCGCTTCTCAGTTTTATTTTAAAAAAAGATGTAACAGTTTTGAGAATCTATATATTTTTTCCCTATTCATGTTTTAAATTTATAGCAAATATTTACTACTTTCTTTATTGTCTAAGAAATAAATTTTCTTTACAGTATTGTATTCCTTTATTGCATATTGTGCCTTGTGAACATAAGGCAGTATATTCTTATTTGATTGGTCTGTGTAATCCATTTTGTGATTGTTTAAGACTTTCCTTACGTCAAAAGAAATGTAACACACACTTCAACGTTTTATTTTCTAACCATATATCTAAATTTAGATATTATCACCGACATTTCTTACGGTCAATAACATAGAAAAATAGAATCATTCGAAAAAAAAGGCCGAAAAAAATATTTTTATAGAGATCGTTCTAAATACCTGATAATATATTGAACGAGCTTAGGATTTTATGTGTAACATTCAGTAAAATACAACTATGCAGCAAGTGTTAGAATAGATATATTGATTTTCTGAGTTAAATTAGAATTTTCGATTCATCTCAGATAAAAAATTTTCAACGTTTTTATATTTCATGACCATCTTTTTAGATTACTCATTTATTTTTATATTGTTATCTAATATTTTTTAATCGGTTAAATACACAAAATTTTATTAGTAAAGTTCTTCTTCATGATATGCTTTCATCTAACAGAATTAAATTTCGAAGATAGATTAGAGGCTTAGTTTTAATTCTAAAGTTAGTCTTGGTTCTAATTCTCTCTCTTAACCCTTGTTTAGGTGGTAGATTAGCCAAATTCGTCTTGAATTTCAAATTTTTTAACTTTATAATTGATGGAAATGTTATTCTAAAATTACATAGTTACAGTTTTCAAAAACAAATTCGACTTTTAATATCGATCAAACATGTATTCCTGTATTTAAGAGTTTTTCCCTATGTAGAAGTTTAAATCATAATCTAAATTTTGAAATACACGAATAGGGTTATTGTTAAGTTCTTTTCTTAAAGAGTTTTTAAATGATAGTGCAACTAATATATATTTTCACGAAGATTCTTGGAGTAGAACAGGTAGCAATGCATCGGTTGAATAGAGAGCAATGAGAATTTATTGAATGCAAGAAGGCAGGTGTGATCTACTTGATAGTACACCAGACGAACTGACCCCCAGCTCGAGGGCAGCAGCTTATATATGATACCGTGGTGACATCTAGAATATTCTAGAAATACTTGAACTAACATAAATTTGCATACTCTTCAACTTTCTGGGAAATTCCAGCGAGTCAATTAAAATCAAATTAAAAAAAAACTGGCGAGTAGCAATCGGTAGTCTTTGAACCTGAGACCAACAGTTCCACTAGCGGCGGCTTTACCACTGGACCACTCGTTCGTTGAAAAAATTATGAAACATGACAATATTGAATATAAGGGCGAAATTTAAATATTTTTATCCAAATATGAATAATTCATACCGATGCAATCAGCCATTCCTAATCCTAATGCGAAATTATCTGTAATCAATCAATTCTAATTCAAAGTAATCAACTATCAATCAATCAATGCCAAAAAACCTGAAATCAATCATTGTGAATGGAAAAACAGCCAGTATCCAAAAGTTTTTTCTTAAACTGCTATGTCTTCCTTTTAACGTCTAAAGGTTTGTTCTCATTCACCTTAGCAATTATGATAATAATGTAGAACATATGATCCTTTAAGTGCCTTCATTCTAAAAAAAACCTTTTTGAATAAAACTAAATAAGATTACCACAACCTGAAAGAGAATAATCCAAAACAGGAAATTAATTTTTAAAGTTTTTTATATAATTATAAGTTAAAGCACAAATCTGTCCTAAATATCATTAATCATTTTTTCAACTGAAAATAGACTTAAAAATATTATAATAAAAATAGAGTTTTTCAGGACAAATTGCTCATAAATTAAACCTTAATTAAAATGTAATAAGTTTTATATTTTTTTAAAGATATATGTATAAGTATGTCATATATATATATATACGCACACTCAGGAACATTGAAAATAGTGACCGAAGAAGGAAGCTAAGTACAATCGCGAAACTTTGCAAATAAGTACAGCGTAATGTGATATGCAAATGATCCAAGTTTTGTGCCAATACGCATGCTCATACACGCCGAGGTGGTGCTACAATCAGGAAGAGGGTGCTATATAAGCCAGCGCAAATTCGAAGATTCATAAACGTGACGATTAGCCGATTGTAGGAAGACTTTGGTAAGCGAAACATGCCAGGTAAACGTGCTAGAAGACATTTCTCACAGTTAAGCGAGTTTGAGAAAGGCCTGATCATCGGGATGAAAACTGCAGGCTGGTCGACGCACCGTGTTGCTGGCCAGGTGGATCGTTCGGAGTGTGCCGTTAGAAATTGTTGGGAGCAGTGGACACGAGAAGGTACCCACGCGCGGAAAATCGGGTCTGGAGCGACCAGGAAGATCACGAGGACAGAGGATCGAAGGATCGTGCGGCAAGCAGTTGTGGTCCCCACAGTGACTCGTTCAACTATGCGAGCAGACGTAGCCGTAGCAATTGTTCCACAAACAATTTCCAGACATCTTGCAGAAGCAAATCTTAAATCCAAGCGCCCTTTCCGTGCATTCCCTTTAACACCGGAGCATCGGCAACTGCGTCTACAGTGGTGCCAAGCCAAATCAATGTGAAATGTCACAGATTGGCAAAAGGTTGTGTTAAGTGATGAATCCCGGTTTGTTTTGGGGACAGATGATAACCGTGTACGAGTGTGGAGGCGCCCTGGTGAGTGGTACAATTCCCCCCAAACTGTTCTACGTCACATTGCCCGCACAGTTGGTGTAATGGTCTGGGGGACCATAGCCTATGATAGCCGGTCCACTTTATTTGTGATGCGTGGAACCTTAACCAGCCAATGGTTAGTTGATGATATTCTTCGACCCCATGTAGGACCTTTCCTAAATGGTCTCCCAGTGGCAATTTTCCAGCAAGATAATGCTCGTCCGCATACAGCAAGAGTTCCTCAAGACTTCCTACGTCATTTTCAGACTCTTCCATGGTAGGCCCGCTTCCCCGATTTGTCCCCTGTAGAACATGTGTGGGATCAGCTAAAACGGCAGATGCCATCGTGTCACTCTGTACATGATTTAGAGTTGACTGTTCAAGATTTGTGGGCCTATCTGCCTCAGGACAACATAAGATGTCTAATCAACTCAATGCCGGACCGTGTGGCGGCATGTATTGCAGCTGGAGGTGGTCCAACGCGCTATTAAAGTGGCCCAGTATTTGTGTCGTTGCACACCCTGTATTCGTTTAATTGTCTTGTTTTTGAGATCAAGTGAATATCTCATCTGTGTCATTCTGTGTATTAAATTTCATTTCAATCCGATGCTTTCTTCTTGGGTCGCTATTTTCAATGTTCCTGAGTGTGTATATATATTATATACGCACAGTAGTACAGTACGCATAGTAGTACAGTAATATATATATATATATATATACACTCTGTCGCAAAAAATATATGCACCCAGAAGAAATTGAGCTACATTCACGAAATTTGGTATGCATGTAGTGTATATGAAAATAAACAAATGATTAAAAATTCAGAACAAAATATCATTTTATTAAGTGGTTACAGCTTGCAAAAGGTTAAAAATCAGTATAGTAAAGCCACCTCTGGCAGCTATACAAGCCGAAATTCGGCGTGGCATCGATTCAATTAGATCACTTATGACCCCCTGTGGAAGATCCTGCCATAGTCTTTGCATCTGCGCAGTTAATTCTCCTGTATCTCGATGCAGTTGCCTTCCCAGCGTCCCAGACATTCTCTATTGGCGAAAGATCTGGTGACCTGGTAGGCCATGGTAGGACGCCATATCCTTGAAGACATTGTTGGGAGAGTCGCGCAGTATGTGGACGAGCATTATCCTGTTGATAAATGGCACCTGGGTGACTTGATAGCATGGGTAGCACAATCGGCGTTAAAATATCGTCCACGTATCTGCGAGCTGTCAAAGTGCCTTGAAGGACTACTAAAGATGATCGTGTGTCCCAAGAAATTGCTCCCCACACTGTCACACCTTGTGAAATTGCTGTATGCCGCTCGACAATAAATGCCGGATCGGACCGCTGGCCGGTGCGCCTCCAGACACGTGTGCGGTGGTAATCAGCACTGAGACTGAATCGATTCATCACTGAAGATGACACGTCTCCAGTCTGTCACACTCCAAGTTGCCTAGGTCGGCAAAACCAGTCGACACTGCCTATGATGTGGGGTCAGTGGTAAGCGTCTTAGCGGATGTCGGCTCCTCAAGCCAACTTCGGTCAGTCGTCTCCTTATGGTTTCTATTGATGGCACTGGATGTCTGGAAGGAGGTAAGTGGCGTTGAATCGATGCTAGCGACGTTGTTGGTGCCGAAGTGGCCACTCTTCTGATTGCACGATCCTCGCGATCATTTGTGTTCCTGGGACGTCCTGACCCTCCGCGACGGTACACTCTACCTTTGTGATCCACTGTTGCCAACACCTAGCAGCTACCATATCGCTCCGACCGAGGTGGCGGCCGATACGTCTATTCGACCAACCTGCTTCTCTGAGGCCTATTATACGGCCCCTATCAAAGTCCGTCAGCTGCTCGTACTGCCGCCGGTTACGTCTTAGAGGCATCCTAAGTCTCAATATCGTCTATCAAAGTCATCAGATTCGTTTGGATAGCCGTACGGCGCTCGTACTCATGCTTTTAAACTCTCCCAGTTGCGCAACTAATATGCGCATAGCACATTAGCCTTGTCTCATTGGCTTCGAAATTTTAATCCTTTGCATATCTCTTACCAGACTACATTCTTGCCGAGTTTCGTGATTGTAGCGTGAATTCTTCTGGGTGCATATATTTTTTTTGCGACAGAGTGTATATATATATATATATATATATATATATATATAGATAGATAGATAGATATATTATTGTACTAATGTGCGTATTTCTTTCTATTTAGTATAGTTATCTTAGGTTCTAACTATCTGTGTATTCGTGTGTGTGTGTGTGTTTTGGATTATATATCTATTTATATCCAGGAGAAAAGCGACTCACTCACTCACTGACTCACTGACTAATCACGATATCTCCGAAACTATTAAACCTACAGATTTGAAATTTGGTAGGTAGGTTCCCTTCATGTAGTAGACATCAGCTAAGAACGAATTTTGCAAAGATCGAACCCCAAGGTGCGTTACGAGGGTTTAAGGGGCGTTCTAGATAATTATTTCCATTATTAAACTATTAGATGTACAGTCTTGAAACTTGGTTCACAGATTCCTTCCATAAAGTAGAGATTCCCTATAAAATGATTTTTACGAAAATTGACCTCCAAGGGGTGTTGTGGAGAATTAAGTGGCGTTATAGGCAATTAACTCCTTTTTTTAACTATTAGACGTAAAATCTTGAAATTGAGTAAGCAGATTCCATTCATTGAGAAGAGATCCGCTTTAAGATGGGTTTTGTGAAAATCGCTTCCTAAGTGGCGTTGCGGGGGCTTAAGGGGCGTTATAAATAATTATTTCCATTCTTAAACTATTAGACGTACAGTTTTGAAATTAGATAAGTGGATTCCTTTCATGGTGTAGAGATCCGCTACAAAATATGTTTGGGAAAAATTGATCCCCAAGGGTCACTGAGGGGGATTAAGGGGCGTATAATAGATAAATATTTCCGCTTTTCAACTAATAGACCCACCTGCTTGAAAATTAGAAGGTATGTTCCATTCATGGAATAAAGTTCCTTTTACAAAGAGTTTTGCGAAAACGGACCCCAAAAGGAGCGGGGTTGCGAGGGATTAAGGCGTGTTATAGAAAAATTCCTGTTTTTGAATTTAACCCATTTTCTCGAAATTTGTTGAGCACGTTTCTTTAGTTGAATAGAGTTCCACTAAGAATGGATTTTACGGAAATCAACTCCAGGCGGGAGCGGGAAGAGTTAATGGGGCGTATTGATAGACAAAATCCCTGTTTTCGAACTGCTAAGACTGTAATAATAAAATTTGGTTTGTATGCTTCTTTTGTTGAATTGGAATCCACTAAGAATGCTCTCAACGAGGTATTGATGATAAAAATTCCGTTTTTGCTCTGTTGGATTTAGACTTGAAATTTAGCACGCATATTTATTTTATGGAGTAGAGATCCACTGAAAGTTGCTTTGGTGGAAATACACTTGATTATTAGGTTAAGTGAGCGCAAAAAATCTTTCTACTTCTATTTTATATATAAATAGAAATTACATATTTTAATTTATGTCCTTTTTTATATCAAGAGGTGAGAGTTACAGCTATTAATTTATTTTTCAATACAATCGAATTCTTAATGCTAGATATCAATAATTCATACATATGTAAACAGTATGCATTTGTTGAACATCGTTAATCAACATCGTCATCAACTTAGTGAAGCGGGTGGGTAACGGCTAGTATATATATATATATATATATATATATATATGTGTTATTTATATCTGTGTGTGTAACCATTTCTCTAGATACAAATAATAGCAATGTTGATGAAAAATATATGTTTTGATGCTAAATAAAGTTAAACATTAAATCACATTAAAAAGTTTGTTACAAAAGTATAGCACTTTCTCAATTTATGAATATGCGTTTAAAACACTTCAAATTTTCTCTTGCTAAGTTTTTTCTACTTAAAAAATGATAATTTTATTCTGATACTAAAGTACATATATTCTTTTCATTTTAGTAAACTCAGTCATCAAAGAAATGTGTTTACGTATGATAACATTTGAATAAGAAAATAGAAACAGATTGAAATGCTGAGAAAATAAAGTGTATTTCTGGAAGAAAATGGAACATGTAGATGTAAATCAGGTAAAATATAATTTTTTAACTGTACAATATTCTATTTATTCAATGTTAAAAATATTTATATCTTTTTTTAATACTAAATTAGACTATCACAATCTAAAAGAACAATAATCAAGAGCAGCAAATAATTTTAAAAAACTTCATGAACATAAAATAAAAAAGCCAAGTTAATTAAAAGGGAGCGCCATTCAAATATTATATGTATATTTATGATTTTTTCAAAATAAAAATGACTTATAAATATAGTAATAAATTAATTTTATAATGTATCCATGTTTTTGTAGCAATTTAAAATAGTTTATGAGCTACTGTGCTTATTCTAAAATATAGTACAAAAATAATCAAATCAAAATTTTATCAATCAAGTCAATGAATAATTACTGTAAAGATAATTTTTATAACCACTTTTTTACAATGAAATTACTGGATAGTAAAACTGTATAATTATGAAACTGTACCATAAAAATCACAATTTTTTGATAATTCAATTACCTGATATTAAACGACTATACTGAAATAATACGATAGCAATATATAAAATACAAAGCATTGTAAAAATAAATTTCTGAAAGTAAAATACGTTTTAAAAGTGAATATGTATATTAATCGCTCATTATCCAAAATAACATGTGTATTACTATAATTCTAAAATTACAATTTACTGAAAAAGTTGAGGTTTATCGTTTTTATCGTTAAAAATTAACATTAATTTATTTTTGTAAAGTTTATTAGACATTAGCTGTAGTTAAATTAAATTTGCTTGCTTTCATGAATAATTATATATTTTTTATATGTATAGAACTTAACAAATACCAATGGCAGCTTGAACAGGGACTTCAGTTCGATACTTTCGCAGCATGAGGCTCTGAGGAGAGCAACTCTGCTAAAGCATCGAAAAGTATCTACACAATTAAAGGTAAGGCTAAAATCTTATGTTTTTTTATTAAATATTTTTCCAATGCTCCTTAAAATTGCGATAGATTATAAGGTTTTGAATTTGTTAATAAAGTATTTCTAAAATATAACTGAGCTACTAAATTTGTGAGAAATGGAACAGAATATCTTTCGTGGCTTCAGAAATCCCAAGCAATGTTTCATTTAAAATTACTTTTTTTCATCTTAAAAACACAAAGTTTAATATTATGTGCTTAATTTATTAGATAGAAATATCGTTATTAAAATTTAAGATGATAATTAAATTTATTCTTAAAAAATGTGTATTAAAATACGAGTAAAATAATTATTAGTTGCAGCTATGTATCGTAGATGGCAGCACAAAAAGAAATATATTCCAAACTTCGCGATTGCAATTACATTTCAAAATCTCTTGTTTTATGTACTAAGAATATGGTATTTAAAACTTATTTCTGTCGGTTGTAAATATTTATATTTAATTTATATTTATATTAATTTTTCGGTTGATTTGTCGAATCGGGCGCCTCTCGCGCCAAGTGTTTTTTCGCCAAATCTGGTAACCCTTCTGAATTTGTTTACCAGTGAAGGAGAGTCGTTTTTAGGCGAAATTTTGAGCATGCGCAGTAGATTTCTTTCATTTTAACAGTTTTAACGATATCGCGGCAAGTTAGTGCATTCGTAATTCGTTTTTTTTATTTCAACAGTTTAATTCTTCAACGGTCTTTCTCGCGCATGAGCAGAAAGCTTTTATTACTTAAAAATTCCGTTAATGAGGAAACGGTTATTTCTTTTGCTCCGGTTGGGTCAGCTGTTCGGCTTCGTTTTCTTCGTTTGGGGAATTACTTTTTACAGGTAATATTTTTATATCTCTCTACACATAAATTTCAAAAGATTGCCATGATGTCCAGCGATACTCTTAGGATCAATTTGAATGAATGCATGAAAAATTACGATTACTCTTGTTAAAGGTTGTTTTGCCATGTTGCCTGTGCTTGGAAAAAAAGCTGTTTTAGAATGGTGCATGAAAGAAGGTTTGATTGGATCATCGTATGTAAGTTCAAAATGTGGAAAAAGTATAGAATTTTTTTTTTGAGAGAAAGAACGGGTATATATATATATATATATATATATATATATATATATAAAGTGAATGATCGTTTTTGAATGGTACTGCCAAATTCAGTCCAGTGTGAAAGAGGATACCCATCATGTGTTTAGGAGTGTAAAGAAATGGTTTTGGTTTGAATTGAGTAATATGGATTTGTGCACCGTTTTGTTAGTGATGCAAAAATAAAAATGTTTTGGAAGGTGCTCTCAGAAATATGCAGTAGCACACTGGTATAATTTCAGTAGGCAACTCATCGTCATCATAAATGTCGGAAATATAGCAGCATTTTTTAAAGGTAAGTGAAATTATTTCCATTCTTAAATGCTTGATTTTTGCAGCGATTTTCAGTTTCAAAACTTTAAAATGCTACTTTTTTAATGATTTTTCTTCCTCCATATTGAATTTCGCGCTCCGGCGTTGCGTGTTGTGGTAGGGTTGCAACTCCGAAACACAACACGCAAAAACGCGCCAAATTGGCAATTTTTCAAAATTTGGCGGAAAGGCGCCCGATTCGACAATTTCACCTATTTTATTTTTCTATACTACAATAATAATTAAAAGGAGAAATTTTAAAACATATCGTATAAAAAAATATCTTTAAAATTGCATCAAATAAGTGAAACTTTTAATTTTAGATTCCTTCTTTTTTTTTTCTATTCTTAAAGGTAAAGTCTGAATAATATTTGACAATAAAGACGAATATTTTTTAAATGTTGCATTTTTTATAGATACGTACAAGGTAGAAAAAAAACCAAAAAAATTAAATTAATAATAACTAACATCTAAAGATCTGTAATAACATTCAAGAAACGCTCACAATTCAGCAGCTCAAATGAAATGAAAAAATAAAAGGACATTTTATGGCTGTAAAAGCATAAAAAAAGAATACAGACTAATTTTTTTTACAAATAGAGGAGGCTAAAAAATTACACCAAAGAAATGAAAATGAAAAGAGTTGAATTCGGCCATAAAAGAAGACTCCATCGAGATAACTCCAAACATTATATTTTTGTCAAATAGGATTATTAGTATTAAAGATACTTTTTGTGATTTCTTGATGCCGACAAGCTAATCTTAAATAGCACATAAAGATCTTGAATTCAAATTATGAAATTGTTCTATTAAAATATTGTTTTATACATTTTAGGAATACGAAAATAAGATACAGAAATCAAATCACATCTTGAATCATTCCATAAACAGAATTCCATGCTAATTTTCCCATCTGCTATTAAATTATCTATTTGGATGACTTAAAATTCGTTTAATAAAAGGCGAACTAAAACAATCTGTAACAAAAGTATTTATATAATTACTGTTTTATATTATATCACACAAAATATTTAATTATATAATCTGTCATATATTTCGAGAACTAGTCTCGGGGGCAAGTTAAAAGTAATAATCCTAGTAAAAAGCAAGAATAAAAGATCTTTTGCATGATAATTAGACATACAGTAGAACGTCGTTTATCAGAATCAATTGGGACCGGACACCGTTCGGATATGCGATTGTTCGGATAACCGAAAACCGAATGCGATTCGTGCAGTATATGAAATTGGACACTATACGAATATTGAAATCATCACATGAGGGAAACGTGCTTGAAGAAAAAGCAAAAGAATTGCAAAATGTCGCAATTTACCTTTATTGAGGAAAATAATCACTTATTTTTCGCTGTACCATTGCACACCTTCGTTTTTTCTCTGAAAGGTTTCTAATTCTCTTGAGCAGCAGTAGTTGAGTAGGATAGCACTCTGATTGTTGTCCGTATCACTCCATAGATGTATCTAACGCAGAAAACGCGTCAGCATTTGATGGACCCTTACTTTTGTTGTTACTGTTGTCCTCATCTTCATCCGTTTCATCGTCGACAGGGTCGGATTCTTCTTGCATGGAAGTCACAATCTCGTCATCATTTAGCATTTGAAATCCACAGTTTTCTGCATCGCATGCCATCCAGGTTTCTACATCTCCATCGCATTCTTTAAATCCTGGGATCGATTGGACAAAGTCGGTACTCTCCTCCCTGTGACACACCCCCTCACTTGGAAACAAACTGACCTAATATTCCGCGTAGATATTTACCAAATCACACAACTGAAATTCCCCAAATATCCCAGACCTTGGGTTTTCCCGTCAATTTTGGCTTCATGCGAAACAACTGTTGAGCAATGCACTGTTCGAAAGCGTATTCATACACAGTATATGTAGTTAACAAAAAAAACTGGTCCGGTTATTTGACGCTTCGGATAATAAACGATCGGATGAACGACGTTCTACTGTATATATATTCTATAATTCTTTACAGCAAATTTCTTTTAAATTATTGGTGATGATCAGATCTTGAATCATTTGATAAGTCTGCTTCGAATTCTTTTAAAAATCACTCTTTATTATCAAAAGAACAAAAGAAATCTGATCTTTTTCAGCAAAATTACAACTAAATTAAAATTGTATATATATATGCCCCTAATTATCTTTAAAATATAATCTTTTTGTTAGTTCAAATGTATCAAGCGCAGTAAAGCCTTAATTTAATATATTAAACATTTTTATATACATTAAATCTCGTTCCTTTCTTTCAGCTCGATATGGTTCAGCGTCAACTGTCGGGTCTTCGTCGGTCAGTCAATGATTCGGACGGTTCCAGGCAGTTCTACCGCAAGCAGATGCAAGAGCTTTCCCATGAACTTCAAGACCTCGATTGCAATCTCGATAAAGTGGAAAGGAATGCTTTCTATACCAGAAAGCGCTTGCTCAGACAATGCGGCATGGACTTTGTGAGTTCCAGTACAGGTGCCATTCCACTGTCCTCCTCCCATTCAGCCATTTTCTCCTCGAGCGAACACCTGAGCCGCAGCAACTCGAGAAGCAGTCTCAAGTCCAAAGTCTGTCATCTCATGTCCTCCCCTGGCCACAGATTCAAGAAAAGACATCTGCTGGGGGAACTCAGAGCCGTGGCATCGCTTTCTTCTCGTAAGCATTTTTTATTGCTTATTCAACAGTTCTACTTCTGAAAGTAATTTTCTACCAACAACCCTTATTAGTTAACTTGCATTCATCCTTATTGAACAAGTACGAATGTTACAAGTGCACGGAGACATTATTTTCTCTTTGTGGCCAAGAAATCTTTATTACTATTGTTTTCGCCCACTGTGTTTGGGGATTGACATTCAATATCAGTTTTTACTGTTCCTTTTTCTTAATAATCATTGAACTTCAAATTTGTTACTGTTTTTGTGTGAGGCTTTCTTCCTCTGGAAAACATTCCACACAATTTAAAATTATTTATTTATTAAAATGACTTATCCAACATGTATACCAATATCAGACAGTACCGCACACAGGAATTTTTCAGGGGGTTCCGAGGTCGAAAGTTCACCATTCTTGTATCATGTTCCTTTGATTTTGTCGATTTTCGGGAACAAAATACAGTAAAAAACTAATTATTGAATAAATAATTAGCATTAATTAATAAAATTAATCATTAATAACAAATACTTAATAAAATTTTTCATACTATATACTTAGAATTATAATCAATCGGAAAAAAATCAAGGGCTTTGGGATGGTCCCCCAGACCCCCCTTGTGTGCGCCACTGATATCAGATGTGTATTATTTTTTCAACTGGTTTAGTTAATATATTCTGTAAATCAAGTATCAAATGTATTTAAAGAAAAACCAATGAATACAAATGCACAAGTAAAATACATTTATTCAAAACCACTTATATGTGGAGACCCCCCTGGGTCTCATCTTGAACACCAAGATTAATTTGAGGCAAAGAACCACTAAGAGCCATTTTGAATAATAATAATATTTATTTATTATTATAATTTTCTCAAAAAAATCTCTGATAACATATAATATTATGTTACGTCACTTAAAGGGATTTGCCTTTATATTAAATTAAATTACTAATAATGCAATTAATTAATAATTAAGCTCAAACTCAAGTAAGGTTTACAGAAATAGGAGATCCGAGAAATACACGTACTCGAATTCATAAGTTTCATTAACTTTAACTAAGTCGCTTTAACTGACGCTTATTTTAAGCGTACGTAAATTATATTTACCGCTGGCTTATATCAGCTTTCTGGTACGTCTGCAGCACGACGTCTTGACGAATCTAATCTCCTTGAATATTCTAAAAATGCGTTTAAAGTTACTGGCTCAATAGCCTTCCATCATGTCTCTTGCTATCTTGCAACGCTCGACTTAAAAACCTTATCTAATTTAAATATCCCGTACATCTTTTTGGAGTTGATTGGAAATAAACGCGAATTTATATTCCCCAAAAAGACGCCTAAGAAGATTAGTGGGAAGGTTCCGTACAGATACGTCACACACACACACATATATATATAGATAGATAGATAGATAGATAGCGTAGTGGTCGGTGTTGTTGTACTTACGTTTATTTACACAGAAAACATCTTCAGAGTGGACGTTCATCTTTTTATTCACACACACGCTTAACGTAGGTGGACAATTCACAGTTGTATTTCACAGATATTAGATATGAACATGAAAGCAGACACAATAACAAAAGCGACATTCCACAAGATGAACACAAAGACAAAGAGAGAAGAAGAGAGCGATCACACAAGATTTTCGCTTTATATACCGGCAGTGACAATCGCGTAATTATTATATAATAGTAGCTCTGATTGGTTAAAATGGGAGGGACAGGGGTTTCGGATTCTAATTGATTACAATTAAGATTAAAGCGTTAGTTTTGAACCAAAGAATTAAAGCTTGTTTAAATAATATTAAAAAGAGTTAATTAAAAGGATGCAAGAGAGAATTATTACACACATATTTATATATATATATTGATTGATTGATTGATAGAATATTAACGTCGCACGGTTAAGCTACACGAGGGCTTTTGGCGACGGACCACGTAATTTTGAACCATGGTCAAGTGACGTGGACGACACCTGAGCTGGCACCCCCCTCTCCTAACTACCACACCAACGGGAGGACGTTTCAGCTCTCGACAGATTTAACGTGCATCGGTGCCCTACACGGCGGGTCTTTAGTGGTACTGGGCTCGAACCCGTGACAAAGCAAGCCACGGTCCGATACCTATACCACTCGGCTACCGCGGCCATATATATATATATATATTATGATATTATTATTATTATTATTATTGTAAAATATCCGGGTTTACATATTCATTCAGCATACAAAGTATTCAAAATATAATAGTGGTTTTTTTAACTCAGTCTTTGAAAGCAGAATATATACTTTTCATTTATTTGCGTTCTTGCAACATATATACGACACGGTATCGTAGCTTAAATTATTAATAAAAATAGTAATTGAAGTAGAAACTTAATCTTTGTTTGTTATTCTTTAGACTTCTCTACATTTCCGTCAATTAAAGTTTTGCACTTTTCACGTCTTTTCTTGACACTTCGAAATCCGTCATTGTAGATGTTGTGAATAAAAATTATTTGTGTGAATGAGTGGCTGCATGGCGCCACGTTTTTGTAACTGTGACGTCATTATGTTCTGTATATAAAAAGGGTGAAACAATCACGTGCTAACTCTCACTCGGTAGTTCTGAATAAACTTAGTTACTTTAATTGACTGGCTCGAGACTGAATTTCTTCCTCCAACGCCCAGCATCGGGTAGATGCAGCTCGCAGAATTTTAGAATTGAAATTGTTCTTTACGTAAGTTTTTGGTACCCTCGGCGAGATAGGTTGTTGGTTGGAAGCGAAACTGAAACCGAATTTAAATTACTGTCCTTTGAACTATTGAACTTAACTTTCTGAACTATAAAATGGAAGTGAATGCTTTGAAAGCGGCAAGAAAATGCCTGAGAACAGCATTTTCTCTCAGTCTGAAAAAGATTGAAACCGAACTCATAAAAGAAAACATCGATATGAATCAACTTTCGATTCTGAAAACTCAATTTATGGATAAATTTCAGAGACTCGATACTTGTCAGAATCAAATTTCTGAACAACTCTTGGATACAGAAGATGCCGTGCAAGAATATTTAGATGATATGGAAGACGCAGAAAACTACCGTGACCGCTACACCGAAATGTGTACTCGAGTAGATTTGAAAATACGAGAAACCGTTGTTCCTACCGAAACTGAAAAGAGAAGCTTTAAATTACCGAAAATCGAACTGAAGAAGTTCAGTGGTGAAGCTAAAGACTTTTTGGCCTTCTGGAGTCAGTTTCAGAAAATTCACAATGATAAAAGCATTGCGGAAGAAGACAAAATGCAATATTTATTGCAATCCGTGGAACCGAAATCGAAAGCAGAACGATTAGTGTTGAGTTTCCTTGCAACGGCGGAAAATTATCCTAAAGCCATTGATCAATTAAAAGAGAGATTCGGTCGTGAAGACTTGTTAGTACAAATTTACGTACGTGAACTTTTAAATTTAGTAATGAAGAACGCTGTTTCTGGAAGAACGAAAATTGTCCACCTTGTACGATGAACTTGAAGGGAAATTACGGTCGTTGGAGAGCCTTGGACGAACACAAGAAAAATATGGAGACTTCCTTACACCATTGGTAGAGTCCTGCTTACCCGAGGAAATCCTGATGGCTTGGGAAAGAAAACGGAATACTGAAACAGACGCTAAAGGATCGCGAACTCTAGAACACTTAATGACTTTCCTTCGCCTGGAAGTCCTTGTGGCCGCGGTAGCCGAGTGGTATAGGTATAGGATCGTGGCTTGCCTGGTCACGAGTTCGATCCCAGTACCACTAAAGACCCGCCGTGTAGGGAAGCGATGCACGTTAAATCTGTCGAGAGCTGAAACGTCCTCCCGTTGGTGTGGTGTGGTAGTTAGGAGAGGGGGTACCAGCTCAGGTGTCGTCCACGTCACTTGACCATGGTTCAAAATTACGTGGTCCGTCGCCAAAAGCCCTCGTGTAGCTGAACAGTGCGACGTTAATATTAAATCAATCAATCAATCGCCTGGAAGTCCAAGGAGAAGAGATGGTGCAGCTGGCAAAATCCGGTTTTGGAACTCCTATCCGAAAAAGAGATTATCTCAGATTTTTTCCCCATGCAATGAAAGACAATTAGTGTACAGGCATTGTCGAGTTGTGTTTGGGGTGTCTTCAAACCCTTACTTATTGAATGCATCTATTATGCATCTTTTGGAAAACGGTAATTCCGAATGTAAGTAAGTTGCACAAAAGTTAAAATCTTCCTTTTATGTTGATAATTGTGTAACTGGTGTTTTCAGTGCTGATGAAATAGAGATATTTATTGAGAGAAGACTAAATTAATTATGTCGGAAGGATGTTTTAATTTACGTATTTTTGAGAGCAATGGGGCGAGTAAAAGTGTTGATAAACACTCAGACGAAACTTTTATTTTGGGTATCATCTGGGAATTGGATAATGATGTTTTGAAATTTTGCACGAGTTTCGACTCATTAACGTGCGAAGTGAAAATAACGAAACGATTAGTTTTGTCTACTGTAACAAAAAGTTTTCGATCCCATTGGAATGTTGGCGCCGTCTACATTGCTCCCAAAATTACTATTGCAGGAAATATGGAAAATGAAAAAGCATGGAATCAGGAACTACCTCAGAATATTGTAAACAAATTTATGAAATGGTTTAATGAAATTCAAATTTTGAAAGATGTAACTGTACCACGTTGTATGAAAATTGATATTTTTACTGAATTGCATGTATTTGTTGATGCAAGCAAGGGGTCATATGCGGGATGCGTCTTTGCTCGATCAATAGTTGATTCTAGAGTTAGCGTAATTCTCGTTAGAGCGAAGTCTAGAGTAGCTCCTCTCAAACTTTTGAGTATACCGCGTTTGAAACTAATGGCTTGTTGTGTAGGTGCTCGACTTGTAAATTCTATTTTGAAAGCGCTTAATATGCCGGACTTGAAAGTTACTGTTTGGTCCGATTCCACAACAGCAATTTGGTGGATTAAAGAATATGGAAATTGGTCAGTTTTTGTAGCTAATAGGGTAAAGGAAATTAGACAACTAACTCAAATTCAGTCATGGAAGTATGTTCCAGGAAACATGAATATCGCGCATTTACTATCTCGTGGTTGTTCTCTACGACAAATACTTAATTCTAGATGGTGGGAGGGGCCTTCCTGGTTGAAACAAAATTCTGAATATTGTCCAGATGGTGAAATCAGTTGCGAGCCTCAAGAAGTTAACGTAGAGAGAAAGAAAACTAAAAATGCGAATGTTGATCTAGCAAACGATGCACCCCCTTGCTTATATGTAATGTATCTGATCATGATAAAATGATAAGAGTATTTGCATGGATTTTAAGATTTGAAAATAATTGTCGTAAAGACTATAACAAATGTAAGGAACATGAACTTTCTGTTGTTGAAATTGAAAATTCTGAAAAACAATTGATTCGTTTAAGTCAAACATATTATTTACCTGATGTTGAATCTTTAAAATTTGTGTTACTTTAATTGATAATGATAATATTTTAAGAGTAAAATCTAAAATAACTGAACGAAATGATGAAAGTTCTTTTTTGTATCCTATATTGTTACCTGATAAATGTGAATTTACAAAACTTTTGATTAGATCTATACACAAAAGTAACTGTCATGCAGGAATCCAAATAATGCAATCATTAATTAGAGAAAGGTTCTGGATTATCAGAGCTAGAAAAACTATTAAGAGTATTTTGAATGAATGTTTTATTTGTACTCGTTTTAAAGTGAAATCATTGTCACAAGCGGACCATCACCTTTACCACCAGACCGTGTGACTGATTGTGCGATATTTGAAGTTGTAGGAATTGACTTAGCTGGACCTCTGTTTTTAAAAACTGGCGAAAAGGTATGGATTACATTGCTTACTTGCGCAGTCTATCGCGCACTACATCTAGAATTAGTAAACGCTTTATCTTCTGATGCCTTTTTGCTAGCTCTTAGGCGTTTCATTGCCAGGCACGGGAGGCCCAGGATAATTTACTTTCAATGACCTTGCGAAATTGGATTGGCATAAAATATCGAGAGAAACATCAACTCAAAAAATAGTTTGGAAATTTATACCACCCACCGCCGCATGGTGGGGAGGCTGGTGGGAAAGGTTGGTTCGCATTATCAAGGAACTATTGAGACGTTCTCTTGGAAAATCAATATTGTCCTATGAAGAATTGTCTACAGTGATTTGTGATTGCGAATTTTTAATCAATAGTAGACCTTTAACTTATATATCTGAAAATCCACAGGAATTGATCCCTCTTACTCCAGCAATGTTTTTAATAGAGAATCGCTGTTCCGATACTACCGATATTGACGAATTGAATTCGAGAGGCTTAAGAAAAAGAATGAAATATAGAATTAAACTTTTAAGTGATTTAAGACAACGTTTCAGGAAAGAATATCTAAGTGAGCTAATACAAAAACAGAATGATAATCGGGTGCGGGAACCCCGAATTGGGGAAATGGTCTTAATTGGAAACGACAATAAGAAACGTTTGTCTTGGCCTATAGCTAAGATTATAGAATTAATCCCTGGTCGAGATGGGAAATTCGAACAGTTCGGCTAAAAACTCAACATGGACCAGTAATACGCCCTGTGCAACGTATCTTCCCTTTGGAAGTACAAGCGATTGCTAATAGCGATAAGGAGTTGAAAGAGGAATCAATTTCTGTTAAAAGTACTAAACCTGAAAAGGTCTTGAATACTAACGATGCAATTGTAAAAAAATATACTTCTTCTGGAAGATTGGTTAAAGAGCCGAAGAGACTTGATCTTTTGAATTTTAACTGTTATAGGTTTGAGACTCTCCCCAAGTCTCAAAGGGGGGAGTATGTTGTGAATAAAAATGATTTGTGTGAATGAGTGGCTGCATGGTGCCACGCTTTTGTAACTGTGAAGAGGTTGTGTGACGTCATTATGATCTGTATATAAAAAGGGTGAAGCAATCACGTGCTCACTCTCACTCGGTAGTTCTGAATAAACATAGTTACTTTAATTGACTGGCTCGAGACTGAATTTCTTCCTCCAACGCCCAGCATCGGGTAGATGCAGCTCGCAGAATTTTAGAATTGAAATTGTTCTTTACAGTAGAACTCGGCAAATGCACCAAAAATGGTTTTGTTTCACCTTTGGGATGATGCCATTTGGGTTGTCAAATATCTCCGAAGCTAAAATGTTTTTTTTTTTTTCTGGAAGTAAGAAACTAGGGACTAGGCAGGAAGAACAGGACAGATGTTGCAAAATTTCAAAGCCACGTCACTTTGATTCGTCTACTATACCTTAAGATAAATGATCATTAGTGTTGTCAGCAAGGAAGTTAATGCCTTTGGTGATCATATTGTATCGTTTCATGATCGGAGCATCACACAATTCGTTCACCAGTGTGTAGGATAGATAGCAATGATAATCTTACCCTTTTCCTGGTAGTCTGTTAAGATAACTCAACGATAGTCCTAAGGAACAGACAGCTTGATGCCCCCTGCAGTTTTTTGCATCTTAGCCTTTTTCGAGGAAGGTAAATCGGTGTACTTCCACTCCATGCTGATCTCTTTGGTTTCTGAATCAAATTGGCTAATCCAAGATTCATCCACAGCTACCAGGCAATTATCTTGCTTAAAAAAATTCTTGACAGGTTGCCCCATGCTTAGTGGCGTAACGGAGAATATTAGGGCCCCCTGCAAAGTCAGGTTTGGGGCCCCTTCACCCGCAATGCGGGGGTGTACATTACGCCACTGTCCATGCTTGCTTCTGAAAAGAAATCAATAATTGTGGAACACAGTGTGCGAGCATTACCTTTGACATATGCAGTACGTAAATAATTTTCTACTCATTGCCTAAACTAAGATCAAAATCCTTCGTGATCACTTGGATGGTTACTCTTATGTCTAATATGATTCAGAGTTTCCTACTATCATTATCATAACAGTAGCATCAATGAATTATGGTCTTTTACTTATTTCGTGAGTGAGAGTTATGTGACCAGCTTGAAAATTTCCTTTCCACATCATATCATTATTCATATAATCGGCAATCATTTTCATAACCAGTCTTGGCTTCCTAAAACTAAACAAATAAATATTATTAATTGCAATTTAAAATGTTATGCACATAAGGATGAATTAATATACATTTATGCATATATTTTAGTTATTTCTTAGTAATAATTAAAACTCTCTATTTATACTCCTCCTAAATAATAATTTTTATTTTATATGGTTTAATACTAATGCAATAAAATACGTTTTGGGTACGTCGTTTATCCGAATCAATTGGGACCGGATACCGTTCGGATACGCGATTGTTCTGATAGCCGAAAACTGAATACGATCCATGCAGTATATGAAACCGGACACAATACATATATTGAAAATAATCACATGCGAGAAACGTGCTTGAAGAAAAAACAAAGGAGGTGCAAAATGTCGCAATTTTACCTTTATTGTGGAAAATAATCACTTATTTTTCGCTGTAACATTGTACACCTTCGTCTTTTCGCTGCAAGGTCTCTGATTCTCTAAAGCAGCAAGAGTTGAGAACGTGTACGTATACACCCCCTCACTTGGAAACAAACTGACCTAATATTCCACGCAGATGTTTACCAAATCACACAACTGAAATTCCCCAAATATCCCTGACTTTGGGTTTTCCCTTCACTTTTGGCCTCACGCGAAACAACTGTTGAGCATTGCACTGTTCGAAAACGTATTCATATACAGTACATGTAGTTGACAAAAAAAACTGGTCCGGATATTTGTTCTCCGGATAATAAATGTTCGGATAAACGACGTTTTACTGTATACATAAAAGTAATACGTACATAGCTTTAGAAACTAAAATACGCACTAGTATTTTCACAGGTACTTTAAACTTAATCACAATAAAGACGGCATCTTCCTTATTTTTTTATTTTCAGTAAACATCAAATCAAGTTCACCCACTCACAACGATGATGATAAAGAGGATTCGTCAAAAGACACGAAATCTTGGAAAGCGCCTCTGAGGTTTCTGGGAAATTTCGTCGATTCAAGGATACGCCGCAGATTGTGGGGATCATCCTCTAGAACTAAATCAGCAGACAATATCCTCGAAGAAAAGAAAAACAATTCGCATCACTCGGACTGCGAAAACAAGAACTGTAATGGGTTCGAGACTGCAGAGGACGAATATAGCTCGTCTGATTCGTCTTCAGAATCTGATGACGACGACGAAGTGGAAGAAATCGAACAGTGGAAGCCAAAAAGTGCCTCCAAGTGTACGTGGAAAGCTCCTGTTGCGAGAAAGATATCTAACAATCAGAAAGCTCAAATAGACCCAGCCATCTTGGCAGAAATAGAGGTGACTTAACATCATTTTTCATAAATAAGTTTTTGTTCATTATTTGTTTATGTTGTAAAATTTATCGGCTTTAGAAGCTTTTTATTGTAAATATATAATATAGCACATTATTTTTTAACTAGAAATTCTAAATATACGTTATTTTTTAACTAGAAATTCTAGACACATTATTTTATAACTAGAAATTCTAAGCACACATTATTTTATAACTAGAAATTCTAAGCACACATTATTTTATAACTAGAAATTCTAAGCACACATTATTTTATAACTAGAAATTCTAAGCACACATTATTTTTATAACTAGAAATTCTAAACATACATTATTTTTTAACTAGAAATTCTAAGCACACATTATTTTATAACTAGAAATTCTAAGCACACATTATTTTATAACTAGAAATTCTAAGCACACATTATTTTATAACTAGAAATTCTAAGCACACATTATTTCATAACTAGAAATTCTAAGCACACATTATTTTATAACTAGAAATTCTAAGCACACATTATTTTATAACTAGAAATTCTAAGCACACATTATTTTATAACTAGAAATTCTAAGCACACATTATTTTATAACTAGAAATTCTAAGCACACATTATTTCATAACTAGAAATTCTAAGCACCCAGTATTTCATAACTAGAAATTCTAAGCACACATTATTTCATAACTAGAAATTCTAAGCACACATTATTTCATAACTAGAAATTCTAAGCACACATTATTTAATAACTAGAAATTCTAAGCACACATTATTTCATAACTAGAAATTCTAAGCACACATTATTTTATAACTAGAAATTCTAAGCACACATTATTTTATAACTAGAAATTCTAAGCACACATTATTTTATAACTAGAAATTCTAAGCACACATTATTTTATAACTAGAAATTCTAAGCACACATTATTTCATAACTAGAAATTCTAAGCACGCAGTATTTCATAACTAGAAATTCTAAGCACACATTATTTCATAACTAGAAATTCTAAGCACACATTATTTCATAACTAGAAATTCTAAGCACACATTATTTTATAACTAGAAATTCTAAGCACACATTATTTTATAACTAGAAATTCTAAGCACACATTATTTTATAACTAGAAATTCTAAACAAACAAATTACAATTTAAACGCCCATTATTCTATTGTTCTTGGAGAGCTAATAATCTAGTTCAAGATTTATGACCACCATAAAATGTGTTAAAAGAAAGAATAACTTAAAATGTCCAGAAATATTTTTAAAACAGGGGAAAAAATTGAATCACAACAGAAAAAGCTCGTTATATAGAAAATGCACTTCGCTATTGGGAGGTTATTTTACGAAGAAAATCGTGAAATGTTCTTGGTTCCTGGAAAAAGTGCGCTACATAGAAAAATTCGCAATATAAAGGTTCGTTATATGGAGGTTCGACTGTATGTTCCTCGTTTACAATCTTAAGCCCTTCCCGTTCTTAGTACCATATTAGGATGGATAGTACCATATAATATTTGGATAGTAATTGGAGTTGAATTTTTAATTCGAAAAGGAATTTAATTCAATTTGTAATGGAATTTTGTTGTTAGAATAGGTGTTTGAAGTGTTTTCTTATTATAAAACAGGGATGGCGAACCACTGGCATGCGTGCCATTGATGGCACGAGGCACAATATTTTGGGCACGCCACCGATCAAAACGGTTTGCATTTTAATTCAGTATAATTACAATACGATTATTACGAACAAACGCAAGTAATCGGTCGCAGTTTTTAGCGAGATTTTTTCAGTTCAAAGAATTATCAGAACCGTTCAAGTTTTTATATGTACCCTGATTGATTTCATTTAATAAACTGAATTTGTCCCAATTCGATTGGTTGGAAATTGAAATTTTGAAATGCAACTGATTAATTTTCAGTCTAGTTTAATATGGATTCAAAAATTCGTTGAAAAAAGGAGAAAGTGGGAATTTATTGAAACAAAAAGATTAACAAGCAATATAAGTAAAAATGCTAATAATGAAATTTTGGAAACATGGAATTCAATTCAAGACAAATTTAACTGTTTGAAGAAGCTGGGTCATGTATTTTGACCACATTTTCATCTACCCACGCCTGCGAGTCATTATTTTCAGAGATGAATAGCATTAAAAACTCACTTAGAAATTGTTTGACAGACGACTCCAATTCTGCTAAAAGTAACATTTTACAATCCTAATATAAGTTATTTTTCATCTGGTCATCAGCAACAGAAATCACACTAATATTACTTTAATTTGAATCACACGTATAACTAAAATATTTACTGCTATAAGGTGCAAAATATATTTTTTCGAAATAGTGTTTTGAGTTGTTAATACTTAGTTTTATTATTTTCTCAATAATCACAAGTCAAAATTATTTGATGTCACGTCTATACCTCATTAAACATTTCTGTAGGAAAAAATGGCACATGGATCCATAAAAGTTCACCACCCCTGTTAGAAACAAACATACCATTTATATTTAATGTAATATAAAATTGTGAAAATTACTACAATTTAAAAATGTACCTTAGAGGTTAGTCCAGATATAGTCACCAGAATAAATGTGTTTTCTTTCATTGTTTTTGTAAGTATTCATTGCAAGTAAACGATTTTGTTCCATGGTTTTTACGTTTTTACAAAATGCGCGTGATGATTAAAATTATTTTTATGCGATTCAATTAAGAATATTTTTCTAGAGCGCATCATCAATCTGGCAGCAATCTGTCACTTTTTCACAGAATTGTGTGGCAATATTTTCTACCTGTGAAAATCAAATTTATTCATCGTTCGATCTTATATCTATTTGTATCTTTTAAAGTTAGTTAGAAAAATCAAAATTTTACAAGTCTTTTTTCTTCATGAGATAAGAATCCATAATCATAAAACTTTGAGAAATAATTACAAAAATTATAAAAAAGCACTTGTAGTTTTTGGAAAAGACGGTACTTACGTATTATCGCAATCTATTGGCGACATTATATGAAACGAAGCACCTGGTTGCCAACTCAGCACGCATAAAACATAAAAAATCAGTGTCGCCAATATGGCGAGTTATTAATAGAGTTTGCGATTGTTGTGATAATACGTAAGTACCAAAAGACTTATACTGAGACTGTGAAAAGTTATACAGAATGTAATACCAACTACTTTTCAAAACGAACGGGTTGTTGAATGATAATTACGTAAATAACATTTCTGGCGATAAAACTTCTGAAAGATAGATTTGAACACAAAATTGCAGCAGTAGTTTAATCTTTAACCAATTTATCCAAACGAAGGTTGCTAACAGATTAAACTGTTTTGATTTAGGTAAAGATCCATGTGCAATTAAAACATTTTATAGTTTAGTTTTAGAATACCGAAGTCTGGATTCTAAAATTATGAAAATGCATTAGAGTTCTATATTGCGTTAGAATTTTTAAAAAAACTTAGGAAAAATATTTTTTTAAGTAAAATATTTTTTCTGCTCCTATCTTTTTTAAACACATTTCTAATAACTTTTCTTCTCTATTTTAGGACTTTGAAAGAATGGCAGCACAATACATAAAACAACACACATAATTCCCTCTAGTCTTTGTGATGATATAATCGTGTTGATGAATCCTAGTTGAACCCCCTGATTTGGTGACAAAAATTTCGCACCAAATAAGCAATCCTGCCAAACTGAAAAAATAGCAACCCTTCATGGATCTGCTTTTTCTATTATTTAGTTTTAGCCCGAACAGTCGACTTAGAAGAGCCCGATTTGGCACTTTTTGGTCAAAGGAATCAGGGGATTCAACAAGGATCCTACCACAAAATCGTATTATTCAAATGAATTTGGTAGATGAATTCAGTTCAAGTGACTCTGGATGTTTATGTTATGTATTAAGAAAAGCGACAAAACGAACGCTGAAACATAAGTGAAGATTTGCCAAATATGTTTAGATGCTTTCAATCGTGAGAAAGCTTCCCTTATTTACAGAAACAGATGGACTTTCCTCGGCGACATGGAAAATGAATCATACTGTATTTCAATGAGAAGCAGAAGCTGAGGTATTGTCTGTTTGCTTTTTGGACTTTTCTTACGTTTGAAAAATGTTTTATATTTTATAATCGTTGGTATCCAAGATGTTTTTATATGTTGTTGTGTTTATATGAATTGAATAAAATGTTGCTGCTTTTCGATTCAATTGTTTTCTTTTAATAAATTATTTACGTTTAAAAACTACGGTACTTACATATTATCGCAACGATGCCAACATTCAAAAATCCAAATTTTTGCTCTGTTTTTAAATCGGAGCTTATTGCTATCAAAAGTGGTTTGCTGTACGCCTGTGAAACCGAGGTTCAGTTTCAAGACGTTTAGATTCTGACTGACAGCCGTGCTTCCGTACAACTTCTTTCCAATTGGACATCTATGGGGGACCAAACTAGCCTTGATATTCTTAATATTCTTGATCGGATTTCTTCTAATGATCGCGTACATTTTCAGTGGGTCCCATCCCACGTGGGGATTGAGGATAATGAGAAGGCCGATTTCTTAGCCAGGAATGCGGCTGAAGAGTAAGTGAACCCTACTGGGTATCTTACATTCAGTAAATTGTCTTCCCTTAAGAAGATTGAACTCCATCATGCTGGAAAAACTCTTCCTGGTAATCCTTGGTTCTTCGAAAGAAATCCAGGAGGTTCATTCAAGCTTATGCCTAGGAAATACCAGATTGCCTTCTCGCGCTTTGTGAGCGGCCATATGAAAGCTCTCACTTTTCGCCAGGGTCAGAAGATATTTCCAGAGCGGCACTTGTGTTATTCCGAGCTCGTCTCTCCTGTCCACATCTTGACTTGCTTGGATTTCATAAAGGACGAGGTCCTTCTGGCCCTTCTTCTGTTTTTAGACTTTTTGGATTTATGGAGATTGCCTAGCATTGCTAGACAATCTGGGATTAGAAACAACAGTAACAACAAGATAACTTGCCAAGTTGACAAACCCAATTTCACATGTGTATTACGCCCCTGAATTGCCAACCATGGTTTTCGTTTCATATAATGTCACTAATACGTTGCGATAATACGTCAGTAAAAAAATTACAGCTATTTTCAAACAAATGCATCAGTCATTGAGTCAAGCTCGCAGTTAAGCTAATATAAGGTTTTGTAACAAATCCTTCGATAGAAATTTAGTAAATTAAAAAAAAGAAGGATACTTACGTATTATCGCAACCTATTGGCGACAGTATATGAAACGAAGTACTTGGTTACCAATTCAGCGAGTACGACACATAGGAAATCGCGGTTGCCAACTCAGCAAAAAGATTCTTACATGTTTTACATGAAAAAAAAACATCAGTCAGATTTTGGTGGAAAATGGCGCGATTCGTGTGGCGCAAATTTAGCTGCGGAGACGTAAATATGTAAGATCCTATCATTTAACTAATATTATTTCAAAACCAGTTATATAAAGTTTGACTATTTCAAAATTAGTATACCACGTTAGATTATTCATGTAATTTGATTTAACAATATTTGGTTAAATTGTAGTATGGGTCTTTGCGATGTCAATTTCTTTTGGTGACCAAAACCGGTCGCCAAGCTACTTCATTTATGGATAGGTGTCAGGAAGCCAGAATGAATTCGTTATCTCACCATGATATCTAGATAAAAATCGCTAAATCCAAAGCCTCCCCATACTACACTTAAGCCCAATATTTATTTATCAAAACCAGGGGTGTCTAAATTATGGCCTTTGTAGGCCACATTGCAAACAAAAAATTTTCTGGGGCGCACATACAATATTTTTTCAATAAATTGAAATAAAAATTAACTCTATAGTTTTATTAAAATATATATAAAAATTAACTTCTTTTTACTATAATTTTTTTTAATTTGAATTAGACATGAATAGGTACAAATTTATTTTAAATTTGTAAAAGTTCCATTTATTTTAGTTCAGTTCAGTTCAGTTCAGGTTTTGTGGGATATGGAGCAACAAAAAGGCTATGATCCCCTAAAAGACAGATGTTTCTTAAAAATTAGTAGATGTCAAAATATTTCAGTTTCTGGATAAAAAATCTGAATGTTAATCTGTTAGACATAGCTTTCTCCAATAATTCTTTGAAAGTCAGGTTGTGATGTGGATCGATTTTGAGAAAATGTTTTAGATGATTTCGAGAGAGGATGAATATATCTATTGCAGTTTAACAAGATGTGGTCCAAATCGTTTAAGCAATTACAAGATCTACAATTTGCGTTATCCGATAAATTGAATTTATGCAGAAGTCCTGGAGTGATGATCATTTTTGCTGAAGATTCGAGTACATAGGATTTCTTCTCTTCTGTTTCTTGTCCATTTAGAGATGGTGCTTATGTTAGGAATATTTCCCAAGTTTACAAAATATTTGCTTGTATAGAAATTATCATTGGCTTTTTTAAAACTCTCTTGATATATTTTTTATTGATGTCTTCTGAGGAAATCCAGTCGATGTAAACATTAGACTCTGTGACAGTTCTTGCGAGATTATCCGCCTGTTCATTCCACAATATATTTGAGTGTCCCGGAGTCCAAAGTAAAATCAACTGGTTATTATAAAGTGATAGAATGTAAATCTTGCTAGCTAATTTATGGATGACACTATGGGATTTAATTGAGTAATTTTGAAGAGCAGAGAGACAGAGAGACTATCAGACAAAATTAACAAATTCTTGTTTATAATAGATAGATCATCTAGAGCTTGGCAAATAGCCAGAGCTTCAGCTGTAAAAATAGAATTATTGTGATTTATTCTATAAGCAAAATGGGAATTTGCCGTAATACCTGCAATAGATGTAATTTGCTCATTTTTTGAGGCATCAGTAGCTATTATATAAAAGTCCTGGAAGTTACGGTTTACCGTTTCATCAAATAAGCCCCTTATAATTTGAACTGGTAAGCTTTTATCCTGAAATGCGAAATTATTGATATATATATTGCATGGGAGAATTGAAAACGATGTTATTCTGGGGATTGAGATAATGTGACTACTAACGGCATTCAAAGGGTTTAGTATATTTATAATAGAATTTTTATCTTCTTCCATAATATTGAGATTCAGAAACTCAGGGTTATTGCTATATAATGGCGAAAAGGTTTGGCTAGAAATTTGAGAAAGGAAAAACTTATTTGCCAATCTTCGTATTTTGTCCGACAGAATTTCTTGTCCAGCCAATTTTAAAAGTACGATGTTTGGAGTCCATTGTGGAAGTCCCAGTGCAATTCGAAGTGCGTTGGTGTGAATGATATTAAAAGGTTTCAGTTGGTTATCAGACCATTTATTTATTATATGACTAAAGTAGTAGAAAATACTGCATATACTATTATTTACTATTTTGATTAGATCTGCTGTTCTTGGTCCATGATGCTTATATGCCATAGCCTTAAGGCTATTAATTTTTTTCAAGGCTTTGTTATTTAATTGGTTTCTTAATGAAATATTCTGGCTCCGCTTGGAAAAATAAACTCCTAAATATTTGATAGAGGATTGCCAAGGGAGAGAAAGTCCCTCCAATAAAATATTAGGAAACGTAGTAATTCTTTCTTTTAGTTTGGATTTCATAAAGATGGGGAAAAAAAGCAAATTAATGAGATGAATGAATTTTCTTTTGTTGAACTAGCAAATTGATATCGTTGTCAATAGACGAAGTTGCAATTCTTAATGCATTTTAAAGATGTTTGTCATTGATCTTTGTCCTATTTTTGTTTTTTGTATGTTTCATTCTTGAAAATAATTGTTCACAAATATAGGTACTACCAAACCCTGAAGACATTAATAAAGCATGATTGTGAAAAAGAGGATATTTATCGCGGAGTAGGTAATCTTTATAAAACTCCTTTAAAGAAACAATGCCCAAATTTTTCTTTCGGTTGAATGTCACTTTGCAGTTCAATGCATTCCATTTGAAGATTTGAAGGTAATTTATTTATTTCTAGAGAAAATGGGGTAGAAAATATGCTGAAATACTCCTCATTTTTTTTTTCAAAAATCTTGAAATCTACTTTCAAACTCTTGAATTAAATCGAAAATTAATGCAGCATATTTTGTGCAACTTACTGGTTTATGTGCAGCCAAAGTAATGACATGAGTCAAATCTTTTACTTTGATTGTGTGCCAAAATTTCAACTTTCTTTCGAACTCTGTTATTGCTTTTAATATGTTATTATAACAAATAGATTTTTTCCTTGAAGTCTCAAATTTAAATTATTCAAATGTTCTGTCAAGTCTACTAAAAAGCTAAATTTCTAAGACCCAATCTTCGTCTTCAAATTCATTTACAGGTTTCCCTTTTGTTTCCATAAATATTTCTATTTCAGTTCTCAAATCGTAAAATTGTTTGAGCATTTTCCCCTTACTGAGCCATTTTACTTCTGTATAATAAATAACATCTGGAAATTTAGTGCACATTACCTTAAAGAAACTCTTGAAATTGTTTACGATTATGTTCTTTTGGTTTTATAAAGCAGTGGTGCGTAAACTTTTTTCGATTGCGACCCCTTTTGTAGAGAAAAAAATTTTTGGCGACCCCTAGAGATAAATGTTCACAAATACGATGTAAATAGGCGCATTTCTATCATTTTATTGAATAAAAAAGTCATCATTTCTGACACATATTAATATTATTTATAATTTAAAGAAAATATTTTTTGTATAACATAAAAATCAGTAAATTGCCTTTAAATGAGATGTATGTGGCTGCAAGTTTCTGATTATCTCATCGATGTTTGGATGTATGTTGCTAATTGCAATTCGCATATCATCTTCAGGGTTCAAACGAGAGCAGTATTTAGTTTTTATTGAAACTAGTTTGCTAAATCCAGTTTCACATAAATACGTTGATGCAAATTGTATTAGTAATCTGATGGCATTCTTGCATAGAACGGGATATTGCTTTTCCACGGATAGCCAAACTTTTTGGCAAGGATGAGTCTTAAATTGATTTCGAAGATTATAATCACTAATCGAATCTATCAATTTCTCTTTCTCACTAATTTGAAGAGTTGAACTGCATATGTTGTAGGAAAAAGGATCACGAATCCAACCAAGATCGTTTTCAGGAAAATCCTCGAATCTTCTCGAAAAATTTTATTTTTAACTTTTCAATGTGATTGGAAATGATGTTTTAAAAGGTAAATACATCTATATTATTTTTCCTTGATAAAATCGTTAAAGCTAGTGCACATGTCGGTGTTGTTTTTATTCAGTTCAGTTTGCCAGAGACTAAGCTTATTTTCAAAAGATTGAATTTTACTGGCTGAAGTTCTGATAGTTGAATTCTCACCCTGCAAGCTCAAATTTAAGTCGTTAAGTTTTTCGAAAATATCAACTAAATAGCTCTGCTTTACTAGCGGAACTTCATTGATATAATAACTTGCCAATCTATGTTTCTTTTCGCTTAAAAACATATGCACTTCATTTCTCAAATCAAATATCCGTTGTAGTATTTTCCCACGTGAGAGCCATCTGACTTCGGTATGTAACAGTAATCTCTAATACGTTAGATCATCTCATTGCAAAGTATTGAAAAGAGACGGCTGTTAAGACTGTTGCATTTAATGTAGTTAATTAAACTAACAGCGTCTTGTAATATGTTGTGCAACTCTTCATCCATATCTTTTGCAACAAGAGCTTGCCGATGAATCATACTGTGATTAAATACCATATGAGGCTCCACTTTCTGGATTAAGCCTCTGAGCCCTTTGTTCGAGCCTGTTAATGCTGCAGCACCAACAGTACAAACCGCAACACAGTTTGTCCAGGTAAGGGACTTTGCTTCAAAATATTCATTTATTACTTCGAATATTTTTTCTCCAGTTGTTTTTCCTTCCAAACTTTTGCAACATAAAAACACACACACGTTTCTGTTATATCTTCATTAAAAATAAATCTAGCGTAAATAATTAGTTGTGACACTTTAGTAATATCGGTAGTCTCGTCCAGTTGTAAAGCAAATACAGATGAATTTTGTATGCGTTTTATGACTTCTGACTCGATATTTCGTGACATTTCGGAAATCCGCCGAGTCACGGTATCTCTTGATAATGGTATTGTTTTTAGTTCATTTTCATATTTATCGCATAATTGATGTCATCTTAGTTGCTGCAGGAAGGATAAGGGAATTCTCCAATTGTATGGGGTTTCATTGCTTTTCCTATTAGATAAGAAACTTCTAAAGAAGCTCGTAATGCTTTCTGAGGTATTGTTGTAAATTTCTTTAGATTTGCACTTTGAATTTTCAGATTTTCAGCTCGTCTTTGAAAAAAATCGGCATGTTTATTTTGAAGTTCTTTATGTTTAGTTTCCAGATGCCTTTTTAATTTAGCTGGTTTCATGCTCTCATTTGCTAATTTTTCGTTGCAAGTGACACATATCGAGCGTTCTTCATCATCAACAACACAAAATGTAAAACCATACTTAATAAATTCCTCATTATATTTTCTTATTTTTTAGATGGGGCATTTAGTTTAGAATTTTGAGACTCCTTATCCGAATTTGTTCGTTTGTTAGCTGAAAATGTACCTGGTGTACGTATTACCCATTTATCCATTGTGAGTATAGGGGTTAAATGTTTTTAACTAAAACAAATAAAAAAAAATAAATCATTTTTTTTTCAAGAAATTCAATAAAATTAACAGACCTTTCTCTAATGATAGTACATACCTGATAACAAAGAGCAGAGCCTGATAAAAATATAAAAAATCATAATTACGCAACGTCACATGATAAAACTCGAGGATAAACTAAAACAATTGCAGGCCAACTGTTACTTGCTACATTTTTATATGGAAACGCTCAGTAAAACATTCAGCGATACTTTTTGGTCGTTTGGTTGGCCTTGGCTTGGTACGCATGTCTACAAGATGACTCCCACGGCCCTCGATTACCATTCCATCTCGTACGGTGCGCACCGTTTGACACAGTACGTATAACATCAATACGTTGGACAAATAGGCGCTTTTAAGCAAAACTGGCGAAATACCGCGAAGAGGGCGTCATCTACCGGAGTGAAAAACTTGCGTCTTCCCAATTTACATATATTACGTTTTACGGTCAAAGAAAGAGCGAACAGCAGGAAACTGCAATTAAACAGTTTATAAAGAGTGACGGCGTTTCACTCTTTATATGTACACTGTATGGTATGCAGCATGGTATGCAGCATAATGCATTTCATAAAAATTTGGTGATCCCCACAGGGGTCGCGACCCCTAGTTTGCGCACTTCTGTTATAAAGTTAATGGTTTTTATAACAACGCTTGATTCACTTTCCATTTTTTAAATTTTTCCACATAAATTGTCCTGATGTACAATGCCCTAAGTGTATATGAAAAATATTGCACACATTTATTTTTTTAATAAAAAAGTGTAAATTTAAATACTTTCATAATTTGCGTTTGGGCAGCATTTCAAAGGCTTTTGGGCCGCATTTGAGACACGCATGATCTATACCCTATTACTATCGTATTCAAAACATAAATTGGCACAAATTTTTAGCTGTATTGCGGAATCAGTCACTGGTTGGCGCGGTTTATTTTTTGAGCTTTTTCCGAGATTGATAAGCGCGCCAAATGAGGCAACCGAGCCCATTTCAGATCCATGAAGAAGAGATCGTATAGGCGCCCAATACGATTCTTAAAAATAGAAAAATATATAGTTTTGTATAATTCGGTTCTGAGGTTGCCAGCATTATTTTTTTTAATTTTATTACTATTATTATTTTTTTGTAAATTAATTTTTTTTTCTAATTTTGCTTTTTTAAAAAATTTTCATTGTTTTTTTTTTTTTTATGATTATTATTCTAGTCTTTGAGAATTTATTTTTTATTGGTTAATGTTTATAGTGGTATTCCCATTAATTGCAGACGATTTTAATTCGATTTTTTCTCAAACTTAAGCATTTCCATTGTTTACGTAGTCGTTTGTTCGTATTTTTGCGTCTACATTTTCGTCGAACTTTTTGTGGAATATTTCACACCTCGTTTTTTGGCTTCATTCTTCGGATGTGGATACTTTTTTAAAGGTAAATTTCTTTTTCTTCATTTTAATTTCTATAGATTCTCACAAAGGCCACCAATAATATTAGTATTGTTGCAAATATAAATGGATGTATGTTGAAGTATTTTGAGTATTCTGTAATATTTTTTTGCTGTGTTGCCTGCGTTAGGAAAGAAAGCTGTGTTAGAATGGTGTATGAAAGACCGTTTAAGTGGATCTTCGTATACATGTCCAAATTGTGGGAAAAGCATGAAATTGAAAGAAAAGGCAAAAATGCAATAAATGGTGGCTTTAAAAATAGTGTATTTTAATGTTTCAATTTCAATTTTTAATTTTAATCAATTATCTAAAATTAATTTTTAATTAATTTTTGATTAATGTTCTGAATTTATTTTTCATGGACGATTTTAAGTTATGAAAAGAACTTTAATTTTGAAACAGTTAAAAGTTTTGAAAATGCATTTTTGTGATTCTTTCATTTTTCTGCCATCTTCAATGTCACGGCTCTTGCATTACGTCTTCTGGAGGAATTGCTACTCCGAAGGCCAACACGCGAAAGCGCGCCAATTTGGCAATTTTTTTAAAATAGCGTCAAACTTTGGTCGATGCTGCACTTTCACCAAATATTTTATCGTATGACTTTGTGAAACAATTTATTAGTATTATAAAATTACATACTTACGTATTATCGTAACCGTATTGGCGGCATTAAATGAAACGAAGCACATGGTTGCCAATTCAGTGCGTAGGATACATGGAAAATCGAGGCTGCCAACTTGGCGAGCTATATTGAATGTTTGTATTGTTACGATAGTGCGTAAGTACCTAAAATTACAAAGGTATTTACAACTGTTTTAGTTCGAGTGGACGCATGCCACTTCCAGTACTCAGTAACTGACTTTAAAAGACGTCTTATACACAAAATGCGTTTATTCTGAAAATTTGAAATGACAACGCTGAAAAAGTTGTGAAGATAATTAACTGAAATTTTTTTTGTGTACTTTTTGAGTAACATTAGAATTTTTTGTACATAGTTTTTTTAAGGAAAAAGTCACTGTATTATTAAAAAATTTACAGCATTTATATGAATATAACAAGTGCTTTTTACACAATTTCATATTGTGACTGTGATAAAATTATCTAAGTTTGTAAAAATTTAAATTTCTGTTATATTTTTTCAGGTCATTTAAAAAAGAAACAGTAGTGTAACATATAAATTTTGAAAACTCTATCGTAAGCTTTTATTTTTTTTTTAACTTGAATTTCACGATCATACAGTTTTTCACCTGTTTTTTCACTGATTGATAGTAAAAAGAACATTTTTCCCTTAAGTTTGAGATTTATTCTTTTATAATTTACTAAATAAGTCTGAACAACAACAACAAAAAAATACTGATTTTAATATTAAAAAAAATACGTAAACGGAACCCGATTCAAAGAATTCATCTGGATCGAACATTTTGTTCGTTAAATCGGGGTTCAAACAAAATACAAATTGTTTGCACTTACCTTTTGTAAATTCGATAATAAGCAAATACACAAAAAATATCTTTTGTTAGAAATCAGTGGGTCGGTAAATGAGTACCAGGCTTGCTTGGGAACTAAACACTGGGGGTTTCGCGTCAAACTGACCATCTGACCGGAACATTTGCTCAAGCACCTCAGCGCCCAAGGTCACGTATACTGAGATGGACACAGTAGGTCTTGACCCTCATGGGGTGTTTAGTTTTTTTAGAAATTACCACATTTTTTTTATTCAACAGCTAAAAATACCATCAGTGAATTAAAATGCACCAATTAATTGGAAGTTTTAAATCTTGACTAATAAATGTTTCATAATTGGCTGATAGATTGCCCTGACTCTCGAAAGAGTTCTTTTTTCGACTTTATGCGGAGAAAGAAATATTGCATTACTTACTCCCTAATGCATGAGGTATGTTTTCGCAGTTTTTACAAACAGTGTAAATCATTAGAAAACGTAACTGTTTTGAGAAGAGTTTCATTATCAATTTCAGCACAGAATCTCCACTCATCACAACTCCGATAAATCAACAATTTCCTGAACAAGAGTTGCACAGATAGGCAGTCCATCATCAAATGTGACATAATCGTCCTTGCATTTTCGAGTGGGTTGAGATAAGAAAGGAGCTTCCTGTTCTATTCAAAACTCAGATGATAAGTTACGCTCATGATTCGTCTGCACCTGTAAAGTCTAATAATGGTCTGCATCCTTTCCCGTTGAAATTTGATACTTACAAACAAATCATTTTTCTGTTCTGGACAAAAATAAAATGTTATTTGAAAAAAAAATCCGATTTTTTTCTAATACAGACTAATCAAAAAAATTTTCAGCTGTTAAAATAATTCGTTATTTGGGGGGTTATGATTCGTTAAATGGAAGTTTTTACCTTCTATTCTAATCGGGGAAAGAAAAAAGGTCATTAAATCGCGAAGTTGGTTAAATCGGGGTCCGACTGCATTTAACATTCATATCAACTTCTATGTCACAGAGTTGAAAGTTCGAGACGCTTAAGGTATCCGACTACGTTCGGAACCGTGATTTTGCAAAAGCGTATAAATGGATAATATTTATGATATTTAGTGTCCCTTAGATTAGAAAATGTGTATAAAACTGTTTTAAGAATAGTATTACAATAAAAAATTATTTAAGTACAATAGTTTGATAAAAAAATGAGCACAGAAGCACCCATTTTCAAAATCTTCTCCTTTTGTGAAAAATGCTTTTATTATAATAATAGTTTGCCTGTAGATAGTTCAGATCTCTCTACAGAGGCTCAACTAGGGTTTTTGAAATATATAACTAAGAAGTGGGTTTATATCCCATATTTTACGACAACAGAGGGGAGCAATTTTAAGAAAAAACCGCCAATAATTATTTCAATTGATATAACTATGAAAATAATGTGAATTTTTCAAAAATCCTAGTTCAGACTCTCTGGAGGGCTTTACTTTATATAAGCGAAATATTATTATTTTAGAAGCAATTTTTATACAAGGAGAACATTTTGAAAAAAAGATTATTCTAAGTTAATTTTTTGCCAAAATATTGTAATTAAATAATTTTTTTTGACAAAATATCCTTAAAGCAATTTTATACATGTATTCTAATCTAAATGACACTAAATATGAAAATTATCCATTTATGCGCTTTTTTAAAAACACGGTTCCGAACGTAGCCAGAGAGAGATACCTTAAGGTATTTTAAATGGATGTTGACAGTACCAATGACTCTGACTGATTCATATATTGTGTGTTAAGATCCCATTCTGAAACAACATGAGAGCTATGGGCGACGGATCTCGTAATTTTGAATTTCGGTGAATATCAAACACATCATTATGAGAAGAACACTTTGACTCTGCCAGTTTAATAAATGAATTCATTTCAGGGAGAAATGGAGATTAATTAAAATACTAAAAAAATATCATATTCCTAATTAAAATTGCCTTAAATTTTCATTTAAAAAATTCTTATTAATGTCAAATTTTTATATTTAAAAAATATCATATTCTTCTATAATTTAATTTTTTTCCTTTGGAAAGACGCACTTAAGGTATCCGACTACTTGCGACAACTTTTTTTTTTTTTGAAAAATGGAGTGCGAGGATTTTTTTGTGATTTTTAGATTTATTTAGTATATTTTAGGGAAAAAATAATAATTGAAAACAGAAAAAAAATTTTATTATTAAAAGGGGAAAAAACTGGTGAAAATGTACAAAAAATTACATAAACGGGGCCCGCTCTGTACAAAAAGTTTTTGAACAAATTCTCAATTTTTCAATTTTAATGAGTTATTTTGTTATTCATGTTTGAAATGACCTTCAGGATAAGAGATATTTTAATTTTTACAAAAACTAGAGCACTCTATCTTAGTGATTATATGAAATTGCTTAAAAAAACAGTGGTTATATTCACATAAAGAACTGTAAATTTTGAAATAAAACAGTGATTGATAAATCTGAAGGTCAAAACACTTCTACTGTTATACGAAACATTCACAAAAAATTCAGCACATTATTTTCAAAACTTTTTGAGCAATCACTGTCCCCGTTTGAGTTTCTCGAGAAAAAAAAAACATTTCGAGTAAAACGCATTTTAAAGTTTGACATCTTGTGTAAAGTTATGGCATCTTCTTTTATTAAAACGCTTGTAAGTTTTTGTTCTAGTGAATAGAAAATAAAAGGATTGGTATTTTTCAGTGGCGCACACAAGGGGGTTCCTGGGAGTCCGGACCCCCCAAAGCCCTTGATTTTTTTTTCGATATTGATCATAATTCTAAGTATATAGTACGTAAAATGTAATTAATTACTTGTTATTAATGATTAATTTTATTAATTAATGCTAATTATTTATTCAAAAATTAGTTTTTTACTGTGTTTTGTTCCCGAAAATCGACAAAATCAAAAGAAGCATGATACAAGAATGGTGAACATTCGACCCCGGAACCCCCCCTTGAAAAATTCCTGTGTGCGCAACTGGTATTTTTATTAAGCTAATAAGATGGTCTATAAAATAGAATCATAAAAAAATTTTGTCAATTTTTGAAAAAAATCATGATTTTAGGATAGTCGGATAGCTTAAAAGATCTAAGAGGTGAAGTGTTTCTTTTTTTTATACAGATTATTAATTATCGTATCTACTCGAATCTAAGCCACACTATTTTTCCAGTGTTAATGCTCCAGAAAATCGGGTGTGACTTAGAATCGAAGGTAAACGGACGAATTAGTCGGTTGGGTTTCCACCCTTTTAAAAAGGAATAATGTAATCATCTATTCTGGCCACTTGCATCAATGCATCCCATTCCGCAGTTTATATCCAGTATTCAATGTATCCTAAACATCTTTGTGTGTCAGCTCCTATTATTATTTGTGTGTGTGTGTACGCTTTCTTTTAATCACCTAAAGATCAAACAGAGCATCGACCACTGAAAATTTGACACGAATAAAACAAATCTACGTCTTTAGCGAAAACAAAATGGTATAATTTTTGCTGAGAAGTGTTCAACAGACTTGAATAATTCTTTTACGCTCTTCTATAATACATTCTTGGAATGTAGAGAATTGGGGGTGCGACTTCAAATCGATAACAACATTTTTTCACAAAATCATAATGAGAATTTGGGGTGCGGCTTAAAATTGAGTCTTACGAGATTCGAGTAAATACGATTTAGTTATGCATCGCATCGTCTCGTTGATCATTCAGTCGTCTGAATGTATCAAAGAATCACTGAAACACACACAAAATAATTATATGAAAAATGCATACCTTGATGATATCATATTTAGCACGATATTTTGTCCATTTACATTTAAGTGTAAAAAAAGTAATTCTTTATTTTACTACAAATTTCTTTATAAATTAGGGCGCATTAATTTCGCTATGGATATAGATTTTGCAATGGATAACCTTTCCCCTTTTTTTTGTCTATTTGCTTTCCGTCTAAAATGCCCTTTTTTGCTTTTTAGAGATAATCATTTTTTTGATATTTTATTTAATAGTTGTAAAAAATTCATTTTGTAAGCATTTTTTATGCCTCTCAACGCTAAAGCAGCACTTTTATTCTAAAAATTTTACATGAGACAGATATGTAATCTAAGGCTGGCTGTTTTATTAGTAAATCTGGTGCTGCCATCTATATGTGAATTTTAATACCATAAATGAAGTTTTAAATTTTTCCAATACATTTATAAAATCGAAATGTATAATGTTTATCGTTTTTTTTTTTAATTTGGGAAAAGGTTTAACTTTTAAGATTTTTAATTTTTAGGAAATCACAATTAAAATTCTTGCAGTCAGGGGTATATGAAGAAGCCTTTTTTAAACTACAGATTTTTATTGACAAACATACACATAGCAAAAAGCAAACGTTCACAGAGAACCCAAACATGAACAAATTCCAAGGAGCAAGCACTTTTATTTTCTAACACTTTTAATACATTTCTTGAGGAACCACATAAAAATCCCGTGTACAAATATATATGATTAGCTTATTTAAAAGGAGGCTGCTATCCACGCTTTCTATAATCCGTGTAAGATTAAAAGTAAAACGTTATTTAATTTGAAAAATTTGTAAAAATGACGATACATATATATACATACATATTTACATTTATGTACTAATCACTAATAGAATCAACATTAATACTAAATTCATACATATTTCAACAAGTAATTAAAATAAATTAATGAACACAAGCATACTTCCTCAAGAAAGGATAACAAAAATTAAAATACTGGGAATTACATTAATTAATTACTTGTCCCTATTAATTGACGAGCGTATTTGCTTTTGGTGAAATGAATTGACCTCGATGTTTTTTATTGCAAAGATCTACCTCATTCGCTTTCTTGGATCCAAGGAAAGCTTTCATTCGTTAATGGCATTTTGAATCGATGAACTGTGTTCCGAAATGTTTTGTAATATTTAGTTTTACAAGCTCTTCATGTAATCATTGTTATTAAACAATACAAATCCTTAAATCTTGTTGGAATTTTAAGTAGCGTTTAACATTTTAGAATCAAAGTTTAAAAATTATTTTCCCAGTTTTCTACCAAGTTTAAAATCTTTAAAAATTAAACTAGAAATTAATTGATAATTTTCATCCTCATCCCTTCCTGGAATAATCAGCAATTCTAAATCGTGTTAGTCATGGGAAAAAAAACTTGGATTGCGTTGTTTGAAAATCATATAACCTAACAGTCGGGTCTGAAGACACAATAAACCTGGATGGAAATGAAAAGAGCAACAAGAAAATGCAACTTAATATCAAAGTTAAATGTCAAGAGGCAGCTTGAAGGCTTCTACTCAAAGCAATATTCTTTGCAAAGAAAGTTTCTCCTTTAGCAAGTAACATTAAAAATGACCTCACATATTGTCCGATTTCAACTGAATTGTTCTTCTCTTTCTGTTTTTCAACCAAAATGGGCAATACCAGAAATGCTTACATATGTGTTTTCCCCCTCCCCCTAAATTCTCGGTTAATATCTTTTCTTCTATCTTCCCTTCAACACCACCTCTTGGCAACTGTTTTCTTTTAGAGATGTCTGGCAACATTTGAAAATTATAGGTTCCATATGGTTTCGCGTGAAAATCTGTTGAAGTAAAACTTTCAGTTTTGGTTTCTTTCAGTAAGTTGTTAGCACGTCTACGGTATTTTCTTTTTCGAACCTCCGGGAAAAACCTCGCAGAAGCATTGTTGTATCACGAATTGATTCAGTTTTTTTTCTTTTAAGGGTCTATCCCACTTTATTACCCTTCGTGCTTGATACATTTCTTGAAATCAAAGATGGTTTTCTTTTTAAGTATAATTTATAGTGCATGATTCTAGTTGAATGATAATAAGATGACGAATAAAAAAATCTTTAAAACTCTTTTACTTCTTACAAAGAGTGTGAGATTTTTTTTTCTTTTTGGTTTTTTTTTTTTTTTTTATAATTATTGGTTAAATGGTATTAAAACACGATTTCATTGAAAAAATTACTAATGGTCACTTGGTGTGTAAACTTAAAAAAATTATGCAATGAATTTTTAAAAATGAAAATCATGTTTTTGTAAGATGTGTTGCAAGGACAGTAACCAATGGCAATATGAAATTTATAAATGGTTTTCATATTTTTTGAAAGCACCAGTTTGATAGCAAAAGCATGATATACAATGCATGCTCGAAAAAGCTCGTGGATATTTTTTTAAATTTCATTAAATCAGTTATATGTTTGAAAATTATGCTGTAAAATGCGTTAATTGATTGATTGAATATTAACGTCGCACTGTTCAGCTACACGAGGGCTTTTGGCGACGGACCACGTAATTTTGAACCATGGTCAAGTGACGTGGACAACACCTGAGCTGGCACCCCCCTCTCCTAACTACCACACCACACCAACGGGAGGACGTTTCAGCTCTCGACAGATTTAACGTGCATCGCAAAAAAATGCGTTAAGGAGACATGATTCCTTGTACACAACTTTTTTTACTAGATATTTAAATGAAACTGTTCATATATGTCCTATTTGAACACGCGTAAAATATGCATTTCAAAAATAAATTATTATTCAATTTTTTAAAAAAAATATTTCAGTCTTTGAAGATTTTTTTCTTTTATTAATTTCTTCTGAAATTGTAATATTTTTGGATAATTTTTTTCTAATATTCTTATAAATGTTCCTCAGAAACCTGTGCGTAGTATTGTTATTACGCGAGTGACACTTTCATTTTTACAACTTTTTTTTTTGTGTCGAACATCATCAAAAGTGATAATAAAACAGCTGTATCCACAACTTTGATGTTTTTTAAAAGAAATAACTATTTACCAAAATCAGTCTTATCCGTAGAATCCTCGAAAATATTATACGAAACAAGCAGAAAAAGATGAACAATTTTATATTTAATGGGAAAAGCCTTCGAATTTTTAATATGCAATTATCGTGAAAAATAAAAGCCCGAGGAAAAATAATTTAAAGTTTTGAAAGTCAGTCAAAAAAAATGTAAGAGCTAAATGCCAACGTCACGTCTTCTAATTTCGGTGATAGCTTCGACAAACTGTGAACAAAAAAAGTTAAATAACTGGCAAAATAATGTAGCTAGTGCTACGAAATTTTGTACACATATTTAGAAAAAATTACTCAGTTAAGGTATCCGACAACGTTCGGAAGCGTAATTTTAAAAAAGCGCATACATGGATAATTTTCATGATATTTAGTGTCACTCAGAATAGAATACATGCATAAAATTGTTTTAAGTACATTTTGACAAAAAAAAATTTATTTATTTATAATATTTTGGCAAAAAATTAACTTAGAATAATCTTTTTTCCAAATGTTCTCCTTTTGCGAAAAATGGTTCTATTATAATAATATTTTGCCTCTATATAGCTCAGACCTCTCTACAGAGGCTCAACTAGAATTTTTGAAACATTCACATTATTTTCAGAGTTACCACCAACTGAAATAATTATTGGCGTTTTTTTCTTAAAATTGCTCCCCTCTGTTGTCGTAAAATATGAATAAACCCACTTTTAAGTTATATATTTTAAAAACCCTAGTTGAGCCTCTGTAGAGAGTTCTGAGCTATATAGAGGCAAAATATTATTATAATAGAAGCATTTTTCACAAAAGGAGAACATTAGGAAAAAAAATTATTCTAAGTTAATTTTTTTGCCAAAATATTGTATTTAAATAAAAAAAATTTTTTTTTTGTCAAAATGTCCTTAAAACAATTTTATGCATGTATTCTAATCTAAGTGACACTAAATATCATGAAAATTATCCATTTATGCGCTTTTGCAAAACTACGGTTCCGAACGTAGTCGGATACCTTAAAATGAGATGGTAAAAAATTCGATATTTATTAAGTAATGTGATTATATTAATGATATTTATTAAGTAATGTGATTATATAGTAATGTGATTTATTAAGTAATGTGTGATATTTATTAAGTAATGTGTCCCCTTGAGCCTAAATATTTTTTTATTGGACAAAAATATGGTTCCAAGCTTTCGTCTTTCGATATTATAGCAAGAATAAAAAAGTTTTTATCGACACAGAATTACAACAAACCTTAAAATCAACTTCATTCGTACGTAATTAAAAATAAAGTTTTAAAAAAAAAACAACAATATAATAATTGATTCGCAAAAACCTAGTCCTCAAGTAATGAATGAATATACCTTTCACTAATTTTTTGTTATCTGAATTAATTTTTTTTTTAAAAAAAGTAGGAAAAGTGTGGACAGGTTATAAAAAAAACTATCCAGGATGTATGTTTTCGGTTACACAAGCACGATGCATCATCTGTTTCACACATTGGCGGGAACACCTTTTCTGTCTTCCGGAGGGTAAGAAAGCCCCAACCCAAAGGCGAAGAATAATTTCACATTCCCCTTCTCCCAACGAGTGCACCAATTATGCACCCCGCACGCATTGCACATTTTTCAGAAATGCAATCCCCACCGCAGAGTCACGAATTGCGGTCGATTTTGCAGGCGGTACACAAGCCTCACACCCCGTGCCTAATTGAGCCTGGGGTTGTTTAAATTGAGAATTAGAGTATTCAGAAGATTACGTCAGTAGACGAAAATGAATTGAGTTTTGGAGACGAAAAGACGTTTATTCAATTGACATTAATTTCATTTCATTTAAGCTTAATGAAAAGTCTGGACATTACATGTATTTTTTGTAACACTTTTTCATAATGCTCTATTACGCGAATTGCAAAAGGCGGAACTTAGTGATATTAATCTAAATTAAATTTTAAGAGTTTTACAGTTTATTCCTATTGGGCTGAATAATAATTTTTAAAACTGTTTCAACAGTTTTGAAATAATTGTTTCAGTGGCGCACACAAGGAGGGTGCCCTAGGGGTCCAGAGCCCCCCCCAAAGCCCTTGATTTTTTTTTCAGATTTTATAGTTCTGAGTATATAGTACATAAAATTTAATTAAATATTTGTTATTAATGATTAATTTTATTAATTAATGCTAATTATTTATTTAATAGTTAGTTTTTTACTGTTTTTTGTTCCCGAAAATCGACAAAATCAAAAGTAGCATAATACAAGAATGGTGGACTTTCGACCCTGGACCGGGGGATCCAGGAAAAATGGTCCAGGTCCAGGTCCCCTTGAAAAATGCCTGTGTGCGCTACTGAATTGTATGCATATTTTTTCAACTAATATTAGGTGCATTAATTACAAATTCACTTAAGGTATGCAACTACGTTCAGAACCATGATTTTGAAAAAGTGAAAAATGATTAATGTGTTTTTCAAATTTAGTCATCTGAATTAGAGTAAACATAATATATTGTTATAATATTGTTTTACAAATATTATTACAACAAAAAAAAATATTTAAAATGCAATTTTTAAGCAAAAAATGAAAAAAGAATGATGTATTTTCAAAACATTCTCGTTTTATGAAAATTGCAACTAGGATTTTTGAAATATGTAATTTAGAACTGGTTTTATTCACAATTTAATATAACAAAGTAGAAGGATTTTCATGGTAAAAACTGGTTCAATTGAATGTAATTTAAAAATAATGTGGATTTTTCAAAATTTCTATTTCATGCTTTGTGGAGATATATCTATGTAGAGATGTCTGTAGAGATGTCCGAGTTAATTAAAGGCAAAATACAGTCGGACCTCTCTATAACGAAGTTGCTAAATCCCGAAAAATGTTCTTTTATGGAAAATTCGTTATATAGAGACTCATCTTTCAATTTTCTTTATAAACCATATAAAACAAATTTCTAATTAATAAACACTATATGTTAAAAAAAGTAATTATTCACACTTTTTTGTAAATTTATATATAATTATTTTATATATCTTACCTATAAAAAAAAGAAAGAAAAACTGCAAGAAAGGTTTCTTGGTGCCTTTATCCACTTCCTGAAGAATTAAATTTTTTTCTTTGATTCTCAAGCACTAACGTTTTGACATTTTCGAGCTACAAGAAAAGAAGTTACCAGTACGACTGATCAATACTACAAAGGAACGGAGACAAGTTCAAAGATACGAGACCCCACTGAGGGGGAAAGGGAATATCGAAGATGTTTTTAGTGAACTGGATAATGGGGGTTAAAGATTGCACTTCTTGGTTAAAATGCCCAGATTTCTATTATTCTCGGAGAGTTAGGCACCTTATTAAAACCAGTTCAAGATTTATGACCACCACAAAATGGGCTAGAAATATACAGAAATACTTCAAAAATAGAGAGAAGAAAAACTGAATTACAAGAAAAAAAGTTCATTATATAGAAAATGCACTTTGCTATTGGGAGGTTATTTTACGAAGAAAATCGTGAAATGTCCTTGGTTCCAGGAAAAGTTCGCTACATAGAAAAATTCGTCGTATAGAGGTTCGTTATATGGAGGCTCGACTGTATTATTATTGTAGAATAATTTCTTTTTATAAAGGCAGAATGTTTCGAAAATTTGTCCTTTTTTTCTTTTTTTTCCAAAAATTTGCATTGGAATAATTTTTATTGGAATAACATCCTCAAAATATTTTTATACGTATATTCTAATTCAAGTGTCACAAAATACCAAAAATATTTATTTTTACGGTTTTTCAAAATCGTACCTACTCAAATACTTTAATAGCACAAAATAATAGTAGTGCTAATAGAGAAAGTGATACATATTTCTCTCTCTCTCTCTCTCTCTTTTATTTCATTTTTTCCCAATTGCCAAATAAGTGTCGTGGATGAGTTTTTAAGATATTTTGCAAAATAAGCATCATTTGCATTGTTTTTTGTATAACCTCTAAAAGCCGCTCGCGTACTCCTGGAATTACACGTTTCACAATTTTAAAGACACTGATAAAGATGTTTTTACAAGCGCAACTGTGTAGTATTTCAAATATAAATGCTAAGATAATCTAATTTTATCGTCGTAGATGATTAGGCTAAGGCTTTGCAAGTATTGTATTAACTATTTCCTTTTTATGGTATTTTTTTCAAGTACGTTGAGCTTTCCAAAAATTCTTTCGAAAAAAAAAGAGTTAATTTTGTATTGTTTCAACTAACAATAAATGAAAAATCTTGATACCTTTGAAAGTTAAGTATCTAGGAAATTCTTGTTTGTGTGAGCAGAGAAGTACAACATTAGTAAAAAATACTCTAATAATAGTAGGCGAAAAGTATATTTATGCAAATTCAACAATACCATAAAACGATTCCCAGTAAATCGTCAATGGAAGTGCGGATATAGCAGACAGGATATCGTGATGGAGACAATGTGTTGGTAATGACTTCAATGGTCATTTGCCTCCAAGAATTCCACTGTAAGGCCATGGGAGAGATTATTATCGCATCTAGATGCATTTGTTTTAAGAAAAGGTTTTATTATCAAAACAAATGTAGCGAAACGACGCAATGTAAATCCTTCTGCGGTTTCAATTCTGCATCAACCACCACAGAATGCCAAGACTAGAAATTCCCGAAGAATTGGTATTTGTGGTTATCTAGTGAGGGTATTGGAGGTTTCGAATCAACCAATGTAACACTTATTATTATATTAAATTTCATAGTGGGAAACTTCACTGGTAACTTCCACGTAAGAGAACCCATTACTTGTGTGTGGTCCTTCTATCCTTTACAGCGGCGATTCTTAAACTTTCAATCACCACGGGCCCCCTTAATGCATAAGAGTGACATCGCGGACCCCCAATATTCTAAACGTCCCTCCCCGACTTAATATTCTTGATCAAAATATAAGTTCTAGTATAGAGTTTTTTCATTAGGAACTATTTAGTAATCTAGCCTAGTATGGCGAGTGAGTGAATATTAACGTCCCACAATCCAGCTACACGAGGGTTTTTGGCGACGGACCTCGTAATTGTTAACCATGGTCAAGTGACGAGGGCGACACCTGAGCTGACACCCTCTGTCTACTTTCCACACCATACCAACGGGAGGACGTATAAGTTCTAAACAGATGTAACGTGCATCGCTTCCCTACTCGGTGGTTCTTCAGCGGCGCTAGGCTCGAATTCATGGCATGCCTGCCACGAGTCCATTACCTTGGCCACTAGGCTACCGCGGCCACAGCCTTGGATGGCATAGCTTTCAATCCCCCGAAGCCTTTTAGGGTCTGTAAAAGAGGGAAATCTCAACGGTACATGAGAGATTCCGCGGACTTCCTAGAGAAGCTCTACGGACCCCAGGGATCCGCAGACTACAGTTTAAAAACCGCAGCTTTGGAGTGGTCACGGTAGCCACGTGATCTCGACCACGAACTCATGACCGGCGTTATCGAATCGCGGTTTCGAGTCTTAGCGTCACTGAAGACCTCACATGTAGAGGTATTGATGCACGTTAAATCTGTCCAGGCTCAATATACTTCTGCAAACGAGGTGGGGAAGTTAGAAGAGTCGGGGGCCAGCTCGGGTGTCATCGTCACCTGACCTGTAATTCAAATTTATGAGGTCCTTTCCAAACACGAATGGGTCTGTAGTGATACCAGGACTCGAATCGGTGACTCGACAAACCCCAGCCATAAGTTCAGCACCCTGACCACGAACCTAGCGTGGGAACGAGTAAACCTTATAAATATTAGAAGGTCTATACATAAAGATTCAGAGAAATCAATCGAATCGCATAAAAGATATGATGGGATAAAGTAAATATTATTGGTGAGAGTCCATTGCATTTTGGCTAATTTTTCTTAGTTTTAATAGTTAAAAATTAATCTTCTGACGAAAAGATCTTCCTATGTACTTGACAGAACTTTTCAGACCTTAGAATGGGAGCGAAGGTTTTATGGATACACTAATAATTACAGTAGTAGTCTTTAAAACTTAAAAATTAAAATTTAATTTCATGTCTCTATCTCAGTTCTGTAATCAAAGAATATAAATTCAGCTCAAAATCTGGCCCAATAAGATAATGGGCTTAATTCATGTGATGTCATAATCACTTGATAACTACAACCACGTGTTTCCAGACCACCAGTTCATGCACTTCACTATTGCCAACTCTTGCGTTTTGTAGAAACTTTCTTATAAAAAGTGCATATTTGTCAACAATAAAAACGTGTATAAATAAACAAAATATTGTATTATACAATTGATTTAAAAATACACGTATAATATAAGAATTTTAATTAGTTATCAAATTTGAAAATTTACCTAAATCTTCGAGTCGAAAATTCATCATCCTAAATCATCGATTTTCTACTCGATTACCTAATTGAGTAAAAAAACAAGTACACACACACACACACAAATCAAATGTCAATTATGAATTCAATGAGGAACACATAATTGCAATTAACATTTTAAGAACGCAGCTTTAGAGGTGACCGTCAAAATACAAAGCATATATTAACTCATAGAACACACCTTTCTATAATTTTCTAGACTCAAAACTTTGTTACATACACGTAAAAGAGAATAATGTAAATTTTTTACAAGACTACCGTAATATCCGGCGTAAAACGCGCACTTTTAACGCAAAAGGAAAGTTCGAAATTTACAGGTGCGCGTTGTACGCCGGGTATAAAAATGAGAGCTTTAAAAATAAAAGAAAAAGATGAGCACATAGGAAGAATTAAGACTTCTATATATAACGAAATTACTGTTTATCTAAAAGAAATGACATTCTTAAGTAACTTAAAGGGTTGTAATTCTAGAAGTACACTATTTTTTTCTAAACCTTGGAATAATACCTCGAAAAGATGACTTCAAAACATAAGAGAATTGCGCCCATATATTTCAGGTTTCTTCGTAAAACAAGGAGTGCGCGTTATACGGCGAATATACCTAAAAATTAAAAATTGCATCTTGGAAGCAAGCATAGGAATGCGCGTTATACGGCGGCGCGTGTTATACACCGGATTTTACGAGAATTGAAACTCTAAAATCATATAATCAATAGTTAACTTTATTAATTTCTCTTTACACAACATCTACTATATTAATATATGTAAAAAAATTAGAATAGAATCCTTTAAGACACTTGCGTTTATGAAAATAAGCTAAGGTTGTTTTCCCATCGTTGGTCCATGAACACAAATAACGAATTAAGGGCATTAAACCCTTAGAAATGGCAGTCTTATTGTATGATCCAGACCGCGAATCGTGCAATATTACTATGCTTAGAAGAGTTATTAAATTTAGTACGTTGAAATCCAAAAAGCTCAAAAATGCATATTTCACGTTAAACAGACGAATGTAATTGCTACTTTGCTCTTTCCCGTACATTTCCCCTGACACTTAAACACTGTTTTTATAAAAATTAGAGATTTGTATCTCTAAAACAAACTAGAAAATGGTTTGAAAGAGGAAATATTCCTCATTTCTTTTTCTCTTTTTCGTTATTTTAGTGAAAAAGATTTCCTCTCTTTTTCGAAATCCGGTTTGTTCTAATAGCTGAAATGTAAAATTATTACTTGCATTTTGAGAGAATAAACTGCAAAAAAAAATACATGGAAAAAATATTTTAAAAAATCCATAGAAGCTGCTTTTTTTATGGTAATTTTACGAAGATTAAAATCTGATGGTAGCAAGCAAGCTTAATTATTAAATGCTCGAGTTACTGAATGCAGTTATCATGGATTAAAACAATTCAAGAAAGATATATTTTTCTACATTATAACATGCAGTACCTTAATAGAAAAATTACTATATACAGTCTGTCATAGGTGCGATGATCCATTAGCCATTTTTTACAATTACGATTACCGAAAATGCTAATAATAACGAAATCGTTTCATCAAAAATTCGGTTAATAAAATTGCTAAGGCCGTGAAAAAGGTTTTTCATGTTATTTTACTTATTAGTTGATTAAAAAATAAACTTCTTGTAAATTTTAAATATAATAGAGCTTTTTACTGTATTGTTTGCATTCAATAGGTTTTATTATTTGTTTTATTGTTTGTGTAGTTTTGCCAGTAGTGCATAAAGCTACAGGTCAGTGGTGCCAATTTAAGCGCTTTTTGGGCCCTGGGCACACAAGATCTATAGACCCCCTGGGCACTGGCGGATAGGAACTTATATAGCCAGAAAATCTAGTTAAGTCCAGCTTATCCGCGCTTTTTGGGCCCTGGGCACACAAGATCTATAGACCCCCTGGGCACACAAGATCTATAGACCCCCTGGGCACACAGGATCTATAGACCCCCTGGGCACACAGGATCTATAGACCCCCTGGGCACTGGCGGATCGGAACTTATAACCAGAAAATCTAGTTAAGTCCAGCTTATCCGCGCTTTTTGGGCCCTGGGCACACAATATCTATAGACCCCCTTGGCACTGGCGGATCGGAACTTATAACCAGAAAATCTATTTAAGTCCAGCTTATCCGGGCTCCAGGGAGCCCAATGGATAAACCGGCACTCTCTCTCTCTCTCTCTATAGGTTATAATTCACTCAAAAATATTCTAAACATTTCAAGTAAAATGCCTGTTTAAAATCACACAAAACAAACTTATTAATTAAATGCTTTGTGATCATTTATTTCAAGTTTTCTACGTGAACTCAACTCATAAGTAAATAAAAAAATAATTGAGTTTTGCACAAAAGTTAATGAGAGTAACAGTTAATTCATTCATTCAGTGTTCGATCATAAGTAAAATATGTAATAATATATAGTACAATATAGTACATACAGTAAAAATCGTTTAACACGAGGGAATTAAATATTTTTTCGTGTTAAAAAAATTTCGTGTTGAAGGATGTTACAAAAAAAAAGAACATTCCAACAAAAAATTAAATTTATTAGAGAGTACATTTTATTTACATAGATATGTATATAAGCATGTATTTAATAAAAATCAATGAAACAAAAAACATACTTAATGAAATTTAATGCAGAATTTTGGCAAATTTTTTTAAAATTACAAAACATTTGTTGAGTTTTTGAAAAATAATCTGATATTTTTCTTTGCATTGTCTTTTTTTAACATCAAATTGTTCGATGTCGTCAGTTTTGTTATTCTTTTCACCTTTGGAATATGCGTCTAAATAAATGCGCATGCCTTTCACGATATTCCTCATTTCGGATGACATGGGAACAGGAGCTGCATTATACATTTCACTTTCGTCATCGGAACCTGCATCGACAATATTTTTTTATCTTTGAACAAACTCCAAAATGTCTTTTTCTACCCTAATTGGGGCTGTCTACTGCAACGAATTCTTCCGATGACACGGTGGGACAGTCCAATAATGCAGAAACTTTCTCAAACTTCGGCTGGTGTTTTCCATATTATGGGAAATCTTTTCGTATTAAACGTCTTTCGCTTCATGTTCAGATAAAAAAAAATGCATGAGAATACTTAACAGCTGAACGAGATCATTTTATTATTTCGTGTTAAACGATATTTCGTCTTTAGCGTATTTCACTGCACCCAAAAAATGTAAAGGGTAATATCGTTTGTACATGACTATAAAAATTTCGGCTTGCACACGGAAATATACGGTACACATTTTTAAAAATTAAATTTCTTAAAACACATTCATTTTTAACAACACAATTGTTATCTCAAAATGTGCAATTACAGTGCGTAGCAGATTTTTGAAGTACCAAACAAAAGAAACAGACGAAGAAAGGACTAATTTTAGGTTATTCGAAATGAGTTGCAACCTGATTACGTCATTCGAGCAATCCTACATCGGGGCCATTGAACAATAAGCGCAAACTATAATTTGGCTTTAATGTAACCGCCACCCTTCATTTGTCATCTTCAGTTCACCCCAATTCAAGCTAATCAGTGGATAACGATCTCGTGCTTTAAAAAAAAAAGGGCATCTTGTTGCCACGTTCCTCTGCACAATAGTCTTCACAAAACAATCTACCAATGGCGTTTATTTGTCTCACCACGCATATGGCTGCCCTTGACTAATAATATTTTATTAGTCATAAAATAGTGTATGCTTTTCAGTAATGTTAGTTATAGAAATAAACCTTTGCTAAACTATTTCATAAAAGCATTTATTACCACTTTTAAGTATTTTTTAAGGTGGCTCTCTCCTTGCGTTAGGAATCAGTTTTAAAGATGGGTATAAACGGATATTTTTTTCAAATGTATTTAAAGTCAGTTGAATTAGAATATGCATATATAAAACTGCTTTAGAATATTATTATTAAAAGGATCATTTAAATGCAATTTTGTGGTAAAAAATGAATAAAGAGGAATATTTTCAGAACATTCTTCTTCCATAAAAAAATGTTTCTATAATTATATTTTGTCTATATATAGCTTAGACATCTATACAGAGCAGGAACTAGGATTTTTTAAATATATACCGTACAGTCCCACGTATAACGCATACTTTTAACACAAAAAACGAGACCGAAATGTACGGGTGTGCGTTATACGCCGGGTATAAAAATAAGAGCTTTAAAAATAAAATAAAAACGAGATGAGCATAGAAAAAAAATTAGACTTCTTCGTACATCGAAATATCGCTTATTTTAAAAAAAATGACATTTCCTATGAACTAAAAGGGTTTCAGTTCTAAAAGAATACTATTTTTTTTTAAAGCTTGGAATGATACCTCGAATAAATGACTTTGAAACATAAGAGCATTGCATACGTACACATTTCGGGTTTCTTCGTAAAAAAGGGGGTGCACGTTATACGGCGAATATACCTAAAAACTTAAAATTGTAGCTTGAAAGTATAGGTGGGCGTTATACACCAAATTTTACGGTAATTTAAATTTAGAAGATAATTTATTTATATATTTTAATACATCACCACAATAGATAAATTTTAACAGTACAAAAAAAATAAAAAGAAAATTGTGGTTATCAATAAATTATAACTCTGAAAAAAAAAGCGCATTTTTCAAAAATTTTAGTTCAGACTTTTTTCAGAAGTTTTAACTATACATAAGCGAAATATTATTATTACAGAAGCATTTTTCATAAAAGGAAAATGTTCTGAAAATATCTCATTCTTTCTATATTTTTTGCCAAAAAATTGCATTTAAATAATTTTTTATAGTAATAGTATTCTCAAAACCAAATTTCAATATGTATATTTAATTCAAACAAACTAAATATCAAAAAAAAAATTATTCAAAATATGCTTATCAAAAACAACTTTCCGAACGTAGTAGTCACCTTATTTCGTGTTAAGAAATATGCGGAAAACATTCAAAACGATAACAGTATTCCCGCATTTTTTCGTATCTTATTTATTTTATTATTTGTAAATTATTACTATTTTTTCCATCTGTTGAGATAAAAATACCAAAATACAAAACAAGATTATCTAAGTTAAAACCAATTAACTAGGTTGTTTGAAGGAATAATAAACAGCATTTAGAATAAACATGTATTTTAGAATTACAGAACGAAGGTCGAAAACCTTTGTTGAAAAGACAATGAAAAATTTCCTCATATTACACTTACATAAAATCAAAATGACCTTAATAAAAAAATTTAGAAAATAAAAATTATTCAGCATAATTTTTTTTTTTTTGCGACAAAAAATCGTAATATTATTGAATTTAATCCGAAGAATTTTGGAAGCAGTTATAAAATTATGGTAAATTTATTATTAAAACGAATTACGCTGTAAACATTAAACAATATTCAACATATTAGTGTCAATTTTTTATCAATCTTTTTAATTTTGAATGCCAAACTTTGTGAAGTATATTTGCTTTATTTAAAATCGTTTTTATTTAGTCAGAATAAAAACCCAAACTCAGAATAACCATTTCAGTTAAAAAAAAAATCTATATCAATATATTTTGACTATTTTAATGCCATAGAGAGAGTAGAATAATAATTTTTTGTTACTCTATTCTTTTTAATCTATTTTTCTAGTTTAAAATATTGAAACACATCAAACTTGTTGTTTTTCTCGGTGGCAACAATCTTCATGAGAGAAAATTGAGTTTTTTTATTGGTTAAGTTCGCTTCCCAGCATAAACTTAAATAAGATTCTGACAGCCATGAAGATGAGACCAGGGCTACCAGACTGGAAACTTTATCAACCTTGGCGACAAGTTTGACGAAAAATACCATGTCGCCAAGGAATCGTCGAGAAGTTTCTAGAGTCAACCCTTCTAGAAATTTCCATGTGGTTATCTAAAGGACGGTGGAGTTCAGCGAGTTTGTAGGATCTGCTTGTGCATTGTTTGTGATAAGAAAGTGATACTTTATCTCTCTGAGTTACAGTAAATGGAATTGTTTAGGAAGCCATTTAAGCGCTATAAAGCTTTTTTTGTGACGATTTCTTTTTCCGCTGTTGTAAATAACTTAACTCATTGGCACAATAGCCCATGAGGGCCAAGGCTTATTGTACCCATTTCGGTATACGTAACTTTGGGCCCTGATGTACATAAGCAGATATTCCGGTCAGGTAGTCATTCTGACGCAAAACTCCTAGTGTTAAGTTCCCAAACAAGCTTGGTTCTTTTTTATCAACCCACTAAATGGATGAAAGGCTGAGTTAACCTTGCCAAGCCTGGGATTTGATCCTCGGACCTGTGGTGTGGAAGCACTAACCACTCACTGTTATAAATAATCTATTATAATATTTCTTTGTGTATACACAGGTTGATTTGTCTTCATGTACTCATTCCTTCGTCCTCGTCTATGAATAAATACACTCAGGAACATTGAAAATAGCGACCCAAGAAGGAAGCTAAGTACAATCGCGAAACTTTGCAAATAAGTACAGCGTAATGTGATATGTAAATGATCCAAGTTTTGTGCCAATACGCATGCTCATACACGCCGAGGTGGCGCTACTATCAGGAAGAGGGTGCTATATAAGCCAGCGCAAATTCGAAGATTCATAAACGTGACGATTACCCGCCGATTGTACGAAGACTTTGGTAAGCGAAACATGCCAAGTAAACGTGCTAGAAGACATTTCTCACAGTTAAGCGAGTTTGAGAAAGAGGCCTGATCATCGGGATGAAAACTTCAGGCTGGTTGACGCGCCGTGTTGCTGGCCAGGTGGATCGTTCGGAGTGTGCCGTTAGAAATTGTTGGGAGCAGCGGACACGAGAAGGTACCCACGCGCGGAAAATCGGGTCTGGAGCGACCAGGAAGACAACGAGGAGAGAGGATCGAAGGATCATGCGGCAAGCACTTGTGGACCCCACAGTGACTCGTTCAACGATACGAGCGGATGTAGGCGTAGCAATTGTTCCACAAACAATTTCCAGACACCTTGCAGAAGCAAAAATCCAAGCGCCCTTTCCGTGCACTCCCTTTAACACCGGAACATTGGCAACTGCGTCTACAGTGGTGCCAAGCCAGATCAATGTGGAATGTCACAGATTGGCAAAAGGTTGTGTTTAGTGATGAATCCCGGTTTGTTATGGGGACAGATGATAACCGTGGGAGATGATACGGGTGTGGAGGCACCCTGGTGAGCGGTACAATTCCCCCCACACTGTTTTACGTCACACTGCCCGCACAGCTGGTGTAATGGTCTGGGGGGCCATAACCTATGATAGCCGGTCCACTTTAATTGTGATGCGTGGAACCTTAACGGGCCAACGGTTCGTTGATGATATTCTTCGACCCCATGTAGGACCTTTCCTAAATGGTCTCCCAGGGGCAATTTTTCAGCAAGATAATGCTCGTCCGCATACAGCCAGAGTTGCTCAAGACTTCCTACGTCATTTTCAGACTCTTCCATGGTAGTCCCGCTCCCCCGATTTGTCCCCTGTAGAGCGCGTGTGGGATCAGCTAAAACGGCAGATGCCATCGTGTCACTCTGTACATGATTTAGAGTTGGCTGTTTAAGATTTGTGGGCCCATCTGCCTCAGGACAACATAAGATGTCTAATCAACTCAATGCCGGACCGTGTGGCGGCATGTATTGCAGCTGGAGGTGGTCCAACGCGCTATTGAAGTGGTCCAGTATTTGTGTCGTTGCACACCCTGTATTCGTTTAATTGTCTTGTTTTTGAGATCAAGTGAATCTCTCATCTGTGTCATTATGTGTATTAAATTTCATTTCAATCCGATGCTTTCTTCTTGGGTAGCTATTTTCAATGTTCCTAAGTGTATGCTATTGCTCAAATAATTGGAGTCATCAGCTGCTTTTCCCTCACATAAATTTGCAACATTATTAAGAAGAAAAAGATATATAATTATTATTTAGAAGGCTTGGTACCCCCAAAATGACCAAACTATCGTTTTTTTTTTTTTCCTTTTGTTTTATCTTAGCATTATTATCTTTCGATTGATGTATCACTTTTGCATGTCCGAAAATTAGAACACTCCAATTGAAAAAATAAACAAACAAATTAGTCAAATCGGCCACACCCCCTTTTTAGATAAGAAAGCTGAAAAAAGCTTTTTGATATAAAAAAAAATATATTTAAAAAAAAGAAATAATAACTATAAAAAATGAAGGTGCTATATGTAAAGCCAGATGTTTCTGAGGTATTACAATAACGTAATTACTTATTCTTCGTGAAATGTGTGCATGTAAATTTTTTTAATTAAGGCATTTTATGTTAATAGTTTCATAATTTCAGTTCTTATTCCTGATATGTTTTTTATAAAAATATAATATCTCAATTATGTGAACAAGAAAACTAAAATTTCTGTCATGACAGAAAAAAAAAATTTTTTTGGCATTTTCCTTGAATTTTTTTGTGCAATTAATACTCTCTTAAAACTGATCACTTATAAAAAAAAGTATGGCTTAAAATAATATGAAAATATATTTATTTTAAGGAAAAATATATAACTAATGTCTTAAAGTGTTATTTTTATTTAAGCCAATTATAATATTTTTTTTTAGAATTATAAATTTTAAAATTCTTTTTCTCAGTTTATGTTTTTCTATACATTAGTGCATTCAAAATGCTATTCCTCCCACAATTATTTACCAATCATTCCATTCTCCTGTGTGTTATACATAATGCACGTAACACAACTAGGGATCGATTTTGCTTTGAACTGAATACTTTTTTATAAAAAAAAATTGAAATGTAGGAGATACTAGCTTTTTTGTTGAATTTTACCATGCATATCAACATTTTATTTTTTTCTTCCAAAAATAATTATGTAATTGTAAAATTGATCTCTAAAGTTGTTTGAAACATCCTAAAGTGTATCATAAAAAATTTCAGGTAAAAAAATTAAGAATTACGAAAGGAATGAAGTTTTAAAATTTTCCCAGCAAAATTTAATCTTGTATCATTTTTTTGAATAGAAACATTATGTGAAATGCTAAAACATAATTTTTAAATACATCAATAAAAAATTATTCAAAGGGTACCGAGTCCTCTTAAGATTACTATTATTATAATATTGTTATTTCGATTTTTAAAAAAAGGAATAATGTAGTTAAAGTTATATAATTGGAAAAAAATTAATGGATTCAAATATTAACATACATTGATATGTTCAAGTTAAATACCAAAAAATGTTCCTTTGTAGAATCAATATTAACTTTTTTTTCAACCGAAATATCTTATATGAAATCCACTGTAACAAAAGACTATTACGCACAATGCGATTTTGATGCTACCGCTTTTTTGCTTACAATACAATTTGATTTGGCAAAATGCTTTAACACAGGCTTATTAGCGGTTCGAGATAATTTTTTACCTTATTTAGTTCAGCATAAGTGGCAATGGCTGTCAGTGAATAGGGAGCTCAGAACGTTTGACATTTTTCCTGGCATTCTAAAACAAACAGACCGAGCAGGATTTAGAACACTAGAGTATTTTATCGGCTTCGAAGAGTGGTACTTTTTGTTTTTTCTTCACTTCAATTAAAACTCTAAATCCGTTCCCACAATGTGTACTAAAGATCTCGAGTAGTAATATATTTATTCTTTCGAGGTGGCAGCTGTTAGGTAATAAATCGAACGTAGATGGTGATGAAATATTAGTAGAATATTAGTTGAAGAAATAAGAACTTTCTTAGTTATAGGAAATTTCTTCTTTTATAGTTAGTTGTATGCAAAATCATCTAATTTCTATTTATATCAAAGTATTATTTATTTAAAAGAATGACGTACCTTAGGATTTTAAGGAATTGTAGTTCTAAAAGTATACTATTTTTTTCAAATGGGATAATATCTCGAATAAATGACTTCAAAACATAGGAGTATTGCATTCGTACATTTCAGGGGTTCTTCATAAAAAAGGCGAATATACCTAAAAATTAAAAAATGCAGCTTATAGGAGGGCGTTATAAACCGGATCTTACAGTAATTCTTTAAGAGGAATATTTTATTTTGAATTTAATCGTTCTTGAAATAAGACAAATTAAATTTGCGAAAAAAAATATTTTACACAAATTTTTTTCATTGTCTTTTTTTATATTAAATAACTTTATTTTGTTAACTTAAACATGGTATTAGCATTTTTAATAGGAGATATTTTCTTCGAAAATAACAATTTAACGTAGCTTAGTGTTTTAAGGTTGTATACATTAGCAGACGAATTTTTCCCCTCGAGAATCAGGTGGTAAGTGGCCTTCAAGGTTATCGCTTTTTTAACAGTTCTAGACTTTTACATTTTGGTTTATAAAAGTTTACGAATTTCACAACAATATAAAAATAAAATTCGAAAAAAGACGAAAAAACAAACAAACTGGAAAACCTGAATTGTAAATAAGCTGCACTTGAATACGTTTGTTTTCCAGAGCATAAACTAGTAACTAAAAGCTAATAAAGTTTTAACCAGAAGAAATTAGAAGCACATAAATTGTTTCATGATTCATAATTTTAATGTACACATTGACAAGAGCTCAAATGATTGATTTTATTGTTGTCCTCTAATAAGTAATACTCCCTTATATTTAAATTTGTTCTATTAAAAATCATGAAATTGAAATAAATTCCTTTTCATTACATATTCTTATTCGAATTTGCATTTAATTGGAAATTAAATATCAAAACCAAACAAAAAAAATATCACATTATTCGGAATTAAAAATAATTTTTTAGAATTATTCTATTTTTACGCTTTTTTTAATACAATTTTATTTATAATAAATACTAAAAATTATCAATAAATCTCTCTCTCGTAAATTCTTATTATCTACTCTCATTCAACACATCAAAAACTAATACTTATAATTATAATTAAAATTATGTGATAAACGTTTTCTTCAGTGACTCAACAACCCAAAGTCAGCCTTAGCCTTCTTATGATGTGTAAGACATTTAAATTGATTTTTCTCCATTATTTGTTGAACTGTTGAAGTACTTCTAAGAATTATTCTCTTTTTGAATAAATTACTTTATTTAACATTAAAATATCCTTGTAAACTCTGAAATAAATTTATGATCTAATATTTTTTACAATAAAAGCTTTTAAAATATCAATAGTAAGAGCAAAATTCTTAGAAAACCTTATGAAGAAAAGAAAAAATTTGAGAAATCTGTCAATGAATTACATGAACTTTAAGCAATTTCAAAACAATTCTGTAATGAATTTGCATTGCATTTATAATCAATTGTTCAACAAGTTTTTAACCTACTATTCACTAAAAGAAACTTTGAACAAGTAATGTAAAAAAAAAAAAATTAAGTCAATTCCTACTTTGAATGGATGAATAGAAAGTATTTTATTAACTATTGAAAATTTGAACAAGATATATATATATATATATATATAATATAGGTGAGAGTGAACTAATAGTAGGAATTGAAAAAAGGGCATGATTTGTCTGCATTGTTGTAACAATGCACATCCGGTTTGGCTATTTTGGCTGAGAAAACCCGGTTTTTCAGCGCCAACCTTTGTCATTGTTTTAACAGTAACATTGTTACAACAATGGAGACGAATCTAAGTTGGCGTCAAAAACCGGTAATTAATTAAATTGCATTAATTAATTAATTAGTATTAGAAAAAAACGGTATTAACTTCAAGTGTCATCCACTAGAAGTTTAAGAAAATGTATTTGAACTTGATTGGATGAATAGAAATTATTTTATTAACGATTGAAAATTTGAACAAGATAAATATATATATAAATAAATATACATATAATATATATAGAGAATTATATAGAGAGAGTGAGCTAATAGTAGGAATTAAAAAGTAGTGAAAACTATACAGAGGTGATAATTAAAAATATCTGAAAATAGCGATAGTTTTAAAAGATATCGAAATTTATGTCCATTAAAACCATCGGATAATCTAGGTGTGTGAGACTAGGACATATATTCGAAATTTTTTAAATGGAAACAAACTGAAACTTAAAATTTATGACAGTGAAAAAAGTGAAAAATCCCCTTTTAATTTAGAAATAAACTGCGATTGTTTTATTCATCGAAACACGTGATATATTTTAAAATATTGAAATATTTGTCAATTGACTTGTTTAAACTAAGAAAATGCAATAAAAAATCAAATTTTCCAACTGTTAGATCTCAACATATTTACTTCTAAATGAATATCTTGCCATTAACTTGGCCAAAAAGAAAATCAGGTATAAATGATGTTTGGCTAAGAACTACTCAGAAAAAGTTTAAAATTCACTAAAAATATTCAAAATTATTAATTTTAACTAACATTTAAGTTATCTTAAATGTTAACATGTATGACGAAATAAAACCGGACAAACACACTTAAACTAAGAGGATTATTAAAAATCTTAAATTTGTCGGATCAGTTGAATATTTTTATTTAATATCAGTCTAAATTTAAACTTCAATCCAATCAATAATCATTAATGATACAAATAATTATTTTTTTTGCTTTTTTTCAATTATTTGATTTTATAACGCTTGTTCAAGCATTCTTCCAACAAGCGGTGTGTCTCCATTCATAGTCATTTTCGCTTACCGACATGGCGAAAAAGAATAAACAAGGTAAAAATGTTAACATAATTTGAACTAAGACATGTTTCTAAAAATAGCAAATATTAATATTATTCGAATATGTTTCACTTTTGAAGCAGCATTGGCCTAATCATTGCTGTATCATTTATATATTTCACTTCACGCAGAAGGTATTTCTCCCGATTGTGCAGCAAAAATTTGTTACCAAACGGAATATTGTTTCGTTTTTGAGTAAGGTAGAATGATTTTCTACTTTTCAGTGTTTCCGCCCCATTTTTGCTGAGAAAAAATACTGTTGCGCCCTTCCCCCGTCCCATCATTAATCTCCGTTAAGGAAATTTATAAATAAGTTTTATATTTTAGTTTATTTAATTGGGTATAAAACATTATGTTTTATACTTATATTATTCTTGAGATAAACAGTAGTTTATATATTTACGTCCACAATTATTTCGAAATGCATCAAGGGCGAAACGTTCTATTTCACAAAACAGTTTTCAATATTGAACACAGACAATTTTAACGGACAATTACCCAAAATAAAGATTAACGTTGTTTCGTATTTCTTTAACACCACTGTCCTCGAATATGAGGACAAAAAAGAACCTATAACTGTTTCGTAAATTCAATTGTATAGCTCTTGATTTGATTGCAGTGCCTCTCCTTGCAAAAGTATCACGCTCTCTGGGAGTCGCGTGCCACAGGTTGGATAATTTTGATGTAAAAGATGCTGAAATGTTTATTTGTTGGCATGGCATCCTTTAAAGTGACAAGATATGTATATGGTCAGTTGTTCTGGACTCGCACATTACTGGCTTCCCAAAATAAGACTATTAGATTTAAGAGCATTCAGAAAAAATTTCCCATTTTAGTCTTGATAACTTTAAAATACAGTGAAAATCGTTTAACACGAAACTGAAGTAACTGAAATATTTTTCCAAGTTAAAAGAATTACGTGTTAAAGAATATTACAAAAGAAAAAAAACCCTTTATATTCAACAAAATTCAATTTATTAGAGTACATTTTGTTTGCGTAGATATGTGTATGTGCATGTATTTAATAAAAACCATTCAAACATTTACATAATTTGCTCTCCTTTTTTAATTATTGTTGATAAAATAGAGTTGGAAATACTAAAATTTTTAAGATTTCTGTTTCCACCTTCTGCTTTTGATGAACAACGTTAAACAGCTCCATCTTCATTTTAAGCGTAATAGCAGATTGTTGTTTCCTCTGGGCTCGTTTCCATTGTACTCGCCAAAACAATTTCTTCAAAAATAGAAAAAAATAATGTGAGCCAAACTCACTGATTTTGACTCACACTGGGATGTACTCATCAGCAAATTTCAAAGTTAACTGATGAGAGATGCGATACACTCTATAACAAAAAAAAAATGATGCACCAAGAAGGAATTTCTCGATTGCAAGGAAATTTCGCATGCAAGACATTTGTACCGAACATGCAAATGATTAAAATTTTGTTACCAATCAATGAATAGCGGGAGCCACAGCGCATCGGAACTGCGCACTCAGTAGGTGTCTATAAGAAGCGCCCCTCAATCTGATGGTCAAAATTTCTATTGTATTGCGATTTAGAATACCTTTCAACGACTGAAAAAATGCCTCGCCGCAGAATTCGAGCTCATCACGAGCAACTGTCAGAGTTTGAAAGAGGTGTCGTATCATTGGATTGAAAGAGGCAAGTTTTTTGGGCAAATTGGAGAATCGCTCATCATATGGGTCAAAGCGATGCGGCCATTAGAAAATGCTGGCAAGAATGGATGGACAGTGGCAGATTCCAGCGGTCGACTTAGGGCCACAGCAAATTGGGAGGACAGATTGATTGTCAGATCAGCTGTCAGCTGGTCTGATTCCCGTTATCAACCATCAGAAGTACTACACGCACACGAGTGTCCGTCATGACTATTCATAAACGTCTGATAGAGCATAATTTACGCTCGTACCGACCACTACGCCACCTGCCACTCACGCCTGCACACTGTTGAGCCAGATTACAGTGATGCTCGATTAGGGTGGAATCATACTGACTGGGGACGTATAGTGTTTAGCGACGCATCCCACTTCCAACTGTATCCTGAAAATTATCGAAGATGTGTCTGGAGACACCTAGGGCAGCGTGCCTATTCTGCTTTCACTATTGCACGCGACACCGGACCTCAACCAGGTGTTATGGTCTGGGGTGCCATTTCGTTTGATAGCCGTACCTTTTTGGTCGTCATTAGAGGCACACTTGCAGCACAGCGGTATGTCGACGACTTCTGAGAACTGTTTTGCAATCGTTCCTTTTGCAGTACCCTGGCCTTATTTTTCAGCAAGATAATGCCAGATCACATACGGTACGTGTTGCTTTTAACTATCTCACAGCTTGTAAAACACTTCCTCGGCAGCCAAATCACCAGATCTCTCTCTAATTGAGCATATCTGGGATATGATGGGAATGTAACTGCATCTACCACGGAATGTTGATGACCTGGCCCGATAATTGGAGCACATTTGGCAAGAAATACCACAGGAGACCAACAGGATGCTTTATCACTCTATGCCAACTCGTGTGGAAGCTTGCATCCAGGCTAGAGGTGCGTCAACACCTTATTGAGCTCGTTACTTTGTAACTATGTAACTATGAAATAAATCATTCAATTTTTTTGAAAATTTAATCATTTTCTATTCTGTACATAATTTTTCTACCAACCAATTTTTATCTCTATTGGACAACTTGTTCTTGGTGCGTCGTTTTTTGTTTGCTTGTTATACAGTGTATTTTTGTGTGACGTTTGTAGGGATGAAGGATAAAAGTAGCTCAGATAAAGAAAATTGGCTGATGTCACAGGCTATTCCGAGGGTAAGATAAGGAAGCCTTCTTTCAACAAAACACGCAAACTGTCTTTCTTCCATTTCACACCCCTCTTAAATCTAGCCTGCGCGGCTGGTGTTTTCCGTATTGTGTTCATTCCCAAAAGGGAAATCATTTCGTGTTAAGCGATTTTCGTCTTAAGCGTTTTTGCGTTAAACGCATATAATTGTAAATAAAAACTAGGAATTATTCGAGTATACAACTCTAGAAAAATATTTTTTTTTGTTGAAAAAAGCGTTGCTTTTTATTTGATATAAATTTAGTTATTAGAAATACTATCATAAGACCAAAGAAAGGAATTTTTCTAACGATCGTTAAAGTGCAAAAAAATAATGCTTTACGGAACATACAGCAAAAACAGTTCTCAGAATTCCTAGAATAAATGTAGATGTTAATAATAATGGAGATCTTTAGAATTATAAATATAATTTTTAAAGCTTTTTTTACTAGAAAAACTTTTAAAAATTCTTGCAAATTATCAATATGAATAACCGAAATAAGCCTATAATAACAAGACAATAACTTAAAAAAATAATATAAAGAGAAATCGATTTAAAATATCAGATTACACGAGGCAATTCGTAATATTAAATAAATACTTATCAGATTAAGGGTATGATTAGGAATAAATATATATTTAAGCTATATTTAATCAGATGGAAAACTATTTCTGAATTCTAGGAATTTTATAAGAAGTAGTAAATTTTCCGCGTCGTTGCACTCTATCATTTTACACTACAGCTTTCCAATATATCTCACAGACTAATTTTTATATTTTTAAGTACAGAAGATTTTAAAAGTAAATTATTTATTGCTGATGAATAATAAACAAAATATTCTCCAGAAATTACCAAGAGAGCTAGTGAAAATACGACAAATAACTAAAGAAAAAAATGCCTTATAAGGTTAATGCAAAGGTTATTTGAAACGACTAAAGTTTCAAAACAAAATGCGTATTAATAATGGAAAAGAATATGAATAGTTCCAACTATTATAAATAATTTGAAAAAAAAGCTTTTTTTTTACTGAACGCGCATTTCATTCAAATAGTGTTATTAAGCATAGTTCAAAATAAAAAGTGGCCGTGATAGGCGAAGGTTCATGGTCGTAAAATCGTGGCCGGTGTTGTTGAGACCTGCCGTGTAGAGGAACTGATAAACACTTAAGGCTCGAATTCCTCCCATTGGCGTTGTGTGAAATTTTGGAGAGTGGTGTGCCTACTCAAAAATCGTCCTTGACAGATGCTCAAAACTACGAAGTCTGTCGCGAATAGTCTCCGTGCATCTTCGAAGTGCGACGTTAATAAAAGGAAAAAAATATATCTTGTGTATGAACATTACTTTATTTTATTTTATTAATTAATTCGCTAAAATAAAATAGACAATTAGATAAATAGAGTGTGAAGTAACATTAATGAATTATTTTTTATTATGGATATAATCAGTGGCGTACTTAGACCTCTGTTATGAAGGGAGGGGGTCATACCCTAAAAACACGTAGACGTAAGCGAGAAAAGGGGTAATCTCTATCGTAAAAATTCAAAAGATGTCTACGTGGGAGGGGGGAGGCTTGCGTACGCCACTGGATATAATTAAACTAAATGCATGAGCGTGAGAAAAAGCTTTTTCAAGTATGCTGCGTAACCTACGTGTGTGACGAATCTGTACGGCACTTTATCACTAATACTTTTGGGCGTCTTTGGGGATTGTGAACTCACGTATATTTCCAACCGGCTCTAAAAGGAGAAAACGGGATATGCATATGAATCAAAGTATTTAAGGAGAGTATTGTAAGTTAGCAGGGAACGCTATTGAGCCAGGAGATATATTGACGGAGTTCTAAGAAGATTCAAGTTGATTGCGTGATTAGTTTCTGGCTGATTATCAGTCATTTATCTACATTTGGAAAGTTTGGCGAAGCTTCCTGAAAGCTAAAATAGACTAATAAACTGTGGATACTGTTTACTGATATATTTTTCTGGTCAATATTTCAAGAGTTTTAAAATTAAATAAATATTCCTTAGCTTAGCTCTACGAAGTCTTTACAAACGAATTAACAACACATACCGGGTGGTTATAATTAAAGTTACGCTATTCAGAGGCCTGTAGAACCCGTTCTGCTTATCGGATTTTGAAGAAACTTGGAATATAATCTATATAGACCATGGGGAAAAGGTTTCTGCAATAATAAAAAAAAGTTCAAATTTTGACCACCAGGAGGAAATGTGGTGCACGAAGAAGGACAAAAAATATGTTAGAATCGTTAAAATTTATTCAATTACAGAATATGCTCAATATGTGCTCCATTGACATCAATAACGTGTTGAAAGCACATTATAGTGTTTTTAATGGTAGCGCGAAGCAACTCATGAGGGATTTCAGCCCCATGGCGTATAATGTTGGCTTTCAAATCAGGTAAAGTCCTAATTCCTTCTCTACAAACACGGTCTTTTAGAAATCCCCACAACCCGAAATCACAGAGATTTAAGTCGGGTGAGCGAGAAGGCAATGCATCCAGAAAACATCTGGATAATCACGATTACCACCAAAGTTAGCTCTATGCAGTCCTTTGACTTGGTGCCCAATGTGAGGAGTTGCTCCATCTTGCATAAAGATAGTGGTTTGCAAACATTGTCGTTTCCGTAAAGCAGAAATGATTAACGATGAGAAACGCGCGCTGAATGATTATTTGGCTATGACTGCAAGTTTATATAGAGGTTTTACGGATTTGCATAAGGAATATTCGATAAAAGCCACCTGGTGGTCAAAATTTGTACTATTTTTTATTGTAGAAATCTTTTCCCCATGGTTCATATAGCATATATTCTATAAGTTTCATCAAAATCCAATTAGCATAACAGGTTCTACAGGCCTTTGAATAGTGTAACTTTAATTATAACCACCCGATATATCATTGATAAAAAAAACATATTTTTAGAATGTTAATGAGTTAAAATGCATCTCTTAATATGTAATTTATTTATTGAATGGAACTTTTTCAGTAATTGTGTGATCTGCCTGTAATAATCCAGCTTCGTGTCAAAGTATGCGTTTTCTTATTTTAAAGAATGTATCGGTTAATTATTATAAATAATTTGAGATAACTTTTATTTATTGAAACATTTACTGCATATCAGGACTTTTACGAGGAAGCCCTACGTTTTTCTCCCAAACTATAGAAAATAGTATTATAAATATACCATGATATATATATATATATATATATATATATATATATATATAATATATATATATATATATATATAAACGAAGAAGTATACTTCTGTTATGATGATCTATAATTAGTTAATTTCCACAAAAAGCGTCAAATTTGTCACTTTATTACAAGTTCTCAATTTCAAGGATACTTGTCAACAATGTGTAATTAATGTGACATTCTCTACTAAGCATTTGCTGTCGAGCATCTCTGCTTCCTGTTAGTAAATATTATTTTTCATCTCTGCGGAGAAGAGTGAGGTCTGTCAGCTGTTTTTATTTTCGTAGTATCATAGTTAGAAAATAAACATTTCGCTTCAGTTTATAGGTCACATTCTAAATTTATTCACGTGATTCCTATCAGGAATATGGAAGAGCTGTTCCCCCCATTCCTTTTATGTCATTACGTAAACTTTGATAAGTTACATTAGACAACCATTCGTTTTATGTATTCTAATTAAATATATATTTCAGTTATTAATTAATTCGTAAACTCTCTGAATACTTGTTACATTTTGGAAATAAAATTTTAAAAAAATTGTGGAATTAAAATAATTTATTTTTACATAATTAGTTTTTTAAGAATAAATTTGAGCATTAAATGGATAGTAAACAGATAGCAATTTAGATGTAACAAGTATAATATTCAAAAACTAACTTCTTAATTATATATATATATATATATATATATAAGTTTTTATTTTCTTTAGAAATCGCATTTTTTTTTCTATTGAGAACATTTATAAATCCCCGTGCACCACAAAGTATCAACCGGAGTTTACAGAAGTAAGCATGAAGCACATATTACAAAGAAGGAAGGAATTTAAAGTAATGAAGAATTACAACTCAAACATCCATGCCTTCTCCGGGATTCGAACCCAGGCCCTACAGCACCGCAGTCAGCGTCACTAACCACTGTATCAGATGGGCGGCAGAAATCACATTAAAACATTTATTGGTGTTTAAATTAGCATCACTTCATTTATTTGTTTCGTGTAAAGAACATAGCATATAGTAATCCAGTAATCTCGTAAACGTCATGGTCGTGTGTCCTAGTCCTATGTGGCTGCAGTCAGTGTGTCCTATGATCACGAGCTCAAAGCCAACGTTGTTTCAATCAAATCGTAGGTTCAAGTCATGATGCCACTAATGATCTGCCATGTAAAGGGGCTGATGCAGGTTTGCGTGGTATGGAAATTTGGAGAGTGGAGTACCAGAGCTTAGGTCAGGGGTGCCCAACCCAAATCGGTTGGTGGGCCACGTAAAAATTTACTAAAGTGAGGTGAGCCGCACATATCAAAATAAAAAAAAATATTCAAAATATTTTACTATCGTACAGCATTCAAAATATGATTTGATCAACAATCAATTATTGATATAATCAAAAACCACCAAATTTACCTTTTACTGGATCACAATCACAACAAAGTTGAAAGTCGACCGATTGCACCTGTTGGTGGAAGAATTTCTCTTAACCTACAAGGTTCTTATCTAGAGTAGATTTATGCTGCCATCTGAGGTGGTTACGTAGTATAACAACTATGGGCGTAACATCTTCACATTTTATACTTGTGTTACAGTATGTTTGCATAAAATTGATTTAGATTTTCAAAATTTTTATTTCAAATGCAAAAAAGGATTAAGTAAAGAAGAACAGGTTTGTAATTATTACACTGTCAAAAAAAGTTTTTTTCCCCAATAGTAAAATGTTTAGTTTATTATTGTATGATATTAATTATTGCACCGTGATTAAATATATATCATAAAATGAAAAAGTTACATTATTTCAGAAGGTTAAAATATTAAACATTTTTATTCGGCAGCCGTAATTATCTTACATTTCTACTAGCTGGTCTGACAGTCCCGAGGCAACTCATTAAATCCCTTATTGGATTCTTTCATTGCCAAATAAAACGAGAAAAAGACTACTAATCTGAACTTAAAAATATAGACATAAATTATTTATCTGATAAATAGAACTAAATACACTACTCACTCTCAACGAAGTTCTCGTTGAAAGATGAATAACACACCCAAGCTCATCTATCTTCCTTCATCCATCAACAACTGTTATTACAATTGCTTGGAAGTCAAATGAAGGGAAAAAAATTATTTCGGTAAAAACTGCACGGAGAGAGGTGGGGGTGGGTCAAAACACGATATTTTCGATTCAACCGTCTGTAGTCCGAATGTCTAAAATGATATAGACAGAAACTTCAATTGGGCCGCAAAAATTCTCCATGCGGCCGCTGGTTGGGCATGCCTGGCTTAGGTGAACATTACCAATGGTTACTTTGTTGCTCATGAGTGTGGCATTACGTAAATAATCAATCAGTCGGGTTGCTCTGTTTCAACTTAAAACTCTTATGTGAAACAATGAGAGTTTTGCTTGTAAAATTCAACAAGGCCTATAGTGGTATGATGTGGAAGTCAAAAAGGTGATAAATCGTTTCAGATACTATTCTGATCAGGAATAAGCATTAAGTCGATTGCGTTCGACCGGTGGACTGCCAAGACATTTTGGGGTGACCTACTTTACTAAGATCTAAAGAGCACACACTAAAAGAAATATTTCTATGGAACACCGACGCCAGCTAGAGTGGAGAATCGGCTTGTCACAATTTATGCAAATGTGTTCTCTTTAACAAGTTATTGGATGGATGTACCTTCAATGGAAGCGCACGATGACGCTTAAACACGTTCACTGCCACTTTAGGGGGGAAAAGTTATCACTACGATACCTGCCGTATAAATGAATTTTTACCCACATGCCGACTGAAGGAGGGAATAAATATTGATGATCAGCTCATCCTGCGATATCTCGGTATTGGTTATTGAGACATCATTCCACATCCTTCTCGTTTTGATATCATGTCCCGCGATGGCGCGGGAATCAGTAGTGAATAAGTTAAGTACACACGTCGGTTTCAGATACATGGGTTAAAAAAATTGAACGCTCCCCGGTCTAGCAGTAGCTCTCTCTCTCATAGTTGTACAAGCATTCAATTTGACAATTTTGTTATTTGTGTTTTTGTTGTAAAAATAGCAATCCGTCGTATTTTAAAAGAGGGGCATAACGTCGAAAACAAGTGATAAAGAAAAGAAATCCTACAATTTTGATGCAGAATTGTCACACCTACGCCACTGGGTTTACCGCAACCCCTTAAAAGCATTAGAAGTAGCCCGTGCCATGGAAGAGTCCGCCGACTCCTGATTCTGATCATTTGATCACTAACCTGAATTGTCAACATTCTTGTATATATCTCTTTATATAAAGTTGCCAATCAACAATCTCTACATCGGTGCTTAACCAAACTAACCAACCAATAATACCTAAGAAAAAAGCGACGTAGTTTCAAGCTAGTTAACCAACAATCTTAAAATAACGTTTATTCGAACAAAGTTAACCCAGAAAATTAGTTACTAATGAATATTAATACAACAAATGTCTTAAATACATTTTAAGAATATCAAAAGCATGTATTAACAGAGCCGATGCAGAAATAAAAACAAATGCACTTTTTTTTACACCAAATCGCCTTTAATGAATTGCAAATTATACAGTTATAGGATTAAAAAGCTACGGTATCCAGTTGAAGCAAGTTTGACGACATATCGCCAAACCAGTTCGGTTAAATTTGTCGTCGACATCAATATCATTAACTGGCAATCAATTTCGAAGGAATTTTTCTTATTTTCTTCACATTTCGTGGGATTTTTACATTTTTTAATTGGCGCAAAGTCACATACATCGAATCATCACCAGAACCTGTTTGGCTCCTTCCTTCTACGGATTTTCAGTTCTTATTGATTCCAAGCCAGCACTAACAAACTTTTCCACCTACCGACACACCTAGTGAGTTAGTTCGTAGGGGGGTTTTAAAATTCATTTTCTTAACGAGCCATGACAGAGCATTTACCTTGACCGTGCCTAGTGCCTAACTGTGACCGATTGTATCAACTTGGAGGTGTCAGAAATCGGCAGAGTAAAAATACTAACAAAAAGAAAAGAACTTTCTCTTTAAAAATTCACGGCACGTTTCTCTGTCACGCTCTATTTCAATCCATTCTTCCTTTATCCATTCGTTTATTTATTTTATTATTACTTTTCGTCTACTTTTTCGTGATTCCTTACTTTCATTACCCCTGCACCCAAATCTTCTCTTTGATGTTTCCCTACCAGACGTTGCGTGATCATTGCCAATGGTACATTACGGTATCTTCACAATAACAGAAGGGATTAAAAGGCTTTGGGCTTCCGCAATATTGTTAAAAGAATTTAATTTTTTATCTACTGAAATAAGCAATAGACCGGTTAAATTGGCGGAACATTGGATGAGGTATTTTAATTATTACATACGTGACTCCATTTTGGCCACATTGGGAGCAGTATTTGGCGACATATCTTTTCCTAATCTATTGAGGAAGGGGAAATGACGCTGTTATCTTTATTAGCAAATATAATTGGCGACTAAATGAAGACGAATCAGGCAAGATAATTCGTAATGTAATTAATCTGCAAGGGCGTTGTTCGTGAGTAACATTAAAGATCTCAAGAAATTAATTCATCTTGAAGCTTCTTTTATGCATTATGCGTTTGATATTGATTTAAAAATTTCAGTTCTAACGGGGATACATTAGTTCCAGGAAAATTCATTTAAACTGAAATTTAGATATATTAAAAGATTAAAATAATATGATTATTAAATTATGATTTAGTTTTGCTGAATTTGTACTATTTAAAATTTTTTAAATTTTGACATAGACGCCATAAACAAAAAATTAAACGCTATCATGTCTTTGGAAGTTTAAATTTTCGTACCTAGCAGAAATTATGGCTGCAATTATGTTTATCCACAGGAATGAGAGAAAATTCCAAGGAAAATATATCTGTATTGTTCTACGCATATAAAAAATTCAGAGATATAAGCGAACATTTTTTCAAAGAATATTAACTCGATTGATAAAAAAATATAACAATTCGTCCTATAATAAAGCAATAAATATTGAAATTATTACCCCCAACACATTGTTACATGTATTGTTGTTTTTACTTACACCACCCGATCGACAGTAACATCGGACAGAGGTCCACAAATATTACGTGCTAAATTACATTGTCGTTAGACGCAGTTTTGAGCACCATGCAGGTCATAGTACGATTTCACTCCGTTCCACTCCAATTTTGCGGGAGTATACCCAGAAATACTTAAAATTTAGTTTGTTTCTTTTGTGAAGTAAAGATCCGATGTGAAAAGGTTTTGCGAAATTCGATTTCCAGAAGGGGTTGAGTAAAAAATAAACTAGTTTTAAACTAAACTAGTAAGTAAATTAGTACTAGTTTTAAACTACACTGCTGGCCACCGTAAATGCAACACCAAGAAAGACAAGAGCAACAAAATTTATTTTGTAGATAACATGTTGACCAAGTATCAAAAATGATTAAATTTATAGACTTCTGTTCCTGCCAGAATCAGTAGCCACAGTAGCCGCCATTGTTGGAGATCACCACTGCCAAACGCCTCGGCATTGATTCAAAGAGGCTTTGGGTGTGTTCTTGAGCTACAGCAGAGCAAGCAGCTTCCACACGTTGCTAAAGTTGATCTGGTGTGACAACTGGGGGTGTAATCTGGGTCAATCGTTGAGCAACCATGGACAATATGTTTTCTATCGGTGAAAGATCCTGAGAGTGAGCCGGCCAGGGAAACAATTCAATCTGGTGATTGATGAAGAATCTCTGGACAATGCGTGCCACGTGTGGTCGCGCATTATCCTGTTGAAATATGGCTGTGGCCAAGCCCTGAAGGAAAGGAAGGACAACTGGCTCCAACACCTCGGAGATGTAGCGCTGGCTGTTTAAAGTACCGGCAATGCGTATTAGAGGAGTGCGAAAGGGATATCCAATACCGCCTCATACCATAATACCCAGTGCAGGACCAAAGTGGCGGTGCATAACACAGCTGTTCAGTATCCTCTCTCCACGGTGACTCCAGACTCGAATCCGACCATCGAAATGTTGCAGACAGATGCGTGACTCGTCAGTAAAGACAACTTCATTCTATTCTGTCGCCCACATCCTTCTTTCATCTTACCATTGGCGGCGGAGACGTCTGTGGTTCTGCGTCAAGGGTAGACCAGGTGATGGACGTCTTGCGGACAGACCACTCTGCTGTAAATTGCGTCGAATGGTACGAGCAGACACTGAATGATGCGTTACAGAGTCAATGTGCTGTGCTACGGTTCGTGATGTGACTGAGCGATCCGTCACATGCACACAATTTGCCTATCCTCACGTGAAGTGATGCACTGAGGTGGATGCGATCGACCACGTCGGTCCGTCGTACCCTCCTGCATCCAACGGTCACATATCCGCATTACAGTTGTTTGGTTTCGTCCAACACGACTACAGATTTCTCTGAAAGATAATCCACAATCTCTCTCTCGGTAGGCCACTATCCTTCCTCTGTCGAACTCTGATACTTGATCAAAAGCTAATCGCTCTTTTCTACGAAACATAACTGATCGTTTTTTGAAAAAACCACGAGAAAAACTCAATGGCCGAATTTGAAATCGTCGAATAAATAGCGCTTTGAGGTGGCGTGTGTGACGTGTGTCTGCGCTGAAATTCTGAACATTTGCATATCTCACCTCCTCTAATGCATGTTGTAAATTTCATGTTATTTGCAAGCTTCCTTCAGGGTGTTGCATTTACGGTGGCCAGCAGTGTACATCCCTGTCCTATTCATAAAAAAATATGCATGTAAAACTTCTTGAATACAACTAAAAATAAGTAGCCATCACGTACCGTAAAGGCATCATCACACGCGCATGTCTCAGAACAACTGGAGTCTCTTTCGAAAAACCGCTTCGAACAGCTGTGAGGATGAAAGGATGCCGTAAAGAAAGCGATGCGCTCTGACCTCAGCCGCACTCTATCTTCACATTCAAAAATTGCTCCCCACAGATTTTTCTGCTTCGGAAAACGAACGTACAATATTATTTCTTTTACTTCGCTCGCTCTTTTGTTGACGATCGTCAACAGAAATGTAGCGCTATTCTGTTTAAAATGTTATATGCCATTGAAATATTGTGCACAATTTCTGACACGTTTGATGAAGCCGCGGCCGCCATCTTGTTTATGACGCAGGGAGACGAAGAACCCAGGTGGCGCCACAGGCGCGCGTGATGTGTATCTGCGCTGAAATTCTAATCATTTGCATATCTCACCTCCGCTAATGCATGTTGAAAATTTTTATTTGCATGCTTCATTCAGGGTGTTGCATTTACGGTGGCCAGCAGTGTAGTAATAAACTTTAACGGGCAGTGGCTAATAGGTCTAGCCACATAACAAAAAATCTTTCTCCAAGCGAGTGGGGGATATTTAGTCTATCCACATGCGTTAAAAGCTAAAATATGAAGTTAAAATGCATAAAGGGTTAAACAAGAGAGGAGGGCTATGAAAATGTTTTTTCAGTACATATGAAAGCTTAATGGTAAGACTTATTCAGTGAAAATCACTTAACATGAAACTGAAGAGAGTGAAATATTTTTCGGTGTTAAAAAGTTTCGTGTTAAAGCATATATTGCAAAATAAAAAAACACGCACCATATATATCAACAAAGTTAAGTTTATTAGAGTTTATTTTCTTTACAAAAAATGCAATTATGCATGTATTTAATAAAAATCAGTGAAACAAAAGTATTCACAAGAACTCAAAGCGATTTAATACAAAATTTTCAATGTTTTTTGAAAAACAAAACATTTATTGAGTTTCTGAAAAATAATCCAATATATTTTTCTTTGCATTGTCTTTTTTGGCATCAAATTGTCAACAAATTATTCAATGTCATCCATTTTGTGATTCATTTCACCATTCAAATGTGTGTCTAAATAACTGCGCATACTTTTCATGATGTTCATCATTTCGCACGACGCGGGAACATGAGTTGCATTATTGATTTCATTTTTGTCGTTGGAATCTGCATCAATGACATTTTTAGCTTTGAACAAACTCCGAAATGTCTTTTTCTACCCTATTTGGGGCTGTCTACTGGAACGAATTCTTCCGATGATACAGTAGGACTGCCCAATAACACAGTACATAAAAAGTTTGGTTGCTGCTACTTATGCCACCTTATCGACATTAACATCTGATAAAGTTCCACGAAATTCATCGTGGCAAGGGGCTAGATTTTTACGCCTGTCGTTAGCCTTAGCTTTGAGCACCATGCAGTACGATTTTGCTCGGGTTCCACCCAAATTTTGAGGGATAACATCCTGAGGGGGGTCAGGGGCTTCCCACCTCTCTTCCCCTTCCACCAACCCCACGAGAACAGTTGCGGTTCGACGACTATTTAGAGTAAACCCATGCCGCAGAAAAAATTTCGCAAACATCCATGACTATTTATTCTTGAGTAAGCCCATGCTGCAGAAAATTAAAGTTAATTATAGATTGTTATTATTTTGTGACATTTGCAAACATCCATCTTCCGCGACGAGCTTTTCCGGGGTTGCGTTGCAACTGCAGATTCGGGTCCAACCGACAATCACTGACGGCACAACAACCCAATTCGGCAGCGCGTTACTAATCACTAGACCGGATGAGCAGATTCTAAAATCATTTAATGGCACAAAATTAGTGTTTCTCAAACTTTCTATACTAGCGACCCAATTTTCAATCAAAATTTTCATCACGCCCTCTTCATACAGTAACAATGTATACGAATTCAGTAATATAATTTGAGGTAAAGATACATATCGACTTTAATTATAAATTATACTTGTCTCAGTAATTTGTAATTTAATTTAAAATTACAATACAATATATAATTTTATGACATGCTCATAGGGTCACTGGTAATTATTAAACTTGTTCTTAATTTAGTACTGTTGAATTAATTATAAAATACATTGCGCAGTTCTGATACATTTATCAGTGTATTGTATCGGTGTAAATGTGCATTTTACTTTTTATTATGTCCGAACGTATTTTGTGTTTTGATCTTCCTTTCAGTAAATTAATAGTTTATTTTTTTTTTTTTTCGACTTTTCGATATACTCGCGTCCCCCTTGTAGGGTTAGTACGCCCCACAGTTTGAGGAACACTGCATTAAATTATATAATTAAACCGGAAAGAATGTATTTTTAACTTGATAATTTTCGTCACTGATGTCTAAAAATTTTTTTAAAAAAACGAGTAAGAAATTGAAGTGCAAAAGAACAGAAATGTATTTTCAACAGTTTAAGAAAAATTGCCCCAGAAGCTAAAAAAAAAAAAAAAAAATTGAAATTTCTGTGGTATAAAAAAATACAAATAAACTTTTAATAGCGGAAAGCATTTCATAACTAAACAGAAAGTATTTTATTTTTTGCTTGTCAAGACGTCAAAAAGGTATTTTCCTGTCCTCCAAAAAAAAAAAAACTTTGTTTATAATTGACCGTTGCCGTAGATACTTGTGACTGTGGTTTTTACTATACTGAGTTGGGATCGATAAACTTTTTTGAAGGTCGTAAGATGATATATTTATTGTATTTCCACGAGTTAAAATTACTTTTCAGGGAATTTGATATTTTGTTAAGGTATCAGACTACGTTCGGAATCGCGATTTTAAAAAAGCGCATAAATGGATAATTTTCATGATATTTAGTGTCACTTAGATTAGAATACATGTATAAAATTGTTTTAAAGACATTTTGATAAAAAAAATTATTTAAATACAATATTTAGGCAAAAAATTAACTTAGAATAACCTTTTTTCAAAATGTTTTAACTTTTGTCAAAAATTCTTCTATTATAATAATATTTTGCCTGTATATAGCTCAGACCACTCTACAGAGGCTCAACTATAATTTTTTAAAAATTCACATTATTTTCAGAGTTACAACCAATTGAAATAATTATCGGCGTTTTTTTCTTAAAATTTATCCCTTCTGTTGTCGTAAAACACACATGGATAAAAACCCACTTCTAAGTTCTAAGTTATATATTTCAAAAATTCTAGTTGAGCCTCTGTACAGAGGTCTGAGCTGTAGACAGGCAAAATATATTATAATAGAAGCATTTTTCCCAAAAGAAGAATATTTTGAAAATGGGTCATTCAATGTTCATTTATTGTCAAAATATTGTACTTAAATAATTGTTAATTGTAATACTATCCTTAAAACAATTTTATATACATTTTCTAATCTAAGTGACACTAAATATCATACATATTATCTATTTATACGCTTTTGCAAAATCACGGTTCTGAACGTAGTCAGATACCTTAATTTCTCTAACTTATGAAAGCATTATCAATAGCTCAGTTCTTTAATAATCTTTCCCTCTTTCAATTAGCGCCTATGCGACAAAAAAGAAGGAATGAAAAATTACTTCTCCTAAACCGCAAAATATTCCAGGATTCCAGAAAAATGAAATCTCGAACTGTTTTCGCTAAAACTTAATTTTGCGAATTTCGCGCTATAACTTCGATACTTCTCTGATATTAAGTAAACTATACAAACTTAGTAAGAAATAATGCAACGCGATTAAGGCCTTTTAAAGAAAAAACATAATGCTATTTGTTTCTCTGTGCACGTAGAAAAATCAAAATTTTCGTGATTAGAGTAAGGAGGAGATTAAGCAGTGGAAAAATGATCTTCAACTTTTGAAAATAAAAAAAAAAAACAAGTAATATAAGAAAAAAGTTTTTTTAAGTCAATTCCTACTTAGATCAACAAAGTAAAATTTTATTTTAGCTACTGTTTATTAAATAGTTACAATTAATATAAATATGTACGTACATAGGACAGAATCACAACATTAAGTGGTAATTCATTTTTATTAATTATCATTAAAGAGTATCGTATTGTCATCCAAAACAATCTCGTGTATATAAAATTCCAATTCAACTGAATGCTTTAAAACGTGAGAATTTTTTTTTTTTAAGTTTTGACCCAAGTCGCTAAAAATGAAACCAACGTGGCTGTATCTATAATTCTTTAAATAATTAATGTCAGTTAATGAATTTTAATTAATTATAATTAAGTTATCGTATTTTTACCCAAAACAATAGTGTATAGAAAATTGCAGCAAAAACGAGCGCTTTAAATTGTGAGAAAAGAACCTTTTCATGTTTTAACACAAGTCGCCAAAAATGATGCCAACGTAGCTGTATTTGTAATTCTTTAAATAATTAGTTTTAATCAATTAACTTTTATTAATTATAACTAAATTACTATATTGTCATCCAAAATAATTATGTATATAAAATTTCAGCTCAATGGAGCGCTCGCTTTAAAATGTACGTTATTAACGATTGAAAATTCCACGAAGATAAATCAATAGAGTGAGTGAGTGAATATTAACGTCGCTCTGTTCAGCTACACGAGGGCTTTTGGTGACGGACCACGTAATTTTGAGCCATGGTTAAGTGACGGGGACGACACCTGAGCTGGCACCTCACTTTCCTATCTACCACACCACACCAACAGGAGGACGTTTCAGCTTTCGACAGATTTAGCGTGCGTCGCTGCCCTAAACGGCGTGTCTTTAGTGGTACTGGGCTCGAACTCACATGACATGTCTGTCATGATCCGATACCTTGACCACTGAGCTACCGCAGCCCTAATAAATAAAGAGAGAGTGTGGTCTAATAGTAGAAATTGTATTTAAAAAAAACAACCTAACGATTTTACGTACAAAAAAAAAGTAATTTAAGTGTAATTGATCTCTCCGAAAACTATTACGAAATTTTGTATACTTAAGTATTAACCTGTCGACCAATAAATTATCAAAGAATTTGAAGAATTCTCGCCAGAGTTTTTATTTTGATTAATAACAAAATTTAGGTAAGATTTCATTACTTAAGAGGACATGGTACCATGTGCGAATTTTTTTTTATAAATTTACCATGAAATCCGGCGTATAACGCGAACCTATACTTTCAAGCTGAGTTTTTTCATGTTTAGGTATATTCACTGTATAATGCGCACCCTCTTTTTAACGAAGAAATCTGACATTAGTATACATTGCTGTTATGTTTTGAAGTCATTTATTCGAGGTATTACCCCAGAATTTTGAAAAATAGATTACTTCTAGAACTACTACTCTTTTATTTCATAATGCAAGACGTTTTCTTTAAAACAAACGGTATTTCGATATACAGTTACTCCCAAAATTGAGGGTACACCTACTTTTAAAACGGGAATCAATGTTTAGAATGAAAAAATTATATTAAATGAGGGAAATAATTAAAACCTTTAAGCATAGATGCGTTTATTAGATCATAATTTATTATTTTGAATGATAAAACAAAATATTTGATAGTTTAAACATACATATAATAACTTATAAAGAAAATTAAGAGAAATTAATGGTCACAAAATTTAGAATACATGCATCTATTTTCCTGCATAAATCATGAATAATAAAGAGTTAATATTTAGTAGCATAACCTTTTGCTGATATGACAGCTTCCAATCACCGAGGCATCGATTCCACAAGATGTCTAGTGGTCTCGGGAGCAATATTCAGCCATTCTTCTTGCAATACCGATTTTAATTGTTCCTTGCTTGTAATTTGATGTTTTTGCACAGCTCTCTCAAGGTGGGACCACAGATTCTCGATAACATTTAAGTCGGGAGACTGTGGAGGTGTATTAAGTTGATTCCGACAATGGTAAAGCAGCCATTCTTTTACAACAAACGCAGTGTGCTTGGGGTCATTGTCTTGCTGGAATATGAAATTCGACCCCAGTCCCAATTTATCAGCACTTTCTTTCAAATTATTTTGCAATATGTTAAGATAAGCCATCTTGTGTGCATGATTCCATCAATGAATACTAGCTTTCCCACCCCGACGCAGCCATACACCCCCAAAATCATCACCGACTCACCTCCGTGCTTCACAGTAGGAGTTGTGTGTTTTGGGTGGTGTGAGGTATTTGGTTTACGCCACACCATAAGACGACCGTCACTGCCGAAGATGTTGAACTTACACTCATCGCTGAAAATGACTTCTTTCCAAAACTGTTGAGGCTTTAAAATGTGTTCTTTAGCGAATTTCAATCGCTTGACTCTATTCCTCTTACCAATTAGGGGCTTTTTTCGAGCTACTCTACCATTATAGCCAGCTTTCTTAGGACTCTTCGTACCGTTTCTGCAGAAACCGATCAACCTAAGGTATTAGAGGTACTGGCTGCAATTTTAGGAGCACTAATTTTAGGATCAATCTTCACTTGATGTATAACTCTTCGCTCGGTTATAGAGTTCATAATTTTCTTTCTCACTCTTCCTTCGTTATTTGCCAGTATACCAGTCTTTTTAAATTTTTGCAGGATTTTTTAGATGCAGTTAACACTTCGTCCAAGTACTTTAGCAATATTCCGCTGGGATTTACCTTCATTTGACAGTTTAATAACAAGTTTTCTCTTTTCGATCGTCGTTTCCTTCCGATTCTCCATTTTAATCAAGACATCAAATCACAAACATAAATTTGCTATCAGATAGCCTTTGAAAACCTTCCTTTATCATAGATCTATTATAAAATTTCTATTTAAAAAAATTACTGGTAGTTTTGCATAGTGATTAAAGAAGTGTACCCTCAATTTTGTGACATTAAAATGGTATAGTTTTTCTTTCAAACCTTCACATTTTTGTTTCAATCAATTTCCACATCTTACATTTAATGTTATTTGGAAGAGTAATGTATGCATTTTGAATGTACAAAAGTGCGTTAACATAGCGTATTAATTTCTACACCTGGTGATCCGATGGTGAATTCGGAATTAAGTGTACTCTCAATTTTGGGAGTCACTGTATATATAGAACGAAAATTTATTTAATGCTCATCTCTTGTTATTTTTAAAGTCGTTTTTATACCCGGCGTATAACGCACACCCTTAATTTTCGATCTTATTTTTTGTGTTCAACGTGTGCGTTATACGCCGGATTTTACGGTAATTATCATTAAAGTATTGTATTGTCATCCAAAACAACCGTGTATATAAAATTTCAGTTCAACTGAATGCTTTAAAACATGAGAAAAAAAATTGTTTAAATGTTTCACCCAAGTCGCTAAAAATGAAACCAACGTGGCTGTATCTGTAAATCTTTAAATAATTAATTTCAGTCAATTAATTTTAATTAATTATAATTAAATTATCGTATTTTTACCCAAAATAATAGTGTACAGAAAATTGCAACTCAAATAAGCTCTTTAAAATGTGAGAAAAAAAACCCTTTCAAGTTTTGACACAAGTCGCCAAAAATGATGCCAACGTGATTGTTTTTTTAATTCTTTAAATAATTCGTTTTAATCAATTAATTTTTATTAATTATTATTATATTATTGTATTGTCATCCAAAACAATCATGTATATAAAATTTCAGCTCAATTGAGCGCTTTTAAATGTATTTTTTAGCGATGGAGAATTCCACGAAGATAAATAAATAAATCTATAGAGTTTGAGTTAATAGTAGGAATTGTGTGTGAAAAAGCAATATCTAAATTGGATGAGTTTTTAAAAAGATACCTAATCATCTATAAATTCTTAGCCCATGCATAGAATCATCAAATATATTATACAAAACAACTAAAAAAAGTTTCAAAACTTTATACTGAATATAAAAAAGCCTTAGCAACACATTTAAAATACACGATTAACGTGAAAAATAAAAACCAGAGAAAAGTCCATTTGAAGTTTTGAAGGTCAGTGAAATAAATGAAAGAGCTTAATGCCGACGTCACGTATTCTAGTTTCGGTTTTAGCTTCGACATACTGTTAAAAAAGTTAAAGAATGTAGCTAGAGCTACGAAATTTTGTACACTTATTTAGAAAAGTCAAGAAATTAAAACGAGGTAAAAAAAAAATCGATATTTTGGTCATTTGCAAAGTAGTGTGTCCCTTTAAATTCCATTTTTTTTTAAGTAAAAAACAGTCAAATATTTAAAATAAACAAAAAACCTTAAAAATTACATTTTCGAAATGAATAAACGTCTTGCATCTGTTAACACACACTTTAACAGAATGATCCAAAACTAACCTTTAAAATATTCCACTACGCTTTCTTCCGCAGAAGGTAGATCTCATATTTTTAAGAGGCCGCAGTAGCCTAGTGGTCAAGGTAACGAACACGTGGCCGTCGTGACATGAATTCGACCTTAGTACCGCTGAAGACCCGCCGTTTAGGGGAGCGATGCACGTTGAATCAGTCGAGAACTCAAACATCTTCCCGTTGGTGTGGTAGCTAGGTCAGGTGTCGTCCTCATCAAACTTGACCATGGTTCAAAATTGGGCTGTGGTAGCCCAGTGGTTAAAGAATCGGATCATGTCAAGCATGTCATGAGTTCGATCCCAGTACCACTAAAAATCCGCCGTGTAGGGAAGAGATGCACGTTAAATCTGTCGAGAGCTCAAACGTCCTCCTGTTGGTGTGGTGTGATAGTTAGGAGACGGGGTGCTAGCTCAAGTGTCATTCTCGTCACTTGACCATGGTTCAAAATTACGAGGTCAGTCGCCAAAGGCCTTCGCGTAGCAGAACAGTGTGTGTATGCGACGTTAATATACATTCACTCACATTTTTAAATCAATATTCACAAATGTATGAAAAAAAAAGACACCTTATAATTAACGGTTTTGTGTTCGAGCAAGAGGGAGAGGTTTTTTCATTATATATCAACTGTAAATCGGGGCATTTTGCAAAGGCATATGTTTATTTGGCGAAAATATATAAGAGTTTCCAAATATCTTATGCATCTTTAAAATCTGCAAACGAGGAAAGAAAACAATTAATTCCTATATTAAAATATTTTAGATATGGAGTATTTATGTTACATAAACTAAATAAATTTAATGAATATAAAATACAATTTAATGCCCAGCATAAAAAAAATACGCTCCGCATTTAAAGAATACTTAAAAACGTTTGCCATGTAATTGATTCGCTCGAGGAAAAAGAAAAAAAGAAGGAAATACCACAACCTCAGGTAACTAATGGTGGTTTCATGTACAAAAGAAGGAAACCAAGTTTTTTATTGTCGTCAATGCTAGACTGTAGCAATTCTTTGTTTTTTTATCTTTTTTTTTTCTTTTGAAACCACCCTCAAGTCTCTTTTTATTAGAACCGAATTATTTCAGAAAGCAAGATGAATAGAAATAGTAATGGATTTTCCCAGAAAAGAAGAAATAAACAGAACAGAGAGCGCTATTGGTGATGTGTTTTTAATGAACCGATCTTATATAGAGTTGGCCTAAAGATTCAAGCCTCGAATCTCATCCATGGCGATGTGGAAATTCAGTTAAAGGTCCATGTCTCAATACCACATAGATCCGCTATGTGGAGCAATAGGATTTTGTAAAAAAAAAAAAATGTTAAAAAAATGGATCTTTGAATCCTGATTTCTACGCGCAGTGGCGCACACAGGAATTTTTCAAGGTTGGGGAGGGAAGGGGGTCCAGGGTCGGATTATGCTCCAGTACGCCATCCAACACATATTCTTATGATTTTGTCAATTTTCGGGAACAAAAAACAGCATAAGGTTAATTGTTGAAAAAATAATTTGTATTAATTAATAAAGTTAATTATTAATAACAAATAATTAAATTTAACATAATATATACTTAGGATTATAATCAATCGAAAAAAATCAAGGGCTTTGGGAAGGGGAGGTCCGGACCCGAGGAGCCCCCCGCCCCTTTGTGTGCACCACTGAATCGAACAAAAAGTAAAAAAAAAACTACAAAAGAACACTGTTTGTTGTACTTGTATTCGCTTAGGGCTGTAACTTAATCTTTTAGTCACCAAATCTGGAAATGGGATCTGAAATTAGTCACTAAATTTGGGAATGGGAAATCGTTAGTCCTGATGATCCTGATCAGGGCAATGGAACAAAATTATTAAATTATTGTATTGTCATCGGTCCTTGACAAGTTGTGACGTCTTACGCGTCTTTTCTTTAACAAGTCCTTTGGGTTCTTTGGGCCAGAATTAATGGCAACTCTTTTCCAACCAAATCCAAGAAACAAGAAGTGAAGAGATGCAAATAATATAGGATAAATATAGGATCTTAGAGTAAGCGTAATGGCAATGTAAAGGAATGTTAGACAATTGACGTGCGTTGTGGCAGTTGATGATTATTGAAGTTCGTGGTTCAAGATTTAAGTTCTACGTGTCGTGGATAAACATAATGGTGTTCGACTAGAAGTTAAACGTCAAGCTACATACCATTGTAGATAAAGACAAGTTTATTACAGAATAATATAAGGTAGGATTGATTACTTATTAGTATATTTGAAGATTAGGCGTTTCGATTATTGAGATTGGTCTGAATTATATTGTGTTGCGTATTGCGTCATCGTAGAATCTCTCATTAATTATTAATATTATATTTGTTCAAAGTTTAAGTTGAATATCTTAATAAAGTCATATTAAGATAATGTTTGATCCGAGTTCTTTCGTGAACCCTACACCTCTAGCTCACGCTGATGCTTCGAGGGATGTACTTCCAAGGGGAGGTACATCACAAAGTGTGCCAAATTTCGGAATAATTTGATCTTGTAAAGTGGGTAAAAATTGAGTTAAAAGATTCCGTTATATATACAAGTGAAGATAATAAAAGCGTATTAAAAATGGACGTAAATGCATGCGATGTGGTGTACAAATTTAAGGAGTGAGTGAGAGTTTATTAACATCCCCCTTAAAGTAATACAAGGGTTTATTGGTGACGGACCTCCTAATATTGAACCACGATTAAAAGTCGGGGGAAACTCTGAAGCTGGTACACCCCTCTCCTAATTTCCACTACGCGATAATAGGAGGACTTAGTGCATCCACAAATTAAACTTATATCAGCCTCTGTACACGGTGGGTCTTCAGTGGCATCAGGGCTCGAACCCATAACTCAACAACGCTGGCCACGAGTCCGTGACCATGAACACCATTTAAAATGCCGATCTTGTCACTTGACTGACTCTCACAGCTATGAAATCAGCTGCATAACCTTTGGATTGACAGTTTAATATACGAGCCGTTTTCTTTGAAAGTGGTGCAAGATCATTTTATAGTATATTGAGATATTTACCACTTTCAAAGTAATTATATTTGTAATTTCATTAATTACGTAAGTTTATTTTGACGAAATGATGAAAATTTTGAAGGTTTTTTGGGGGGAACTGTTCATAGAAAAAAGTTCTTAGCAGATTGCATTCAATTAACTAACTTTTTGTCAAAAATGAACTTGCACCACTTTAAAAAAAACGACTCATGTATTAGAGACAATCTAATTACTTTTCATAATTTACAATCGAACCAAAAGGAAATTCATTGAACAAATTTCTCAACATTACATTGAACAAACAGTAACATTTTCCCTCATCCAGGATCAAATTCGCAATCTAATATATCACGTTGAATTCATTCAAATTTATTGAGAAACTTAGAGCTATTGTTCAGAGGTGAATAATCATCTTAACTTTGGATAACGAAAAAAAAAATCCGGCGTATAACGCGCACTTTGAACGCAAAAAATAAGATTAAAACTTAAGGATGAGCGGTAAACGCCGGGTATGAAAATGATAGCTTTAAAAATAACAAAAGAGATGAGCATAAAAAGAAAATTTTACTTTTATATGTATCGAAATATACTGTTTATTTAAAAGAAATGACTTGCCTTATGAACTAAAAGAGTTGTAGTTTTAGAAGAAAACTATTTTATCACAAAAGTTTGGGATATAATACCTCGATTGATGATTGAATATTAACGTCGTACTGTTCAGCTGCACGAGGGAATTCTCGATTAAGATATCGCTCATTTTGATTGTCTTGAAATGTGACAAGTGTGGCAGTGAATTTAAAATTGTTTTGAATCGGATAAGAAATTTTGTATATGATTTATTTCGGATCTTACGATGCAAAAATTCATGCTGCCAATTAGTAAATCTATCATCCATCATTCTTTTTTCACTGGCAGCAAGGTTCGAATTTCCCCTATTTTCTTTAAATGTAAGAAATTTTTAAACATTCCTCGTTCATTGAAGTTCGATGGGAACTCAATGAACTATTTTTTCACAAGCTGTTGTTGATTGGAGCAACTATGTCTGATGAGTTAATCGTTTTTATTAAAGATAACACGGAGATGATTAAATGAAAAAGTAAAACTGTCGAAATTTTACGAGAGAAAAAAAAATTGAAATCAAATACGTTCAACTGAATGGCACATTGTTTTGGAAGGAATATCAGAATCGGATTCACAACCTTTCATATACACATTTTATGATAAAAATTTATTTTCTTCCTGATAGCAATTTCTTCTTTCGGGCTGAAATTAGAATTTTTTTTAACTTTCATTTTTCACTCATTTTTTTTCCACATTCGATTTATCCATATTTTCTTCTGCTTTTTTTCCAGGTATTTCTAAATCTCTCGTGTTCTTTTTCTTTAGGTCCTGGCGCTCATATTTTCCCATGTTGTTTTCCACAAAAGAGGGGCCGCGGTAGCCTAGTGATCAAGGTATCAGATCATGGCAGGCATGACATGAGTTCGAGCCCAGTACCACTAAAGACCCGCCGTGTAGGGCAGCGATGGTCGTTAAATCTGTCGAGAGCTGAAACGTCCTTCCGTTGGTGTGGTGTGGTAGTTAGGAGAAGGGTGCCAACTCAGGTGTCGTTCACGTCACTTGACCATGGGTCAAAATTAAGCGGTCCGTCGCCAAAAGCCCTCGTGAAGCTGAACAGTGCGACGTTAATATTCACTCACATTCCACAAAAGAGTAAGTACATTTTTTTTTTGTTTATTTCATCTCCTTTTCTTCTTTTAAAATCTATGTAATTTTACTATCTGAAACACATTCGTAAGGGAAAAATAAGGCTATTTTTTTTAAGTTATTTTCATTTGAATTCTTACCTCTCGGCTTGAAAATTACTGGGTGTCAAAATCTTATTTGGTGTGATTTCAAAACCACGCCAAAGAAAGCATTTGGCGTTAAGATTTATAGAAATAGCACCAATTACTATGCTGGAAATTTTAACTGCACACACCAGAATAATGAAAGGTAAATTCCATGGTGAATGCACTGTTTTTGGGAACATTACAAGAATAACCTCTTACAGAATCATCCCATTTAAACTCTACAGTTTTCAAATGAGGGAAACGGCATAGTTAAACAAGTTTCTCAAAAAAAAACCAAATCGTGATGGACAGATGACCAGGTCAGAGCATTCCCGAGGTGGGTATTTTCGCGAAGTACTCACGGTCAGCAGCAATTTGAACCACCGAAAAGTAATCTATGGATAATTCATGACCTAGGTTATAAGCGTGGGTAATCCAAAAACTTAAAATTCCAAGAGGAGTGTTCGGCAATTTAATGAGAGTTTTTGCTGCATTCGCTTATTTTTGTTTTTTGAGAGAGATATCTTTATATTTTTGTGCGTTTTCGATTATTTTATTAAAAATGTAGTTAGATTATCAGCTGGAGTTAAATTATTAATAAAACTTTGGTCTGCATGTAAAAATGCTTTAGAAAACTGTTTTGTATCCATTGATATCGCTGTATTCAGTGGAGAATGCAAACGCCTCCCCACGTGGTGACTGATTACTTTTAGAATCATAATTTTGCAAAAGCGTATAAGTGAGGAATATATTTAGTGAGGAATTAAAACGTACACATGAAATTCTTTTAAGAACATTTTTACAAGAGATAATTATTTCAATGCAATTTTTGAGCTAAAAATGAAGAAAAATTGACGTTTTTTAAAACATTCTTCTTTTATAAAGAAATGCTACTGTAATAATAATATTTTGCGTATATATAGCAGTGGGATTTTTCTGTATAGAGCTTGAGCTAGGATTTTTGAGATATACAATTTAGGAGTGGATTATATAATTTATAATACAGTCAAAATCATTTAACACGAAACTGAGAGAAATGAAATATTTTTTCGCGCTAAAGGATATTTAAAAAAACACACACATTCAACAAAACTGAGTCTATTAGAGAACATTTGATTTGCATAGATATTTATAAATGCATTTATTTCATAAAAATCAATAAAATAAAAATATTCACAAGAACTTAATGAAATTTAATGCAAAATTCCCAAGTTTTTAAAAAACAAAACATTTATTGAATTTTTGGAAAATAATCGAATATTTTTCTTTGTATAGCCTTTTTAGCATCAAATTGTCCACAAAACTGTTCGATATCATCCATTTTGTTATTCATTTCATCATTGGAATGCGCGTCTAAATGACTACGCATACTTTCATGATCCTCATTTCGGATGGTGTGGGAACAAGAGTTACATTATTCATTACATTTTCATCTACAGAATCTGTATTAATGATATTTTTTGAGCTTTGAACGCACTCCGAAATGTCTTTGTCCGCCATAATTGAGGCTGTACACACACATTATCATCGACTGCAATAATTCTTCCGATAATACAGTAGGACAATCCAATAATACAGAAACTTTCATTACCACAAGGAAACTATTTTCGTGTTACGCGATTTTCGTTTCGTATTGAGAATAAAAATGTATTAAAAAACAGTAGTTTTGTCGAAACTGTACTGTTGTATTATTTCGTGTTAAGCGTATTTCACTGTAGTTAATGTAGAGGGAAAATAAAATATAACAGAGGGCCATGAGTGAATTTTTCCTATTGAGGATAAACGGTTTTGTTGCAAATCATCAAGACACATGATCTTTCAATATCTCAGTTGAAATTGTCGTTTTCTTTTTCATTATGTCAAGCAAGTTTCAAATAACTAGAATGGAACTAATAACCGACTGTCAATTGTTTTCAGTAAGAATAATGTATAGAAAGAGGAGTTATCTTTCTTTCTCCTTTCAACAAAAATTATGATAATTTTCTTTATTAATCCCTCGCAATCCCAGACGCTTTTGCTTCCTTATAGAATTATGTTGAAATTGGATCTTTTTGAAAGAGAAATTTTCCGTGTTTCACAAGACGGTAGATTTAAAAAGAGCTCTTTATAATTACTGCATCTCCTATTTCTTTTCTTAACAAAAAAAAGATTGTTTTAATTTCTTTTATCTTTTTGTTTCATATTCAACCGAAAAATTTGGTGTATAGGAAGTACTGTAAGGTAGTTGCTCTTGTTACTGTAACGTCATTTTGTGTGCTTTGTTCTATTCATTGTAACTTTTCCAGGCAGTCCTGAAATATTCTCAGAAGTTTATACAAATTAAGGAATTGAAAATATCTGTGGTTTATATAGGTTATAATAATCTCTACTAGAGGGACAGAAATGACTAGAACATTAAAGAATCGAAGCAAACACTGGAAACTTTAAACGATGGACGATGCAGTATTATAAAATGCTGATTGAGGACAGCTTTTAATTTTATATAAAATTGGGGGTTAACCATTTTTGAGGCTAGCCAACTTCCTTATTTTCTGTTTATAGTCCTGAGCGGGATCCTGTTGAAAATGATGGATAGAAGTTCCAAGTCCATTATAAGAAACAGGGTTAGTACCTAAAGACGCACTGAAAAATGCTTAGATTAAAATGAATCAATGAACAATACGCAAGTTATTGTCAAAATGAGGATCCAAGTACAAATTCAAAGCTAAACTGGCCGAATTGTAGCACAGCAATAAGTATTAAATTATCTTAAATAAAATGATTATGAGCTAAATATTATGATGTTTTCTCGTTACTCAGATGAAAAATCAGCTTCTTTCTGTGAATAGGATAACCCCGTTCTTATGCACATGTGCACCCTTAAATATTGCGGGGTCTTGTCATCTGACATCTCCCCGGCAACCTATGACCGTGAGGCAACCTATGGCGGCTGGGCACACCTGCGATTCAGAAACTCCCAAGTGTAATTCGAGGTGTCAGAAAGAAACCTCCCCCCCTCTCATGATCATGGAGTGGAAAGTGGATTTCGTGGAAAACAGCGAAGAGAACGGTTGTGTTACCTCCTCCCTCAAAAATAACATATTCTGAACATAACATATTCTGATAATTTCCTAACTCTCACGCTACCTTTAAGTTTTCCAAACGTCACTATTGTTAAGAAGGGATTTTATTATCAAGAAAATAGTTTTAAAGCAAACAACACTGATTTCAATAAACCTTAAACTCTCGAAAGTAAATACGATAAAAAAATCAAATTACCCGTAATACTACGCCATGTTTTAAATATGTAAATTTACGCGTGCTGTGTGCGATATAAAACGTTCGAGTAAAGACATGCGATGACGTTGATGTTAATAACTGTTTTTATTTTTAGTACTGTATTTTTCCGTGATGTATTATTAATTCATACGCAGTAACTCATCCCACTAACCTTCATTTATTTAATACGTGCTTTTTTCTGTTGAATCGTATGTAAATAGCTCGTAAAAGAGCATTTCTATTCCGTGTTCGTACATGATCAAATGCGCATATTTATTTTTACAAAAACAATAAGAGAAAATTATAAAATATTTTAGTTACATTTATGTTACCTTGTTTTATTATCTCTTTTTTTTTTTTTTTCTTACTGTGTTTTCCGTTATTTGTTTTTGAAAATGTTGCTGTGAAATAATAATAATTCATTAGCAATTGTTAGGATTCATAATTCTTGTATTGTAGTAAGAGTACATAGTTCTATATATATACACTGGTGTGCAAAAATTAAGGACGAGACGGATTTTTCAATATAACTTTGTACAAAAGCTTTCCAAATCAACACATTTAATACCGTAAGATTTCCAATACGTAAGGACATGTGTAATGTAAGCAACACTTACTAAAAGAGAAATCAGAGGGATAAAAAGAAGCTTTATTGGAAAAGTAGCATGGAGCGCAATACGACTGAAGGCCGAAACATCCCTGTGATGGGTGTCCAGCAAGAAACATCCGGTCTTTAGTATAGGATATGATCTCCCCTGACTGCTAGGCAGGTTTCACAGCGTCTGCCCATGCTGAGAATGAGGGTGTCAATGAGTTGTTGAGGCATTGCTGCCCATTCGTCTTGCAGCGCCAATCGAAGCTCCCGAATCGTTACTGGTGGTAAGGTACGAGCTGCCAAGCGTCTGCCTAGAAAATCCCATACATGCTGGATGGGATTGAGATCCGGAGATTGTGCCCGCCAATCCATACGTTCAATATCCTCACTCTCTAAGAGCTGTTCGGCAGCTACTGTGCGATGACATGGTGCATTGTCGTCCATGAAAAGGAACTGCAGACCCATAGCGCCTCTAAAAAGACGCACATATGGAAGAAGAATCTCGTTACAATAACGGGTCCCGTTGACTGAACCTGCGTCGAAGATGTGAAGGTCTGTACGACTACCAAGCATGATGCCTCCCCAAACGAGAACACCACGACCTCCATACCTGTCCCTTTCAATGATGTTCGAGGGATTATTGCGGCTTCCCCGCTCTCTCCAGATGAGTATGCGATGAGAATCGCTACTCAAACTGAATCTGCTCTCATCTGTAAAGAGTACTCGTCCCCATTCATTGTCTCTCCAATTCCGGTGTTCCCGGCACCACAGAGAACGCCTTCTCCGATGGGCAGGCGTTACAGTTACACACCGTACAGGGCGTCGTGCAAACAGACCACCACCGTGCAGTCTTCTGGCCACGGTAAAACGCGATATCGGTCGTCCAGTCACCTGTGTCGTGTGTCTAACGATTTCTCCCGCTGTCTTCCCCCTGTTTCTTCTGGCCTGTAAGACAATGTACCGGTCATCTGCGGGTGTGGTTCCTCGTGGACGACCACTACTGAACCCCCGGATAGCTGTTCCTGTAGTTTGAAATTGTCTCCAAAGTCGTGAAACGATGCTGTGAGCAATTCCGAACTCTGCAGCCACACTTGTCACACTGCGGCCTTCCTCCAACTTCCCAATGATTCGACCTCGGGTAAAAGCATCCAGATGTCGTCTACCAGATTGATTATTCGCCATTTCTCGCTGAGGCAGCAACTCGGTGTGATTTTAACTGCTATACGGCGTGCAATCTCTTTGCCAGAAATACTGATCTTACACCGACAACATGCTTTATACTACTCAGACACTCCCCCATTACGTCTACCTGCATATCTGCGTATGTGCTACCGTACATCACCTCACTTAATCTCCTGATTGGTCTTTCTGTCCGCTCTGCCTCTTCGTTCAGCTGAAATGCTAATGTTTCGACTTCGTCCTTAATTTTTGCACACCAGTGTAGTTCAAATACCATATTTACTCGAATCTAATTCTCAATACACTTTTGTGAAAAAATGAAAAATAGTATAAAATGGCTTCCAGGTACAAGATATTTAAGAAATATTAAAAACTTTTCAATTCATACTGTAACTGCTCTCTAACCGTTAGTTTTCTGTTCAATTTCCCCCCATCTAACGAATTTTTCTGCCTTCTATTTTTAAGTCGCACTCAATTTTGAATAACTTTAACATTGTAAAAAACGAGGTTTAGATTCAAATAGATACGGTACATAACAAAAAATTGTGAAAAAATTGCAACCAAAAATTATTTCGTATAAAAAAATCTCAGAAAAACTTATCCTTTTTGAAAATTAACATTTTACAAGGCTACCTAATATTTTTCTTAAATATCAGTCCCAAATAATCAACATTGTTTACAAAGAAAAATATAGTTATACAGGGTGGTTCCGAATCCATGGTTCAAACTTTAAGGGTAGATACAGTGCAGTATAACAATCCTTTATTACATAGGAATATTACATAGTGACGCGATGAAGCACAAACAGGGTAAATAAAAGAAAAAAGGAGTTAATCGTTGGTTGCGTTGCCGGTAGTGAGGTAGCAGATGAATAGTCGGCGTTCAACATGATGCATCTCAATAGGGGAAAGCACCATTCGCAATAGTGCTGACGTCTACGATAAGAGACTAAGTGTGCCGAAAAAGCAGACGTGCAAAACATGTACGGTCGTCCAAATGGTAACAGCAGGGCTGCGCTATGATTGTATCACGCGCAGTTTTCTGTTCGACGAATGCCGGATCACAGAATTTTTCAGCAATGGGCACACTTACCTGAATGCCACGTTTAAGGCGCTATAAATTGGGCGTGGTGGACCAGTTCCTTGACCACCCCGATTTATCGAGCCTCGATTACTTTTTATGGGGACATCTGAAGAATCTTACGTATGCGACTCCACTTGACTCAGATTGTGACGGGCTCACGCGTCTTTTCTTTAACATGTCCTTTGGGTTCTTTGAGGCCAGAATTAATGGCAACTCTTTTCCAACCAAATCCAAGAAGTGAAGTGTGGAAGAAATATGCAAATTAAGAACCTTTTAAATATCAGAAGTTAGAGTAAGCGCGAGGGCAATTTGTGGCAAGTGATGGCAATTAGAGGAATGTAAACAGTCCGTGGTTCTAGACTGAAGAAGTTTTAGATAACGTTACGTGGCGAACAATAGTAATTATACGTGATAGAGATCCAGTAATCAAGGTGCATACCATTGCACATGAAGTATCGCAAGACCTCATTTAAATCTAGTGTGATCGTTTACTGATACTACAACAAGGTAGGATTGATTATTTAATATTAGGATCAGTGATTGTATTAGAATTGAGAGAGTGTAAGCGATTCACTTATTGATAGTGGTCCGAGTTAGGTTAGGTCGTTATTATAAATATATTGCGTGTGGTATGTTTTACCATCGTAGATTCTCTCACATAAATTGTTATAATCTAATTTGTTAAATGTTTAAGTTGAATATCATAATAAAGTCATATTAAGATAATGTTTCCTTATAGTTCCTTCACGCTAATACCCCTAGAGATAATCACCCTAGAGGGGATTATCACAATAGCGCCCAACAAGATTTAATTTATATGACCCCGAGATGAGAAACGCGAGAGGGTTTAATGTTTTACCAGAATTATCACAAGATGAGGATCTCGTTGCTCGAATATCCGAAGCTGCTGCAAGTGTGCGTGAAATACCTGGCATCCTTGAACGTGTACTCCAATTATTCCTCCGACGCTGTCAATCATGTATGGCTACTGGTGGACGCAATTTCGAACAGTTATTGTAAGCATTACACTTGTCAACGACGCTTTCAATAAACACTTTGTTTTTCCTTTCGTCTCTTATTTTTTGTGTTTGTCCCTCACCGCGTTACTTGCGCTCATACATTCTTATACAATAAATGATTGTTGCAATGTACCTACCCTTAAAGTTTGTACCATGAATTCTAGACCTACCTGTATATTTTACGATTCAATAATATAATATTTAGGATGGTATTTATTTCTATTTGGGATCTTGTGATTTCCTATATTAAGTGACATTTGACATTTTCAATTTTGACAGTACACAAGGGCTGAATTAAAAGCATTCAACTTGTAACCGGGAAGAAATATATAACTTTAGTGACGTGATTGGGACCGTAGTTATTTTTCAAAGGGGGCGTCTTGGGTCTCCCCACCAGCCGAAACGTCCACAAACATTTCTGGTAGGCCTTCTTTGGAATGGTGTTCTTTGCAAAAAGCATTTTCTGTTCTACTCTCAAAACAGAATTCTTTCAAAATAACGTCTTCAAATTCCTGAAAAAGCTGCAGATATCAGTCTTGAAGGGAGGTAAGGGAGTGATAGGAATTCCATGATGGAGGAATTTTTTTGTTCTGCTGGTAGCAGCTTCGGCATGCATTTCGCGGCCACTCTGCGTATTCAGATAATCAGGGAAAATTGCACGTGCGGAATATTTGCTGATCCCAACTCTTCGGAAATATCTCGTACGGTCAAACAAACATCTTCTCCAATCAAAATGTTCATTCTTCCTCAGTGGTTCGACAGCTCAGGGTGGGCCTTGGCTTTCTCAAGAAGCCTTCCTCCTGTTTATGTTCGTTAACTTTTAGTTCTCAAAACTTGGAGTTTTCTAGGCCATCAATCCGTCTTAGATTTGGCCTGCCTTTTCTCCGTGTGCTGATTGGTTGGGCATTGAAGACTTTTTTGGTGATGCGGTCTTCTTCCATTCTGACAACGTGGCCTGGACATTTAATTTGTATTTTGAAAAAGTTAGCGATGTCAGATTCTTTATATGAGGGATAGAGCTCTAAATTTGATCTTCGCCACGTTCCATTTTCCTGAATTCCTCCAAAAACAAATTTTAAAATCTTACTTTCGTAGATACTTATGTTCTCCTCTGTTCGAGACATGAACCAAGTTTCACATGCATAAGTTAATACTGATCTTAAAAACACTTTTACACACCTTTTTTTCTCCTTTATAGAACCTGTTTTTTTTGTTTTTGTTTTTGTTTTTATTAAATTCCATTTCTCTCAAATTTACGTATTCCATTAAGACATCTATTAGCCATAATAATTCTCTTTTGGATTTCCGTAGTACAAGCGTTCCTGCTGTGAATTCCAGAGCCTAAATAAGTGAAACTATCAATAATTTCAAAATTATACTATTGATTTTTTAAGTGGGAATTGTTAAAACATGCGATTTATTGTAATCATATATTTGGTCTTATTCTCATTGATTTTCAGTTCCATCCTGAGAGCCTCTTTCCCCAACGGTAAGAAGGCTTCTCTTAGTGCGGAGGGTGTTCCAACAATATAATATCGATGTCATCTTCAATCAAAATGCTCACTCCCTCAAAAATAGCTGCATACTGAGTAGTTTTGTGCCCACCCAGAACGTTGTACACGCTTCAAAGATGTGAGATGATTTTTAAATAGGTTGAATCAATCCCTCCTTCAATTGTGTTTCTCCCAAAACATCGTCTTCAATCAACTCCTGAATCTTATAAATGTTTGTTTTGAGAATCACTAAGTGTTTGGCGAAATGTGATGTGTTCATTTTGCTCAATTCATTCACTCGTATTGAGAGAAATCAGAAATCCAACGAAAATTTATAACAGCTACTCACTTATAGAGCAGCAAGTAGAGTGTCGCACTCGAACTCGAAAAAAATTTTGGCTTATGCATTAAGCTGTCTTTTTTCATTGTATGAAGTGGCGTCACCATATACATCCGTGTAGTGTACTATAGGATACTATTTAGATTTAGACAGCCTTCATATTGTAAGGCTGTGCTAATAGTGTCCCCATCCGGTCTAAAAATAGCATATTTACTGACATAAACCCCTTTACATAGACATCGGAAATTTTATTTACAACGCATTTGAAACTAAATGTATAGATAATTCAACATATATTTATATCATCACACACAGTTAAATAACAGGCTCCCAAATCGCAGTTCAGCCACCCCTGTAAATTTCTTTTCTGGTTCCTGGACAGAATACTTTACTTATTCAAAATGTACAGTACCGGTCAAAAAACCTATTACATTAAATGCACATTAAAAACTACTCCAACTTAAAATGAAAGGAAGCTATATATAATGATATATTAATGTACCTTTTTATATAAATGGTTTAACTCCCTTTTGCATATATAATAATAAAGTTTCTAGATGAGTTAACGTTGTAATTCCACAGAAAATGATTTTGCTAGATAATATTCATAGTTGTCATGACAACTATGCCTTTTATAATGATTATACTGAAGGGTTAAATAAAGTGATGTATTTATAGATAAAAGTTACAATTTTTATATTCCATAGGTTACTAAGTTTGCCGTAATATGGTTTGTTATATTTATCGTGTATAATTTAGAGATGATATTGCTTATAAGAATATTATAACATGCACAGAAAAGTCAGTAGAGAAATAGTTAAATTCTCTGTGAAGGGAAACCAAGTCCAAGGGATCTTTTTCTTGGTAATGAATCGTGTAATTTGGGCAAGGTAATGTACATAATATCCCAGTGGCTGAGTGGTTAGTGCATCGTGCTTCCACACCACAGGTCCGAGGTTCAAACCCCGAACTAGGCAAGATTAACTCAGCCTTTTATCCCTTTAATGGATCGATAAAATGAGTACCAAGCTTGCTTGGGAACTTAACACTGGGGATTTTCGCGTCAGAGTGACCACCTGATCGGAACATCTGCTCATGCTCCTCAAGATCCAAGGTCGCGTATACAGAATTGGGTATAGTAGGCCTTGTCCCTCATGGGATGTCACGCCACTGAGTTAAGTTAATGTACATAATAAAGCGAATATTAAATGCAATATATCCGGGCAAAAAGAGAGCATTTCACTTTTTATGTTTATCACAAGAACATTCAGTGACATCTCTAGGCTAGGAAGAGGTACATTTTTTAAAAAAAATTTTAAATGAAAGTGCTAAGACCTAATCCTCACGCTAAAAATTAAAGCACTGGTGGTCTTTAAGAGGGGGAAGTGTCTAAACCCCCAAAGACCACCCTTGTGAACTCCACTGAGAATAGCGTCAGATGTGTGATTGATACTGAGTTTAAAAATTCGACTTTTTGCATAACTTTTTGAAGAAGGTCTTCAATTTTAATAAATGTATATTGGATTTAATATATACTTTTATAAATAACGGTATGTGTTAAAAAAATGACGTATTTTCAATGTAAAGTGCAATCAAAAATTTGACACGTCAAACTTTCCTCTTCTGATGTTTTCTACAAGTAAAACCTACTTGAATATCAGCCATTCAATTCTGAAAGACGTCACAATCACATTAATACGACTACCCGTTTTAAACTTGCAAGAACAAAAGAATTCAAAAATTAATATGCAATAAAATTACGTGCATTTTTCAAAATATATTTGATCGAGATTTCTTGGAAATTCAATTTAGTTCGCTTATACTAAACCGATGCGTCATAGTTAAATAACATATAACCTCATACATTCCATGTCATTCTATTCCCCCACTCTCACTCTATACCAGCGGCAGTGGCGTAACGGAGAATATTAGGCTCCCTTACAAAGTCAGGTTTTGAACTCCAAGCCGGATATTACAAAGGATTCCAAAAATATATCATAACATAGACTTTGTGCCACTACAATCCTGCGCCCCGATGTGGGGATTACGGAAGTACACGTTAAGCTACTGAGCAGTGGCATAACAAGGAAGAGGTTTCGGGTTCAAACCCCTTCCAAAGGCCAACAGATTTTAGCACGAAGGTTACGCCTTGGTGTTTTTCTCTAAAATAACCCCTCCCATAAAAGTAGTATATGTAAACCACTGTATTATGCTGTAACAAGTAGCGTACACAGACCTTATTTATGAAGAGAAGGGGTTACATTCTCTAAAAGCACGTGGACGAAAGCGCCAAATGGGTAACCTCTACGGCAAAAATTAAAATTTGTTGATCTATGGGGAGGTGAACTACTATACACCGCCCTTCTGTACACCACTGGCTGTAACTAAGTAAGAAAGTAAGAAATAGGACTCAAGAAAAAAGTAAAATTTGATTTAATACTCTTCGTCCCGAGAACAAAATATTCAATTTGAGTATGTAAAAAAGAATTCTATTCAATTTTTTTAAATATGTTCGTTTGCCGTGGTAGCCCAGTGTTATGGTCATGGACTCGTGGCTGGTGTGTCATGAGTTTGGGCCTAGTATGATTGTAGCGAAATTTGATTTTTTTTGGCTTAATTGATTGATTGCAGTGACGCACAAAAGGGAGTCCCCGGGTCCGGAGCCCTCCCCCATAGCTATTGATTTTTTTCGATTAATTATAATCCTATGAATATAGTACGTAAAATTTAATCAAATATTTATTAATAATTAGTTTTATGAATTAATGCTAATTATTTATACAATAATTAATTTTTTGCGGGTTTTTGTTCCCGATAATCGGTAAAATCAAAAGAATATGTTGGGCGGCGTATAGGTGCATGGTACGAGAATGGTCGACATTCGACTCCCGAACCCCCCTTGAAAAATTCCTGTGTGCGCCACTGATTGATTATTAATATCACCCTTTGAAGTTACACAAGGGCTATTGGCGAAGAATTTATTTATTTCGAATGGTTTCGAACTCGTGGCCGGCATGTCGCGGGTTCGAGTCCTGGTGCCACTGAAAACACGCCGTGTAGAGTTGCTGATGCAAGTTAAATGTGTCGAGGCTAAAAGACCTCCTGTTGGAGTGGTGTGGATACTAGGAAAACGAGGAGCCAGATCTGGTGCCACCTACGTCGCTTGACGTCGCTACGTCGCTTCAGAATAACGAGGTCCATCGCCAATAGCTCTCGTGTTGCTGTACAGTGTGACAGCTGATGAATGCTCCACCAAATAAATGTGATTTAAATCTTTTGAAAAATGCATAAGTTCATAAACAATTGTAAGTTTATAAATAAACTAACACGTGATCATCAAATTACATACAACCTCACGCATCCCAGGTTAAAGCACTCTTCTACCCCAGCTATAAGCTGTAACTAAGAAAACCGAAGACTCTTTAGTAAGTACCCTGCATGCCAAAGACAAAATATGATAAGTATGTTTGTTTTGCGCGACACGAATCAAAAATAAAACAGGAAGAAGGTAGTAAATATTAATTTCAAGAGACACACAGATAAAAGAATTTTTAACTTCACGCTAAGGAGAAAAACAAACACAACTTTAAATCCTCCACCGATTATCTTGACGCGTGAAGCATTGGAAACCTTAATTTACGGCTGTCCACCAACAGACGCAACAATAAAGCAGCATTTGCTCTCCTAACCGTGTTTGTGATTCCCCCACCTACTCGCAGGCGTCACGATTATCAGGAATATAATTTGTATGACACCCTCCTATAATCTGCGAACCATAAAAATGCTGTTCCGTGGGGAACCAGCTGCCAGGATCCTGGCAAATGCAGTCAGGTTTCAGTGACTCATCCTCGCTGCCTCCCATTGAGTAAACACACCGCGCTGGGTGAGAAATTATTCCGTGGAATACGGAAAGTAAAAATAGATACAGGGTGCCAGGTTGTGTTACCAGCAAGAGTTTCTGAAAAAAAAAAGAAAAGAAGATTCTAAGAGATATACACTTCGAGATTAGGGTTAACGACACCGGGAAGATAGATGTGAACTGTTGTTCGACATTCTTAATTTGTTTTCGAATAAGTTGTGCGGAGCATAATTAATTGGGTTTCGGAAGAATTTTTTAAGTGATATGCTTATTCGAGATGTAAATCTTATTTTGCTCTTTGCGGTTGGTGAATATATTAGTGAAATGGAACGCTCCAAACTCATGCGACAGATTTTTTCTAAAAAAAATATTCAGAGGTATGACTTTTCGCCAAATGATTATAATGCAAGGTATTTGTTTTCCTAACAAATCGCAAATAATTAAATAATAAGTTAATTACAGTAATCCCCGCGCGAACTTACGTGAAAGTGGGACTGACAGAGATAACCGCGTAAGTCGAATTCATGTAAGTCTGGGTATGACTTCGCGGGAAAAAAAGAGAATAATAATTTAGATAAAAAAAATTTAATAAAAAAATCCTTAGATAACACAAATACTAAATCGAAAATGAAGTTATTTTGGTGTAGAAAGTTTCATAAAATCAAAGAAAGTAGTCTGCCGGCTCAAAGATCTTTACTTCTCCCTCCAAATTTCCTCGTAGCATACTAATAATTTTTTTATTCCTTGTTTTGTTGGAAAAATACGCTCTTCGTTAGAGTCTGTATTTCTAAAATTTGTAACCCTTTTTGAATTAAACTGAGGTCTTCTGTCAAATTACCAATTGCCATTCGATTTTCTGATTGAACTGGGTCTATCGACTCAAGTTCTTTAATGTATTGTTTTTTCTCACGCAATTCTATGAGCTTATCCATTGCCAGCTCCTGATTGTGGAAATCCATCAGTTCTCGAACGTCATCACTATACACTTCTGAATTTATTTGCCTTTCAAGATCGACAACTTCTGCAATCACATTACCAGCTTCTCCAAATTTACCCCCCAAACAAAAGACGAATCGACGAGATTTAAAAATCGCTTAACTCCGGGTACGTGTAAATCAGGGTAGCGTATGTCGAGGTATTACTGCATTTGATAAAAACCGGAAAATTTCTCAATTACTCGTACAACTTCATTCAGGGTTATTCAAAATTCCCTCTAAGGTCTCGTAGCGCTGTAGTGAGAAAACTTATATTAATAAAGTAGAACGTCGTTTATCCGAACGTATATATTATCCGGAGCGTCAAATATCCGTATCAGTTTTCTTGTCAACTCCATGTACTGCATATAAATACGTTTTCGAATAGTTCAATGCCCAACAGTTGTTTTGCGTGAGGCCAAAAATGACGGGGAAACCCAAGTTCAGGAATATTTGGGGAATTTTAGTTGTGTGATTTGGTAAACATCTACACGGAATATTAGGTCAGTTTGTTTCTAAGAGAGGGGGTGTATCACAGGGAGGAGATTGCCGACTTTGTCCAATCGATTCTACGATTTCAAGAATGCGATGAAGATGTAGAAAGCTGGATGGCATGCGATGCAGAAGACCTTGGATTTCAAATGCTAAATGATGACGAGATTGTGACTTCCGAGCAAGAGGAATCCGACCCTGTTGACGATGATGAGGACGAGGACAACAACAACGAAAGTAGCAAAGGTCCATCAAATGCCGACGCGTTTTCTGCGTTAGAGACAGCTATGGAGTGGTACGAACAACAATCAGAGTGCTGTCCTACTCAACTACTGCTGTTCAAGAGAATCAGAGACCTTGCAGAGAAAAGACGAAGGTGTACAATGGTACAGCGAAAAATAAATGATTATTTTCCACAATAAAGATAAAACTGAGACATTTTGCACCTATTTTGCTTTTTCTTCAAGCACGTTTCCCACATGTGATGATTTTCAATATCCGTTTAGTGTCCGAGATACTGCGTGGACCGTATTCGGTTTTAGGTTATCCCAACAAACGACGTTCTACTGTATAGCAAAAAAGGACAAATGAAAGAGTTAAGGAAAGGCTTCAAGTTTTATTTACGTATTTTACAGGTAACCTATATGGGAAGGAACCCTTGGTCACGCGACATACATGTATGCAAGAGTCCAGTTCTGCCTCATTCTAATGAACAGGGTACCATCAACGTTATTGACAGCTTGCGTTATGCTTTCATGTAGCTCTGCTACATCACGTAAAAAAGGGAGCACGAAATTTTGAGTCTTATGTAAACGACCTAGTAAACGGATAACAAGGAAAGGACAACAATAACATAAACATTTATATTGTCAATAACATTGATAGTATCATATTGAGTAGAGTGAGGCATGAAGTGGATTCTCGCATTCAATTACACCGTTTGACCAAGGGTTCACTCCAGTGGCGTAACCTAAAATATTAGGCCCCCCTGTAAAGTCAGGTTTTGTCTTTAATATTTAACAAATTGGTTAAATACATTCTTAAGGTAAGTTAGGCTTTGGGTCCCCTAGAATCCTACCCCCTCTTGCAAAGTGGAGGAGGGGGGGGAGTTGCGAGGATGTACATTACGCTACTGGTTTACACACATAGAACACCTGTAAAAAATGTAAATGAAACTTTTGTGTATATTTTTTCAAATGTACTTTTTTTGCTGCATTCGTCTTAGTTTTTCTTACTACAGTGCTCCGAAACCTTGGAGGGAATTAATTATGAAAAACCCTGAATTTCTAGAGAAAATATTGTTTTATTAAAAAAAAACCCAAAAATCTTTTGTACTAATAGGCGTCTGATGTACTATTAATAGAACAAGCATAAAAGAACACCTTTTTTTCTATAAGGCTTGATGCCCTATCAGTAGAACAAATGTTAGATCCCCATTTACAGCGCAATGTTTTTTTTTAGTTAAAATACTAGATTGAACATAGTCTAATTTGTACTACGGAAATTTCTTAAAGATGCAGGGAATTACTTAAAATATCATTTTGAGAACCAAATAAAGACTTGTTTAGCTTTTGTCTGCAAATGGCTAGTTATGTTTTGCCATGTACTGAGCAAAATTGATGACGTACTGGTGTTCTTCATTAACTTCTGTTATTATACTGTTGTGGCTAATGCCACCTGTCTGACGTAGTGAGAACAAGGCCCACGAAATTCATCGTGGCAAGGGGCTAGAAGTACGCCTGTCGTTGGCCTAGGCCTTGAGCACCATGCAGGTGACAGTACGAATTAGCTCGGCGAAATTCCCCGAAGAGACAGTAGATGGCAACACCACCTATCTCCACCTCCACAATTTTGCCATGGGACTGGAAGGGAGGGAAATATTCTCCAGTCCCCTGCACTCGTGATTCAGCCCACAAGACTTTCGAATCCACTGATTTAACGAGCACGTACTCCGTGTGTACTCGGAGGGTATTTGGTGGCATCAAACTCAGGCCTTCCGGTCTTGAGTCCGACGCTATAACCACCAGACTACCCGTGGCCCTTAAAGCATGGGGCAAAAGGTGCCCGGGCTGCAGTGGGAGCCTTGTCTTGTTCTCGACTTATCCTTAATATAATCCTAATTCGAATAATTTCAACGGTCAGATTTCAAAATACTGGGAATTTCGCACGATATGTCAATTGACTGCGTGTGTTGACCGTCATCCACGTACAGGCCCATCACCATAGACCATCACTACTCATTCAGTCAAAAGGCGGAGTCGATAGAGCTGGTTTGGGCGATTGTAAGTTATGGCCATTTATTTGTATAAGGTTATTGTTTATACGAGTATTTGGTAACGTATGGTATGTGTACTGCCTACTTATAAGGGTCATAAGTACGGCCTACATTTGAGTAGAGGCCCAGAGCCTCAAGAATTCTTAAGACGTCCCTGCTATTCTTGCATGCATTATTTGCTGGACACTAGGTTTTGTGGTAAAAATTCTGGAAAAAAATGAAAAATATAGATTAATACACAAATGTTTGATTGAATATTTACGTCGCACTGTTCAGCTACACGAGGGCTTTTGGCGACGGACCACGTAATTTTGAACCATGGTCAAGTGACGTTAATGACACCTTAGCTGGCACCCCCTCTCCTAACTACCACACCAAACCAACGGGAGGACGTTTCAACTCTCGACAGATTTAACGTGCATCGATGCCCTAAACGGCGGGTCTTTGGTGATACTGGGCTCGAACTCGTGACAAGGCAAGCCACGATCCGATACCTATACCACTCGGCTACCGCGGCCTAGATTAATACAAAAGATGTGTTCCAAAATACTAGGTTAGGACCAAAGAGGTTAATTTTTTAATGTTTGACGAACCAGCTTTTAAATGGTACTTCAAATCGAGGAATAAAGTTGCAAGCCTGGTTTTTAAATATTCTGAAAACCATCTTTAGTAAAATGAATTAGTAGGAAAATGTGTCATAAGAGGTTCATCTCTCTCATCGTCTTTATATATCTACTTTAAACTAAGTATTATATTATTTCAATAATGGTGGTGTTTGATTTTAATATTTATTTTTGAATAGTTTAGGATTTTTATTACACTCTAAAATGAAAAACATGTGTAGTGAAGTAGCTTTTTTTTTAAAAAAAATACTTGCCAGTATTTACTCGAATCTAAGCCGCACTATTTTTGAAGTGTTTATGCAACTGAAAATCGGGTGCGGCTTAGAATCGAAGACAAAACATTCGTTGAATGAGGAAAATCGAGTTTCCATCCCTTTCAAAAGGAAAATTTTAACCCTTCATTCTGACCACTGGCATCAATGATTTATCCCTTTTCGCAGTTTATCTCCAGTATTGAGTCTTTCCTAAACATCGTTGTCTGTTCGTATTTAGGGAATTTTTTTGTGTATACGCTTTCTTTTAATTACCCAAACATCTAAGATATCGGTAATAGCATCAAGTTCACTAAGACGCAAATATGAAAAGAGAGGCAATTTACTACACAGAAATAAAGAAAACTGCGCAGCTTCTTCTGAAAATTTGACACGGATGAAACAAATATACGTCTATGGCGTAAGCAAATCATATAATTTTTGCTTGTAAATGTTCAACAATCTTTAGTGATTCTTTTACATTCTTCTTTATTGTGCGTTCTTTTTTAAAAATGTTACATAACAAATGCATTGGATGTCACGGAAGAAGGAAAATGGCGACTCCACACCAATGCCGAAGTCAGCTACGACAATGGGAGTGATGTATCATTTCCGAAACATGATACCGACGGTTAGAGTAGTTATAGGCTCATGTATGTATTTGAAAGTTTTTGATACTGGAAAAATAAATTAGTTGTTAATTTCTTATTATTTCTCATTAAAATTTTTTAATTAACGGATATCGATGAACTTTTAGCACAAATTTTTATTTTTTTTTTTTCTTAAGAACGTGTACAGAATTGGGGTTGCATCTTAGGATCGATGACAACGTATTTTCACAAAAACATCGAGAATTTCGGGTGCGGCTTAGATTCGAGTAAATACGGAAATTATGCATATAACCAATAGAATTTTCTCTTTGTCTTGAGACTATGATTTCTTTTTCTCTCTTTCGACAATTTTAATTCTTATAATAAACACAAAATGTATATGTTCAAGAGCTACAATGTTACTCTTTTATCAATGGATAATTAAAAGCTGGTGATTAAAAATAAATTAAGCGAGTGCGAGAAGGGCTAAGGTTTCTCACTGAGGAAAGGTTAAGGAAATTAGCGTGCAAAATTCAGATAGATCATTATTTTTTCTTCGTCTTAATACTCTTTCAACGCAAGTTTAAATACATTGTACGTGCTGATTTATAAGAAAATGAATGTAATAATTTTCTTATATTATAAAGCATCCGAGCTTCATTGTTCCAAACATTCTCACTGTACAAAAAAATTGATTACAAGTTTCTAGTCGGTAATCACACATTCATAAATCTAATGGACTTAGACTGATATTCAAGAATGCCTATTATTTACTTTGAGTTAATCTGTTAGAATAGAGAAACAGTTGCCAACACATTCCAAAATTTCGTGAAGCACTAAATGTACCAATTTTATACCTGATGGACCACTGATATGTTAGACCAATGACCACATGAGTGACTAATATGACTCTATGGTGGACCATTATTATTATTATTTATTTTATTTACATTTTCTTATCACTGAAAAGGTACTTTACGAAAAGTAAGAACAAGCCTACAACGTAAAGTATGGAAAAGCATTAAGTCGATCGCGATCGACCGGTGGACTGCCAAGACATTTTGGGGTGACAGCTTTTAAAAAGACTAAGACAGGCATACTAAAATAAATGTATTTATGTAACGCCAACGCCAGCTAGAATGGAGAATCGGCTTTTCACAATTGACGTGACTGTGTTTACTTGAGCAAATGATTCGATCAGAGGCGTAAGAAAGAATATTAGGGCCCCCTTGCAAAGTCAGAATTGGGACCTCAAGCGCAAAGGTGTACTTGGCATTTGACTGGTTTTAGGGCCCTGGAATACTTGCCCCCGCAATGCAGGAGTGTACGTTACGCCACTGGATTCGATGAATGTGTAGATGGCCCATGTACTTTCATTGGAAACGCGCAATGCCGCTTAACACGTTCACTGCCGCCGTAGGGGGGAAGCGATGCCAGCCGTATAAATGAATATTTCCCCACACGCCGACTACTAGGGAGAAAATATATGTTGATGATCAGCTCTTCCCGCGATTGCACGGGATCGGCTACTGAGACATCATTCCACACCCCGCACTTTTACGGTCCGGGGTCTCGTGTTGATGTCATGTGCCGCAATGGTGCGGGATTCACGGCAGAGTACGAATTAAGTTCTTTCATCAGTTTCAGATGATCGAATGACGTGTATTTCCTGCTCGCTGCATTGAATACGTCCACGCTCTAGAAGGCACTAATAGTGTTCAAGTATTAAATTCGACAATTTTGAGTTATTTGTGTTTTTGTAGCGAAAATAGTAATCTTTCATATTTTCAGAGGGTACAATGTCAAAAACAAGTGTTAAGAAAAGAAAACATACAATTTTAATACAGAATAGCCACACCTACACCCCTGGGTGGACCACAACAGATTAAAAATATAAGAAGTAGCTCGTACCCAGGAAAAGTCCGCCCAGCCCTAACGTAAAGCAATATCAATAACAGAATGAGTAGAGGAATAGAGAACAAAATGGTGTTATTTTGAATAATTTAGGTATTTTATGTGTTGTTTCCGGTATACAAATCTTAAAATTAGAATGAGATTGCTAAAAAAAAACGAGGGCAAAAATTTATTTTAATTATTGTACATTATGCGTCCAAATCTGTTTTTTCGCGAATTTAATTTAACACAATACCGACCCGAATTCTAAGAAAAATTTTGCTTTACTTTTACTTTATAACTACGACATTGGAGACAAGGGATGTAATACAATTCCCATTTGTAAGAATTCCTGGTATTGTTGTGACTGAAACGCGTTTCAGACATATCACAACAAGCTTCGGAGGGGAAAAAAAGAATAAAAAAAACACGGAAAACAATGAAAACAAGCGAGCTGAGATTCAAAATCTTTATTGACGCTCTTTTATTAACTTCACTTGCATGTAACAGAATCTTTGAACCGATTTTAACCCACTTTAAAAGGTCAGATTAATTTGAAATGTTTCTCACTTGTCCAGGACCGATGACAATACAATAATTTAATAATTTTGTTCCAGTGTCCTGATCAGGATTAACGATTTCCCATTTCCAGATTTGGCAAACTAATGATTCATTTGGTGACTGAAAGATTAAGTTACAACCCTAAAGCCAAAACGCTCATGGTTAATACTTTTTAGTTCGATTAACTGTAAAAAAAAAGCGTGTGTTTTTTAGTTTTTAAAAATTTAAATTTTTTTATCCTAACAACTTTTTGATCTCGCGCACAATCAATGAGGGATGTGAGATACATGCTATTTATTAATCTTGTGGAAAAGTCAGTAAGTGGTACGTTTTAGTTTTAACCCGTTCAGGACCATGATCACATATATGCGATCACGCGTTTCTCCTTCACGGAATCATATATGTGGTCGAACTTTCGCTGCCCTTAGGCCCATGATCACACCGGTGTGATCAGAGTTAAGAACGTTTATGTATTAATTTTTACAAGCACTATATCGCGGTTAAAAACCATTGCATTTAAAACTTTAAATGAATTTTTAAAGGAAATTCGACCGGTCCCGTGATTGCGTGTCCTCTCCAAACGTACGGGCCTGGGGAAGAGCTTCTTTCTCCTTCCGCTGGTCCTGAAGGGGTTGAAACCTTTGTATCATTAATTATTATTGAATTTTTTTTCAATAGCCCTTACCAGAGGCGCACTCAAAGAGGAGGGGATCAGGGTTTCCGGACCCCCTCCCAGAGACGTCTTAAGCCATGGAACAACTGGGCCAGGGCCTCAGCCTCGATAGAAGCCTCGTCTCATTCTCTACTCATCCTCAGGAAGATCATGATCTAAATAACTTTAATAGTCAAATGTTATCCAGAACATATTCCCTAAAAAACTAGGAATTTAGAACTTTACATGCTGTAATTACTTTACACGGCTCAGGGATAAACTATTTATTTCTCAGTAAGAAAATCTTCGAAAAAAATATTCTATCACAATTATACAGTGGGTGATCGTTACCGTTGGTGAACATTATCCGTTCCAAGACTATTTTCGCTATCCGAACTGTTCGTTAACCGATCATCGATTCACCATAGACTACTGTGTGAATTCGATTAATTCGTTCTGGAGATCCTAAAAATTCAATTTAAAAAAATATATAATTTCTTAGTAAGTTTTTAAAAAAATAATACATATATATGTATAGTCTTGCATATTAATCAGTCCTTTTCATTTTTTGCTTATGGGGCGTTGAAGAACATGTCCAATGTCGATTGCTTTTCTCTCTTTTTCAGGATTTTCCGGAAGTAATTAATATCATTGTCGTTGTAAAGATTCCCAACCCTACTGACATCAGCTTGGTTTGGGTGCCATTCTAAGACCATTGCTCTGACGGCCTCCCACTTTTTCAAAAGATCTTTAATAGCAGATGTCGGCATCGGTCCTCTTTCGTCTTCCTCTTGTTCAGAAGGAGACACATTTCGTTGTGTTTCTTGGTGTTCTTCATTCAAAATTTCTTGGAGTTCTTCTGTCGTCAGTTCATCTTCATGTCCCATTATGAGCTCTTCTGTGTCATCCTCGTTCACCTCCAATTCCAGATCTCTAGTAGTTGTCAAAATTTCATCCATAATTTAAGGAGTGTCTACCTGATCACTTCCGAATATGTGTTCGTTGTCCAAACACAAAAAATCTTTTTTGAAAGTGCTCGTTATCCGAACACAAAAATCTTTCGTGAAAGTGTTCGTTAACCGATTTGTTCGTTAACCGATCACCCACTGTAATTAGCAAGAGGCTCCACAGATTTCGAGTCTCTTTCGCTGCAATGTCTCATATATCTCGCACAAAATAATGTCGTAAATAGACACTATAGAGAAAAGTCCTATACATAGGTTCTGTAAAAAGAGGGTTCACTCTCGGTAATTCCACACCGAGTCTGAGGGAGTTTCCTGGCTCCAAATCCGCCATGCATTTGCTCCTTCGCGATTTCCACCGTTCCAAAATCCGCCTTACTTCGCGGACTCAGGTGTACCTGTATTACAAGTCTTTAGCTAACAAACTGCCTCACGTAAAAACTTTCTCTAGTTCAGAACCCACCTTAATTCGCGGATCCAGTATCGCTTTCTTTATCGCTGATGGTGCCTCAGACCGTCCCCGGGTCCCCACAGTTCGGAATTCCGCCGTACTTCGCGGACTCAATATCGTTTTTTCTCTCGCTAAAGGGGCTTTCAAACGGCTCTCTCAAATCCCGTCTTCTTCGTACTCTCTCGCTCTCCTTATATACCTCTCGTCTCCCACCATCTCTCGCCTCCTCTTTCCTTCTTTGATCTCTTGTTCTTAGGTAGCCCTTGTCGGTCTCGGCCCATTTGATCTCTTGCCCGTTGGACGCCTATGGCTCGGTGCCCATTGTAAGTTTTCAGACGCGCTGTCATCACCGAATCGTGGGAAAACAAATGCACAATGTTACGGCGTCTCTTTCTGACGGTCAGGACAGCCAGGGAAAAGAGGGTCCAAACCTTTGATCACCCAGCTACGAAATTCTTTCCCAGAAATTAGGGAAATGTCTGGAATTTTCCCACGTCTGTCGGCCCCCACTCTTAGCAATTAGGGGGAAGAGACCGGCTTCGTCACAATGCTAACTGGCAAGACTGCACTACTATGTGATAGCCATCGTCCATGCCTAGCCCTAGAGCTACCACCATACACAACCATTGCTAATTTAGTGGAAAGGCTGCAATCAGTCTAGTCGGTTTATGTCTGGGCTTGTGAAAATTTGAGTTACTCACATTCGTTTGTTACGGGTTATCATTTATTCGAGTATTTGACAATGTGGATGTTATATGCTATACCCCAGTGGTTGAGTGGTAGCTTATAGCGTTTCCACGCCACAGGACCGGGCTTCAAACCTAGGGCTGCGTAAGGCCTTTTATCCCTTCTGTGGGTCGATGAATGAGTACCAAGCTTGCTTGGGAACTAAAAACTGGAAGCTTCGCGTCGGGACTGATCACCTGACCGGGACATCTGCTTATGCACCTCAGTTCCCAAGATCATAAAAATTGAGATGGGTACAATAGGCTTTGGACCTCTGTGAGCTGTTGCGGCACTGAGTTTAGTTTAGAGTATACTATATACTATCAACTTTTAAGGTTCACGGGTGGGGTCAACTTTTGCTTAGGGGCCCAGGCCCTTAAGGTGTCCTAAGACGCCCCTGTCCTCCCCCTCCATCGCCTTTGATTTTTTTCGATTGATTATAACCCTATCTATATAGTACGTAAACTAATTAATTATAGTTTATTTTATTAATTAACGTGCAAATTATTTATTAAATAATTTATTTTTTACCTTTTTTTTGGTACCGACAATCCATTCTGGACATTCGACCCCTTACCCTTGAAAATTTTTTGTAGGGGCCACTGGTCCTAACTAAATATCACATAATTCAGCAATAACAAAAGCAAAAAGGAAAGCGATCTCTTTGGATATTGAAATTTTAAATTTTAGATCACCTTGCAACTGGAAAAGGTGCAATGTCTGTTGGAAAGCATTTTAATCAACATGAAGCTACCGTTGGAATTATTAAGAAAAATGAAGCTGCTATATATATTGGAAAGTCGGTATGTTCTGGAACAAGGTTAAGGGCTAAATCATCATCATACGCAAGAGATATTGACAGAGATGAATTGGAACAAACTGTGGTGATGTGGATCGCAAAAAAGAGTACAAGTAGACGGATATATCATCAAGAAAACAGCGTTAAGAATGTATAGTAGACAGATTAAAGAAATGCTATCTGGAACTTAATCTGAGGTAGACAAAAAGTATACATTTCCTACAAGTACAGATTGGATGGCAGATGTTTTCAAAATACACGTTTATCACAGAATAAAAATTAGATGAAACTGCATCTGCAAATGAACTGGCTGTAAAAACAATAAAATAATTGATGTTGGACTACTGTTAGTTAAGAATGCAGATGTAAAAATGGTATTTCCTGGAAAAGAATGCAAAATAGAACTTACGATTAAAAACGCAGAAAAGGCCTTATGGGTTCTTAAGGTAGCTACGGATGATAGGAGTTTATTATTTTGCTCAAAGACTCCAGGCATTCTAATGTTGAAACCACTGCTTATAAATTAATCTTTAAAACTACGTCAAGTTAAAGATGTAGATTTTGAGCCTTGTTCACATGAGATTGGCTCCTGAGTAGAAGGGAGGGGAGGGGGTATTTCATTTTCTTAATTCTTCCAAATAATCTTCTGTAATGATCTCAAAAATGCATTACATCATTATCCTCAATGGCAGCTTTTTGATGCATGTAAAACTCGTTTGTACATCGAGACTAGGATGACGTCAGCCATGGTAAATCTCTAAATAGCCAAGTTCTATAATTTTAAAATTCCATTGGTCAAATGGTTCCAGTTTTCGATTTGTTCTTATGATTAGATAATTTTGTTTGAAAATATCTGTTGACTCGTATGAACATAAAAATATTTTTTCATTGAACCAGGAAAAGATATTGATAGAGATAAAATTGCTTTGAATGACGATGAGGTCAAGTGGTACATTATGGGATGCACACATTCTCGGGAACATATCAGATTGCTAAATATGTAAATCTTGAGTAATTTCACTTTTGGAAATTCAGTAACTTATTGTAAAATTTTTAGGAAATATAAATAATCTTTTCAAAAAACACTTTATTCTAATTCATCACTTAGTTTTTTAAACATTTTTATAATAAAAAAATGCTTAAATAACTTCTCTAATTAGATATGTGTGCAGGTTTTGGCCACTTTAATCAAAATGAAATCGATTTAATTTGCATTAAAAAGACGCGTTGTGTTTTTTTTTTGTACAAATTTTCATAAAACATATCGTGCGATCTCTTAAGGATAAAATAACACTTCAGTTACAGTAAACTAATGGATGCTAACTGTCATGTAATTCAGAATTCCATTACAAGAAATCTAACATTATAAACTTTAAAGTATAGACGAGGAGTGTCCAACACGCAGCCCACGGGCCGCATGTGGCTCGCCAGTACGTAAGTTACGGCCCACCAACTCGTTGAAAAAAATTTTAAATATCAGATTTTTAAAGTTTTTTTCATTTTGAAATTTCTTTGAGGGGAAATTTATATATATATATATATATATATATATATATATATATATATATATATATATATATATATATATATATATATATATAAAGAGTGTTTTTTTCTCCAGGTATAGAAGTTTAAGTTGGCATTACTTTCCAAGATGGCGACCGATTTAACAGCTGTCAAGTGATTTATTCTCAGTTTGGTTTGGCAATTCATCAAAACGATCATCAAGCAAGGCGTAGATTCGTCGAATGGGCCCAAAACGAGATTGCCGTTGTTCCCGATTTTCATAAGCGAATTTTGTTTAGCGATGAAGAGCACTTCTGGTTGAATGGCTACGTCAACAAACAAAACTGCCGCATTTGGAGTGAAGCTAATCCACAATTGTATGTCGAAACACCGTTACATCCAGAAAAACTGACTGTTTGGTGCGCTTTATGTGCTGGTGGAATCCTTCTTCAAAAACGATGAAGGCCACAACGTTACAGTCAATGGTGATCGGTATAAAGCCATGATTACTAACTTTTTCATTCCAGAATTGAACAATCATCATGTCCAGGAGGTGTGGTTCCAACAAGACGGCGCAACATGTCACACAGCTCGTGCCACAATCGATTTATTGAAAGACACGTTTGGTGACCTCCTAATTTCACGTTTTGGACCTGTGAATTGGCCTCCAAGATCTTGTGATTTAACACCGCTAGACTATTTTTTGTGGGGCTATGTAAAGTCATTGGTCTATGCGGATAAGCCACAAACGCTTGACCATTTGGAAGACAACATTCGCCGTGTTATTGCCGATATACGGCCACAAATGTTGGAAAAAGTCATCGAAAATTGGACGTCTAGATTGGACTACATCCGTGGCAGTCATATGCCAGAAATCATATTTAAAATGTAATGCCACAAGATTATCGTTCGAATAAAAAAAATTCATGTCAATCGAATAATACATCGTTGTTTTATTGCAATTTAAAGTTCTATACCTCTAAAAAAAACACCCTTTATATACAATGTATTTGCCTGTTACCTGTTCTTGTTTTAAAATGAATCCTTTTTGATAGTAGAAATGTGATTTAGATTAAAATAGATTAATATTTTATCAAACAGTTGCATTTGATTTTACTAAAGTTAATTATTTTTATAATAAATTTCGAATTACATTATGCATATCCTTTACTATGGATGGTACATGATTCTCTGTATGTGTAACTTTCGTTTCTCCTCCTCCTTTTCTGTTTGGAATGCCCAAAAAGCAACAGGCAGTCAGAGATGTTTTTTAAGGGGTCACATACCTTTTAAAAAGTTGAAAATGGTTAAAAATAGTGAGCTCTTTAAAGCTCTGTAATTTTTTTATTATTGTTTCCTGGAATGTAAATTTTGGAGGTACAAACAAATAGATATTACTTTACTTAAAACATAACCAACAAACACATTGCTAATTAGGATAAAATTTTAATTAGATAATTACAAAAAGAAATTTTTCTTTTCTTTTCGCAAGTGATATGCATTACGCGCCGCTTTATAAAAAAAGTTACCAATATTTTTTGATGAAATTTTTGCTCAGTGTTGGAAATTGTGTAATCTTTAAAATGACGAAGCATGAAACACTGATTTAAAATGTTTAGTAAACTATTACAATTTAAAATTTAACTATAAAATTTTAAATTTTTTTTCGATTTTATATTTGTAATTTTAAATTTTTCATTAAAAATTCAAACTGGTTCGTTATTTTAAGTACAGATATGATCAGAATCTCCGTAAAAATTTTATCATTTTCCATGGAACGGTTTTTTGAAAATATCATGCGCGTAATGAGAAAAATGACGTTCTGAAAATTGACATCAAACGTAAAATTTACCACAGTTTTATATATATATTATTCTGGTAACTCAAACAACAACTAAATTTAAATTAAAACTAATCTGAAGTTTTTAGTCAATAAACTTCAATTTATTAAAATTATTATAACTAAAAACATATATTATACCAATGCAGTACAAGCATCGAAACGATATCAAAAGCTACAAAATAATCAAAATGCAACAAAGTGATTCATTTCTCCAAAATAAAGTTAAAAATTTATAAATATTACTTAAAAAACAATCAATACCTTAATTAACAACTACTTATTATAAATATTAAATAATTTGTGATATGAATGCAGTGTATTACTATGATTCTAAAATGCTAAAATTCGCCACATGCATATGATGTTCCTCTTTTTCAGTTAATTTCTTACAAGTAGTTTTTAAATTGCATTCTTTTAGCCTGTCGTACTTCTTTTTGTGCGGAGATTAAAGTGTACTTCTGCAGTCTGAATTCTTTTTATATCTACAAGTGTAACAAATTTATGTGCAAATTGACCAACAGTCAACCAAGCGATTGCATAATTTTTAGTCTGCCTTGATTGCCATCATTAAAAATGACAATTGCCTCATTTGTAGATATATCAACAATCTTTCTACCACAACCTAAAGTTTTTGGGCATTATTTCCATATTAATGAGTTAATGAATTCATTATTATTTTGGGTTTTACCCCTAGACATTTTGTAGAAGTTTAGGTTGTGATAGATGATTAAACACAGGTTTTATGGCATCCATTACTGCCACTGGCAATTTGTTACTGTGTCTAAAAGTTTCCACGCTGCCCTCTACTACTTGATTTTGATATTTACACCAAGAATTAGGACCTACAGGACAAAAACTGTGCAATGGTTCTTCGTATATGGAAATATACAGCCCAAACAGCTTTTCGCATATCTGACATGCATGTTTTATTTTGTCGGATTGCATTTCCAAAGTACGTTGTTTTTATAATCGATCATTCTGTCGGTCAACCTTCCCTTTCCCCAATCGACTTCCATCACTGAGTTTGGAGCTCATTTGTTTTAATTTTCGTAAACGAGCTCCCATTCTTTTTGAACATGTCCAACACATTCAATTTTTTGAAACTGTGATATTTTCTCCATACGGATTGGATGCAGTAATAGATGATTCAGGATGTTTTGGAATCGCCATCCCCAATGTGATGTATATCTCACAGAACGATGACTTAATGAACGCTGAAATATACGAATCATTCCCACAGTCTCCATCATGTCAGCTGAACCATTCTGGTTTTTCAAACATTCTTTAACGTGAAGAATTTTCCACTTTTTTGTAAGCAGGTGACCCTTTTCTTCGTTTCTAAGAATCACATCCTTTACAGAAAGAAGACATCACTTCCGCATCAATACACTTTCCTGTTTTGTCTCCTATAACAGCACACACACCAACACGAGAAAAATAGCCACGAGTTTTCCACGTTCCATCTCCACTAATTATTATATCGGAAGAATTTGTCAAAGTTACCTCTTCCAAAGCTGCACTTTGCATTGAAGCTTCTTCAACTTCTTTACTACACAATTGTTTTTTTTATAATGTTATTATAGGATTTTTTCAGCAACTGGAGGAAAGTCCATGACACCACAGAAAGTTGTCATTGCTGCATGACCCTGTCCAATTGTCCTCATTGCGTATACAAAACGTCTGTTTATTTCTGGAATATTTTTTCTTTTACCCAGCATTTTTGAATTTCTAAACGAACACAAGTCTTTACAGTTCTTGCATTCAATCGAAAAAACACTAGACTCAGGAAGGAATCATGCAAATTAAACGAATCTTGTAAGAAATTAAAGCCCAGTTTGGATACTCGAACCGCTCCCGTAACAACATTTCAACAAGGTAATATCCATCCTTATTTTACTTTTGAATTTACAAAGCTTCTTTACAAGCACACACAGAATTTACAAAGCTTCTTTACAAACACACACACAGTGCACTGGTACGAGTAACAAATTTCATTTACTTTAAATGATCCTTTGGTGGTGTTGCAATTTTCTCAAACAGTAATGTGTATGTATTCTCAGAGCAGAACATACCTTCATAATATTTAATAAACACATAGATTCGCTCAACGTATTTTATTTTTGTAGTTACATAGCAAATATACTATTCCCTTATAAAAGGATTGACTCCATCCACATACTCATTATATACGCATTTCCAAAGGATATGTGAAAGATAAAAGTTAAGAATGACAACAAAAAAAACTACTTGGGTAATGATCATGATCTAGTATTAACCCCGGAAAAAAGTCGTAAAATAGCTCCACAAAAAAGCACAAAATCGTCTTTCTTCTCAAGATATACGGAACGTATTTGAGAGCCATAATATATACTAATAGTAATAATAATAAAACTATTTTTCATTATAGCATAGACGAGTTGATTCAACTATTAATATTTCATTTTAAGCGGGAAAATAATTCGTTTATGAACCATTTTCATCAGACTCCATGATATATGGGCGATAAATTTACTTGAATTATGGAGGGCATGTCTGCGTTAGTTAATTTATTGTCTAATAAGGTCATTTTAATTGCGCGTTCAGGGGCAAATTCAAGTCGTTGACCAAAATATTCACTATTTATAATGATTATCTAATGTACATACAAATTTCTTAAGTTCAATAAAATTTTAAATAACAGCTGTACCGATCAAAAGAAAAAAAGTATATGTTTTCTCTTACCTTTTTAGAAATAAAGTAAATGAGTGAATGATTATATTAACGTCCCACTATTCAGCTACTCAAGGGTTTTTGGCGACGGACCTCGTAATTTTGAACCATGGTCCATCTATCCGTTCTAATGTACAATATGGTCTTATTTGATCGTAAGCTCTTGTTGCGTAGGCTTCGAACTTGTGAATCCTGGCGCAGTCCGAGGCAATATTAAGGTTGTTTTCGGCGTAATGTTAAAGAATAGGACCCAGATTTGGAGGATTTTTTTTTTGGATGAAAAAGTATTACAAGATTAATACTATATACTGGCTTCGCTATCCTATAGAGCAGCGGGTTTTAAACCCCTTTATGTATCAGCATGACTTCACAGACCCCCTAAGATTTTGAACACCTCTCTCTCCGACTTATTATTCTTTATCAAAATACATGTTCTAGTAGAGTTTTTTCATTGGGGACAATTTATGTGATCTAGTCTCGTACGTCAGATACTTCAATTTTTCCCCTGGGACTTTCCAGTGGCGTAACGTACACCCCAGATGGGGTCCAAGACTCTAGGGGAGGCAAAGCCACACACACTGACGCCAACTATGTATTTAACCAATTTATAAAATATTAAAGGCAAAACCTGACTTTGCAAGGGGCCCTAATAAAGGGTGTTTTTTTAGAGGTATAGAACTTTAAATTGCAATAAAACAACGATGTATTATTCGATTGAAATGAATTTTTTTATTCGAAAGATAATCTTGTGGCATTACATTTTAAATATGATCAAGCAAGGCGTAGATTCGTCGAATGGGCCCAAAACGAGATAGCCGTTATTCCCGATTTTCATAAGCGAATTTTGTTTAGCGATGAAGCGCACTTCTGATTGAATGGCTACGTCAACAAACAAAACTGCCGCATTTGGAGTGAAGCTAATCCACAGTCTATGTCGAAACACCGTTACATCCAGAAAAACTGACTGTTTGGTGCGCTTTATGGGCTGGTGGAATCCTTTTTCAAAAACGATGAAGGCCACAACGTTACAGTCAATGGTGATCGGTATAGAGCCATGATTACTAACTTTTTCATTCCTGAATTGAACAATCATGATGTCCAGGAGCTGTTGTTCCAACAAGACGGCGCAACATGTCACACAGCTCGTGCCACAATCGATTTATTGAAAGACACGTTTGGTGACCTCCTAATTTCACGTTTTGGACCTGTGAATTGGCCTCCAAGATCTTGTGATTTAACACCGCTAGACTATTTTTTGTGGGGCTATGTAAAGTCATTGGTCTATGCGGATAAGCCACAAACGCTTGACCCTTTGGAAGACAACATTCGCCGTGCTATTGCCGAAATACAGCCACAGATGTTGGAAAAAGTCATCGAAAATTGGACGTCCAGATTGGACTACATCCGAGCCAGCCGTGGCAGTCCTATGCCAGAAATTATATTTAAAATGTAATGCCACAAGATTATCTTTCGAATAAAAAAAAAATTCATTTCAATCGAATAATACATCGTTGTTTTATTGCAATTAAAAGTTCTATACCTCTAAAAAAACACCCTTTATATTCCGCTACGCCACAGGGGCTTTCATAATCTGTAAAAGAGGGAAATGTAAACGTTACATGAGAGACTCCCCGAATCTTCTAGAAAGACACTGGGGGCCCTAGGGGTCCGCGGGCCACAGTTTAAGAACCTCTGCTATATAGAAGAGCATGTTTCAACGTACTCCCTATTTTTAAACAAGTTGGCCCATTTTTTCTGGTAAAAAATGTATTTCGCATTTTTTCTCCTGTTCCGTAATGTTACATGAGATATTCCTTTACATGTTATAAGATAAAAGTAATTATAACACAATACTTTGAATTTTAAAGACACTATATTATAAACAGATGTTTGAGTTACTACGTTGCAAATTTTCATGAAAATTGAGGCGTTCTTCTGTCTGAAAATGCGCTTCGCGTTTAGTTCAGGCCCTCGCAGACAGCCGTAAAGGAAAAAAAAATCAATCATCCTTCAATAAAAAAAAAGCGAAAATAAAACTCCCAATTCATTATTCTTTCATTACTTCATTCAACACAAACCATCACATGTATGCGTCACTTAAGAGAGGTATTGAATTATATATTGAGACAACAGACCTCATTTACACACACAACCGCTGTTTTTCGTCAAATACGATCACCACACTGATGAGTTCACAAGAACGGTTTAATTTCATCCCCTTCCCCCATCAATCATTCGATACACTGGATACACGAAATTCTTTTAATTTTACGAGCCCTTCCAGTACCTTTTAAGCCGTTGGAGGTAGATATATCATATCAACTCCTTTTAAAGCGAAACATTTTTTGGCGAAGGGATAATAAAAATAACAGATCAAAAAAGGGAGCTCGTTATGAGAACTGAGATGATGGAACTGCACCCAAGGGGATTAATTACGTCACGCCGCACGAGACCTTCCCGAGGATGGATATTTCGTGGGTGATTTATGCTGGAAGATGTAAAAGGGGAGAGAAAAACAAGTCGAGCAAAAAGTTTGACCTGTTTTGCTCTTCTGGACGTAAGGGTGGTTGACATTTCCTGAGCCCGTCTAATGATCTTGGAAAACAGTTTCTGCAGAGAAAACGAATGTTAATTTTTTTATTATTATTATTATTTGATACGTGCGTTTTTATTCCTATTCCAGTTGCTTTCGACAGGAATCGGAATGCATGAAAGAGATAACGAGCCCTGTTGAAATGCGACTTTTTTGGAATTTGGCGGTCAGGGTTATATGGAGAAGTTGCAAAAGGCCTTTTTCTTTATTTCTGTAGGTTAGGTGTGGAATGCGGTGTTTTGGGGTTGCTTAAAAAAAAACAGCAACTTTGAGGAGATTGATAGATTTATTTGATGTCGTTTATCTGTCAGCGAAAGGTTGTTTGTTTTTAAAAAATAAGACGAATGGCTTAAGAGTGAAAAAAAATGTATTGCATAAACATTTCAAAGTTTTGATAAATGTTTGATGGATTAAAAAATAATTGCGAATGTCATAGAAAATGTACATTATGTCACCATACGTAGTTCTCGGTTGTTTTTTTTAATTTGTTTTTAGATATAAATGAAAGGATAAATACGTTTCAGAAAGAATGCTTATGAGTTGACAAAAAACGTTCTCAGATTTTATAAACACTACATGAATACTAATTAACAATCACGCCACTTCAGACTTTCCAGTTAGTTTTTGGATTACCAACTAATGCATGAAAACTAATGTTACAACAAAAGAAAAGAATCACATGTGTTAAATTATATAGATGTGGAGCCAGTGACGTACAGTGGGGTTGGGAGTTCAAACCACTCCCATTAACCAATAACTTTTAAATTCCTGGCATTAAGATTACGTCTCTCAGTATTTTCGTCTTCCTCTTTTTTTAAAAAAAATCCTCCCCTTCGAAGAAATTTGTTTGCACCACTAGATAGAGCAATAAATTGAAGAAACCTTGAATGAAACATACATGCAACAGTCAGTGGCGCACACAAAAATTTCTCGAGAAGGGGTCCAGGGTCGAAAGTCCACCATTTTTGCATCCTGCTTCAATACGCCGTCGAAAATATTCGTTTGATTTTGACGATATTGGGAACAAAAAACAAGAAAAAAATTATTGAACAAATAATTAGCATTAATTAATAAAATTAATTATTAATAACAAAAATGTATTTAAATTTTGCGTGCTATATACATAGGATTATAACCAATAAAAAGAAGTCGAGAATTGTGGGAGGGTACTCGGGGACCCCACACCCTTGTGTGCGCCCCTGGCAACGGTAGATTAAGAATTAAAATTATTTACTCGGGAAGTTTTAATAACTCACATCATGTACGTAAAGCTTTCTAAATGTGAATTTTTTATGTATGATATATTATTCAAATATATATATATATATATATATATATATATATATATTCTGGACTCTTACAAAAAATTCGTTAAAAGAATTATTCTGATGCTCAAATAAATAAATAATTATATTCATACAAATATTTCATTTTTACGTATTAGTTCGTCGTTCTGGGCAAACACTGCCCAGATCTTCAACTCACGCCCAATCACATCTTGGAATGCCCAACCGTCGCAACAAAGTTACTAAAAATGGGAATGGTCCCTCTGAGGGACTCTTTGCGGGAACTCCTGTACAGCCCTGATGCTCCCAGAATAGCAGAGGCAGTGATCAAGACTTTCGACGGAATTAAGTGATATCTACTGCATTTATTCATGGACACGAGAACAACAACAACAGTTCGTCGATCATTTTCGCCAAATCAAAAACCGTCGCCAAATACAGGTAAACACTGCCACTGAATGAAATAAAAAAAAACATTCCCACTCGGCGCGTAAAATGAATATAATAAACCATGACAGAGTCACTAACTTTCGCGGAAGTTCTTAAAATATTTGTCGATTTATTGGTCGTAGAGCTAATGCGTATGATCCGTGATGTGATTCTATTCCAATTTATTATATTTTACATTCCTTTTTTTTAATTTGTATTCGTAGCAATTCTTTAGAATTCCATTAATTTTTTGTTACATTTACGTATACAAAACTTAGTATTTTTGTTGTTGTTGTTTAATAACAACAATTTTGCCAGATGAAAAACAATTTCCTATATATATCAGTGATTTAATTACTGTTTAGTCTTCGGCAGGAGTAACATTAATATAAATTGTGTCTGTTTTAAATTTCAATTTCAAAAAGTAGATTATTGATTTAATAAAAATATTTTTTTGCTTAGCTTTTTTTATAGATCCATAGATTGAAGACAGATACATAAATGTTTAATTTTTTTATATGTGATGAATCAACTAATTCAAAATATAATTAAATTAAAAAACTAAGTTATATAAGGATGAAAATTCGAGGCAAGAAATAAAATTAACATGCTTGGTAATGAGAAAATTTTAGCGTTCAGGATTTTTAAGTGGACAAGTGGTTTTTAAGTTAAGTGGGGTTTTTTTTGTAATAAGTTAAGAAATATTTAGTTAATATTTATTTTAATATTAATAACCTTGCAAAAAATATCAATTTTCTGCAGTATTAAATAAAAATTTCTGTTGTTTCTCTTGTGCCACCTGATCGACAGTAACATTAGATCATCATGGTTCACAAAATTCATCGTGAACTAGGCTAGTAATACGCCTGTGTCGTTATCCGTAGCTTACAAAAAAAACTTGTAGGAAGCGCAAAACCCATTATAATATATTGGCTTTGTTAGTATAACGATAGGAAGACTGTGATTTCCGTTTCGGTTTTGTACTACTGCACATAATCCAGCGAATATTACATCCGTAAATCGGACCAAAAAAAAGATGTTTCTAAAGAAGTACCTTGTCCAAAAGCTGTCACTGTATCTAACGATGTCATAGGAGGGGTTGATCGCTTCGATCAACGAAAACAAAGATACCAAATAAGAAGATCTATAAGATGCATCTATTAAATATCGCATCTTTCATTTTATTATTGACCTTGCCATCATAAATAGTTTCATACTGTAACAAGAGAACTAAAGAAACAAAAGTTTAGACCAGCGAACATTCCGTATAGCATTAGCTCGTCAGCTAATAGACGGATATTTCTCAAGAAAAAGGGAAGGACGTCGTCCTACTTGCTAGCTTCCAAGCAAAGAAGTGCGTGGTTCCGAATCATATGCGCTTAGCCAGTGTGGGAAATCATTTGCTAAAGGTGGTTTCCAACTATAGACGATGTAGGAAATGTCGCAGAAAGAAACAAAAAAAGAGGACCCTCTATATGTGTGCAGAATGTGATGTCCTCTTGTGTATTGCAACAGACTTCTCATCTTTTCATGGTCAATAATCACCATTAAATTTAATTTTCTTTATGATGGTGAATGGTTCTTCCCACCCCTAAAATTTAAATGTAAACATAAAATTCGGCAAAATCTTTATATATAAAAATCTTCTGTGCGTGTGTATGTGACCAAACTTCTCCTCAACGGATGGTCCGATTTTGAAATTTTTTTGTGTAGGTTGAAGTGGATTCGAGAATGGTTTAGATTCACAATTCGGTCCCATATAGCAATTAGTTAAAAAGATATTAAAAATATACCTGTTATGAAAATAGCTCGAGTTTTATCTTTTTTTTTATCATTTAATTAACATAAGTTTCAGTTTCTATTCAGAATATATATAACTTCTACTATATTCAACTCAGTTCATAGTATACATTCACTCACGCGCAATCGATAGATCGAATTGTGGTAATTGTCCATGTGATGACGTCAGGTACTGTAATAACTTTCTTTTATAAAAACTTTCATCAAAACGGTCCAGATTGGTACAACTTATTCAAAAAAAGTTTGAAATTTTCGGATTTAAAACGTGTGCACAGGTTGATTGATTGATTGATTATTAATGTCGCACTGTTCAGCTACACGAGGGCTTTTTGGCGACGGACCACGTAATTTTGAACCATGGTCAAGTGACGTGGATGACACCTGAGCTGGCACCCCCCTCTCTTAACTACCACACCACACCAACGGGAGGACGTTTCAGCTCTCGACAGATTTGACGTGCATCGCTGCCCTACACGGCGGGTCTTTGGTGGTACTGGGCTCGAACCCATGACAAGGCAAGCCACGGTCCGATACCTTAACGTGTGCGCAGGACAACGTCTGTCGGGCTGCTAGTACTATACATTTCTTTAAATGCTATTGTTTAAGTGTTAATGAAATATAAAAAACTACGAGAAATTTAAAAGAGAAATAAATGATCCACGAAAGAGTTACATAAATGTGAAGTGATTTCTTGATGACATCTCCTATGTATTCCATCAGGAAACAGGAAAATTTTAAAATTAAATTTAAATGACATGACACAAATTATATCTGTTTAATACGATATATACCGAAAAAGAACAAATTTTCATTTAAATTTACTACAACTAGTTAATTTTAAAATGTATTTTTTCCAGGGGTTGTTTCCTTGTTTACTTATGTAAATTGTACTTGGGAAAAATATGAAACCGAATAACCCATTCATTTTCATAAAAACACTGCTGGCCACCGTAAATGCAACACCAAGAAAGACAAGAGATAGCACAACAAAATTTATTTTGTAGATAACATGCTGACCAACTATCAAATGATTAAATTTATAGACTTCTGTGAAGTGTGGCTCCTTCCAGAATCAGTAGCCAGAGTAGCCGCCATTGTTGGAGATCACCGCTGAAACAAACCACGGCATTGATTCAAAGATACTTTGGAAGTATTCTTGGGGTACAGCAGAACAAGAAGCTTCCACACGTTGCCAAAGTTGATCTGGTGTGACAACTGGGGGTGTAACCTGGGTCAATCGTTGAGCAACCATGGAAAACATGTTTTCCATCGGCAAAAGATCCGGAGAGCGAGCCGGCCAGGGAAGCAATTCAATCTGGTGATTGACGAAGAACCTTTGGACAATGTGTACCACGTGTGGTCGTACATTATCCTGTTGAAATATGGCTGTGGCCAAGCCTTGAAGGTAAGGAAGGACAACTGGCTCCAACACCTCGGAGATGTAGCATTGTCTGTATAAAGTACCGGCAATGGGTACTAGATAAGTGCGAGAGTGATATCCAATACCGCCTCACACCATAATACCCGGTGCAGGATCAGTGTGACGGTGCATAACGCAGCTGTTCAGCGTCCTCTCTCGACGGTGTATCCAGACTCGAATCCGACCATCGAAATGTTGCAGACAGAGGCGTGACGCGTCAGTAAAGACAACTTCATTCCATTCTGCCGCCCACATCCTTCTTTCATCGCACCATTGGCGGCAGAGACGTCTGTGGTTCTGCGTCAAGGGTAGACCAGGGGATGGACGTCTTGCGGACAGACCACTCTGCTGTAAATTGCGTCGAATGGTACGAGCAAACACTGAATGATGCGTTACAGAGTCAATGTGCTGTGCTACGGTTCGTGATGTGACTCAGCGACCCGTCACTGCCATGCACACAATTTGCCTATCCTCACGTGAAGTGGTGCACTGAGGTGGATGCGATTGACCACGTCAGTCCGTCGTACCCTCTTGCATCCAACGGCCACATATCCGCATTACAGTTGTTTGGTTTCGTCCAACACGACTACCGATTTCTCTGAAAGATAATCCACAATCTCGGTAGGCCGCTATCCTTTCTCTGTCGAACTCGGATACTTGATCAAAAGCTAATCGCTCTTTTCTACGAAACATAACTGATTGTTTTTTGAAAAAACCACAAGAAAAACACAATGGCCGAACTTAAAATCGTCGAAATCTCCAAGCCTTAAATAGCCCTTTGAGGTGGCGTGTGTGTCTGCGCTGAAATTCTGAATGTTTGCATATCTCACCTCCACTAATGCATGTTGTAAATTTCATGTTATTTGCAAGCTTCCTTCAGGGTGTTGCATTTACGGTGGCCAGCAGTGTACATCAATGTCCTATTCATAAAAAATATGCATGTAAAACTTCTTGAATACAACTAAAAATAAGTAGCCATCACGTACCGTAAAGGCCTCATCACACGCGCATGTCTCAGAACAACTGGAGTCTCTTTCGAAAAACCGCTTCGAGCAGCTGTGAGGATGAAAGGGTGCCGTAAACAAAGCGATGCGCTCTGACCTCAGCCGCACTCTATCTTCACATTGAAAAATTGTTTTTCACATATTTTTCTGCTTCGGAAAACGAGCGTACAATATAATTTCTTTTATTTCGCTCGCTCTTTTGTTGACGGTCGTCAACAGAAATGTAGCGCTATTCTGTTTAAAATGTTATATGCCATTGAAATATTGTGCACAATTTCTGACACGTTTGATGAAGCCGCGGCCGCCATCTTGTTTATGACGTAGGGAGACGAAGAACCCCATTGGCAGGAATTTTGAGCAATCTAATTTTGAGCAATTCTTTCAGCTCCCTAGGAAAAAGTTGTTCGAAGCCGTTGCTATAGCAACTGGGTCGAAATTGTTCAAAAGGGTTGTTCAGAAGAAAAATTGATCCAAGTACTATTTAAATTCAGTTCAGAGGACGAAAAAAATTCTTTGTTAATAATTATTACACCTTTATGGATACTGAGATGAGTTAATTCTATTTCTAATCTAAATTATTATGTGTGCGCCTTTTTCTCTTTCAAGAACATAATTATAAAAATTCTTTAGAACGTTTTTCAAAATTAAAAAATTCTTATGTTATACATGTATTTTTAAATCTAGCGCACTTTGTTTCCCTTGTGCATTTTTACTGTTGACAAATGTGTACTTTTTAAAATAAAGTTTCTGCAAAAAACAGAAGTTGGCAACAGCGAAGCGCATGGATCGATTGTTTGGAAACACGTGATAGTAGTTATCATGTGACTTTGACTTCACATGAATTTAGCCCATTAAAGAAAAATGGCTGAAATTAGAAACTAAACTTTTGTAAAAAATTTAAATGGTACCTTTTTAAAACTCTTGTAGAGAAATCAAGTATGTCTTAACATTAATTTTTTCTTTCTGGCTATTTTATTCAATTCCAACAATTTTAGCTTACTCTCTCTGTATATTATTTATTTATATATGTGGGAGACAACAAGGGGTCCAATAGGTTTCTCTTATGGTTTATTTAACATTAAACAAAAATTAATTAAAAAAGGTAGTTGTTTTTACAGATAAGTTTGACGATGATATTCAGAAGGTAACGCCTGCTCGCGCACCTCTCGCGTTTTCTTCTTCTCTCTGCTCAAAGTTTTTCTCAAGAGTCTCTGTTTTTACAG